>JAJLWF010000002.1:1359592-2039388 GCA_030570555.1 Sugiyamaella valdiviana
AGATTTTGCACAACGTGCGAGCCGAGAAGCTCATGTCTGTGGAAGAGTACACGTCAGTCTACCAGCTCGTTTCCGTCATTCAGGGCGACCTTCCTGCCGAATATCTCGGAATTGATATTCTCGGACACTCGCTTCCGCCAGGCTCAATGACTGGAGCACCCAAGCTCCGGTCCGTTGATATCTTGAGAAACCTTGAAGAGCAGGTCCCTCGTGGCATTTATTCTGGTGTATCTGGCTATTGGTCGGTGCTTGACGAGGGCGATTGGTCCGTCGTCATTCGCTCGGCCTTCAACTACAAGAGCGACCCGTTTGTGTGGCGCATTGGAGCCGGCGGTGCCATCACGATTCTCAGCGACGACGACGAGGAATGGGATGAGATGATCACCAAGCTACAGACGGCCCTTCAGGCCTTCGTCTAGCGAGCCTTCTGAGGCATATTTATAACCATAGCCTTCAACTGGCTGATGTACATACAAGCTATAATCCCACTTTAATTGGTGCTATCGAGCGGACGTCCACTACGTGTACCGCACAATGCCTAAAACTCACACCGTATAAACTGCAACTTCAGAAATAAACAGCGGGTGAAACCTCATTGGAATATGCTATATTTAGTTGATTCAGCCCTCATTCCCGATATTCATGCAGTGATCTTTGCCCGTTTGGGACCATGACGCGAGCGGCTATGTCAGGGGTAACGAAATATCCACGCGTTGAGGTTCGTGTGGAGAATCGTGCTCATCTTCGCCTCAATTGTTGTTGTTGGGCATGGACTGGATGCAACACAACAGGTGTGATGTTGCGAGTATTCGGCCTCTTCAACAAGAAATGGGTCCGTCAGTATGACGACACGCTGTTCAGTTCGTTGGTGAGTGTTTTGGTATATTGGTAGTATAGTCTGGACTAACTCAGGACCTCGAGCAGTTTCGATCTCATTCATGTCGGTACCTAGGAAGCTATTTCGCATTCTATCTGGGACTACTCCTCGATGTAGCAGCGTTCGCTTCGGATATCTATACAGCTGTGGTGCTTCTGGCGTTTGACCGCTGGTCTTCGTCCATAACACCCTTTGTGCCCATTCGTATCTCGAGGTGGATTTTCGCCGGGTGTATCATCCTGTCGGTGGTACTACTCATTTTCGACTTCATAGCCGCCTACACGACGATGCGCACCAAGAACATCAGCTTGTGCTACACAAACTCCATTGCACGCAACATCTACTCCATTCGTGGATACCAGTACTTTTGCCTGTTTGCCAAAATCACCAAATCCCGCAGCAAAACCGAGTACGTGGCATTGTTCGTTTACTTTACGTTCAAGGGCTGGATACGCCTGATTTTCACCGAGTCTCCTCGCCAGGTGCTCAATGCCTTGACTCTGTACTCGGTGCTTCAGATCTCAAGCGACTTTGTCCACGCCGTGAAGCAGCTCGCGCAACACTCGCTGATCGAAGCCGTCGTCGTCAGCTTCATGGCCTTCAGTGTCATCATCTGGGTATTCCACATTGTACAGTTTCTGCTGGCATTGCTGTGCTGTGTTCCCATTTACATTCATATTGAAAAAGAGGCATCGGGACTTGAGGAATACTGCTGTATCCGCGTTAACAAGCGCATCTCGCAAATCGTCGAGAAACAGCATCGCAAGGGCCTCACTAAGCTGGCAGAGGAAAACCGTACCAAGTTCCGCAAGCCCACCATGCCGGACGTGAATGGCATACCGGATTACGATCGTAGCAAGTCAAGCAGCTCGCTGACGCTGGCCAACTCGTCTCAGTCAAACCTTCTGAAGACAGCCGAGAAAGAGCCTCCTCTCCCCACAAATCCGTTTGCTCGCTACGATACAACACTGAACCCACCTTCAAGCTTCACAGGAGTCCACAAACAAGTGCCTCCGGGAGGTCAAGGTCGTCCACAGCTACGTCCCTACGATTCAAACACGTCGCTGAACTCTGTAACTGCCCTTGAGATGTCGGATCTCACTTTGAGCCAAACAAAATCGCAACCAGGCTTTGACCCTGCTACGGATAACGACCGGGCTCCGTTGATCTCTCACAACTCAGGTATGCATTTAAACAAGGCTCCACGACGTCCTTCGGCTCCAAGGGTACCCAAGACCTCTCCTCCTCTCGAGGGAGCCGCTCAACGAGGACCTGAATCCAAAGTCCTTCCATATCCCGTGGAAGACCACTTCATGAAGCCTAAACTGCCTTATCCAGTTGGTGATCAGGACCTAAACAACCCTGGAGACTTTATGAGGCCAAATCAGAGCGGGGAGCCTCGCAGAGATGAGCCCCACGTAAGACAGAACAGATACCAGCCGGAACCGGAATTCCAACCCCGGCCAATTCCTCGGCAGCGAACGCTTCCCGAAACAGTCGCCCCAGTTGAAGACTTCACGCCAAAACCTTTGGCATGGCAGCAGACGGCTCCAGTGTCGATGCCGGAGAGAAGGCCCTCGGACCAGCATACTTCACAGAGCAATCAGGTTCGCCCTGAGGCCAATGGCTCAGTTCCTGCAGGTCAGGACTTTGAGCCAAAACCTCTGCCACGGCAGCGAATGCCACCCAACAGCATTTCTCAAAGCGGAATACCACGGCCTCTCATCCAGAGACCCAGCTTTCCTGACCAAGCGACCACAATGCAGAATGGTAGCAACCGGAACCTTGAGCTTCAGTTTCGACCTCAACGACGAGCTGCCACCGATCCTAGAGCTGGCCAGACCATCGAGAGAGTCCCGTACAATGGTGGGGAGTTTCAAGTAGTAGCAGAGTCTTATGACCCTTATGGACAGTCTCAAGCTCGAAGGCCCACTGATCCTCGGGCACCTGTGAATGGCCGCTCAGTGTCTGAATCGGCTTTTGGTATGAACGGTGGCCCAACTGGTCAGACTGCAGCACAGAACCCAACGCTTCCGTCGACGGACATCCTCGATGAGGAGCCTGATTCGGGATCCTCCTCAGCGAACTCGACGAACTCGATGCGAGGGCCACTGGATAACCGTGTTCTCCCGAAGAAGAAGCCTCGTGTTAAACCATTGATGTTTATCCAAACGAAGCCGAACCCATATCAGGCGCAGCCTAATCTTCCTCAGCTGGAAGTCGAGGCTAGAGGTCCACCCTCTTCGCGCTCGACCCAGTCCAGTGACTCCCAAAAGAGTCCACGGAGACCAACACTACCAAGATTGTCAATTGACGATGACGACGAGACAGCTGGTCTGTCTCGTGACGCAACTACGTCCAACTTCTCAGCCCCCCAGACACGCAAGCCAACTCTTCCCAATATCCCCGTGGACAGGCCTGCACGCCAGCCCACTCTCCCCAATATTTCGGTGGACGAACCTGTACGCAAACCTACTCTCCCCAACATCCCCGTGGACGACGAGCCTTTACGCAAGCCGACGATTCCAAGCATGTCTATTGACGATGTGCCCGAACGTGTACCCACGCGCAAGCCTACCATTCCCAACATTGCTATAGACGACAACTTTTTCTAGATCAGCTGGCCTGACAATGCATTTTATCATCCACTTTTAGACGCCGTAACTGGCAGTAAGAATTCCCTAGTCATGCTGTTTCTGTCCGCTTTGAAACGGCCTGCATTCTTGGCTGTCGGCTGCAGCTCCTCGGCATCATCCCCACATTTCCCCCACGTGACCTGTCAAAACAGCATTTGGTGCTGGCAGGCGTTGACGTCTCGTGTGAACCTTCAGATCACACGTTTAGGAGCAATCGGGAATAGAAGAGATCCCGAAGCCCGAGTCAGCACGCAAAGACGCTGACTTGGACTGCTCTTGTCGTCGGCACTGTCAATTGGTTTCGCCTTCCGCGACTCAACGACACGAGACTGATCTGTTAATAGTACACTAACACGACGGCAAACGAAACCTACGACTGTTCATTACGACTGGATCGACTGATCAAGACTTTGGTTACGATTGTTATTCCGACTGACCGATTGCTTCTGGTTGAGTACAGTTGGCTGGTTCTGTTGAGCGTCTGATTGTTGGGAACACTGAATCACGCCTGTGCTAGAGTACTAGTGCTACCTGTTACTGGAGTTTCGCGGTGAACAGCTATGGCCTGAGGATGAGTCTGCGTTCCAAATTCAACAGGACCTCTTTAATAGGGGCCCACTGTCACCGTGGTGTTCGTGAACCCCTGAAATTACGCGAGTCTCGGCGCGCCGTTTCGTCGTACTACCAAATACAGACGGAATATGGTCGTGCACGTCTGCCTGTGCTCAACGCTTCATCACACTTTGGCCACTATACTTCGCGTGTTAACCGTCCCTACAATGAGGACCGCTACTATGGAGGCGTGCTGACATTGCCAGTGGGCTCGAGCCTAACATCCAAGTCGATGAGAAAGCTCCTCGGCAAGAAGGACCGCCAGGTATTCAATTTTGCGGTGTTTGATGGACATGGCGGCTCAGAATGCAGTCAGTTTCTCAAGGACGAGCTGGCAACGTATGTGGAGACCTGCGACCTGGGATCTGGCTGGGAACTGAGAGATCAGTACCGCAAGAATGTTGGCGGGTACTGGCGGGCATGGGGCCCCGAGCTCGAACGCTACGTGTCGAGCTTGACGCATATGGACGACCTTCAGCTGAGAGTGCCTCTGGCGTTCCTCAAGGCCGACTACGACTTCATCAATGGCATTGACAAGGCTGGGTCGACATGCACCTCGGTGTATCTCTACTCGCTCGATGATGGCAAGATGTTCTGGGAACCAGATCAAGTGACGAATCTCGTTGTTGCCCATGTCGGGGACACGCGGTGCATTATTGCCGACTCCAATGGTCATGTAAATCCACTCACAAGCAACCATCATCCCTCGTCGCCTATTGAAAACACGCGACTACGACGCTATGTGTCGAGCTTCTTCACGGATTCGTTTGGCGAAGAGCGCTACGGAGCGTTTGCTAATACTCGCGCATTTGGCGACTCATCCTTCAAGTCCATGGGTATCACTGCCGAGCCCGAGATTGCCGAGTGCCGTCTCGGCGATACAGCTTTACTAGCGAAGCTGAAGGATGATTCAAAGAACATACAAACCTTCTCAGGTTCTGAGGCATTTCTGGTTCTGTAAGTTTGATGGTCACCGCACGTACAAGTCACTAACAAGAATGTCCGACGGAGTTACAGGGCTTATGACAGACCAGGAGGTGGCCGATATTGTCATCAACACCGCCAACAAGGCCGGTTCCGGACGAGGAACTCCCCAGGATGCAGCCAAGGAAGTTGTACACTTCTGTGAGGCAGTCGGCGGTGATGATAACGCAACCTGCCTTGTCGTACGTCTACCAGGCTGGGGCAAGTGGGACCGCTGGACCGACCGGACTGGATCCACGCGTGAGAACCGGCTTCGCAGTGGTTTCGACAGAGTGTCGCACCAGCGGTAGCGTCTAAGTCAGCATTTCTCATTAAGCATATGTACAATATTGAAGTTTTCCGACAGGATGCAGAGGCCAGAGGTCGCGAGTCGTTCGCTGAAGTAGTCGCTCCTTAGTCTCTCTAGTTGTCGTTTCGCTAGTAGTTGGTTTGACTCGTCTTCGTCTCGAACACTCATTTCTTGCCCTTCTTGTAGACATGACGCTGGCGCGTGGGCGCAAAGTCACCAAGTTTGCTGCCAACCATGTCTTCAACGACTTCAAAGGCCACATAGGCACGTCCGTTGTGAACCTGGAACTTGAGACCAACAAATGAAGGCAGAATCGTGCAGGCCCGGGCGTTGGTGCGAATGGGCGTGTTTTTGGCCTTGGCCTCTTTGAGGGGGAGCGGCACAATGTGCGGCACTGCATTAGACATGGACTTCCAGAAGCCAACAACAACTCACCCTTCCAAGCGGACCGCTTGAATAGCTGTATACTCGGCCGCATTGTATCGCTGGTGTGATGAGATCAGGCTCGACATGAAATTTCAATGTTTAGGGTAAGGGTACGAAATGGGTACGTCCTCTCCGGGCCGTTCTGTTTCCAATATACAGTTAGTTCTGCATAGAAACCTAAGCGCGAACTTATATAAATCGAGCACACAACCTGCTCTTTAGATATTCAAGTTCAGAAGGAGTCAATCAATGCGGAAGCGTACTTGATGTTCTGGAGCGGTATTCAACTAAGCTGTGGAACCATGGAGTTGAGATGTAACTGAGCAGCTATTAGGGAGAATTGTGAAGAATGGTAGTTTGAAGATATATTTGGATTAGTACGAGGCGAAATCGTTATAGTGAGGTAGCAGATAGACGCGATATACCGAGGGTTCGACAATGCTCAGTCTACTTCAGTTCGGCATCTTATAACAGTCAGTTGAGTTCGAGACTATCTACTCTACACTGAGGTTCGTAAGTCGTATCCATGATCTAGCTATATAGTGTGTTTACAACTTTGCCGACCGCTCCTCAGAGTAACCGTAGGCAAAGTCATTCTTGCGCTCGCGAAGTAGGCGGCGCAGAATCTTGCCTGAGGGACTCTTGGGGATCGCGTCAAGCACAGTGATTCCTCCCCACAGGCGTTTGTGTCGGGAGACCTTGCCGTCGAACCAAGTCTTGATGTCAAGGGGGTTAACATCCTTTGATCGCAGTACAACGTATGCACGTGGAAGCTCGGTAGCATCGGCCTTGTTAATGATACCGGTAACAGCAACGTCGACGACATCGGGATGGCCCAGGAGCAGCGCTTCGAGCTCCGCAGGAGCGACCTGGTGGCCCTTGGACTTGATAAGTTCCTTGAGACGGTCGACAATGTAGTACTGGCCTGTCTTGTCGATGATGGCCACGTCTCCGGTGCGCAGGAAGCCATCTGATGTGAGGGTCTCTCCGGTGGCCTTTGGGTTGTTGAGATATCCCTTCATGACGTTGGGACCGCGAATCCACAGTTCGCCAGGCTGGCCCTGTTCGACGTCGTTGCCTTCAGGGTTTACAATACGGGCCTCGCACGACGGCACTAGCCAGCCGATGCTGTCCTGGTTGTAGAGGTCAGGACTATAGGTGCCAGAGTGGGTGACGGGCGAGGTCTCGGTGAGGCCGTAGCCCTGGGCAATGGACGCGCCTGTGCGTTTCTCGACCTGCGAGATGAGCTCTTTGCCTGCTGGTGCTGCACCAGTGGTGATCTTCTCGACGATGCCGTTCATCTGGAACTGCTCGAGTAGCGGCGACTTGGCCAGCACGACGAGGATGGGAGGTACTAGATGCAGAACGTCAATCTTGTACTCAATGATCTTCTTGAGGAACAGCTCGAGGTCGAACTTGGGGAACACAACGACGGTTCCAGCAGCATATATCGCTGTGTAGACGTACTTGGAGAGGCCAAAGATGTGCGACATGGGCAGCACCGCGCCGAACACAACGTTACTGTTAATGCTCTCAGAGCCACAGCCAAATTGCTGCTGCGCGTTCGACGTCATGTTGTAGTGGGTGGTGATGACGCCCTTGGGGACACCGCTGGTGCCGGACGAGAAGCAGTAGTGGATGGGCTTTGAGAGCGCAGCGTCGCCTTTGAGGACGAGAGGAGCCACGGAGCCGTTTGCGGAGATGGCCTGCTTGGCAAAGTCGGCCAAACTGATGACTTTGGAGACATTGTGAGAGCCAACTTTGAGGGCATTATCCGCAGTGGCTGCCTGGAGGTCTCCACGGATGATGAGCTTTGCATTGGAAACCTTGAGCTGGTGGTGGAGCTCCTCGGGCGTGTAGACGACGTTTACAGGCGTAATGACGGCACCTAGCGAAGCAATTGCGTAGTAGGTGACGGGAGTGTAGATGGTGTTTGGCGCGAAAAGAGCCACCACATCGTCCTCGTGGATATCATATTTGTGCCGTAGCACATACGCAGCTTGTGCCACGTACTGGCGGAGTTGAGTCGCACTGATCCTATCTCCGTTAACGGCGTCAACTAGCACCGATTTATCCGGGTTGGCCAGCAGCGGCGGCGAATTGAGCACGAAATCAGCAACATTGCCGCGGTAGAAGTTGTCGATGTTGCCCCAGGGCGACTTTAGGATCTGCTGCGAAGGCATTTTGGCAGTCAGGGAGGTTTCGTAAAAGCTGGATCTGGCGTGCATTTATAGCTGGAGGTGGGGTAACGCGGGGTATGCAAGCATATGCCGAAAAAAGTAACCGACTGGGGTATCGGCATCCGCCGCGGGATCTCGGAGTGGGGGTTCGCCGAGGCAAGAAAGCAGCCAGCAGATGGTCGTTTAGAAGGAAGTAGACATGGGAGGTTGAACCTTTAATCTAAGAATACTATTTGAGGTTTCTATTTGAGGCTTTCAGATGTGGTTTCGCTGATGTGGTTTCGCTGATGTGGCTGTCGTGGTTGTGAGCTCTGGTTTGTTGAGTACATCTCTGCCACCACTGATGTTTCACTGCAGGTAGATCGGATTGATGACGACATACAGCGGGCTGTCATAACACCGGCAGTCATAATACGGCCGTTGGTCCGCGGAGGTCAACCCAACGAGATGTCGCTGTTGAGTTAAATTAGGCCGACCCGCTAACTCCGGCCGTTAGGTTAGCGCGTCATGACCGGGTATTTCTTTAGGCAGGTACGCTACCTACAGGCACTAGATTCAACAAGTTATAAGTACAGCAGGCTTGGTCTCGGGTAATTTATAAACCGGCCACCCTGTAATTATACTGACTGTTATACGTTTATACAATGAATGGTCTGGCTTTGTTGGAGTTGCCATTAGGCTTCTTCTCTCTTCACAGTACTCAGTGCAGCTTTAGACTAGATCAACTTAACCGTATTAGATGAGTACGGCATACTGGTGACTAATGGGTGACTAGTACAGACTACAACTGTAGCTCGACTCAATTGTCTATGTACTAAAAGGCATCAGGCTGGGCCAGAATGTAGTCAATGGCCTGGCCCACGGTGTGGATCTCGTCCGCCTCGTGGCTGCGTTAGTTTGTCTCTGGTCGTCAGCTCCTCACTTACTCGGGGATCTCAATGTTAAACTCCTCCTCGATGAAGAAGAGCGCGTCAACAACATCTAAGCTGTCGAGGCCCAGGTCGCTGGAAAAGTTGGCCGTTGCCGTGATCTTTGACGGATCCACAATCTTGGTTAGCCGATATACAGAAAACTTCAGTCGTCGTCAGAGGTTTTTGAAAAGTTATGAACGAGCGCACAAAGTGGTGATATGAAGAGATAGTCATCGAAAATCGTCAAGTGGCAGTCATCCAGAGACCATCGAGAGAACAACCATCGAGAGAACAGCCATCATGAGAACAACCCTAGAGAGAACAACCATCATGAGAACAACCATCGAGAGAACCAACATGAGAACCATCTAAGAGAGCCATCACGAGCAAATGTACGAACTATCATTTGCACAGTTCTCGTACATTCCACAGTTCTCATCTACTCAGCTCAATCCTTCGTGTCTCGTCGTACTCAATCTCCACTTGTGTATGCAGCTCATCCATTCGTCTCGTCTGACAACACGTTTGATCACCACCGTCACTTACCTTGTCACAAGTCCCTAGAACCTCAAAGATGCGCTCCTGCACAAACTCACGCGTCAGCGATGCGTCCGAGTAGAATCGCGAGGGAGCCTGGAAACTGGGGCCCATTCGCAGAGCCACAGCCGGCGCTGACCGCAGGGCAGGTCTGGCCATGGCCACACGGCCAATTGACACGATCGGTCGCTGCAGCGCCCGCAATCCAGCCACTCGTGCTAATGACATGTTGACTGGCGATTAGATATGCGAATTGTAGCCAAAGCTTCAGCGAGGTTGATATTGAAAATTACTGCGCTTTTGGTTGGCTGGAATATGGGCAGGGGTATCAGCCGTACTGAGCCATCACGAAGGGCTACAGTCATGAGCGCTTGCACTCGAGCTGGCTTTCTAGCAAGTGAACAGCGTGTATGCCACAAAAGGAGAAAGAGGAGTGTCAATAAGCTGTATGTGCATGAATGAATTATCCTTCTTGTGATTGCCGGACGGCAGGCTAACTGGAACTAGCCGCCTGTGTCTTCGCGCGGCTGTGGCACGGCTGGAATTTTTTGATACAAAATTCAGTTCTCACAGTAGTACCACTCTACGCCATGTTTCTAGCCACGAAGCGCTTTGATCCGTCTGGCGGATCTGACCAGGCCGCGGCCCCGATCCCTATAAAGCGGCGGAAAACATCTCAGCCCGCCACGCCAGTACCAGAGCTCACAGAGGTACATGTGGAGCCTGAAAAGGAGGAAACAGAAGAACCTGAGCAGGATGAAAGTGAAGAATCAGAAGAATCAGAAGAAGAGGTGGATTCAGAGCATGAGTCCGACACTAGTGAGGAGAAATCGCCATATGCTGCAGCACCCATTGACATCGACCCGAAACATGCATCGATTCTGAGCAGGTTCCGATCTCTTGTGTCCAAGGTAGCAGTTGACAAGCTCGACATCAAAGAGGCAGCAGTTCAGTACGACAACGAGCTGGCCGGTATAGCAACGGAGCCTAGGAAAGACAAGACTACCGAATCTGAGCCTGTCGCTGTCAACCGACTCGAACCATTGCCTCAAATCAAGCCAGCCAAGTCAGATAATGGTCCTGTATCTACGCTGCCGAAGTGGATTGTCGAGCCCGAATACATCGATCCACAGACGACCCATCCGTTTGATGGCATGGACGGACTGTCACCTCGACTTTTACAGGTCCTTGAGTCCAACGGCTGGGCTTCGGCTTTTGCTATCCAGACGGCTGTCGTCCCTTCTCTGCTCAAGGATATGAAGTCAATCTCGCCCGATCCATTGCCCGATGTGCTTGTCAACGCGTACACTGGAAGTGGAAAGACTCTTGCTTACGGCATCCCTGTTATTCAAGCACTGAGCTCGCGCGTCGTTCCGCGCATCCGCGCTGTCATTATTCTTCCTACAAAGCCACTCATCCAGCAGGTGCGCACGGTTCTCGAACAACTAGCCAAGGGCACGAGTTTGCGAATCATGATTTGCCGCGCCGACCGCCCGTTCAAGGCCGAGCAGAACCTGTTTGCGTCTGATCCTCCCGATGTCGTTATCTCTACGCCAGGGCGCATCGTAGATCATATCCGCAACCGCACTCCAGCATTTACGCTGAAGCATCTGAAGTACCTCGTTGTTGACGAGGCGGATCGTCTGCTGAACCAGAGCTTTCAGGAGTGGGTTTCAGTACTCATGGACGAGCTCAAAAGCACGAGACCAACCCAGCCTTCGTCCGAGGTGTGGTACCGCCCGCCCCAGAAGCTCATCTTTTCGGCAACCCTCACACGCGACCCCGGAAAGATCGCCGAACTTGACATTTCATCGCATTCTCGCATATTTATCGTTGGCTCAGCATCACACGATAGTGAAATTCCTGCTGATGACCTCGAGTTCTCAGTACCCGCGCTTCTTGAGGAGCGCCTCGTTTCTCTAGGAACATCGGCCGACAAGCCTCTCGCCCTCTATCAGTTATTGGCCGACAACAACATGACACACAATGTCCTCGTCTTTGTCAAGTCCAACCAGGCAGCTGCTCGTCTTGCTCGTCTTCTGATACTGATTGACAACCAGCTCTACCATCGCGGCCTGATTGTCGACCGGTGCAGCGGCGAGCTCGAGGTCGCCCAGCGACGCAAGAAGCTCACTGCGTTTGCCAATGGCGAGATTGGAATTCTCGTGTGCACAGACCTCATTGCTCGTGGTATTGACATTGCGTCTGTCGAGGCTGTTGTCAACTACGACCTACCAGTTGGCAAACGTGAGTACGTTCACCGTGTAGGTCGAACTGCTCGAGCCGGCAGCGCTGGTACCGCTTGGACAATTGCCGTCGGGCCTGGTGAACGCAAGTTCTTCTGGTCGATAGCCAAGTCCATCTCGCGTGATGGCGACGTCATTGTCAACGAGGCCATTGCCATGCCAGAGAACCTCCAAGACGGATACCAAAAGGCTCTTAACGGGCTGGAAGCGGAAGTTTTTGCCAAGTAGGCAAGCATCCGTGTGTTCACTTATGTACTATTTATCGTCGAATTGACTTGCATTTCTAACTCAGCCTACAAAATCTTGGCTGCCTTGTCATAATACATTAGCAGCGGCACCTCAGACCCAGACTGCTAAGAAGGAACTGTCTCGTGTATTGTCGTAGCTTGTTTAGTTATTTAGTTCGCAAGCTCCTTAATCTCGGTGGTCGTCGCGTTAAGACCCATGACGTTAAGGAAAAGGTTGAGGTTCGTAATCATGACAGCACTGAGATCTGGGGGAGCGGCCTTGGCCTCATTCATAGTACCAAAAATCTTTGTGCGTACTTCGTCAACGATGACACGCTGGTGCTCGAGTCGGGCAGCGAGAGCCAATGAAGCAAGGAAATGCCACACGTATGAGTTGTCGACATTTCGTGGCGGGAAGAATGAGTCGAGGTGACCCTGCACCTTGGAGAAGAGCACGTTGAATGTCTGCTGCCAGTTCTCCAAGTCGCGGGCGCGCTGCTCCTTGCCGGCTTCGTCCTTTGGTGCCTCGTCGTCTTCTTCCTGGTTGATGAGTTCGGCACGCGACACAAGAACCGTCAGCACAGCCAGACCAGTCTTGGTCGAGGCAACACGCACCGTGTCGCAGCTTGAAAGCATAATCTCCAGAAGTCCAATGACAACGTCGTAAGTAGAGTCAGAAACGAGGTGCACAAGTGGAGGCAAAACAGTCTGCGAGAAGAGTTGGATCGACTCGCGGGCCTTGGCAGGAAGCACTTCACTATCGGAAGTGAACGAGCCGTTCTGAATAACATCAAGCGACTCAATGTTGGCAACAATTCGGGTCAGAACTGTTAGTCGCTGCTTCTCTGATAGGTGTCGGAAGACTCGGGGGATCACCTTTTTGCCCTTGTCAAACGATAGCATCTGCATGAATGGCTGCTTGCCCGACGTCGCATCGACGGGCTCGAGAACCTGAAGCTCGTCCCATAGACCATCAACGAGCGACTGCATCCGTGCCTTCCATTGATCAATAGGAGGCAGCGATGGTTTGGCACCCTCCTCAGCGGGCTCCGCAGGTTCATACTCGTCTGGCTTGGCCCGCTCGAGGCTCTCAATCTCGAGCAGAATTGTGTAAAGGGTCTCGATTGACTTGAGGAGCTCGAAGTGGGTGCGAGCAGGGCCACGCGACGTCGACGTGCTCTCGAGAGTCAGTTTCTCGAGTTCCTTGGCGGTGGACGACGCATCCACAGCCGCCTTGAGGTTGATGGCTCGTCTTGGGCGCATGCCAGACGAGGTCGCAATCATACCAAGGGCTCCCTCGGGAGCGATCTGTTCCTTGCGGGGATGCTCTTTGGCAAAGGCCACGGCGCGCTGGACTTGCTGCTGCATGCGCATCAATGGGTTGTCATTGTGGCGTCTGAATCGGCCGCGCTGGTTGCCGCGTCCAAGGTGGTAAGTTCGAGCAAACTCGTTAAGAGGCTCTTGGGCGTTGGTGCGCTCCGTGATGGCCGAGTGGACTTGGTAATAAAAGTCCTCGTTGTAGGGGTCGGCAGTAACCATTTGCTGCAGCTGAATACGCATGACAAAGTTCTTGTCCCACTGTCGCATAAGGCCATTGTACTTTGACGCCATTGGCGGTGCCTTGGGAGCGCGCTCCTGGTATCGCTGGGAATGGGGCACGTTTGCGCTTTGCGCAATGTCTTCGTTGATGACTTGGTTGAGGGACGGCACGGTGGAGGGAGGAGCTGAGTGGGGGATTTGGTAGGGAGTAGCACCTGGTTGAGGAGCCGAGGGGGCAGTAGCCGAAGCAGCATCTGCAGTAGCAGGAGGCGCGCCAGAGACAGGCTGAGCGGGCTGAGAAGCGGGCTGACCAGCAGTGGGCTGGGACTGGCCTGGCTGGCCTGGCTGACCTGGCTGACCTGGCTGACCTGGCTGACCTGGCTGACCTGGCTGACCTGGCTGACCTGGCTGGGGAAACTGCTGCCACATCATGGCGGGGTCCTGAGGCATTCCAAAAGGCGGTGGGGGCATGAATCCCTGAGGGGCCGGCGGGTACGAGCCATAGGCAGTAGGGAAGCCCATGCCTGGGTAACCCATTGGTGGGAAAGCTCCAGGAGCACCCGGGTACATCTGGGGGAAAGGACCCGGGAAGCCGGCATTAGGTGCGTGCTGACCCATGTGGCCAGACTGGCGTGCTGCCAGCATCTGAGCCTCGACCTCCTCGAGCGAGAGCACCTTGGGCGCGCCAGCGGGAGCCTGAGGAGCCTGAGAAGTCGGAGCGGGCTGTTGTTGCGACGACTGGGGCGTTACTTCCCACAGCGAAGCAATGGGCTGTAGACTAGGGATCTGGGAATCGCCTCGCGGAGTGTGGGACACGGCCTTGGCGTGGTACGTGTAGCCCTCCTGGTCAATCTTGCCCGATACCTGGGCCGTCTGGCCGGCAAAGTCAAAATCGCGGCTCACTTTGCCCGGGTCGAGAACGTCACCAAAAGTCTCATCGTTGAAGTCGTCGTTGGTCTCGTTGAGTGTGTCGCCTAGATGGTCGTCGTACGTGTCGTCAAACTCGTAGACCTGGGGTTTCGACGAGCCTGAGCCCGTCGTCTCGACTCCGAAAAAGGACATGCTGGTCTCAGCAGTCACAAAGAGTCAGAGACTGTAAAGAGATGACAGAACTGAAGTGCTCTAGTGACAATGGACAGCTGGTAAGGAGATACAGACTGTTTGTTGCTGGATCACAATCGGGTGGGGTGTGAATATGGGCCACGAGTGTCAACTTTTCACTGGTTCAGCCTCCTTGTTACCCGGCGTGGAAGCTACCCGGCCGAGAAGCTACGCAGCCAAGCATAGCAGTGAAGGAAGTTTGTCAGTGGAACAGATTGCAGAGTATAATCGAGTAAAACACGAGCTCAGGACGACGACGACGGCTCCAATGAATTTGTACACTCGTGTGTCTTCTTCCCGGATTTGTGACGGAGTTGAAGCTACCGAGCCATACGGATCTCACACAGCCGTGCATCTACCCCTGAGCTATGCAGCCAGTCCTTACGATTAGAGATACCAAATTCACGTAGTAAGTTAAATGAGCCCAGTGAGGAGTCCATAGCAGTTGAGGCCATTTGACAAGTTGGAGCCATTTGAGAACTTGAGTCCATTGTATGGATGTCCATTGTGGAATGTTCCGCAAAGAACGGGCCCTATGTAACATTGTCGCAGTACACCCAGCTAGGGTGATACTACTCACCGTGACTGACTCGCCTCAATGCTCTGGTATCCATTGTAGTGTGAAGTTCAAGCAAATGAGTTCCACAAGTGAGGAACCTGAAACGAAACGCTACTTGACACATGCCTCGGCAGTCAGTCTACCGTGTAAGGGGGAGGACGATAGCCAGCGGAACGCGGAAAGAGGAGTAAGTAAACAGACCAACCGGGTGGGATCTGTGTGATCTGTGTGATCCAGAGAATCAGGAGATCAGGAAGAATAGGTGATCAGTGAGAATAGGGGATCTGGAGGTGCTCCAGTCTCATTTTCGTAGTCTCCAGCTAGTCTCCAGCTACTCATCTGGTGACGGATCCCTGCAAGAAAAATAGCCCCTGGCGATCACAGCTACGGCATTGTTGACACTACGTCAAGCAGGGAGTCGTGGCGATCTGCCAGTTTGCTGCGCCAATCAGGGGCTATAATCCCCTAGTGTGAGTGTGTGTGTTTCCGACAGAGCAACTGAAACAGACCCACCTCCTGATTTCCTGATCTCCTGATCTCCTGATCTCCTGATTCTCTGATCTCCTGCTTGTTAAATGATCCACCTAGTCAGCCTACCCGCAAGTCGTCTCATCGTGCTGATCCGACCTGGGACTTGGTTCTGTGCGTGGCTGGTTTCGGTCCGGCTGCTACATTCCGCTTCCGCAGCAATACGGATGCAGTCTCATCTTCCAGGACAGCGGCGGCGGGGTCATCAGGCAACGGTGTGCAGCCTCCAGATTGCTGGCCCCTGGCTCCAAGCGGCTAACCGCGCATTTCTCGCTGCTGGGCTGGCGTTTCGATTCATGCATGCTGTAAGGGGTAACGGGGCTACGGGCGCGGGGACTAAGCGGATGCCGAGTTTAAGCTCGGCATGGAGTGTATCGGATGTCCTAATAGAGTTCGAGGCTGATCTGGCCGCGAATCTGGCAATCTGGCTGGATCACTTGCTGATGATCTTGTTGGAAGTTGGTTTGGGGGGATTTGGCATCGTGATACTAGTAAACGGCATCACGCGATTCTGCCGAGGCTACCCGCAGGAACCAAGGGGTCATTCATATTTGCTAAGCTACCCATTTGTTTCGTTTAAATCAACGTCTCGAACACCTTCTCCTCTCCGTTTCTCCCTCCCCGTATCTCCCTCCCCCACTCACTGTCCATCCTTTGTCACTCCTTTTGTCTGCAGGCTCCTCGGCTAACCATCATTGCTGGATTGCCCTACCACCGGTTGCATCATAGCGCAGCCGCGACCACCAATTAGAGTCCGCAGTGCCTGGATCGCCAGGGCCGTTGCCCCATTCGGCGGCCAAGAATGAAAGCCTGGCCCCAAATTAGCGCCTATGAAGGGCGTCGCATTTGATGCCCCTGGTTATCATTGCCTTGTCTGTACGTCGGCCCCAAACTATCATTTCCCAATGGATGCTCCGGCCCGTATGTGGCCAGAAAATTGATCCCCACCCCAGCGATCCCTCTTTTCTCCCCATTTGTCTCGCCTATCCGTCGCCTATATCTACCTTGTTCCCCCCAGACTCACCTTGACGCCAACACACGCCTACAGGCCCATATTCTACACAGGGGCTCCTTGTGCCCGATCGTTGTATCCAAATCCGCTCACAACAAGACCACACTTCTACCACACTCCTACAAGACTCAAAACTTCCCTACCACCCTCGTACCGGACTCTCGACACCCTAACTTCGCCCAACTCTAAGTGACCTGCTCGCTCAGGATGGTCCGATCGTTCAATCGCGTCGCTGGGATGACGGGCCTGGTCGCCCTCATCTACATCATCATGCTGAGCCTGTCGTCGAATGAGTACCCACAGCTGCTGAGGGCCCCGCGATACTGGCTACCCGCCTACAACAACCACACAGCCATGGACTTTTTCAAGCACACGCGCGACCAGCAGTTCATGAAGCTCTACTATGGCGACGACGAGCCTGAGGAACCCAAGCGCGAGAATGCTACATTTGTGTCGCTCGCCCGCAACTCGGACCTGACTGGCCTTCTCAACACAATGAGATCTGTCGAGGATCGATTCAACCACAACTACCACTACGACTGGGTCTTTCTCAACAACGAACCGTTTAGCGACGAGTTCATCCGTGTCACCTCGGAGCTGGTCTCGGGCACGGCGCGCTACGGAGTCGTGGGTATCAACCACTGGAGCTACCCCGAGTGGGTCAACCGCACCGAGGCGGCCATTACGCGCCAGCGCATGAAGGGCATCATCTACGGTGACTCGGAGTCGTACCGTCACATGTGCAGATACGAAAGTGGCTTCTTCTTTGACCACCCGCTGATGCGCGACTACCGCTACTACTGGCGAGTCGAGCCCGATACTTTGTTGCACTGTGACATTGACTATGATGTTTTCAAAATGATGCGCGAAAAGGACAAGAAGTATGGCTTCACCATTGCGATGCGCGAGTATGCCTCGACGATCACGACGCTGTGGGACTCGACTCGTGAGTTTTTGTCGCATTTCCCCGAGTCGCTCGCCGAGAACAACCTACTCAACTTTGTCAGCGACGACGACGGCGAGTCGTACAACCTGTGCCACTTTTGGACCAACTTTGAGATCGCCGACATGGACTTCTGGCGCTCCGAGGTCTACCAAAACTACTTTAACTTCCTCGACAAGGCCGGTGGTTTCTTTTATGAGCGCTGGGGTGACGCTCCTGTCCATTCAATCGCTGCGTCCCTCTTCATGGACAAGAAACACCTCCACTTCTTTGAGGACATTGGCTACACACACCCCCCCTTCACCCACTGCCCCACCAACTGTGGCGAAAAGGGCCTCAAGTGCTCGTGTCTGCCGTCGCAGAACTTTGACTGGCAGCCATACAGCTGTACTCGCCAGTTCTACAAAGCACAAAACATGACGCTGCCCCACGGCGTCGAGGACAAGTAGTCCACCAGCATCTTTCAGGCCAGAACAGGCCGGGACAGCCACCGAGATAGCCACCGAGATGAGCCTGATGTCCGCTCACACTCGGCTGTGGGGTGGTTGGCTGATATTGAACCACGGCAGCCGACTTTAGTCTGGCTCCATTTGCATATAATTTAATGTAATCTCATGACATCAAACTGTTAGTCACCGCCGAGGCAGCTGAATATCCCGTGATCACAGGGGTTCTGCACTCTGTTCTATACTCTTCGCGTTAACCTTCACTGGTGGGTCTGGTAGTATGGTTATTTCGCCATAGTCGGTTAGGAAAGGATCAGCATCGTCACCGGTGCAGTTCGGTGACCCGTTCGGTATGACCCATACCGCTGATCGGACCGTCGGGCCGACGGATGCGCTGGTACATCTTCCCTAGAACATCACACAATTGTCTGTCTGGGAAGATCATGTTAACCGACCCGTTATACTCCGCATTGCTTCAGATCCAGCAGATGCACAGTCGTTCGAGGATCCACAGCTTGTATTCAGCTCTGTATTTACTCGGATGTTCTGCGGTAGGAGAAATCTTCTCGACAGGGATTCATCTTGCAGCAGCATAGACTTGCCCCTCAGACAATTGCCACGAAGCTTGCGGGCATACCTCGGCAAGAAGTAGACCCGATGGGGCCCAGGTCTTTCCGGGCAGCTCCGCAGTAGCTTCACGGGCAGAAACGGATAACTGGCCGTACTGCACCACGAAGGTGACACATATTTCCTTATTTGTCGGCAATTGCCAGGCTCTCGGCTACTGGCGAGTTTGTTTTTGTGTTCATCCCTGCCCATGGCAAATGTTGCCTGTCTGGGATGCAAAGCAAGATTATCTGATAACCCAATCGGGTAAGATCCATCTCACGGCTCCAGGCATGCACCGTCAAAAGTCTCGGCGCCGAGCTTGTCCAGAAGCTCGCAGAAACTTGCAATTATCAAGACCTCTAACAGTTGCATTGTATCCGGCTATGTAGTTAGAGCCAGAGGTATGGACTCGTTGCTGCTTACCTCTGCTTTACTCGCTATATCGTGGCCTACGTTGATTTCCCTCCTACCTCAGTCGAATCACCTGCTGCGGCACAAACCCAGAAAGTCAGGTCGGGTCACCGAGCTGCATACACATGCATGGGATGGCAACCCACCGCTCTGCCCGTCAGGCACCTATGCCCGTTTCCAGCTGATCGACCCCTGTAGGGCATTGTGGGGCCTCATGTGAAGCTGCACCTCCATCAGATAAAATTGCTCTGTACAAACGCAACGATCGCTCATTGGTTTGTGCAGAAGTCGCCATAATCCTGTCATACACCAGTGGCCCATCCTGACCTGTTCCGCACAGTAAGCGGCCAGTTATGAACTTTAACATGCCAAATTTTTCACAAGTACGCGCCTATATTGATTGGTCTGCCAGGGCCGCCGTTGTCGGCCACGGCTATGGTCAATGGCGCATGGCGCCCTCAACCAGCGCTGATCGTGACCCCCGCGTCGCCAAGCACTCTTAAACAAAAGCCAACTTTTCACCTGCAGTCCCTGCTGGAACAGCCAATCGCTGGCACCATCTCAGCAGTAACGGAAGAGGGTTGTCTCAATTGTGCAGACAGCATGTCGCTAGCCCCTGCTCGTGCACTGCCTGCAGTTTCAAGCCAACTTGCAGCATACGATCAGCTTGCAGAAATGCCCGTTTGATCTACTTCTTGACCACAACTTATATTATCTGCCACTCGGGTTTGCTTATTCCCGCTGAAACGCATCCGACTAGTGCCCACAGTTTTTTCTGGCCTGACCCCTCGGCCAATTGCTGCGAAAAGCCATGTCGTCGTCAATTATATATACCCTCCATCGGCTGCAGATCTTAGTGAAGTCGAGTACTAGAAACTGATGGTGTCACTACTTTGGCTGCTTCCAGTTATACTGGCCCCGCTCGTCGTAGCGGAGAAAGAAGATGTTTACGGAACAGCTTGCATGTACTCGGCCGTCGCTTATAACTTTGGATGTGAATCGGTCGACGACGATGATGTCTACTCCATGGCGCCGTGCCTCTGCAATACAACTGCCTTCCTTGAGACAGTCGTTGGTTGCATCGAGACAAACTCTCCCGACGAGGAATGGAAAGAGCTCGCCTATGAAAGCGTCGGTGGAATTTGTATGCCTACGATGTATACCTACAACCTCACCCAGCTCGTGGCGGCCGTTCCCAGCCTTCCATCTGATCTCAGCGACGCACAGCTGAACTCTCTCCACACCACAGGATTTATCATGCCGGCGCCCTACCTTGAACATGGATTCAGAGTTGTAGAAATCGCCAATGCGTCGGGTCCAAAGTCGGATTATTATGCGTAAGTGCAGTTCATTTTAGACGTGAAGGTTAGCTAACACAGTGCCGGTCTACTGGCTTATTGGGCATTCGTTCTGTTGCTGCGCATTGTGACCAACTTCTTCTACCAAGTCACTCCTCGTGTTTTGCGCACGCTCGATACTCCTCTTGTCCGCAAGTTTCGCAAACATGTTCTGCTGCCTCCCGCTGGTCGCTACCATCACTCGACTCCACACTCATTCTTTGGGTTCACCTTTAACATTCCCCTCCGCGCGCACACCCTGGCAATTGCTATTTTTGTGATTCTCAACCTTGCGTTCACATTTGCAGATTACACCATTATCGTGCCTAATTTCTATTACGACAACAGTCGCATTTATCAGTATGCGAACTACTGCGGAACGCGGACTGGTATGATTGGAATGGCAGAGTTTCTACTCATTATCCTGTTTGCTGGTCGCAACAATATTCTCATTTGGGTTACTGGTTGGCCCATGGATACTTTCAATGTGTTCCACAAGTGGGTGGCCCGAGTACTACTATTTGAGATTGTCGTGCATGCGGTGTTCGAATCTGTTTCGTTTGGAGTTGGTGGCTACTACATAGAAGCCTGGACTGAGTTCACATATTGGAAATGGGGTGTTGTCGCTATGATGATGTGGCTGGCTCTCAACTTGCAGGCCCTGCACTACTTCCGTGCCAAGAGCTATGAAATCTTCCTCTACCTGCACATTGTTCTAGCTGCTGTTTCTGTGCCTGCCACTTGGTACCACGTCAATGTCATGGGCCCCGGCATCATGCCGTATTTGTACGCAACAGTTGCAGTGTGGGGTTTTGACCGAGTTGCTCGCATTGCACGCATCGCTTTCTCGGGAGTGTTGTCCAAGGGAGATATGACGGTCGAGTCTGGCAGCGTCATTCAGATGAAGCTGACATACTCACAGAGATGGAAGTTCTATCCTGGATGCTACGTGTTTGTCTATATTCTCGGCAAGAACAAGTTCTGGCAGTCACACCCCTTCACCGTTGTCACGTCTCCTCGTCCCGAGGACAATGGCAAGCTTGTGTTGTTCGCCAAGATCAAGGATGGTATTACGAAGCACACTTGGGACCACCTAATGAAGCAGCCCTGCCAAAGTGCTCAGCTTCCCGTTCTCATTGAAGGTCCATATGGCTCCCACCACGCTGTGCACCACTATGATACTCTGGTGCTGATTTGTGGAGGCATTGGAGTCACCGGCGTGTATCCGTATGCTGCAGAACTACGAGACAAGCCAGATCGCAAGCAGCGCATCATCTTCATATGGGCCATGTCCAACGATACTCCGCTACAGTGGTTCCGCGATCAGCTCGACTACCTCTCATCTGATCCTCGCATTGAGATGAATATCCATGTGAGCAACATTGATTCATCAGCTTCGAGTGTAAATGAAGTTGAGAGCGAGGGGGAAAAAGAGCTAGGATTTGGCGAGCGCGAGAAGCAGATAAAAGAGGACGCGCTGAAAGCTTCGTGCAAGGATGGACGGCCCGATGTGAAGCAACTCGTGGTGCGCGAAATGACCGCAGCTACTGGTACGGTAGCGTTCATGACATGTGGTCCTGACGCCATGAACGACGATGTGCGCACGGCCGTTGCCGAGAACTTAGAGTCCGCCAAGGCCCGTGTCGACTACTTTGAAGAGGCCTTCTCATGGTGATTACGAGGCCCTCATGATAAAATTCGAATATATAGATGTTAATAGTATAAGTGCAACAGTGTCGGTGTAATATCGCAGCATATTCCTCCTCCTTAGCAGATACGTGCTTATGCGTGCTTATCCGTCTGCGCCCCGACCCTAACCGCGCTCCAACAAGTGCCGAAGGCTGGGTTGGCTTCACCTTCACGATAGCTCGACTGTGCAGTGAATT
Organism: Sugiyamaella valdiviana; assembly: GCA_030570555.1. Classification (NCBI taxonomy): domain Eukaryota; kingdom Fungi; phylum Ascomycota; class Dipodascomycetes; order Dipodascales; family Trichomonascaceae; genus Sugiyamaella; species Sugiyamaella valdiviana. Next base: position 1,381,889 of record JAJLWF010000002.1, read on the forward strand.
TAGCCATTGACACGACCTGCGAGGCTGCCCGTGAGTTTCACGAATCGTTCAATTCCTTGTGTTCACTTCTTTTGAAGACCCTGTTCGTTAGTTAGACGACTTCCTTCGCCAGGATGCTGCTTCTCGAATACCACAACCTACTGCTCAAGAGCCTGTTCACGGAGCGCCTGCTCGATGAAGAGGCGGCGGCGGCTCCGGCAAGTATCAATCAGGTTGTGGCCGACTTCGACAATGTCACATTCCACATTTCGACGCCCGAGTCCAAGACGCAGATTCTCGTCTCCATGTACATGAAGTGCTGGAAGGACCTTCAAAAGTACGGAGTTGACGAGGTGCTCGACCGCGAGTACGGACAGTGGCGCATCAGTACGCCCGAGAACGGGTACAACTTCTCGATGATTGTTGACCTTGAGAAGATCCCCGAAGACTTGGAGCAGCGCCAGGAGATTGTCAACAAGATCTCACTGCTGAAGCGCAATGCGCTGGCGGCGCCGTTTGAACAGGCGTTTGCCAAGTTCGACGAGCTTTCTGCCGACGCTGCGTCACGTTCGCTCGAGCTCTACGTGCCAGAAGAGTCGGGCTCGGAGGTGATGGCTATCCACTACCGAGAGGAGGAGTCCATCTTCATCAAGCCTTCGCACGACCGAGTCACCGTCATCTTCTCCACAGTGTTCCGCGACGAGACGGACCAGGTGTTTGGAAAGGTGTTCCTACAGGAGTTTGTTGATGCTCGTCGCCGAGCTATCCAGAATGCTCCGCAGGTGCTGTACTCGCACCGGGAACCGCCTCTCGAGATTCGCAACGTCCCGGGCGTGCACTCCGCCTCGGACAGCGTCGGCTACGTCACATTTGTGCTGTTCCCTCGCCATCTCGCGCCCGGCCGCCGCGAAAACTGCATCTCTCACATCCAGACATTCCGTGACTACTTCCATTACCACATCAAGTGCTCAAAGGCCTATATGCACTCGCGCATGCGATACCGTGTGTCCGAGTTCCTCAAGGTCATCAACCGTGCCAAGCCTGAGAACGCCGACAAGGAGCGCAAGACTGCCTCGGGTCGTCGCTTCCGCGTGGCCGCCTAGCGTGGTAACAGGCCGTGATGCCATTATGTAGAATGAACTATTAAGCTGTTTAGTCCGATATATGAGGTCTATGAGGTCCATGTACATCAGAATATGATGTCCATAGTCTGGACTTCCGTCTTATATGAGGTACAACTCCCCGCCTACACTACTGGCTTCAGGCTAATGCTGCATGGCTATTCTATGTACAATGCCATCGTCTGTATATACATGTCAGCTGCGTCGGCCAGCTACACTGCTAACTGCCTTCTAACGGGTACTCATCATGCAGTGGCAGCGACGGGCTTCTTGGTACCGTACTTGCTGCGGGCGTTTCTTCGGTTGGGCACTCCGCTCAGATCGTAGGTGCCGCGAACACACTTGTACTTGACACCGGGCAAATCCTGTGTTCGTCCTCCACGAACAGCAACGACACTGTGCTCCTGTGCATTGTGACCCTCACCAGGGATGAACGCTGTGATGACCTTGCCGGTAGTGAGACGTACACGGCAGATCTTTCGGTTGGACGAGTTGGGTTTTTTTGGCTTCATGGTCGTGACTTTGACGACGACTCCTCGTCGCTGCGGAGCGCCTTCTAGATCCGGTGAAACCGACTTCTCAGCCTTCAGGCGCTTCTTGAGGGTCTTGAAGTTGCCCCGACGGCGAATCTGATTGAGCGTAGCGTGTCGAGCCTGGTTGACACTAGGACGCGGAGCCAGTATCTGTGTAGGCTTCATAGTAATGAGCTGAGGCCGAGCCGTAAACGGCGACACGAACCGTGATTGGCTCATCATGCGGGTCTGCATCATAGCAGGACCACTCACCAGCGGCCTACCAGACCACAATCGGGCCAGTCGCAGCATTGGAGTAGTAGATCAGACAGCCAGTCAATCTAAAATTTCAGCCCTGACATGTAGGAATTGCTTGCCCTTACCCTACTCGGCTCGGTGGCACCCCAACCCTATGAAGCCTTTACGACCGCGGATTGCCTCTCCACTTTTCTACTTCACATTTTGCTAGTCTGCAACCTGTGTTAGAAACAGCCATGGCCGACGAAGAATATTCGCGAGACTACCGCCAGCGGTCGGCTAGTCCCGACAGGTACGACAGGGAGCCGCGTCCTCGCAGCGCATCGCCACGCCGCGACGACAGGGACAGGGATCATGACATGGATGTCGACCGGGAACGGGACCGGGATCACGACCGGGACGACGACCGTCGCGGATCCAATGACCGCGGCAGCCGTCGGGATGACCGTCGGGATGATCGTCGGGATGACCGGCCTGTTGTTCCGCCTGTCGAGGACGAAGAAGAGGCCAAAAATGAGGGAACCAACCTTTTTGTGCGCGGCATCTCGACCAAACTCAATGAAACCGAGCTCGAGGAGGTTTTCGCCAAACACGGCAATGTCGACCAGGTCCAGATCCTCAAGGACCCGCACACAAAAGACCCGCGCGGATTCGGCTTCGTCAACATGTCTGACGTGGCCTCGGCCGACGCAGCCATTGCTGGCCTAAACAACACCGAGGTCAGTGGCCTGACAATGTACGTCGAACGTGCCAAGCGAAAGCGCCCGCGAACGCCGACTCCCGGTAAGTACTTCGGTCCTCCCAAGTCACGAGGCCGTGGTCCTCCTCCGGGCCGTTTTGATGACCGTGATCGTGACCGTGACCGATACCGCTCGCGCTACGACGACCGTGATCGCTACTACGATGACTACTACCGCGGTCCTCCTCGTGGCCGCTATGACGACCGCGACTCGCGTGACTCGCGTGACTCGCGTGACCGCTACTACCGTGACCGTGGCTACGGCTCGCGCTACGATGACCGCGATCCTCCTCGCGACCGTGACCGCTACGGCCCTCCTCGTGACTTCCGAGATGGACCCCGAGATGGACCCCGCGATGGACCCCGTGACCGCGATGCCCCCCGTGAACGTTTTGACCGCTACGACCGTGGTAGCCGTGACTACCGCGACGAGGGCCGTCCTCCTTACCGCGACGAACAGCCCCCATACTCACCCGAGCGTGACGACTACCGCGTGCGCGATTGATTCATATGTACAGTAACCGTCTCCCCTCGCTCGCACCGCGTGTTTCTGTTTCTCGATTAAATAGTTCTACGACTTCCTCGACGAGGCCGCTAAAATCAATTCGAAATCTATCCGTATCTGTCGGATCGTTAGGATAGGAATAGAGCCCGATGCTCCGTGCTCGATTAATAACCGTCAGGCGACAGCATTGATTCGATAACTGTCAATCCGCTTACCGCATCGACTTAGTTGGTCATTATTGCGATTATCAGTATCGCAATAGTGTGGACTACTTCTAACCTCCACATGACTCGCTCCAGTGCGTAATACCAGTAGCAAAATACCTGCTATGTTCATAGTTGCAATCCCCCGATTGCAGACTGAAGACAAGTGAAATACCCAGACATAAGCCCATTCTCTACTTCGTGAACATTCATAGACTCTGTACCTTCATTATTTAACGACTTGACCTGGATGACAATTGATGTGATTGAAGTAGACAATGAATAAAGGCTCTGCACGTTCAGTGATTATTTAATGACTTCAACTGGATAACAATTGACGTAATGGTTCAAACTAGACATGATAAACTTGACTGCTCTATCATAAAATTTCACACCATATATTCGAACCCATATAATCGATAGCTAACTATAAAAGAGACGGCTCAAATCCGTCGAGGCCTCACAAGACTAGAACAATCGCTTAGTTCTTGGGGAGGTGCTCCTGCAGAGCCTGGTTGAGGTTCACCAGCTTGGCAGAAGGAACGTTGTACTGCTGAGCGAGCTCAGTCAGACGAGACACGTTGCCAGTCAGAGAAGCAGTGGCACCAGCGGTCATCTCATCGAGACCACCACCGACAATGTTCGAGAGCATAACTTCAGCACCGTTGGTAACAGACTGAACGAAAGGTCCAAGAAGGAAGTTGGCAACAGCCTCAGAAAGACCACCAGTGAAGGGAGCAAGAGCTTGGCCGGCAGTTCCAATGGCATTGTCAATCTGCGAGTCAAGACCAGTGATAGCAGCAGTCATCTGGTCAGCGTTGGTGTGAGCAGGGTCTGTCTGGAGCTGGTGAGTAAGAGTGTCAGCGACCTGCTTAGCATTGATCATGGCAGACTCGGCACCAGAGTAGGCAGCAGAGCGGGCAGAGAGCTTAGGGAGGTGCTCCTGCAGGGCCTGGTTCAGGTTCACCAGCTTGGCAGAAGGAACGTTGTACTGCTGAGCGAGCTCAGTCAGACGAGACACGTTGCCAGTCAGAGAAGCAGTGGCACCAGCGGTCATCTCATCGAGACCACCACCGACAATGTTCGAGAGCATAACTTCAGCACCGTTGGTAACAGACTGAACGAAAGGTCCAAGAAGGAAGTTGGCAACAGCCTCAGAAAGACCACCAGTGAAGGGAGCAAGAGCTTGGCCGGCAGTTCCAATGGCATTGTCAATCTGCGAGTCAAGACCAGTGATAGCAGCAGTCATCTGGTCAGCGTTGGTGTGAGCAGGGTCTGTCTGGAGCTGGTGAGTAAGAGTGTCAGCGACCTGCTTAGCATTGGTCATGGCAGACTCGGCACCAGAGTAGGCAGCAGAGCGGGCAGAGAGCTTAGGGAGGTGCTCCTGCAGGGCCTGGTTCAGGTTGACAAGCTTGGCAGAAGGAACGTTGTACTGCTGAGCGAGCTCAGTCAGACGAGAAACGTTGCCAGTCATAGCAGCAGCGGCACCAGCAGACATCTCGTCAAGACCACCACCAACAATGTTGGAGAGCATGACCTCGGCGCCGTTGGTAACAGACTGGACGAAGGGGCCCAACAGGAAGTTGGCAACAGCCTCAGAAATACCACCAGTGAAGGGAGCAAGAGCCTGGCCGGCAGTTCCAATGGCATTGTCAATCTGCGAGTCAAGACCAGTGATAGCAGCAGTCATCTGGTCAGCGTTGGTGTGAGCAGGGTCTGTCTGGAGCTGGTGAGTAAGAGTGTCAGCGACCTGCTTAGCATTGGTCATGGCAGACTCGGCACCAGCGTAGTCACCAGAACGAGCCTGGATCTGAGGAAGGTGCTCCTGCAGGGCCTGGTTGAGGTTGACGAGCTTGGTGGTGGGCACGTTGTACTGCTGAGCGAGCTCAGTCAGACGAGAAACGTTGCCAGTCATAGCAGCGGCGGCATCAGCAGACATCTGGTCAAGACCACCACCAACAATGTTGGAGAGCATAACCTCAGCACCGTTGGTAACAGACTGGACAAAGGGGCCCAAGAGGAAGTTACCGACAGTCTCGGAGATTCCACCCGTGAGGGGAGCAAGAGCCTGAGACACGGTGGCAATCGTGTTGTCGATCTGCGAGTCGAGACCGGTGATGGCAGCAGTCATCTGGTCAGCATTCGTGTGAGCAGGGTCAGACTGGAGCTGGTGGGTAAGCGTGTCAATGACCTGCTTGGCGTTGGTCACCGAGCCCTGAGCACCAGCAACGAAGGGGTTGACGGCAGAGTTGACGGGAGCAGAGGCAACGGCCACAAGGGCGGCAGCGACGGAGATGAGGAACTTGGCAGAGACCATTGTTGCGAGTTAAAGAGTGGTTGGAAATTGGTTATTCAAAGAGCGAATTGGAGCTGTAGAGCTGTAAGCGAAAGTGATTGTTTGAGTGAGTGGATGCAGAACATTCGAAGAAACTGAGGGGCCCTTAAGTACTTGAGGAGACCGACCAGTACGAACCACCAACGTACGTTAGTTTGTAATCTTGGGACGGTCTGGCCACGGCCATCTGGCGGAAATGACAGTTTTGAAGCGGCTGTCATTGATCTGACGCATGGAGATTGCGCATTCAACATCATGTGCCTGCATCTCGCCTTAACTTTAACTAAGCGGTTGATTACTTCGCAAATGCCTCGCAAAATGGTGGCTGAGTTTGGTGATTTCAAGGTTTCGGCGCACAAGTAGATGGTAATTAAAGTTAATAGGCCGCGCTGGCGCTGCTTCACGAAAATTAACTTGGCGTTTCACCACATCACATATGCTTTCATAGGTCAAGTATCTCATCGTCGGGTAAACAATCGAGCGAGAACTCCCTTCGATCGAGAGCCAAAGCTTACTAAGGCATCCCAGATCTGACGGTCCAGCTCCTCGGCAGCAGTGGTGTCAGGTGGGGCCATTGCGTAATCGGCCTTGTGTTGGTATTTTAGGATATCTTTGCGAGTCAGCAGTCCGCAGAGAAGACCGTCATCTTCGACGTAAATTACCCTGGGACCAACCTTGGAAAATAGCTCCATGACCCTAATGAGCGGAGTTGTCCGCTGCACTGTCACAGGGTTATTGTTAACCAGTGCCGACAAATTGGAATAATCTGGCGGGCCATCCTTTTCAAAACTGCAGTAGCGGTCCGGTGTATCGCCGTTCCGATCGACCGCAAACTGCAAATCACTGCGCCAGATGTATCCTATGAAGTACCCCTCGCTATCGACAATCGGATATACCTTGTACTTTGACGACAGCAGAAGTGACTTGATTTGTTCGATACTCCACCCTATGCTTGGGATAGAACTGAACTCCTTGACCATGGCAGCCTCGATAGGGACTGAGTCATAGATCTCGTCGTGCTCCTCAATGCTGTCGATAAATGGATATCCATTGGCAGCAATCGTGCGATCCGCAATACCACCACTTCCCCAGTTGTCACAGACGGCTTTGGTCACACCCACCACAATCATTGTAGGTAGAATGTACCTCAGGGCACCGGTAATCTCAAAAATGATCACCACAACGGTGACTGTAATGTTCATAACCCCACTGAGTAATGCTGCCGAGCCTAGCAGCGCATAGGTTCCTGGGGTGATGCATGGCGCATCTGCCGGGCATGACGAGAAAAATGCTGCGGTAGGAAAGCGTTCGTGCAGGGAAGCAACCAAGGTACCGAGAAGGCGCCCGAAAAGCGCACCTATAGCCAGAGATGGGACAAAGATTCCAGCGGGAACCTTGCAACCGTATGACAGAATGGTCAAAGTCGCTCGAATTATTAGGCCCGTTGCAAGAGCAAATGTGACGTACCAGCGTTTGGAGGGATCGCAGGTGGCATTTTCCCAGCCATGGTCACACTCGTGGAAGAGGATCTGCATGCTTTTGGTCATATCGATGCGCAGAAACTCGTTGAAGTAGCAGATAAGCGCCGTGATAAAGGCCAGGAAGGTAGCCTCCTGAATGGCGTAGTTTGCAAGGTACTTTTTGCGGAATGCTTGCACTCGTAAGTTCCACTTGATGATGAAGAGGCCGCCAAACCCACCAAATAGGCCAATGATGACGAAAAAAATGAGCTCGAAAAAATGCCAATCGTGGTCGTACTTCACCGAGAACAGCACCAGCTGGCCGGTGCGGAACGGGTTGACACTGGCAAGCACTCCTGTAGCGACCAAAGCACAAAAATAGCTTCTCCACATTGACTTGAGCTGGAACGAAGAGTTCATCTCCTCGAGTGAAAAGAGGACACCACCCATGGGGCTTCCAAAAGCGACAGCGACACCTGCGGCAGCACACGCGCTCAGCACCTCGCGGATCTTGGAGTTGTAGAGGCGGTACTTGGGAAACAGGCTAGCCACTGTGTTGCCAACGGCGACGGCGTAGTGGACTGAGGGCCCCTCCTTTCCGACACTGAGGCCAGATGCGATTGTCAGTGGCAGAGTAATCCCTTTGATGGCCAGAGTCTTTGCATCAAGGAACCCCTTCATGATGAAGCCAGCAATGATGCACTTGATCTCCGAGATTCCGGACCCTGCTGCGTAGGGAGCATATGTGAAGACGAGGAGCGCCGCGGAAAATGCAAGAGACGTCGACAGCACTATGTAGATGGTGTAGTTCATGGGGCCGAATCCCGTCCAGTGGTGCCATTCGGGGCATGCGTCGCTCTGATCATAGCCCGAGCAGCAAAAGTTCTCGTTGAGATAAAAGCCCGCTGTGCAATAGCCGTTTCGAATATCCGACAACCATTCCGTAACAATGCTCAGGAATGCAGCGATGAGTCCAATTGAGGCTCCTACGAGGGCCAACACGAGCCAGCTCTGGGCCGCAGAATACATCCTGCTGAATCGCAGTGAGTGCCTGGAAGGCCCAGACGCCGGCTGGCGCAGCGCCCCGACCGCCTCAACATAGGTCTTTATACGGAGCCTGTTTTCTCGGGCTGAATCTTCGACCCAGTCTATCGTGGAGAAGTCCTCGTACCTCCTAATCTCCGACACCTTTGAGTCTGGGATGTTGGCTCCATCCAGCGTCTCGAGCCGTGAGCGCAGATCTGACATGGCAGCGACGGGCAGCGCTCAATGGCAATACTGTACAATGTCAATGGCGTCCTATGATGTCCTCCACGGCCAAAATCAATGCTGTGTATTAAGTTGTGGGTGTTGTAAATGTTAACTTATCGCCTCTGGTAGTGTACGTATAGGTAAACGCCGTGCGCGTCAGCCGTTCCTCTCAGGGGTAGCATCGATCTGTCAGTACAGTATTGACTTGATCCGATCACTGATACAGGATTCCATAAACATTTTATTGCAGTCATATTTAATTGCAGTCATTAACGTGTCTCCTTCATGGTAACGTCGCCTTCACGGTCTTCATCAACATGACCTGGACCTGGACCTGGCGGAGCATTCGCTGGAATATGCTCTTGAACAGGCATCGGGACCGGCATCTCGTGCGGGTGCTGAGGCATCGGTACGTACTGTTGCATCACCTGTGGGTGCATATGGATCTGATGCGGGTGCGGGTGGTGGTGCAATGGGTGAGGAGCCAGCTGGGCCATGTGCGGTTGTTGGAGCTGGGGGATATGTTGCATCTGGTGCATGGGCTGGAGTTGCGGGTGCATGTGCTGCATTGGCTGCAAAGGTTGCAACGGCATGTGAGGAGGTGGAGGAGGAGGAAGGTACTGCTCGGGGTGCTGCTGGGCCATGTTCATAGGAGGCTGTGACATGAGTTGTGGTGGGACTTGGTTTTGTGGAGCAGGCAGAAAGCTGAGTGTCGATTGGCCCTTGGATGCTGGCTGGTCGGTTGCTTCGGTGGGTGCAGCACGCGTCGACTTCTCCTTCGGCTTCTCCTTGACAGTCCTGTATGGCACAGTTCGCGGTACCAGTGTCGACAGAAACTCGAGCTCCGACTGCTGGGCCACTGCAGCAGCGAAATCGCTGTACGCGAGCTTCTTGCGGCGGTTTCCACGCGCAGACAGCAGTGCGTGGTCGGTGAAGTGTTTGACGAAGAGCTCGGCTGCTGCTGCTGTGGCAAACACAGCACCTGACGATACTGTCACGATCTCGTCATCCTGCTTGATGATTCGCTTGACTCTCGCCAGAGGCAGAGACATGTCTGGCCGGATGTCCTCTGCATCCGCTTCCGATGTCATTTTGCAACGTGCTTCCGTTAGGCCTCTAAATAACCGGGTAGGCGGTTGTATAACGTTTAGTTAAAGATCATTAATTGAGCTTCACGTCTTCGACGCGATGGAGGGCAGGGGCAGAGCGGCTGAAGCATCCAGCCGTGCTCTGTCCACCCACCAATCAGAAGCAGCCCTTTCCAAGTCCCAAGCAATGCGATTTTCGTGAAATTTGGTCTTCCGATTTGTGTACCACCTCTCCAACACAGCGTTTCACACCCATTGCACACCATGTTGTCCCGGGGAGTTCGTCAGCTGCCGCGGTCGTTCGTTGCTCCGGCACTGCGCCGCTATGCCAGCTCTAACAACCCCGTTGGAGGAGCCTCAAACTACAAGGTGCCCGACTTTTCGCCCTATCTCAAGGAGGACCGTAACGACGACACCAACCGAGCCTTTTCTTACTTCATGGTCGGCACCTACGGAATGGTTGCCGCTGCCGCTGCGCGCGCCACTGTCCAGGACTTTTTGACCACCATGTCTGCATCCAAGGACGTGCTGGCTCTGGCCAAGGTCGAGGTCGCTCTGTCGGCGATTCCCGAGGGAAAGAACATCATTGTCAAGTGGCGAGGAAAGCCCGTGTTTATCCGCCACCGCACTTCGCACGAGATCGAGGAGGCCAACCAGGTCAATGTCGCCAGCTTGCGTGACCCGCAGGCCGACAGCGAGCGTGTCAAGATCCCCGAGTGGTTGGTCATGGTCGGTATCTGCACCCACCTGGGATGCGTGCCCATTGGTGAGTCTGGAGACTACGGCGGCTGGTTCTGCCCCTGCCACGGTTCGCATTACGACATTTCGGGCCGTATCCGCAGAGGTCCTGCTCCCCTCAACCTCGAGATCCCCGAGTACGAGTTCATAGAAGACAACGAGAAGGTCATCATTGGTTAGCAATGGTGGCCGCATCTAGCGAGTGTACTCGTAAAAGACCATTGCAAAGTAACGACGGTGGAGATGAAGAGGTAGGATTCATTGTATGTGGTGTGTACCCCACCATATACATAGTTCGTCTATACATGCTAATCAACTGCCATAGGCATATATCAGCCCCACCTTCATCTGTTAATCACATGACAGTTTACCTTCACGCAGTCACTCCACGGTCCACTCCGGTTGATACCGCTCAATTGTAACACATTACTTCTATAGCCCCTTGTAGATAACTATATGGTATACAACTCTATTACTTTCGCCCGGCCATTCTCCATTTATGGCTCCCTGCCTCCGCGACTCACGGATGCATGGCCGGGTAACCCCACACTGACGAAGCGTCTCTGCAAGACTTAATTCCGTATGGCTTACAGTAGCCGATCAATCTCTAGCTCCGTCCATTCGGCCGTCGTGGCGTTATATCCGCTTTTCCCGTCCGTTGTAGACCCCCTGGTGCGGAATGGCCACTTTCGAAGAGGGCTCCATCCCGCTGAAGCCCAAGGCGCGGGCCAGAAGACCCCGGACTGGCGAGCCACGGGGCGATTCATCTCGGTCTAATGGTCGTGCTGCTCCTGCGGCAAAGGATGCTGATACAGATGATGCATCAACGGATTCTCAGGAGAAGAAAGCACCTGGTCCTGTCGAGGTACCCGAGTACTATGAGCATCCTCGTAAGTGATCCTCGCCTCTTTCTTTGCTCTAGCTAACTCAGTCATCAAAGCACACATCTCGGATGATCCCGACGCAGAGGCCTGTTTTGTTTGTGCCGACAGCATCCAGTTCCGAGCTACATACCCGTGTGGCCACTACACATGCTCCAAGTGTGCGCTTCGCCTACGAGCTCTCATGAAAGACTCGACTTGCAAGTACTGCCGAGTAAGTGTCATTTGTCATACCCATGCACCTCTAACCCCAGCTTGAAGGATCGACCGTCATCATCTCACAAAAACCGATAAAATTCATGGACTTCAAGCCTGAAGACCTGAAGTACAAGGACGACAAGTACGGACTCGTGTTTGACGACCGCACTGTCAAAGATCTGTGTCTCGACCTCCTCAAGTTCAACTGCCCCGTCAAGACGTGCCATGCCACTCTCGGCAACTGGAAAGAGCTTAAGAAACATGTCCAGGCTGAACACAACAAGCTGCTGTGCGATATCTGCACCCGACACAAAAAGGTCTTCACCGTTGAACTCGAGTACTACAACCGGCAAACTTTGTCGAAGCATGAGCGCGACGGCGACAAAAGAGGCTCCCGCGGTCACCCCCAGTGCGAGTTCTGCAGGTTACGCTTCTACTCGAGTGACGAGCTGTTTGTGCACTGTAGAGAAAAGCACGAGAAGTGCTTTATCTGTGAACGGCAGACGGAAGGAACGCCTCAGTACTACAAAGACTACGAGCGGTTGGAAAATCATTTTGAGGAGGAGCACTATATGTGCAATGTGCAGAGCTGTCGCGACCAGAAGTTTGTCGTTTTTGGCACAAAGTATGAGCTACAGGATCACATGGTCTCGTTGCATTCGGAGATCGTCGGCAAGTCTAAGGCAGCTCGACGCGTCGACACTGACTTCTCATTCAGCCGCCCTGGATCCTCTTCTTTTGGTTCACAATTATCCACTATTCGCCCGGGTCAGAAAGCCACGCCCTCGTCTACCGCGCCATCAGCTCAGGCCGTTCGCGGCCAGGCTGCTCTAGACCCAAATGCATTCCCGACCCTTGGCGAAGCTGCCGTTCCTGGTCCGCAGTCTTCTGCCCAACCAGCGAATGTTGCCAACTACCACGCTAGCATTCCTGCATCCAAGCAATCGGCAGACACGTGAGTAGAGACATGCTTTCATTCACAACAGCTAACATCAGGTTAAGGAGACGCCTTGAAGAGCGAGGGCGCATGTACCTATCAAACGACGCCGACCGATTTGCTCATTTTCAGAAAGTGAACTCTGACTTCCGCGACTCGCGGATTGACGCTACCAAGCTCATCAACGAATACAGCCGACTCTTTGATGCCAAAGTCAATGAGATCGAGCTCATTATCACGGACATGGCTGCTGTGATCGAGAAAAAAGCGACGGCTCGCAACAACCTGTTGGCAGCTCTGTCATCCTGGAAGCAACGTCAGACCAACTTCCCGGCTATTGGTGCTAGTCATTCGGCTCCGGGATCGCGTACTAATCTGTCATCATCGTGGGTTTCCAGTCATGCGTCTGGTCCAGGACGACCTGCTCTTTCGTCAGCCCAGGACTTCCCAACACTCATTGGCGCACCATCACGACCTGCAGCTTCATTTAAGCCGAGTGCATCGTCAATTGGAGCCTCGCGCGTAGTGGCTTCCTCAACTCAGAGCACACCTGCTTCGCCGAAGCTCTCGGCTGAGAAGTTCCCGTCATTGCCCACGACAAAGGTCAAGAGACCACCTCCAGTGCGGCCCGTGGCGGCCCCAGGCCCCTCTGCGTGGGGCGGTGGGCTGCAATCCGAAGCTTCCAACTCTGAGGACGACTTCCCCGCATTTGGAACCCTCACTCTCGGCACTGCTGCTTCTGTCGCAACCAAAAAGAAGGGCAAACAGAAGCAGGTAATCTACCGCCTTGGTCTGTGATTGAGCAATATACATAGCATCTTATGAGACTTTAAGTAATATACTCCTTCTGCCTGATCTTTAGACCATCAGCTTACACTGCACCATACCATAGCTCTTAAACCCTAAACCCAATATAAATAGCTGCTCAATCTGAACTAACATCTCACCAGCAGTATGATTGAAGTGGTTTGTAACGACCGGTATGTGTCTGTTTGAGGTCCTGTACAGTCTAACATCAGAGTGGGGAAGAAGGTGCGCGTAAAGTGTCTTGCCGAGGACACTGTCGGCGACTTCAAGAAGCTACTGGCTGCCCAGATTGGTACTGCTGCCGAACGTATTGTGCTGAAGAAGGGCTACACAACCTTTAAAGATCACATCACGCTCGCTGACTATGAGATCCACAACGGTAGTAACCTGGAGCTGTAAGTGTAGTTCTCGCGCTGAACAGTATATCGAAGCTAACTCAAGGTACTACTCATAGATACGCATGGGATTGATGATGCGACGAAAAGTGAACTAATAAAACGACAAGTAATGGAATAGCGTCCTGAGCTTCTCTACTAATTGACCGCCGTACGGCAGTTCTGAGCCCATTACTACGGGCCCTTGTAATCATACAACTCATTAGTTATGTACATGCAGATGTTGAATTTATCCGCGCTCAGCAGTGCCATTGCGGGCAGCCTCAGGAGCATCGTCAGGTCCGTACTTGATGAATTCCTTGAGCTTCTGAACGTAGAGCTTTCCGTCAATTGGTCCCTTGTCGTAGCCCTTGTAAGTGTGCTTGATCAGCGGAGCCGTGGCACAGACTAGCGGTTTTAGCTGGGTTAGATATGTATGCCGAATGAGGACAGAAACTCACCTCTGTTCCCTCGAGGCTAGAAGGAACAACATAGGTTCGGACCTTCTCCCAGTTGATTATGTAACGGCCGCGGGTTGTCCAACGACCGACTCCTGTGGATCCAGTACCCTTGTAGAAAGTCTTGTTTCCCTGCTTCGTGGTCAGCGACCAGCGCTTGTTTCCGCTCTTCAGCTGACCGTAGAACAGTTGGCCATTCTTGTACGTCTGCCACGGCCGCAGGAGCTGCGTAATGGGTGATGGTCTCATGGCGTTAAGAGGTCGGCAGTTACGGTCAATGTCGAGAATCAAATTTTGAGATATTCGGTAAATCAATCACGTGACTCGATTTCAGCGAAGTCCTGACCCTGGAAAATATTGAAATTCGTCCATCACAGAAAATTGTCGATTGAGACGCAAATATGTCTGTCGTTGGAAGTCTTATTTTCTGCAATGACTGTGGAAATCTGCTAGACAATATAGTGGATCGGTCGAAGGACCTTGATTGCCGCCAATGTGGCCAGTCATATCCCTCAAAGAGTAAGCACGTCGTGAAGCTGATTTCACCCCCGCTAACTGAGACTTTGAGAACCTAAAAGTGGTGACTCGTTCATCTCCAGACGCTTTCCCGTCTGCTCTCAGATCGAAGCGATCTGTTGTCAAGACCGTTCTACAGAAGAGCGAGGTTGAGGAGGGAGCTACTGTAAGTCGATCCCGCCATTCTCGAGTGAATCTAACATCAGATCAAGGAGAAGTGCCCCCAGTGTGGCCACGACGAGATGCAGTACCACACTCTGCAGCTGCGCAGCGCCGACGAAGGAGCTACTGTTTTCTACACTTGCACAAAGTGTCGCTACAAGTTCCGAACCAACAACTAGCCTATTTATTCATACATCATACAGTGTTGCAGATCCAGTTGCATATCAAATGCAACAGAAACGTCAATATTTGAAAGTCAATATTTTAGAGAGAGAGGGCCACTACGCGGGGATCTCGGTATAGTCGACCTGGTTCGAGTTCTCAAACTCGTACATGTCGAGTGCAACCTCGGCTGACTGGCGAACAACCACCTCGTTATCCTTGGCAAACTTGTTCAGCACAGGCAGAACATCGTCAGTTGCAATGGAACCAAGAGCTTCAGCAGCCTCGTGACGGACCATGGCTTCCTCGCTCGAGTTGTTCAGCACCTTGATAAGAGCAGGAACACTGAGAGGGTCACACAGCTGGCCGAAAACGTAGGCAATCTCGTGTCGGAACAGAGCCGAGGGGTCGTCGAAACCCGAGGCCAGGGCCTCGACGGCCTCGGGCGTGCCGAGATCTCGCAACCGGAACATGGCTCTGTATCGCTCGAAGAGCGGCTCATTCTGGTTGTTGAGAAGAGCATGCAGTTGTGAGATCTTGTTTTGGTCCTTAGGTAGCGGAGGCGCGGGATCAATCGAAGTGAAGGCGCTCGCTTCGAGATCCTCGGACTTGGCAGCCTTGGAGTTTTCCCACTTGATGCGCTCAAGAGCCAGCTCACAGGTCTGACGGATAACTTCAAGCGGGTCCTTGAGGTACTCTTCCAGAACAGGGATCACCGAATCGTCGCCAATAGCTCCGAGTGCCTCGGCGGCTTCGTGGCGGACCATTGCCTGCTGGTTGGTGTTCTTGAGAGCAGACACGAGGGGTGCAATAGCATAGAACTGCTTAGTCTGACCAAGAACGTAGGCCAGCTCATGCTTGAGAAGCTCCGATGGGTCTTCAAAACCTTTGGCGATGACATCAATAGCCTTATTGTTACCTTCAGATCCTAGAGACTTGAGGTGGAACAGGGCTCGGAATCGGTTGGCGAGAGGAGTGTTGCCGTCCTCGTTAAGAAGGGTCTTCTTAAGAGCCTCGAGGTTCTCAGTCTCTCCGTTAGCCTGGCGAAGCTCGTCCATGTTGTAATAAAAAAGGTAATAAATAGGTGGAGTAAACGAAGATCAAACCACGAAATCAAAAAAAAAGTAGTCCACAAAAATATGAAAAATCTCAGCCGTGCCAACTCAGCCGCACGTAGTATCGGCGATCTATAGTAATAGGATGACAACCATAGACAACACCAAAAGAACCGATATGGCAGCTTAGAAGTGATAAGAGATTGTAGAAAGCTCATAAAGCTGCGTAGACGCATCTTGCCATCTCATCGGAATTGTATTGAATGTCCGGGGCTGCTACAGGCAAACTCTGTTGGCAGTGACTCGTGATATCAGTCACGAGGTCGCCATAACAAAGACCAGATATGTATCAAAATTCACAGCCAAGTGCATTCAAAGGTACGGGTATTACTCGCTTCGTACTTTCCTTCGTGTTCATAGTATCTCGTCTCGTCGTTTACTTTTCTGCTCACGTGACTACTGTGCCGCAGCAAGCCTCCCGCCGGGTAACCTGCCGTGAACCCGCCGGCTCCGCTTGTCAGTCTCCACATCCCCCGCCGACATTGGACTTGGCTTATTGAACTCATCGCGAGTGGACGCCGGGGAAAAGACTCGAAAACTTACATCATGTCGGACCTAACTGCTCCTGCCGTTGTCATGGGTATGTATAAAGCTGCTGGCACGCGAATTGACTAACATAGACAAGTAAGTAACTGGCATTATCGCCGTAGTACAAGTGGATTGAGACGAATCGGCCTGTCAATTGGCTCGCTCGGCGGCTGCTTTCTCGGAATTGTAACCTCCACATACTAACACAGCGGTACGGGACTGACAAAACTCGGTTTTGCAGGCAACGACGCTCCTAGCTATGTCTTCCCGACGGTGATTGCTACTTCGTCTGGTTCAGCCAAGGGCTCGAAGCGTGGCACCGAAGACCTCGACTTCTTCATTGGTGACGAGGCACTCCAGGCTGGAGCTGGACCCGGCTACGACCTTAGCTACCCCATTCGACACGGCCAGATTGAGAACTGGGACCACATGGAGCGATTCTGGGAGAACTCCATCTTCAAATACCTGCGATGCGAGCCCGAGGACCACAGATTCCTGCTAACAGAGCCGCCGCTGAACCCGCCCGAGAACCGTGAGAACACGGCCGAGATTATGTTTGAGACGTTCAATTGTGCTGGTCTGTACATTGCCGTTCAGGCAGTGCTGGCCTTGGCCGCTTCTTGGACCTCGAGCAGAGTAGTTGGCCAGCCCCTCACCGGTACCGTCATTGACTCGGGTGATGGTGTCACCCACGTTATCCCTGTTGCTGAGGGCTACGTCATTGGCTCGGCCATCAAGAACATCCCCATTGCCGGCCGTGACATCACCTACTTCATCCAGAGCCTGCTGCGTGACCGCAACGAGCGCGACACAAGCCTCAAGACTGCTGAGCGCATCAAGGAGCAGTTCTGCTACGTCTCGCCCAACATTGTAAATGAGTTCCAGCGCTTTGACAAAGATGCGTCGCGATTCAAGGAGTACTTTGTCTCGGGCAGTGCTGCCAACGGCCTGCATGCTGGCAGCCAAGGCATCAAGGTCGATATCGGATACGAGCAGTTCCTTGCTCCTGAGATCTTCTTCAACCCTGAGATTGCATCGTCGGACTACCTGATTCCGCTGCCGACGGTGGTGGACACGGTCGTGCAGGCATCGCCCGTTGACGTGCGAAAGGGCTTGTACAAGAACATTGTGCTGTCCGGCGGTTCCACCATGTTCAAGGATTTTGGCCGTCGTCTGCAGCGAGACATCAAGTCTCTGGTTGACGCGCGCATTCGTCGCTCCGAGGAACTGTCGGGCGCCAAATCTTCGGGTCTCGAGGTCCAGGTCATCAGTCACAAGCGCCAGCGCAATGCCGTATGGTTTGGAGGCTCGCTCCTCGCCCAGACGGCCGAGTTCCGCAACTACTGCTACTCAAAGAGTGACTACGACGAGCACGGACCCAGTATTGTCCGCCAGTTCTCGCTCTTCAACGTGAGCTGAGCGCTGATTAGCTGAGCAGCGAGAGTTCCGTGAATCGATGATCTATGGCATCCTTGCCTATACAATACTAGACGTGCTAGATTACTAGTGTCAAAATGCTATTTACATAAAACCGATCGTACAAGATTAGATGGTTTCTACCTTGATTCATCAGGCGGGTGTCCGAAACTGCGAGTCTGCTGGCTCGTCATCGTCAAAAGGTCTTGCCTAGAATCTTGCGAACTTCTGAGACGTAGTCACCGCGAATGACAATCTGCTTGGACGTATCCTTGATGAAGATTCGGTTCTTCGCCAAGCCAAGCGACTTCTGGAGGTCCTGACGAAGTAGCGAGACGTTACCATCGATGCGACGAACAATCGTCTTGACACTGCCGTCGACTCGGAGATCGCTGTAGATAGGCAGCTGGCCTGATCGGGTCCGTGACACCGTGTACCACGAGTTGGGTTTTGTCGATTCGGGCTTCTGCAGAACGAGATCCGAGGCAGAAACTTCCTCAGGGAAGGCATCGCGGATATAACTCGAGGTAGCCACGGGGTTTGAAGGAGGAACGAGGGGAAGTTCAGTCGATTTCTTGACCTTGGACGCCTCAAGTTGCTGGTGAGCGTGGCGTGCAAGCCATGAGGCTCCCCTGCTTGGCTGTAGTCGCAGCGTTGGCCTTAGAAGGAGCATTGTAGTATAAGTAAAGGTTGAAGACAAAGTTGAATCAAATATCAGAATAGGAATCTAATATGAAAATTGACACACGGCTGAAAATGGCCGTGAAGAAGGTAAGCATCAAGAGTGGTAAATCTGTCACGAATAACTTTTATGAATTATAATGCGTATTATAATTGTCTAAATCTAATGCTCAAGGGACGAACTCGCGGTTCTCCGTTTAAATATACAATATCATCAGATGGTCATAGATGCATCGCAGCTGCAGTCGTTAATGGATCATGAGACGTACAGTCGCTAATGGGTCCAGAGACGCACAGCCTTGTCCTTTCCACCAGAACCCACTCGTCGTCCGTCAGTACTCCAGTCGATAGTGAAGACCTCGTCAGCGTGGCCAGGGAGGTCACTGAGTAGCTTTCTGCTTCGCACATCCCACACCTTCAATGTAGTGTCCTTGGAAGCCGACACCAGTAGTCGGCAATCGCTCGACCAGGCGCATTGGTATACGCAGGCGACGTGACCGCGGAGAGTAGCAACAAACTTACCGTCGCGGCCATCCCATAGCTTGACAGAGTTGTCAAAGGATGCCGAAGCGATGTAGCGGCCGTCGGGCGAGAATGTGACGTGGTTGACAAGCTTCTGGTGACCCGTCATTCTGCAAATGGGCTTGTTCGACTTTGCAGGTTCCCAGAGGTACATGGTGAAATCATCGGATGCAGTAACAAGACGCTCAGAAATAGATCCACTGGCCTTGGCTAGCTTCTCGAACCGCACCAGCGACTTGTCCTTGAACTCTTGGCGAAGAGCATCGTCAGGGTTCTTAGCAGAAAGA
This sequence comes from Sugiyamaella valdiviana, assembly GCA_030570555.1. Classification (NCBI taxonomy): domain Eukaryota; kingdom Fungi; phylum Ascomycota; class Dipodascomycetes; order Dipodascales; family Trichomonascaceae; genus Sugiyamaella; species Sugiyamaella valdiviana. The sequence goes on from JAJLWF010000002.1 coordinate 1,401,122, forward strand.
GGCTTACCTCCCTTCTCGTCAAACGGGCCCGTTCTGAGAGCGAAATCCGTGGACAGGGCCAAGTGGTTGACCCAGTGGGCATGAGACTGGAGCGTCTGGGTGAGACGACCGTCCTTTGCGTTCCATACCTTGATCGTTTTGTCGTGAGATGCCGAGTAGATGAGGCCGAGACCTCCCCATTTGACACAGCTGACGGACGACTTGTGGCCCGACAGCGAGTACTGGCAGATCTGACGATCCACGTCCCATACACGCACGGTTCCATCCTTGGACGACGACACAAGTCGAGGACCTGACGAGTGCGCCACGTCGACGGCATGAAGAGGCTCCCAGCTCAAAGACGTGATCCACTTTGAGTGGCCCACGAGGGGAGATCCCAGCGGGAGACCAGTCTGTGGATCCCAGATGCGAATTGTATTATCCATGCTTCCAGTAGCAATGCGAGAACCGTCAGGGCTCCATGAGACACACAGGACCCAGCCAGTGTGGCCCTGGAGAGTCTTCAGAGGTGTCTGAGTCTCGCAGTCCCAGATCCGGGCCGTCGAGTCTCCACTTCCCGTGACCATCAGCGACGAGGTATGAGGAGCAAACTGCGTAGCTAGAATGGTTGATCCGTGGCCTGAGATAGATGCAGACGACCGTGTGATGGGCTTGACTTTGAAAACAGCCCGCGGCGTGTAAACGAGCTTGAGATGGTCTTCTGTCGACTTGTGGCCCGGCTTGAGAATCGAGTTGTAGATGTTGTCGGTGATATCGACAACCGAGGTGCCGTCATCCTTGACGAGAGAGAAGGTGTACGGAACAGGATCATCCGACGATCCGAGCAGCTCATTCAGCAACAGTTCAAGCTGCTTCTCTGTAGCAGCACCTGGTACTCTTAAACTACCTCCCACTGAGTCGCCAGTATCCGAAGCCTGGAACGATACAACGACATTAGGCAGGTCTGTCGGAATGATCTCGACCTCCTTAGGCTCTTGCGCCAACCTTCTCTGCTTTTTAGAAGGCGGAGGAACAACGGTAGCCATTTTATATGGACGTACTCTGTAGTTCTAGGACTAGGTGGATCTGAAATTTAATCACTGATTTTTTTTGATGCACGTTATCTTATCAAGGCGGGTAAGGGGCTTACGCGCGTAGGACCACATGAGATGAGAAGCGACGACCAAAAGACGCCTGGAAATGGGAAAACTAAATTAAAGAAAATGCCGGGTTTGACATTGACAAATAATATATAACCGAGGCGTTTTTCTGCTTAGGTTGGTCAACTACCAGTGCCATTTGCATGGGGTTGTAATGCTACAGTCTACAGACTCAGGGCAGCCGCGTTTGAGCCCTTACCACAGCCATTTTTCACGTTCCACGCTCTTCTTGAACCACGACTGATCCTTGATTCGACACCAGGTTCTGTTTGTTCGCTAAACGCTTGGTTCGACAAGATGGCTCAACAACAGATGGCTATGCCCGACCTGTCCAATGCCATTGTGGCGCAGGACGAGATGGGTCGCCCCTTTATCATTGTCCGAGAGTGAGTATAGCATAGGTACATTTTGATCCTTCTAACAGCAGCCAAGGAAAGAAGCAGAGGTGCGTACGAAGAATGAAATGATGCAAAGGAGAGGGATTTCTGTGGTAGTGTTAGGACAGTGTGAATGTGACGCCAGAACGGCCGTGTTGGCCCTGACTAACAGATCAATGGGGATTGCACATTGATCTGATAGTGGTGAAGTTTGGCTCAACAGCCATACCGCGTCGCAGCATTGAAAACGTTGATTCTGCACTGTGCTTTGAGCCAGACTCGTCCGATGTCGTTGTCACCCCGCTTTCCTCTCCCCCTCCCTCCCTCACTACTAACTCAGAACCCACGGTATCGACGCTACCAAGTCGCACATCCTCGCGGCCCGCACCGTGGCGAACATTGTGCGGACCTCGCTCGGCCCGCGTGGACTCGACAAGATCCTCATTTCGCCTGACGGAGACATCAGCGTCACCAACGACGGTGCTACCATTCTGAGCCAGATGCAGGTCGAGAACCAGATTGCCCGACTACTAGTTGAGCTGTCCAAGTCGCAGGACGACGAGATTGGCGACGGTACTACCGGTGTAGTGGTGTTGGCAGGTGCTCTTCTTGAGCAGGCCGCCGAGCTCATCGACAAGGGAATCCACCCCATTCGCATCGCCAATGGCTTTGACGAGGCTTGCAAAATCGCCGTTGCCCACCTCGACACCATTGCCGACATCGTCCCCGTCAGTGAGCAGGATAAGACAAGCCTGCTCAAGGCAGCCCGTACCTCGCTTGGCTCGAAAGTCGTTTCTAAGGCTCACGAGACCTTTGCCAACATTGCCGTCGACGCGGTGCTGTCGGTGGCCGACTTTGACAGAAAAGATGTCGACTTTGAGCTCATCAAGGTGGACGGCAAAAACGGTGGCTCGCTCGAGGACACGAAGCTTGTGCGCGGTGTCATCCTTGACAAGGATATGTCACACCCCCAGATGCCGCGTCAGCTCAAGGATGTGAAGCTGGCCATTCTGACTTGTCCGTTTGAGCCCCCGAAGCCCAAGACGAAGCACAAGCTCGACATCAGCAGCGTCGACGAGTTCAAGAAGCTGCAGACCTACGAGCACGACAAGTTTGTTGAAATGATTGAAGCTGTGAAGGCGTCGGGTGCCAACCTTGTTATCTGCCAATGGGGCTTCGATGACGAGGCTAACCATCTCTTGCTGCAGAACGAGCTGCCTGCTGTCCGATGGGTCGGTGGTCCCGAGCTCGAGCTCATTGCCATGGCCACACACGGACGCATTGTTCCACGATTTGAGGATCTAACGGCCTCAAAGCTGGGATCAGCCGGTCTTGTTCGAGAGCTGGAGTTTGGCACGACTCGCGACCGCATGCTGGTCATTGAGGAGTGTGCCAACCCCAAGGCCGTGACTGTGCTTGTTCGTGGAAGTAACCAAATGATCGTTGACGAGGCTCGACGTGCGCTACATGATGCCCTTTGCGTCGTGCGAAACCTGGTCACTGACAACCGCATCGTGTACGGTGGTGGTGCTGCTGAGATCTCGTGCTCGGTTGCCGTCGAAAGTGTAGCTGACACCCGCAAGGGTATTGATCAGTATGCATTCCGCGCGTTTGCCGCTGCGCTTGACGCAATCCCCATGGCGCTGGCTGAGAATTCGGGTCTGTCGCCTATCGAGGCCCTCGCTGCTTGCAAGTCTCGTCATGTCAAGGAGCAAAACTCTCGTCTTGGAATCGACTGCCTGGGAACTGGTACTAATGACATGCGTGAGAACTTCGTCATTGACCCTCTTATTGGCAAGCGCCAGCAGCTTCTGCTGGCCACTCAGCTTACCCGCATGATCCTCAAGATCAACGACGTTATTGTCACTGGTAACGATGAGTACTAGCACGATGACAAATTGGATGCAGCAAAAGTTCCCATTTACGATGTATAAAGTGCGGGCCTGATGTAATAGATGTTTACTGCAAAGACTGTAGGTCATACTGAGATCGTCATTTAGGCTACAGATACGGTGATTCGGGCATATTACTATCGTCTTCTGTGGGCTGCTTCATCGGAATCGTTGTTATTTACACTTAATCCACGTAAAGCCAACTGTGTTGACCTTCTCCAAGTCTCCAGCAGCCCGCGCTAGCCTTCTTGGCCGCTTCTTTAGCTTGGAATAGCAGGTCAAACGGGTGCTGCCACTGAGCAAATTTGCGTGAGCATTCTCGAACAGTAGCGTGACCGCATTGAACAAGCAGCCAGCTGATGGAGTCATCACAGCGATCTGAATCATCCTTGAACAACGTCACTAGCGGAACTTCACCAGGAACGTCAATTCGCGCAACAAGGGACGGACACTTTCGAATCGTTTCAACGCAGTCAGGTCCAAAGTAATGCTCAAATGGTAGACCTAAGAAGGACATGCCAAACTCCTCCGCAAAGGGGGGAATAGCATCCAGAGACAAGCTTTTAGGGAGGAACCGCATGTCGTCAAGAAATATGCCACTCGCGCTCTCTCTGCGGTCAACCAGCAGGACATCATAGCGCTCCATTTCGAAAACGTCATCTTGCCAACCGCCGAAAGTCTCAGCTCGCTCAATTTTGCATCTCAAATATGAACAGCCAACATTGACTATCATCACGTCGCCGGCTCTTGGCGCATCCTCAGGGTCCAATTTGTCATCGAGACTGTTGTGAAAAACTGCTGCCAGCTTGATATCGAGCTGCTCCTTCTCCTTCAGTCGACCCGGTCGGCAAAACGCAAACTTCCCCCTGTTTCTGCGCCAATCAATCGCGGTGACTGCTACGTCCACATACCTTCGACCACACATGCCAATATAATCGCCAACTGGACCAGCTGGAGCAGATTCGGGGCTTTCATCACCGCCCGTCTGATGTTTCTGATCCTCCCACAAGCCGATTCCTGCATTTACAGCCTCGATTCTCGAGGACTCCAGATGCGCTAGAATCTTCGAATCATTCTCAGTGGACTCGCGCACCTCTGCTAGTCCCTGTCTAACAAGAATCACAGATAGCGGAGTATCCTGCCCGAGTGCAAATATATGTCCAATAAAGCGGCCATTTTTGGAGATGTTGGTAACTGACAATTGAATTTTGTTCACCGCCAAGAACTTCCTGGTGAACTCAAGAGCCTCGACTCCAAAGGGTTCATCAGGACGTGGCACCCAAACACCGCCTAGGCTTAGATTGAGAATGGTGTTTAGGTGTGGAATAGTTAGCCACATGAATCCGCCAGAGGTTACCACCTCGACGGTTACGTCAAGCCTTGCAGCCGTCTTCAGAATGGGGAGCATCTTCTTGGCGGACGAGAGTGAAGTAGAGGCATCCGTCAGGCCATTGGGGATCGTGTTCAGCTTATGCACACCCCTTTTGCGTTTCGTGGCAGTGGCCTGTAGCTGCAGCAGCATCTCGTCCTGCAAGGACAGTGGCATCAAGCCGTCGGTGAAGCAACTGACCACAGCCATGCCATTCTCCACGAGAGTAGATGCGATGTTCCGACCCTTTGCGACAACTGATGCAATGTTGCAGTCACGTTCGTTTTCGTTACTTCCACGAACAATAGACTCAAGATTGACCTTAGCGGTTACCAGTGAGAAGCATGACTGCGCAAACTGGTCAGCAAGATGCGACAGCTCGCGACAGATACGGATAGACGGCAAGTGCAACTCGACAGATTCGCGTCCGCCTAAGGGCACGAGATATGTATCTGCCGAAACGACCTTTTGAATTCGCATTGACTCTGAGCATATCTCAGTATCTGGGGTCCAAATGATTCGGCCGGAAATGGTCATCTTCTCCGAGCCGACAGTTTTGCAAGACTCGGGTAACGGGATTCCCGCCTTCCAGAACCCGCGACGCCCAACCTGACCGAGCGCCTGGTAAAAGTTCAGCGACGAAGCAACCTCCCAGTAGCGATTCTTGGATCGCGCGTCGTTTCTGAGGACGGCTATTCCGAGACTGAGCATCGTCTTGGTAACATCATCGAGGTGCCCATTCCAGATAGTACCATACTCAATCCCATCCTCCTCATATAGCAGATTGAACCCAACGTAACATCCAACCGAATATGAATGGTTTCCAGACTCTAGAATCAAGCGCTGAGTCTCGTCGCATTCATCTAGCCACGGGCTCGACACGTACGCTGGTGCTACCGTATGCTGACTGACGGTGCCATTAGCATTTGTACGTTCAAGGACGAACCGGAGACCTGGCAGCAGGGCCTTCACCAGCTGGTGTTCCTCCATTAAGAAGTTAAACAAAGAGTATTATAAATCACAGCCCGTGTGGAGTCGAATTGATCTTCATCGTAATATATACGAGATCATAACTCGAATGCGAAGTTCATACGAGACCTAGACGAATAACTGCAACTTGCCCATTCTCGGTACGGATGGTCGCTAAGACGCCGATAACGGGTCTTACAGGTCGACCTGAGTGTGCAGATGCCCTTAACATATTCCGATGTACTCAGCAGTCGCGTACTTCATCATACGAACTACTGGCCTGAAGCAGTTTGGCTCTGCGGCATCCACCACAGCTTCGACATTTCCATTAGTAATAAAAGTACGCTAACTGATTCACACGCCAGTTAGTACACTCAACGCTCTAGTATCATTATTAGCTCGCTCCATTGAGCTCGACTGAGGAAGTGCGAAGCTACTTTCCGCGTATTAGGCTGGTATGGTGAAGGCTCAACCCCTACCCACATAGTACATGCCGCTATTCTCAACTTCCTCTATTCAACCGTCTCTACCATCAGCATGTCGGTTCCGGATCTGGTGCTGGACCCCGGCTTACGGCCGTGGGTGCTTGTTCCCATTATGCTGGTCATGATTCTCGTCGGTATTATCCGTCACTACACGACAATTCTGCTGACAGCTGCTCCTAGACAGCTGGATGCAAAGACAATGCGCGAACAGTGAGTTGGTGTTAACTGCAATTGGCGCCATGCTAACCTAAGAAACTACCTGGCATACGGAAGTTCACTGAGAGGAAGTGCTGGAAACATCCGACACGGGTCATTCCTCATCCGTCAGGCCCAGATGGCAGATGCCTTCCGTAGCGGAATCTACGTGGCCAACCCCGGCGTCAAGCCAGGCGCCAACATGCTCAGCGACCCCAAGGCATTGGAGACGATGATGGGCGGCCTCAAAAACCAGATCATGATGTTTGTTCCGCAGACTGTGATGATGGGCTGGATCAATGCGTTTTTTGCTGGCTTCGTGCTGATGAAGCTGCCTTTCCCCCTGACGACCCGATTCAAGGCCATGCTGCAGTCAGGAGTGGCCACTCAGGACCTCGATGTGCGTTGGGTCTCGTCCATCTCGTGGTACATTCTCAACTTGCTCGGTCTCCAGTCTGTCTACGGGCTCATCCTTGGAGATGGCAACCAGGCTGGCGGCATGGCGACCATGGGTCCTCAGGCAGCTGCTGCACAGATGTTCAACCAGCCAGGCGCTGATGTCGCCAAAATGTACCTTGCTGAGGCCGAGAACCTCGCTATTGTTGAGCATGAGTACCTGCTGGATGGCATTGAGGACCGTATTCTCGAGAAGTACTCTTGAGCTTGTGAAGCTATGCGAGGCAGTACCGTATATCTTAGACTGCACCCGAAGGTAATGGCATACATCAATGGCATATCAATGGTCAGTGGCATCGATACCGAATGCACGAAGTACTAGAATATGAATTCAACCAGCTCGAAGTTACAACCTGCTTGTTACATTACGCTCTGAGCTGATTGTGCTCTATAAACTCTCTCGTTACGCAAAAATGCCTTCTTCCATGCCAATTGGCACCTTTTTGCCGTAGACACCATTCCAGGATCGTGGGTGCAGCCACTCCTTGGGCTTCTCCAGTCCAAGCACGAGGATGAACTCGTCGGCAAACCACTCTGCATCACGAAAGTTATCACCCTCGTAGGCAAACACTACTATTGCTGAAACGGTTGCATCTGGAGCGCGGCCGCTGTTTCGTAGAACATCCAAAACAATCCCCGACTCGGGCAGCTCAGGCGGAGTGGGGGCTCTAGTCAAAGACAGACCTGCCAGACGATCCGACAGCGGCTTTTCTGAAAACACCTTGAGACGCTGGAGTGCCGTCACCTTAGCCACCGAGAAGTCTGGCAACGTACTTGATCCAACAAATGCAGCGTTGCTGGAGCCGAGGACAATGACGTCGGTGAATTGGTGTTCGTTGATGTACGGAATGAGCACGTCTGTGATGAACCGAGTCTTGAAACCAGGCAGCGTTGGAGACCGCAGCTGGATCAGCGAAATAGACGTCTCTGGAACGCTGTACACTTCAATGGCCGTGGTGATTCGAGATGATCTGCCCGCAGAGTCTGTAACCGAATCAACAGGTCCTGCAAATGGATACAAGAACTTGTCTGACAGAGATTGCACGAATGTGGCTCCCAGGCTGTGGATCAGAAGATCCATCACCAACTGTGGGATATTGCCCGCCGATACCGACGGAATCACCAGTGTTTTGCTCATTACTTAACCGAGGAATTCCAGATGTAAATGATTGAGGGAAACAAGAACACAATGAAGCTTAAACGATTTAAGAAAAGTTCACGCAAACGTGGAAGGCAATGTAGGATCTAAAGCTCAGAACCAAAAGATCGCCTCCAGGAACCCGTAAGAATGCCCCAACCCTATAATCGCCCAGCCGTGTTTTCCAGCCGCATGATGCAGCCGCGCACAAATTATTCAGATCACAATGCTTAGTCGTCAACTCTCTTTCTCCTCCATCGCACACCATGACTCCTCCCGCGACAATTATCTGCATTGGCATGGCCGGTAAGTTGGTCTGCTGAAGCTCCTATCATATCTAACTCAGGCTCCGGCAAGACGACGTTCATGCAACGGCTCAACTCGCATCTCCATGCGAAGAAGTCGCCGCCATATGTCGTAAACCTCGACCCGGCGGTGATCAAGGTGCCGTTTGGAACGAACATCGACATTCGAGACGCCGTCAACTACAAAAAGGTCATGGAGCAGTACAACCTCGGTCCCAACGGCGCCATCATGACTTCTCTCAACCTGTTTGCGACCAAGATCGACCAGGTGCTCAACATTGTCGAGAAGCGCGCGCCCCAGCTCGACCACATCATCATCGACACGCCCGGGCAGATTGAGTGCTTCATCTGGTCTGCTTCAGGAGCCATCGTCACCGATGCATTTGCCTCGTCGTTCCCTACTATGATTGCGTACATTGTAGATACACCTCGAACGACCTCGCCTGCAACCTTCATGTCCAACATGCTGTACGCTTGCTCGATCCTCTACAAAACAAAGCTCCCTATGATTATTGTTTTCAACAAGACAGACATGCAGGACTCGGCGTTTGCTATCAAGTGGATGAAGGACTTCGAGGCTTTCCAGGAGGAGCTGCGTCAGAACGAAGATCTCAACGGTGAGGGTGAGAATGGGTCGGGTTATATGGGCTCGCTGATGAACTCTCTCTCATTAATGCTCGAGGAGTTTTACGCTCATCTTGACGTGGCCTCGGTCTCGGCTTACACGGGTGAAGGCTTTGACGAGTTCCTCGCAGCTGTCGACAACAAGGTTGACGAGTACAACCGAGACTACAAGGCCGAGCGGGATGCAATTATCCTCAAGCGCCAGAAGGACGCCGCTGAAAAGAAGACAAAGGATCTGACTAGGCTGATGAAGGATATTGGCATTTCTGACAAGCAGGCTGCTCAGGGTGAGCAAGTTGACTCGATCTCTGACACCGAGGATATCGAGGAAGACGATGAATTTTCGGGTGAAGTGGAGCGTGACGAGGATGAAGGAATCGGCCGGTCTTCTGGTCGTGACTACCCGTATGATGGAGAAGAAGCGGAAGCAGAACGTAACGACGGCAGCATTCAATCGCACTACCAGCAGGCGCTCGCCTCGTCTCAAGGCGACCACGATGCCATGCAGAAGATCATCAACAACACCTCGATGTAGGGCATTTCATGGCTCGCGGTTTATTTATATCTATCTGAATAGAAGTACATTTACGCAAAATTGCAGGTGTTATAGAAGCACCTCAGGGGCTTCCTGGTCAAATATCAGGTATGGCTTACGCTGAGCAATGTCGAGAATCGTCTTGGCAAACTCAGAGTTGGCCCACGCAAACCATGGACGGGTATATGAGAAGGGCACGTCGACATGAACGCTCTCATGCATAAGACCGAGTCCTGCTGTAGAGCCTTTGATGATGTCGAGCAGTCTCTCAATCTCGTCGTCGTTATCTGACGTGCGAATAGCAACCAGCAAACTCATGGGCCAGGCGTTATTGATACCGACGTGCGGTCCGCCTACTCCGGAGAAGTACTTGCCCTGGAGATAGTACGGGTTGCCGGTCTTTGAAAGCACCATTCGTCGGGTGTTTTGGTAGATGGGGTGTTTCTTATCGACAAATCCCATATCAGGAAGAGCTAGCAGAGACGGGATGTTCGCATCGTCCATGCTGACTGAGCCTCCGTAGCCGTCGACTTCGTAGGCAAACACCTCACCAAACTTGGGGTGCTGAAAGACTCCGTACTGCCAGATGGACTCTTCAATGGCGATTCCGCGTGTTCGCAGACGCTCGGAAAGGTCTGCGTGACCAGCTGCAGTTACAAGCTCAGAGGCCTGCTTCAGTGCAACCGCCATTTGTGCGTTGGCGCGAATGAAGTACTGGAAGATGGTGGCATCGTCCGAAGGGCGGAACGCCGAGCGGACGAGCGATGTGTTGGCGTTGACTGGGTTGCCCATGCCGGCAAGACTCAGAGTCTCGGTGCCAACGTTTGTAAACCGGCGAAAGGTATAGAAGGGGTCGTTGGCCCTGCCAGTTCCTGCCTCGTCGTAGGTTGGTTGCGACTGCTCGGAGATGACGCGAAGCACGTTCTCGAGCGCCTTGAGCCACTGAGCGTCGACAAAAGAAGTGTCTCCAGTCGCTCGGAAGTAGTCGTTGGACAGCCCCAGGAACGAAGCGAGACTGTCGAGCTCATACTTGCATTCAAACACAACCTTCGGGTCGACAGGCGGCCACACAGCATCACGGCCATTGTGTGGGTTGACGCGGATACCCGAGTCTGGAGGAGGGTGAAACGCGTTGCAGTATGGCTGTTTGGAGACGTAGTCGGCATGCGTATTGATGGCACCAACAATGAGCGTTTTGATGTTGGCGTCTGCTTTGGCCAGCGACAGGTACGGCCCGAGCTGGCGGTGCGAGTCACGCAGCCACTCGGCGTCGATGTCGCCTGTGACAATAAACGTCTGAGGGCGCGATGCAGATGAGTGCCAGCGGATCGTCGTGTCGAGCGTGTTGGGGAAGCAGTTCTCAAACAGGCGGGCCAGATCAAGATCGGTTATTTCAGCCTTGAACTTGGCAATGACCTGCTCAACAGCCGTCGAGCGAAAGGTACGGCACGCCAGGGCCGGCCTCTGGAACGGCAGTCGCAGCGGGCCGTCGCTGAACGGGTAGTGTGGGGTTGAGGCGTAGCGAGTGTAGTCAGGACACTCAAACATTGCGTCGTCCAAGTCAAAGTAGCCCTCTGTAGGGCCCGTAGATACCTCGTTTGTTTCGCGATCTGCTGCGAGATCGGGTCTTAGACCCAGTGGCAGCTGATCCGCCAGACCGTACTCATCGGTGTCGGGGTCACTACCAAAGTGGATATCGAACGGCAGTCTTGGGCCCTCGTCTTCAAGGAACCCCAGCAGGCCGCTTCCAGGCGCTTCTTCAACGCTGCGCCGGGAAGGGTACTTCCATTCTGGGTTCGTGCGGTTGATGACCCGGTCGTCTGGGTGCTGCTGAAGGTATGACCAGTACCACACCACCACGAGGATGAAGGCTATCAGGGCACCCAACCGCACGCGTGAAGGTCGAATACCCATGAGCATTAGACGTCAGGAGGAGCTGTTGAGATGGAGCACCCGATAACGACTCGTCGATTACGAGAGCTGGAAATGAGAGCTGCAGTGATGCCTCAAGGAATGCTCAAAGGCACTTCTTGGCTGTCAGCGTCAATGAGATGCTGTCTGAGGTGCTGTACGGATGCAATCTGCGTATCGAATAAGTCGGTTCGATATTTCACCCCGTAAACGATCTATACTCGTTCTAAGGACTTCAATGATTGGCTTCCAGTTGTGGCTCCGATTCTACCTCCGATTCTGCCTTTCTGGCTTCCAGATGCGATAAATGATAGATGGGAGTCTTCGGTTGGAATGGCGGGGGTCGTGAGGCTCATGATAATGCATCATGCAATCCTACGTCACAGATTCATGGTACACGATGGCAGATATTCATGAGATCAACTACAAGATGGATACTGGAGCTGGTATATGAGATATGAAGAGAGCTGGGTTTAGCGAGTAGTGACTTTAACGTGTGTGAGCTTAGCGAGTAGTGAGCTTAACTTGCGTGGGGTTAACGTGGGGTAAGTGCCATATGGTATTCCCAGCGTAACGAATATCGGAGCACTACTGATGAGATACCAGTTCAAGCTGTTATACTTTGAATATTACAGTATAATGACGTCTATGGGGAGTGTAATACTGTGACTCTGAATGGGCTGAATTGCAGTGGGCAACGTGGCATGTAGCCAAGGCTTCACTAACAGATGCTACTACACCTTTGCTCCTCAACCTTGCTTCATGTGCACAGTCTACACACAATTGTGCTCCTTATTTCTTAGCTCTTCACTCTTAGTTCTCTTACTCTTAGCTCTTACTCTTAGCTCTTCACTCGCAGCCCTTCACTCGCAGCTCTTTGCTCTTTGCTATATCTCTTTGCTCTATCTCTTGCTCTACCTCTTTGCTCGCTATTCTCGCCGTTCATTATCCTATTCGGTATAGTGCAGCGTATAGCACGCCGATCAACGCCGCCGTTTCTAGGACTACTCGTCTCCTCAAGGGAGAGTGCAAATATCCTTGACACCTTCAATTCAGCGCAATTCAGCATGTGTTACTCACTTCAATCTGCACCCCACTACTTCACTCTATTATAGGCCATTCCTGTTACTGCTGACCCCCACCCATTTCTGCTTCACGTCCCTGCCCACGGACCCAGCCGTCGCCTGCTGACCGGGCCGATCGTTGCAGCTGACCGTCGAGCCGTTTGTCGAGTGTGTCCTACCCGCTCGAGCCGTCAATTGCATTTATCATTGACCTTCAACGGCCAGTCCATTGCCTGTCAATTACATCTCTGCTACCTCCTGGTGCGGCCCCTCCACGCACCCCACCATCGCATGCACCCCGCCGAGGCCTAGGGCTGGCTGTTTTCCCAATCGGTGCGTGTTCCGCGACTTCAACTTTAAGCCCGTTTACATTGGCTCGTTCATCGTACGACTTGGCTGTGCACCGGTGTAGTTGTCAGCCCTCGACTATTGGCGCATCCGCTGCTGCGCTGCCGTCGTTTATATCCGTGCGCTTCCCGACCTGCCGGTGACCCGTAGTCCGTGCGACCTGATTCGGCTTGCTGGCACGCAGCAACGAGTACCTAGAGTGGACGAATCACGAGTATCTGAGCTCACGACTCACCAGACTTGAGCTCACGAGGACTGTCTGAGGACTCTTGACTGCTTACCGGACTGCTTGGCTGCTTCACTACCTGACTAGTTGACTGCTTCATCGACTACTTCATCGACTACTTCACCACTCCTACTCCACTACTCACTACTCAACTCTGGACTCCTACCTGTCGACTCCGACCTCACAATGGAGGAGCTACCGCAGTCAATATACACGCCCGTGGAAAAGACACCGTCCATCCCCACTACATACCTGTTCAACTTTCTGTCTCCACGGCTGCGCGAAGACATTGTCAACGAACTGCCCGCCGACGATGTCGCCGAGATCCAACAGAAACAGGAACTGCTGCATGCCGACATTGTGCGCTTCATCGAAGCAAAGGTCGCCCAGTTCTTCGAGTTCTCGCAGCAAAAAGTGCTCCAGCACCATCTGACGCTCGAGAAGAATGCGCTCGATCTGCAGGCACGCCTTGATCGCTCGGCGGAACTGCTCCCGTCGCCAGATGCCCAGCCAACCGGCTCCTTCAGCGCCGTCAGCTCCACCTCGTCTAGCGGCATTTCGAGTCCAGGCCAGCCCGACTCAGCCAATCCCGTGCTGCGCAAACCGCTCAAGTCGTCGCTAGCAAAGCCTCGGACGTCCTCGGGCGCCGAGTCGTCAAGCTCAACATCTGGCGATGACTCGGAACCGCGAAAATCAAAGCATGTCGTCTTTGCCCTCAACCGTAACGACGTCTCATTCTACAATTCAGATCCGTCAACTGACGAGGATGCCCCAGATGAGCACGACGACGAGCCTGTAGGCGCTGAAGATGAAGCTGGCGCTGACCAAATCGAGATTCCGGTGGGCTCTACAGAGCCGGTAGTTCCAGCAGAGCAAGTCCCAGATAACTCAAAATCCCTGGCGGATTCTGCAAACCTCCTCGAATGGCCGTCAGAACCTCCGTCAGACGTGACTCGTCTGAAACCCTTCCAACCACAGCCCACTGCTCCTCTTACTTCTGCCATGTCCGAGCTGACAATCAAACCTCCTGCATTGGACGACTCTAATACCCTGCCGTCTACCCAACCCGCTGGCGACGACGACCCCGAAGACCAGCTCTTTGACTTTGACGAGACGCTGGAAGAAGAGGAGGCCGTTACACAACCAAGATCATCTATTCCCATCTCTATCTCTACTGAAACTGAAGGTACTGCGCCGCCTGTGCCTCCAAAAGACACGCCAATGGTCTTTGGTTCGTTTAAGCGCGACACGTCAAAGTACCTCACCGAGGACTCTCCACTGGGTACGCCCATTCCAGCTCGCGCTGTCCCGCCTGTGGCCAGCGAAGAGTTGGTTTCATCTTACGGATCCAGCCTGCCAATCCAAATTGGCCGACGGTCTTCGGTGAATCCCTTGCCTACTTTTGATGCTAGCGCTGTGCCGAGAGACCCGGCAGAACTCGATCTCGAGGACGCCGACCTGCTGTCTCCAGCCACGAGGCTCGCTGCCGTCGAGCCTGACAAGATGAGCTTCTCCCAGCGCATGGTCTGGGAAGAGCGCATGCGCGAGGTCCTTCACAAGTGAGCTCACAAGTGAAGCTCGCAATGAAGCTCGCAAATGACTCACTGACGAAGCTCAAAGGAAGCATTGGGTTTTTGTACACTAGGTTAGATCGGTCAATTCATCACCTGGATCTTTGCTCATCGTATTAGTACACATAGTTGGCGAGCTCATTAGTTCATGTCCATGAGACTATCATCGCTTCTCGTCGCTTGATCTCATTATCTAGTCTCATGCGTGACCTCATTGTGTGATCTCATTAAGGCCTCGCTTGATCACCGCTTGAATTGGCATATCGCTGATCACCGCTTGATCTCAATGATGGTGTCAGCGTCGTCGGGAGCATCAAGGACAAACGTGCTTCCGTCAGGGGTGCGAACCTCAACCTGCATCTTCTTGCTGTGATTACGGCCATTGGAGTAGATGGAGATTGTGACATTGGCCAGCGTCTGCGAGGTTAGCCTCGAAACAAGCCCAAACGTGCGGATCTCCATCTTCTCCTGAAAGCCTTCGGAGGATGCGCGAAAGTCCTGCTGAATTGACTGGACGGGGGTGAACTCGAGCGCGTCGAGATCTCCCGGGTCCGTGACAGCCAGGTGCCGAGCAAGACCCTGTTCATTGTTGTGAATGGCATCAAGGACCCGAGTGCGTGCGACGCGGTCCGACTCGCCAATCTGGCGCTGTGCGAGATTGGAGCTCTCAAACAGTGGGCCCTGGGGCTCCTCAAACATCAAGTGGAAGTTGGCCATGTTGTTCCAGCGCTCATGGTGCATCTGCTGGGTCAATGCGCGGATTCTTCGAAGGTACCACCACAAGCCTAGAGCCAATGGCGGACCGAATATGATGATGATGGGTACGGAGATGAACAGCAGGCCGGCTGCCGTTCCTCCAACGAGCGCAAGGGCTTTGACAGGCGTGGGGATCCATTCTGTCGGATTCCTTCGGTAAAGCGAGCTCCTCGAGGAGGAGAAGTTTCGTGTAGAGTATTGAAAGGACGGTAATGTCGTCAGTACACTACTACGGACGACTCTCTGCATATCCACATGCCGTGATCTTTGCTCAAAACATCGCAAGGTTGCAATTCCGCGAGTTGCAGATATGCCAATAGCTGATCTCGAGCCAAGTTGACCAAAGCTGAGTCCTGCAACTCGACCAGCTAACAAGCCAGCGCCACTGTACGAGCTTAAGTTGTAACCAGATCCTCTTACTCCCCTTCCTGTCATCCAACCGACTCTTGCACTCATTTTCAGTTCAATAAATACGTTGGTCAGTTCAAGCCACTTCGTCTGCAGCTCAGTAGACTGTGTTGTCTGCAGTGTCTATGTCAGCTTGACTCAAAACACCCGACTCTGCATATAGCACAATTGTAGTATCCACGCAACCTGTCGGTAAGCCAGATATCCAATAAAATTAAAGCCTTGATTGGAAGTTGGTTGGTAAGTAGACTGGTACGCTGATCCGGAGCTGGTGGATATATATGCGGCTGAATCACAGCCGCGCCGGGGCTGGGGTGCCCTGCCACTTCACAAGTTGCGTTCTTGTACTCCACAGCCGACTGCGCTACGCAAGGACTGCACGTACTTCGAGCATTGGACTGCAATCGCATCGACATTCACAATGGCAGAACAGCCTATAGGTGAGTAGGATGGGTGATGAGGTTAAGAGGAGGCGAATTGGCCGTTATATGCGTGGTGTGAACAACCGTGGGTTCTCGGAACGTCCGGGGTAACGCCCGACAATTGAGCGTAGAGGCCGATATACCGGCTGGAATACGACAATGCCGCTTGGTTGACTCCTCCGCTGTACATACAGGACCTGTGCTCTCTTTCGCCGCTTATCGAACCTATCTAACACAGTTCTCGACCAGGGAACGGGATTCGTCAAGATTGGCCGGGGAGGTACCAACTTCCCCGACCACACGTTCCCCTCCATTGTCGGTCGCCCCATTCTGCGAGCTGAGGAGCGCTCGGTGGGCGACTCGACTATCGATATCAAGGACATCATGTGCGGAGATGAGGCCTCGGCGGTGCGTACGGCACTGCAAATCTCGTACCCCATGGAGAACGGAATCATCCGCAACTGGGAGGATATGGGACATCTGTGGGACTACTCGTTCTACGAGCGCATGAAGATCGACCCGCGGGGCCGCAAGGTACTGCTGACCGAGCCGCCGTTGAACCCGCTGGCCAACCGCGAGAAGATGGTGGGCACGATGTTCGAAAAGTACGGCTTCAACGGCGTCTATGTGGCCATCCAGGCCGTCCTCGCCCTGTACGCGCAGGGCCTGTCGTCGGGTGTTGTCGTCGACTCGGGAGATGGTGTCACGCATATCGTGCCTGTCTACGAGTCGGTTGTGCTCAACCACCTCACCCGCCGTCTCGACATTGCTGGCCGTGACATCACGCGCCAGCTCATCAACCTGCTGCTGCGCCGCGGCTACGCCTTCAACCGAACGGCCGACTTCGAGACCGTTCGCCAGATCAAGGAAAAGTTCTGCTACGTTAGCTACGACCTCGACTACGACAATAGACTTGCTCAGGACACAACGGTGCTGATGGAGACGTACGAGCTGCCTGATGGAAGAACCATCAAGCTCGGTCCCGAGCGATTCCAGGCTCCCGAGTGCCTGTTCCAGCCCCACCTCGTGGACAGCGAACAGCCCGGTCTGGCCGAGTACCTGTTCAACACCATCCAACAGGCCGACGTTGACGTTCGTTCGTCGCTGTACAAGGCCATTGTCCTTTCGGGCGGTTCGTCCATGTACCCCGGCCTGCCCAGTCGTCTCGAGAAGGAGCTCAAGCAGCTGTGGCTCACGCGCGTACTCAATGGCGACCCCGAGCGTCTCTCCAAGTTCAAGGTTCGCATCGAAGACCCGCCCCGTCGTCGCCATATGGTCTTCCTCGGCGGTGCTGTCCTTGCAAACATCATGCACGACAAGGAGCACATGTGGATCACCAAGGCCGAGTGGGACGAGGAAGGAGCCCGCGCTCTGGCCAAACTGGGCCCCCGATAACTGTATCAGTAAATACACCTGTACCCGCGAAGCTAGAGCTCTGGTCAAACCACTTACTAGTGAACACGATAACTTAAATACATTAACCTACGTCTATCTGTAGGAACCACTGCTTCGTCCTTGTAGGTGCGTGCCGATGCGAGCTTCTGTACAATGCTCATTTCTTGGCCCCGTCTCCGACACCGGCTAGCTTCGACATGTACGACACATAGTCGAGCCCATCGGCTACTGGTGGCATCACCTGCTTCAGTTCGTCAATCATAGAATCGGGTAGCAGCGAGTTCTGCAGGTCGAGCTCCGTCACATACGGCTTTCCGTTGGCAATGTCCACAAACGACTGATACACCTGCTCAGCAGTCTGCTGGTCCTCGGTCACGGCAACCATGAACTTGATGAACTCCTCAAAGGACACGAGCTGACGGCCGCCAGAGGCCTCAACAAAGACCTCGTGCATCTCCTCCTCGGAGTAGACGAGACCGAGACTGGCCATGGCTCCCGAGAAATCCGACTCCTGCAACGCATTGCGATGACCCTTGTCAAAGTACCGGAAGACAGACTCGAACTCCTCGAGCTGAATCGGCGTCAGGTTAGTCATGCTGCGAGCAACAATCTGGTTCTCAATAAAGGCCAGCTTCTTGACAACAGACTGCTTGGCAAGTCCCAGTTCGTACTCGAGCTCGCTGTACGAGTAGACGGTGTAGTCGTTTTCTTCAACGTTGGCCTCGGTGCATTTGTCGTCGAGCTTTCGAAGGTCGCGTAACAGCTTCTCCAGTGGCTTTAGGTGTCCGCTGAGCACGGTGATGCCCTCGAGCTGTTTCTCGAGCTCACCGTCGAGCTCGCTGATCTTGAGCGAAACTGTGTCGAGCGAGAGCGCGAGGTCATTGGCGGTATCTGCAAACTGCCTCCGCAGCTTCTCCTTAATATCTCGCATTGTGTTGTTGATGGTTTGTGATCGGGCTGCCTCTGACTTGATAAGCTCCCGCCACTTGACGTCGAGGTCAGCCAGACGCATGCCTTCAGGTGGACTGTACTCGTTGAGGCTGTATGTTGCCAGCTTTGTGCGGATATTGCCGAGCAGCGACGCCAGCTCCGACTTCTCGTTGATCCACTGTCGTTTGGTGGTCAGCTTGTAGCTGCTGAATGTGTTTGACTGTGTCTTTGCGTCGCCATATGTGCCGTCGAATTTGGAACTAGTCCACGATTGCTGAGTGCTCGCAATCGCCTCAAGAAGTGCCTTCATGCGCTGCTCAAACCCATGCTGCATTGTCATGGCAGAGCCCGATACCTCGACAAACTTCTCGAGGCGGCGGCCGGCCGTCTCAATCTTGTCCATCGCTGAAAACGCATGAAACCAGTACGCCACATAGGTCATAACCGAGCGCTCATCAGGCGAAGCCACGTCACAGATGTCTTCAACGTCGAGAATCTGCGGGATGCCAACCTGCTCGGCGGCAATTTTAAAAGCTAGGGCCATGTTCCCTCGGTGGTCCGACTTGTCGAGCTCATCATAATCCATAAAGTCAGGGCGGTGACAGTCGAGCAGTGCGCAGAACGCAAGGCCGTCGGTCCATGACGACGAGAAGTCGCGCACGTCTACGCCTGCGTAGCCAGCAGTTTTCCGCTGGCACCATAGCAGGAGACCCTCTTTGGCGGACAGGCCCTCCTCGTTGATTTCCGAGATGGTGAAGCGCAAAATGAGGATCCACAGCAGGCCCAGAATGAGCTTGAGGTTGCCCTCGACAATGTCCTCGGCGCCAATGTTGTGTAAGAGGATGCCCCTGTGTTTGATGAACGCGAGGGCTGTGTTGATGTTCTCGGCTTTTTGGACATTGATCCGCGGGTTCTTGTTGTATTTGCCAAGAGGCTCGTTGCCAATGGTCTCCAGCAGCTGGATAAGGCGCACGCCAGACGAGAAGTCGGTTGTGAGGTCGGTCATGGGCTCGATGTCGTTTGTTTCGAGATGTGTGTTTGCCCATCGCAAGAAGGCCTTCGTTTGCGTCGCGACCCAGCCAGGAACGGGTTTCGACGGCGACGACGGCGTGTGTGTCATGGCGAAGATGGAGGAAGATGAGGACGAAGACGAGGGTGGCCTGCCGGAATTGGCCGTCGAGGTGATTGACTGTGACATATAGGAAAGGAGCACACCAACCAGTAGGGATACACGGAAAGGACGGAGAATCGAATGAGGTCAAATCCCGGTATCAGTTGGTAAGAGCGGACGAATAGATCCTGTCAAGCCTGTACAACTGCGCCACCAAAAGCGAAGCGGCCGTATAACTCGGCGTGTAACTTCGGCGTCACGTCTGGATCGAAATTATACCCCGGAAATTAGCTTCGCCGTGGCTGGCTGTGGATAATACAAGCAACTATAGCTCGACGTCAGCCCGAGCAAGAAACAAAATGCGGCAGTTTACAAATGAGCAAATCCGTGCAATCCCCAATCTCCCCTGAAAACTTGCCGGGCCCTAAGGATGTGAGTCGCCTGGTGAACGGAGGTGCAGATCAACAATTTTGGGGCGCGCGCGTCGCAACCATCACTATACCGAGTTTGGCAGCGCGATGAGGTGGGCAGGGAAGGCCCAAAGCAGACAGTAGTGTCAGTAGACAGCCAGTAGATAGCCTCTGAAGGTGCAGTTTAATAGTTTTAATGAGTTCGAGATACCACAATAGATCTGTCGAGATGGAAGAATATACCAGAGTTAAGGGGCCAGGTGGAATCAAGGACGTCTGCTCCGCTTGCTCCGTGCACGACACCCAACCTTAAGTGGGTCCGCCAATACAACTGTTACTGAGCTGCTGAGCCAACTAGTGATTAGTAGGTTAGAGTAGTCCGAGTACCTGGAGTTGTATCCACTCGTAATCTTCTCTTTCCTTTCAATTAATTCATCTTCCTATCCCTTGGATCTTAGTGTTATCTTGACGTAATTGATATGAACTATCTCCGAAGCTAATCTCGCAGCACGGAGTAGGATACTGTCAAATCCGGTTCTAACAGTGGAATGGCCCGAGTGTGCGTTTGGATTCTTTTTTGAAACCATCCTCTGAAATCCTCCTATGAAATGATCTTTTGAAATCGATTAGACTTGTAGTTCAAATGGACTTGCCAGAATCACTACCTTATAAACCCTATATAACTGTTAGAGCCAAATCCAATACGAGCCACAAGTAACCATCACAAACATACACCTGTCGATTTAGCCACAATGCAATGCTTTGTAGTTTTGCAATTTATCACTTGCAAAATTTAAACTGGTTTATACAAATACCTCCTTTATCGTGTGCTTAGAGATAGTCCTGGCATATCATACCTCCGTCTTCTACTTGAGCCCACCCTAACATCTGAAATTTTGATATTGGCTTCAGTCGTTCTGGCTTTGATCTTCACAACTCTTCACTCAAAACACACAATGCTGGCGAGTCTACGGCAAAGCTGTAGGGTGGCCTCGCGCGGTCTCTGCCATCCGATGCTGGCTCAGATTGCTCGACCGGCAATCGCCCGTGCCCCTGCTTTCCAGCAGCTACGACTCAACTCGGGCAAATCAAACGGATCGCTGTTTGGCCAGGTCTCGGAGTACAAAGAGGACCCCGAGTCACGGCTATCGCAGCTGACGCCTCGAAGTGTCCTTGAAACCAAGGAGGAAGGCGTCAGCGAAGCCTCGGGCGAAAAATCGACGCCAGCCGACGTTTCTGAGATCACCAACCAGGATCTGCTCAAGGATCCCGAGATGCAGGAGTTTGTGAACCCGACACCCAAGACGGCAGTCGAGATGCTGCTCAGCCCTCTTAAGCGCCAGCTCTACGAAAAGGCCCTCGCCACTGGTGGCTACAAGCGAAACCAGATCATTGAGCTCGACGACGGCAAGAAATACCGTCTCGAGCTCACGAAGCCCGAGCTCGAGGCCCTCGAGCCCTCTGTGTACGTCCAGTCGTATCGCATGAAGTCGTCGCTCAAGAAAACCTATGTGTTCCTGCGTATGCTCCGCAGCATGGACGTCCACAGAGCCATTACACAGTGCCATTTCTCGTCGAAGAAGGTCTCGCGCGATGTCGGCGACATGCTGCAGCGTGGCCTCGAGGACGCAAAGGCTCTCGGTCTCGACCCCGAGGACCTGTATGTAGAACAGATCTGGGTCGGAAAGGACGGCTACGATATCCGCCGACTCGAGTTCAAGGGCCGCGGACGTGTAGGCTCGACGAGGCACCGCAACGTGCACGTCAAGGCCATTCTGCGCCGTACCTCGCACCGCGAGGCCAAGGACGCTGCCCGTGTTGCCCGTGTCGACAACCGCCGGGTCTGGGAGCAGCTGCGCTCGCGCAAGATCCGCGACTACCCTGCTGGTTCCCAGTACAAGTGGTAAGCCAAAGCTAACAGCCAAAGCCAAAAGCCAAAAGCCACGAGCCCGGTACTGACTGAGCTCAATGCATGCTCTGGACGTAGGTCTCTGGAGCCGAGTGTATATATCAAGTATGTCTGCCATACAACGAATCCATGTAATTATACAGCCATCTGCCATACACAGTCTACGATGTATTGTGTTGTAGAGTATGCCTGAACCGAGCGGTCTAGTTTTACGCTATTCAATCAAGCTACAGGGTGGTATAGTAGACTTTTTAGACATGTCGGCTCTGTGCATTGGTAGAGTTGCATGAACTCGATCAAACAGCATCTCAGAGTTTTGGACTAGAAAGGAAATCGTTAAAGTCACGTCAGTTCCTAAACGAAACCAGTTAAGAAGTTCTGCTATGGGTAGTTAGCCACTTCTGCACAATCAGGTTCGCTAACACACAGTAAACCAGAACCAGTTGTGCGCAATCAGCTCTGTTGATTCAGGTCGTGTGTCAGTTATTCGTAGATTTCTTGACCTTCGGGTCTCGGTCTATTACTACATGCATTACTCGTCCTCGTAGCCGGTCAGCGACTTGTCGCGTGGTCGGTCAGGCACTGGGTTAGTCACGTCAGAGGAAGCAGGGACCACTCACGAGGATAGCTGGTGGGCACATGCGGAGCGTTCTCAAACAGGTATTTGCGACGAAGAGGAGTCGCGAAGATAGCCAGGACGGGGCCGGCGATTCCGAGGCCTAGCGACACGACCGCAGCAGGGCGTGTGTGCATGGCATATCGGATGTACCGCAGAGGCTGCGTCCAGAAGGTGGGGATCGTTCCATTGACCATTGTGAGTGTAAGGAGAGTGGTGGGTATTGGTGCAAATTGGTTGGTTAGATATGCGGGTTAGGGTAAGTCGTCGGTTCACGATAGGCAGGTAAGAAAGGAGAGCGAACGAAAGAAGAGGTAGATTACAAAAGGGAAGAACGGGAGCAAAAAATGATTAGGTAACTGTAGCCAATTGATGTGGCCGCCATCCATCGGCATTGATCCGTTACTGGTGTTCTACTTCTTAAACACGTGACGCACCTTATGTCATTTAGATTGGCGAGCGGCTGAAATATTAGGCCTATAATCATACTATCCTACACAGTAGACTCGTGTAACGACATCAGAAGCAGGCGACTGTAACGACAAGAGACAACTTCGTCCTTGGGAGCACCTGGAGCCGTTGTGGACTTCACAGTCTCATCTTATTCCACTCCACTGCCCGCCATGGATAACATCAAAATCGCCCAGGTGCCTGGGGTCACGATGATCCGGCTCGGGGTCTCCACTGTCGGAACACTTCACCTGACAGCACACCACATGATCTTCCGACAGACAGACGGCGGTCGCGAGGTGTGGACATGCTATCCCATCATCTCCGAGGTCATTCGACACCCGTACAGTGCAGTGCAGGGATACGCGCGACTGCGCATTGCATGCAAGGACTTCACGTTTCTTGCCCTCAACTTCACGACCGACGGCCATGCGCGCGACGTCTACGACAGCCTCGTGAACCTCACCGCGTCCACGTCACCGGAATCGCTCTATGCGTTCATGTACAAGCCAGGTGCGCTCGAACGCAAGCTCAATGGCTGGTCTGTCTACGATCCAGTCAAGGAGTACGCGCGTATGAACGCCATCGGACCGTCGGGCAAATGGCGAGTCACACATATCAACAAAGACTATGCCGTGTCTCCATCGTACCCATCGGTCCTCATTGTCCCCGAAACCATCTCTGACAATGTCCTCAACTACGCGGCCAAGTACCGCAGCAAGTGCCGACTTCCCGTGCTCAGCTATCACCACAACTTCAATAAGGTGAGTCCAGGCGCTGACATATCTTTCGACTATTGACTAACCCAGTGCACTATAACAAGATGCTCGCAACCGCTTGTCGGGCTCAAGAAGAACCGCTCGGTGCAGGACGAAAAGCTGGTCATGGCTGTGTTCGGCACGACGGCTGCACCTGAAGGAGTCGTGGGATTTTCGCGACAGGAGAATTTGGTTGTTGACGCGCGGCCAACTACCAATGCCATGGCACAGACTGCTCTTGGTGGAGGATCAGAGAGCATGGACAACTACCAGCCAGCAAAGAAGAAGTATCTCGGCATTGATAATATCCATGTCATGAGAGACTCAATGTCCAAGATTGTTGATAGCCTGCGTAACGGCGATCTGACGTCGCTACCACCCATTGGTGAGCTTCTCCACAAGTCGCATTGGACCCGGCATTGTGAGAATATCTTGTCGGGATCGGTGCTCGTAGCCCGCCAGGTCCACTACAAGTTTTCGCATGTCATTTTGCACTGCTCCGACGGCTGGGACCGCACCCCACAGGTCTCTAGCTTAGCACAGATTATGCTCGATCCATACTTCCGCACAATTGACGGCTTCATTGTGCTGGTGGAGAAGGAATGGCTGTCGTTTGGCCATCGGTTTGCTGAGCGCAGCCAGTTTATTCCTTTGACGCAGACAAAGATGTTCCCTCAGTCGTCAGGCGAGAACAATGCTCAGAATCTGCTCAACAACATGAGCAGTCTTCTGCCAGACTCGAGTCGTGTCAAGTACAGTGGCCCTGTGTTCCACCAGTTTCTGGACTGCGTCTACCAAATCGTGTGCCAGTTCCCGTCCAAGTTTGAGTACAACGAGAGGTTTTTGCGCCGACTGCTATACCACGTCTACTCATGCCAGTACGGCACGTTCCTCTTCAACAGCGAGTCGGAGCGGCGCCAGGCCGATTTGCATAAGCGCACGCGGTCGGTCTGGGACTACTTCCTAGCCAGAAAGGAGCAGTTTGCCAGCAGCGAGTACGTTGCTCTATCGCCGGACGCGTCCATAGAAGACCAGGTCATCTTTCCGAACCCAAAGACATACACATGGTGGGCCGAGGTGTTTGGCCGCGCTCCGCACGAGATGAACGGTCTTGACAATAGTGACGGTTTCATTTCGCGGCAAAGCACGCCCCGGCTCGACACAGATATGCCAGCCAGCACAGCTAGCGCAGCGAGTACGCGACCGCCGTCTACTTCGCGGCCTGCCACACCGGTAAGTGTCCCAGGCAGCGGTGCGACGACAGAGTCGTCTCCGGCATCGTCGGCAGCTTCGTTTCCGACCGCGAGACTCGGCGCTACATCACCACGGGTAAAGAGCGGGACTAAGAACTACATGTCCAACACGCTTGTATCGTATGCCGCACCCCACGACGACTCGTCGCAGCTCAATGTCAAATTTGACTCCATGGTGCTTGACATGGCTCCCGCGCCTGCCGAGTCAGGCAGGTCTGGCCACACCAATGGTGTCCTGTGAGTCTAGGAGGTGTGCGAGCTGGTATCGAGTGGAGATGTCCAGAGAATAGAGATGTTCTATGAACATCTAACTCAGGGTGTACCTAAGTTGTGCTGTGAACACCTAGGAGACTACGGATATGGCTCCACTGACATGTAGTCGTACTTGTCTAGTCATCACTGGTACTTGTCGTACTCGTCTCCTGTAGTGTGGCTGGCGTCATGTAACTGTACCTTACGAATTATGAATTAGATCATGTTAACGTTCTGAATTACGATTAGTGATGTCTTGTTCTGAATGACGAATTATAACATGAATTGTTCGGAATTACGATTAGAGATGTCTTGTTCTGAATTACGAATTAGAACATGTATTGTTCCGAATTACGATTAGAGATGTCTTGTTCATCGGTTCTTTTTGGTCTCGGACTTCTTGGTCGCTGACTTAGAAGCCTTGGTGGGCTTGGCCTCGGGGACGACCTCGGGCTCCTCGGGCTCGACAGGGGCCTCGTCGACGGTGTCGCGGATCTCGGCGTCCTCGATCTCGGCCCAGTACTGGCCCAATTGTAGGCCGACAATGCCGAGCAGCAGCAGGACAATGAAGACCTGGGTGGCAGCAATGACGTTGATGCCGGTGTGCTCGTCGACCTCGCCCCATTCCTGGGCAATGGCGCTGACGGCGCCTCGGTAGAGGTTCGAGACGTAGAATGCAATGGCAATCACGTACAGGAACAGGCTTCCACCATCAAAAAGAGTGTTTGACTCCGAGGGGCGATACAGCTTGATGAACAGTCCCGTGAGTCCCAGTCCCATGATGAAGTGGTGCACATGGTGTAAAAAGGCTGGCATTTTGCCCCACGACTGGTAGTGGGCCAGCGAAGCGTCAAACGCCGCTGGCGAGGGATTGGCAGTCCACAGTGTGTTGTAGTCATAGGCCCAATTGGAATAGACGACACCAAGCGAGAAGCTCGTGGCGCACAGAATGAGGCCAGTCGAGAAGGAAGTGGCGGATGTGGGCATTGTGGGATCTGGATGAAAAGCAAAAAGAGCCACGCAGGCAGATCAGATGAGATGTCCAAAGTTCACGCAGTCGCTAGGTATATAGGCGTATCATGACAGGTATTCCTGTAGCGGGGTTTGGTAGTGGGCGGGGTTTGGTCAATGCTGGGCAGGGTCATGGGCAGGGTCTATGGGGGTTTGGGCAAAAAAGTCGTGGGCAAGGCAGTCTCGAACCGTCTGAATCTGGGCAAGGGCACCAGCCAAACCAGTATCGGGGGCTCCTACGTACAGCTGCCGTCCCACTGATAGCCTTCAAGATATCCTTGTGTATGGAGTGGTCGGCATGTCCATTCTCGGCAAGGCAGCCGGGAAGATTTGTGGCCTGAGGCGACAGTACGGCGGGCCACTTCCATATCCAGATTAAGGGCAAGGCTGGCTCAGTAATCGGGCATTCCTCACTGCCATAAATCGAAGAAATTAAAAGCGGAAATGGTGTATCTTAGCCAGAGACCAGAGCCAACCACCAGCGTCGTGCCAGGTGAAGCAGCGGCCCGCATGCGTCTACGTTGCCCGGCAAACGCCTGTGCAGGATCCATGCATGTCACAACGCAAACAGTGCGATCCAAACAAAGGCAAATTTTGCATGGCGGGTGCGAAGAGATGCCTCGTAAGGGGCAGAAAGGGGTGTGAGAGATTAACGTCAAGAGATTGAAGAGACTGAAGTGAAGAGATTGAAGTGAAGAATGAAGCTGTGGACATTGATTTTGACGATTCGTTCAGGTAAACTTCAGGGATTGGGTTACAGTTCAGAGCCGTGAACCCGGCCTAGAGACCTTCCTGGTGGGTCTCATTCCATACGTTCCACGACACCCAAATGAGAGGCCAGTGCGGGCGATTAGGACGCGGTTGCAGCGACAAATGCCACTGCCCAAACGGGACTCGGGCCCTGGCCATCACCGGAATAATGGACGTGGGCATGTGAGAATGCTGGCCCTAGCGTGCGGGCGTCGCCGAAGACGGCCGCCGGTTACCCAAACAGGGTGACAGCGGGTCCCAGCAGCCGAGGGCTGGTCAGCGGCTGATAAGGGGTAGATAGGGGCCGAAAACGCATTGGCAGGGGACATTTGTTGCAGTCTACTGGGTCTTTTGCCAGGTCTTGTCTCTTAATCTTGTTGTCTCTTAATCTGCTTGTCTTTTGCTCCTCAGCTGTTTGCCGCTTGCTATCTCGCCGTACATTCCACAGCGTATCAGTGATATGACACTCGTTGCCAAAGTTGTTGATATTGCACATTTTTCAGGGGCTGGGTTCGACGGCGGCTGGGGCCCAATTAGGCAGGTGCGCCGCACGGCGAACACATTTGTGTTGCCCCTTTGGGCCCCGCTAGCTTGGACCATTGCCTATTTGGGCCTAAAAATCTGTGAATCTGGCCATCTGCATGCCAATTCGGCTAGGGACCATCGTGCCAAAACAAATGTCTGCGATAGCAAATGGCCAAACGGCCACTGGTTGATCCGGGCGCAAAAATAGGGGCAATAGCGCGCACGTTTTTCAAAAAGCAAGCGCTGGTGATACTCTAGTGATGGGAATTTGTGGGTGCTCCTTTTATTATAAAAAGGTAGGCTCTCCCCCCAAGTTTATTCCTCACATTTATTGTCTCATCACTCATTTCGAATCACTTTCGTTAATCACCCTCTCTAATCTCAACAATGAAGTTCACCGTCGCCGCCATTGCCGCCGCCGCTGTTGCCGCCGTTTCTGCCCAGAACGCCACCGTCTACGCCACCTCCGAGGCTGAGGTCGTTGCCACTGACGTTGTCACCGTCACCTCGTGCACTGGCTCTAACGTTGTCAGCTGCCACTTCGTGACCGCCACCCCGGCTCCTCCTGCCCCTGCTGCCAACGCCACCAACGCCACTGGTATCGTTGCCGTCCCCTCTGCTCCCGTTGCTGAGTCGACTGGTGCTGCCAACATCCTCTCTGGCTCGCTCTTCGGCGCTGTTGCCGTTGCCGGTGCCGCTCTGCTGCTCTAAACAGTTTGACTTTTTAATGTCATGATACCTTGTTTTTACTGTACGAAAGATGCGCACAAAAGTCGGTTGGGATTATTAATATCTTCTTAATTTCTATGGCTTCTCCGAAGCAATTCGTTTTATAGATTGTTTGTTTTGGAAGCAGTTTACGAATTTGATTTATACGTTTAATCCTCTAGTTCTGTACACGGGCCCTGGTTCACTTGATTCTGATTTACTAGAAGCCCTCACTTGTTTTAGTTCATTCATTTGCTCATTCTTCACTCGTAATCTGGATTCTCGGTGATTGAGTTTTCATTAACTTGTTTACATTCCGTGACGGATTGGGATATGCGCTACATCCGCAGCCGCACCAGATCGCGCTTAATTAGGCAAGGTTTGACTCAGATCTTGTCGCGAGCTGGAAAGTATAACAGCAGAATTAGTCAATAGCTGATAACGAATTGCTTGATTGTTGATTGCACGTCTGTTCACTGGTATGTCATTTTTCTCGACGTTTTCGCTTCTTTTCCGTTTCTTTGCCGCTTCTTCCTTCTTTCTACCACCCTATTAGCTGCCTGCAGGGTACTACTACATTCACGGATCGCCGGCTCACCACTTTGAACCCGGCTCATTGGAGCAGGTGCTACGCTGCATGGCCGTCTCGGCTACGCGTCCATTCCGGCGAATTAGCCGGCCAATGCACGCGATGAGCAGCAGGGATAAGCACGGGGCTGCCGACCGGCAGATTAGGAAGCGAGCATTAGGTTTGACCCGTAGCAAGTGCGGGACTGAGTAGGGGTAATTGACCATTGCCCATTCCAGCGGCTCCATTACTAGAGCTAATGCGTTAGAGTCAAGGAGTGTCAAGAGCTAAGAGGTCTAGCAGATCAGGGCAGAAAGCAGGCACTGAGAGGTGAACCTGCTAGGTGCTACACCACGATCTGGCTGCGCGATTTCTGTCACTCTACCGGATCTGCTGTTTGCTACAACCTGATATCATAGATCATCGCATCCAGTAGATCATTATCCAGTAGATCATAATCCAGTATGTCATTATCCATTAGACCATAACCCAGTATATCACAGTGTCATCAGTACCCAACACTCCATGCTACCCGATCAGCCTTCCGTTTCATCTCCAAACTCATCGGGATGCACGCTACGATTGAATAACCCATCGATCGAACTTAGATGGATGTAGCCTATGACTGTGTCTTCATCAGGCATTCAAAGGTTCACTCGATCAGCGATGTAGAGGGCAAGGGCTTGTGATGGGAGGGTAGGGGCTTGTTAGGGTAGGGGCGTTTCAGGGCAAAGCTAGATTTTATAGCGACCCCTGCCCCAAGTAGGGCTAGGCCCTAGTTGTGAGAGCGTTTCCCAAAACAGAAACACGTCACATCTTTCCTCCCAATTGGTCAAGCCACTCATGAACCACTTCCTGCTATCGTGAAATATCAGATATCCAACGTCACAGTCCCGGTACATCACACACAACATGCCCCAGGTCAACATTTCCCAGAAGCGAAAGCACGTCGCCGACGGTGTTCTCTACGCCGAGATCAACGAGTTCTTCACCCGTGAGCTCGCCGAGGAGGGATACTCTGGTGTCGAGGTCCGCACCACCCCCACCAAGACTGAGATTATCGTCCGTGCCACTCACACCCAGGCCGTTCTCGGTGAGAACGGACGTCGTCTGCGTGAGCTGACCTCGCTCATCCAGAAGCGTTTCCGTCTCCAGGACGGTTCCGTTGTCATCTACGCTGAGCGTGTCCAGCAGCGTGGTCTGTCGGCTGTCGCCCAGTGCGAGTCGCTCCGTTACAAGCTCCTCAATGGTCTCGCCATTCGTCGTGCCGCCTACGGTGTTGTCCGCTTCGTCATGGAGTCGGGCGCCAAGGGTGTTGAGGTTGTCATCTCGGGTAAGCTGCGTGCTGCCCGTGCCAAGGCTATGAAGTTCCAGGACGGTTTCATGATCCACTCCGGTCAGCCCGCCGTCGACTTCATTGACCTCGCCGTCCGTCACGTTCTGCTGCGCCAGGGTGTTCTCGGAATCAAGGTCAAGATCATGCGTGACCCTGCTTCTGGTGCCGTTGTTGGTGCCCCCAAGTCGTCGCTGCCCGACTACGTCAACATCCACCCTCCCAAGGAGGACGCTCCCATCCCCGAGCCCTCTGTTCTCGACTACCGTCCCAAGGCCCCCGAGCCCGCTGCTGCCGCTCCCGCCGAGGCCGAGCAGGTCGCCGAGCCCGTTGCCTAAGTGGAGCTCCCCAAAAGTCGCAGATTGGACTCGTCCCATCTCATGTAACTAATGTAACTGTTATGTTTGGAACCGTAGCTGCCATGCGCTGGGCCATAGCTGTCAATTTAACAAGCCGGAGCAAGAGCTGCTCTAGCCATTTGATAAATAAGATTCTAGCTGTTTTATAAATCTCGAGTAGTTGATCCTGTACAGCTTAAAGTGCTGACCTCTACATGTTTTAATGTACCATATACCTGCTATTTACGAGCCGCTTAGTAACTTCGCCAGGAACTGTAATAATATAGCAGTATAGATCACGGTACAAGTAAAATTAAGCAGAATATAAAACAGCACAAACTAAATAGTACTGAATATAACACAACTAAACCGCAAATACACACTGAATGCTCGACCTGTACCTTTTGGTCTCGTCGACATTACCCCTGCAGGTCACCTGATCTGGCTCGGATTTATACACTGGACTTCTGAATACCCATTACGATTGGAGCATAGCATCTCACGAGGATACGGCATTGAGCTTTATACGTACAACTACTCCACTGTCGTCACATCTGCTAATGGGCATTCTTACAGCCGACCGACTGGCGCGTTTAGCGCGAACCCCACACCTCGCCGATTCGTGGTACGTCATTGCCGCGGCCACGTTTGCTGTGTGCAACAGACCCAAAGAGCCGGCCACAGTCTACCAGTACATGCTTGAGCAGTGCTCGAGCTCGAAGGAGCAGGTTTTGGTGGCCCAGCGCATGCGCGAGGCGCTGTTGAAGAGCTCGGCTCTCGGCGGACTGCCGAAGATCATCAATGCTTTGACGCAGCTTCGCGATGTCACTGACGACTCGCTGCGTGCCAAAACGCTCGTGCGTTCGGCAGACACAAACTTCACCGAGTCGGGCCAGGCTATGTGGAACCAGGTGTACGGCAAGATTGCGCGCCGAGTGTCGAACCAGCTGTTCACGGCATACCCGGACCTGCACTACTATGCGTTGAACCATGTGTATGGTGCCCTGCTGTCCAATTTCACAGTGCTCAGTCCGCGGGAGACCAGTCTTGTCATTATTGGATGCCTCATCCCGCAGGACGTGAATCCGCAGCTGAAGGGCCACCTCAAGGGAGCTCTCAACAATGGAGCCAGCAGAGACGAGGTCTCAAGTGCGCGCCAGATGGCCATTGACATCAGCGAGTGGTGCGGGGTCGAGTGGCGCGAGCCCGTGGCGGCCTTAAGTCTCCCACGAGACTCTGATTCTTCGAGTTAGAAGGAGGTTGAGTGAGTTCGAGTGTTCCAAGTTGAGCTGTGTCTCCAGTTGAGTGAGTGAGCCAAGTTGAGCTGAGTCTCCAAGTTTAGTGAGTGATCCAAGTTGAGCTGAGTGCTCCAACTTGAGTGAGGTCACCTTAAGGGCTTGATGAATTGATGAATTGAAGACTTGATCTTGACATGGCTGCTTGGATATGTTGACATGGTTTGAGTCACTAGCTGAGCTGGCTTATGCTGGTGGAGACCTTTATTGGGCTGAACGTGCCAGATGAACGACTACAGGCTTGCGGCTCTATGCATGGTCCTTGATTGGATGATAAATATGCCTGGTCAGTGAGTTTGCTGAAGCGAGTTCACTTGACAGGATGGGACTGCGAGTACAGATGGGCACGTACTAGTGGCAGCAGGATGTCGGGGTCGAAGAAGTCCGAGGAGCTGGACGGTTTCGGGTTGACTGGTTTGGACGGATCAAATGGCTCAAAGGGATCGAGCACTATGGGGTCTGGAGTCGGCGCGGCCAGCTCTGCTGCCGACATGAGCGGACAGCCCTTCCACAGGGACGCTCGCGGAGGTTTCGGCTCGCTGCGGTACTGAGCTATTGCCCCCGACGTGACGTGCTGCGCCCAGATGTGCTCACGAATGAGGCTGTCGCCTGATGCTTGTGATAATGAGTCCGAGGCGGTTCCGGGCAATGGCCGGTGCGACGAAGGGGTGCCACCACGTTCGATCCTGCGAGTCAACGACGGAGTTAGCGACGGCAGCCGGCTGCGAGGCTGACTGGCTGGCATCATTAGAAAGTGTGATGTTGATTCCCTAGAGTCGACTGCCATTGGGTCCATTTGGTCTGCCTTCTGGTCTCCAACTTCGTTTGGTGGCTGTACCGGGTCCGGCACGGGGCCGGGCACCGGATCGTGGCGACGGGGCGGCTTCCCGATAGATGCAGGGGCCATCCCGGGACCATCGCGCGGCGCTAGGCTGCCAAAGCTGCCAAACGGCTCAATGGCCTGCCGCCGCGCGATCCACTCACGCACGTCCCTCTCTTCTGATGTCCTGGGCTCAGGAAGGGGCGGAGTATCGAGGTATGCGAGCCATGCGTTAATCTTGTCGTTGAGCGGCATGTTCCGCTGGCGCCGCGGGTTGAAGTCTGCCGACAGCTGGGAGCCCAAGAAGTCGGGCCAGCCATTGCCGTCAGGCTGCTCAATGAAGCTGAAGAGCTCGTCGAGCTGGCCCGAATAGGTTTCGCGCGTCTGTGACTGCCTAGCCACTGGATAAGTTTGCGGATGGGGCCCGGAGAGCCGACTTTGCACAGGGCTCGTGCGGTGGGATACCAGTGGAGCGGCTACAGCCGTCCCTGGACCGCGAGCCAAGGCCAGTGGCTGTTGCTGTTGCTGTTTTGATTGCCGGGACTTTGTCGAGCTCTCGGACCGTCGTCGCTGTGCCCTTTGTTAGTGGGAGGTTGACTATGATGAAGTGAGTGAGGTCTTGCAAGAGTCTCCTGAGACGTCACTTCACATGTGTCTGTTAAGAGATTCTTGAAGATCCTACGACCTCTGGCAATCGCATTACTCACTCGAGAGACTGCTGAACAAGAGGGTCAGGGCGCGAGAACCGGCGCCGCTGGAGCTGAGCTACCATACGTGCTCTGACTGACAAATGTGATGTGGTGGAAGAGTAGGCTGAATGCTGAAGGACGAGTGTATGCTGAAGGATGCTGACTGGTGTTATGCTGAACCGCTGAGACTGGGAAACGGGAAAGGACGATGAGAAGTGAAGTCAAGGTTACCAAGTTAAATGGGATAATAATAAAAGGCCCTACGGGTTGCATAATCGCCGGCCCGTCGGTGAATCACCACCCGCTACCGCTTCGTGCTGGGCGTGGTGCGGCGCTAAGTCCGGATCCGCCGTGCCTACATCCGACACCGCCAGAACTTGTAAATGCCGACGCAGCCCCATCGGCTGAGTGGCGGCCACGGAAATGGCTGCAATTGACGAAGAAAGCGGGGAGAATGCACGCGAAACCACCCAAGCAGCGGTAAGTCGTTGCTCCATCAGCTATCGAGGACCACCGCTCGGGAGCCCAGGTGGTTCCCCATCATCAAACCGCAATCTCGTTCCTGGCACCAAACCAGGGGCCGTAAATAACTCGGCGCATCGAAAGGCCGGAAAAAAGTGCCAGCCCTACGCAGCAGGCGCAGCAGATGCAGCCAGTGCAGACGGCAACGACGGCCGAGTCTCGGCGCTGAACGTGCTTTGGTCCGGTCGGGACGAGCAGCCGACAGCCACGCCGACAGCGACGCCGACGACAGTGCCGACGAAGTTGCCGACGACGACAAGGCCGGTGCGGTTGCCGGATCCAGGACCGGAACGCCGTCGTCCCTCGCGTGAACGCAGCCCGCCGCGGCGCGGTCGCTTACCCGACGAGGCTGACAAACTGCGGGCTGAAGGGCCGGCTGAACGGGGTAGGAGACCAAAAGGCGGGGATGGGAGACCAGACAGAGCAGGCAGAGCTTATACGAGGTATGAGAAACTAAGTGAGACACCTGATGGGAAACCCGATGGGAAACCTGATGGGCGACCAAGTGAGCGACCAGATATGCCGGGTCAGCCAAATGAGCGAGCATATGAGCCACCAAATAAGCCAAATGTGCGAAATAAGCGACAAAATAAGCGAAATGAGCGTCGGAATAATCGACCGAACGAGCGGGGTATGACGTTGGTGGTGCGTGGTGTTCCCCACCATGCGACGTGTCGCGATATCGAGACCTTTTTCGGGCGGAAGCGCGCAGGCGTCGACCGGGTATCGCTAGTGCGTGACCGCGATACTCCCCGAGCCTACATTGCCTATGTCGACCTTGCTGCTCCGCGGTTCGTGCCTGCAGCTGTGAGTCTGTCTGGTGAAATGCTGCTCGCTCACCGTGTGACCATTACCACTGCCGACACCGACAGGCTCGTGAAGCGTAGTGCATGGAGACGTGGTGCAGGAGCAGAATATCGTGCGAACTCCCAACCTGAAGGGCCTGAGACTCTGGTTATTGCGAACCTCGACTTCCACGTCAGCGACGAGGCCCTTTCTGACGCGCTGGCTGCTATTGAGTGCCCCATGCGTGCTGTTGTTGAGCGCGAAAGTTCCGGCCGGTCACGGGGTACGGCTCTCGTGGTACTCGAGCCCGGTCAAGATGTCGAACAAACGGCGCAGGCCATTTCGCATCTGCTGCTGGGCCCGAACAACCGTCCACTGACGGTGACTCGTACCGGTTCTGCTTGGGCTCAATATCCGTCGCGCCGACAGCTCATGCAGAAGCTTACGAGAGCACTGCCGCCAGTGCCCCGCCCTCTGCCAACGCCATCCCAGTACGTTGTACTCAGGAACATGTTTGAACCAGAAGAGTAGGTCTCCTCACACTCATTGTTCCATACTAACGTAGGCAATCGGGCAAACAGTGGATCCACGAGCTCGAGGAAGACGTGCGCAGCGAGTGTCAGGACAGCTATGGTCCCGTGCTGCATCTCGCTGTTGACGCTTCTCCGCCGGGAGAAACTCACATCAAGTTTTCCAGCACTGACGCCGCGGCCAGGGCTCTAAAAGGTTTCAATGGCCGCTTCTTCTCAGGTAGAACTGTCGCTGCGTCCAGCATCAATGAGTGTCTCTACCTGCTGAAGTACCCGGAAAGCGCAGCCAAGCGCGCCCTTAGCATCTAGCATCTAGCATCTAGCATCTAGCATATTGCTTTACCGCATTCTAGTTTAACCAGTATAACCACTTACTTGTACCTTCGTACTTTACCTTTGTACCTTCTCTACTCCATCATGTGACTTGCGTCTCAGGGGTATATCAGCCCTGCTTAAATTTCACTCTTCACTTCACGACATTGCCATGCCTGTACCAGTGCCTTCGCTAGTCCGGGCAACCTTTGACCGGTTCCCACTCAAGGTCCTTGAACCTACGGGTTACAACGATACCACAGTGGAGGAGAAGCCGCGGGCGGTCAATGAGCCGAGTACCGTCGTGTATGTCTTCAACGTCGATTCGGACGGCCTGTGCACGGAACCGAGATGTTTAGCGATGCAGACTTGGGCGGCCCTCGTCGATTCAAAGAGCCGTGTGAAGATAGAGCCAGCGTCAACGAATGTGTCGCCGACAGGAACGTTACCGTTTGTCGTTGATTACGGCAAGTCGAAAGGAACAGTCAGTGTCGACGATCTCAAGGGATTCGCCAGCCCCGGCGGCAAGTCTGCCGATGCGGAGGTATTTTCGTTAATGATTGCAAATCACCTCGGAGATGCTTGGCTGGCAGCAATGCTTGATCCAAACCATCAAACGGCCAAAGACTCGGTGTACATTCTCGAGCACGACAGGCAAGAGCTGCCATCTTTTGCAGTGGCCAATCTGTCCCTTCAGGTGAGCGAGATGCTGTTTGGCGGTCTTAAAGCGCGATTTCCTCGCATGTCGGCATCGACGTCTGTGCTGCGTACCTACACTGCTGGATACACAATTCCTGCAGCTGTCAACGAGCAGATTGCACAGCGGGCCAAAGACTGCGTCGCAGCGCTCGACAGCATGCTCGAGGAATCGCAGGGACCATTCCTCGGCATAGGAACAGACAGTACCAACGTCAACAGAGTCGATGTGCTCTTGTTCTCGTACGTGCATGCCATTAGCACTGTTCTAGGTGATTCGGAGCTTGCCCAGCTGCTTACTCCGCGGTTGAAACAACACGCGGACGCTGTTCTTCGTGCTTCGAAGGTAGTCTGAGTGTAAAGGGCGAAATCTACGACGTCGGTGCTGTGGTGCGATGGAGTGACGTGAAGGACGGTTGAGTTGAAGTATGAAGGTGAGGCATGATGCCTGCCAATGCAAGCCTGCGAACTTCAAGGCTGTCAATGGCAGGAGCATTCATGCCGAGCCTGTGCTAGCAAGACCCCTGGTATATGCTCAAGAGATCTCTGGCCTCGCATATGACACTTGTCTGCCTGTCGTACTACTGCCGTCCTGCCTATGTACTACTCGCCGTCCTACTTGGGTACTACTGCCGTCCTGCCTGTGTACTACTGCCCGTCCTACCCTCTAGCTTGACCAATCGTGCTAGGCTCTCTGAGCGTCGAGGCTTATTTATCTAACATGACCAATTATAGACTATTTTGGCTGTTCTCGTGTTGGCTTTTCTCGTCTCGCATATCATGTTGCATGTGCATTGGTGTACATGTCATCCAGTTATCCAATCATGTCGTCCACTCTAGTTATGTGTCATGTCCTATCCGTCTCTTGACCTTGTGTTGACGTTCTGTTGAGATTCTGATGACTTCTCACAGCTGGATTCTGTCCTGGCGGCGGTGCAAAAGGATCTGCGATCCACAAAAGACAAAGAAAAACACATAGACGCCGACGGCAGCAAACACGGTGTGGGCAACACTGGGTTAGTATAGTAGCAGAGCAGCGCAAATACCTACGCCTTGCCGTCTGCGGGGTCGTTGATGCTGCCGACCATGGACTCATGGCCCGCGTGGAACAGCAGGCCAATGGTGCCGAGAATGAACACGGCAAACACCGACAGCACTGTGCAGAACCAGGCACCTGTGGACTTTGTTAGCACTGTGTACGGAATGAACCTTCAGGAGAACCTTCAGGACGGCTCAGCACCGCTACTCACCCCGACGACTGGCTTCATTGTTGTGGCTGGTGTAAGGGACGAACAAAGCTGATGGGCGGGTAAACTCAGCCGTGAACCCACAGCCAGCAGGGCAGCACCATCATTACAACACCATCACTACAGCGTGCCAGCAGTAGCTCAACATTGAGTGAATCAATTCAATCAAATAATTCAATCAAATAATTCAATCAAATAATTACAAGTGGATAACATTACAGAGAAAGTGTGCTGGTGAGATGGGAACATGGGTATTTCGGCATAAAAGCCACACTGTTGGCACGAAACGCCGAGGTGCCTAAAGGGATAGCGCCGTTTCAGGGGCTTGTCGGAGAAATGGCCGGAACAATAGGAGTTACAAACGTACGTTGTTTGACGATCTGGTGTGACGGTGCCAATGCTGTGACTGTGCTGTGACTGTGACAGTGCCAATGCTGTGACTGTAACAGGTGTAACGGGTGTAACGACTTGACTGTTAGAGCGTT
This sequence comes from Sugiyamaella valdiviana, assembly GCA_030570555.1. Lineage (NCBI taxonomy): Eukaryota > Fungi > Ascomycota > Dipodascomycetes > Dipodascales > Trichomonascaceae > Sugiyamaella > Sugiyamaella valdiviana. Next base: position 1,439,011 of record JAJLWF010000002.1, read on the forward strand.
TGACGACTGGTTACTGGTTGGCAAACCTTGGTGTGAGACAGCGAGCGTGCGAAGCTCGACTGGGACCTGCGCCGGCAGACCGTTACACCCGCTTCAGTTTGGGGCTCGTGCCGCAGCTGTGGCACCTTGGAGGACAAGATGAGGCAAGTGCATGTTCATGGCCGTCGAGTCTGTTGGCCAGCTAGTTTGTTCCCTCGTACAGAAATCTACTCGTTTTCTGACTTAACGTTTTCTGACTTGGCGCTTTCTGACTTGGCGCTTTCTGACTTGGTATTTTCTGTTGGTTCTGAATGGCTTACTCGTCTAGCGCGCAGGGGTGCATTCTTCGCAAGTGGCACGCGAGGCCGGCGCACTGGCACCGGCTCTGGAGCCAATGATTGGCAGGGGCCCAAAACCTTATCTGGCATGACATGCAGCTAGTGCGGACGGCTGAGTTTGACAGCTAATGGCTGGGGCCGGAATATTATATGTGCCTTACAGGAAGCAGCCCCGAAAACAAAACAGGACCGACAGGAACGCACGGGTGTAAGAGATTAGGGGATGGGGGTGGGGATAGGAGTGGAGATTCAGACAGCAAAGCAGACAAAACTCAAGTAGTGAAAACTCAAGCTCGGCTAAGGTTGGAGTGGTTGGCTCTATGAACACCGTCTGGGTGAATGTGGTAAATCCGGCGCCGCGCTTACGGTGGTGGTGTGGGGGTTGCTGAGGGCGGATGTTTTGGGACGGTTAGGGCCGGAACCAGCCAGCTCGACCGCCGGGGTGGAACAGGCTGCTTGGCACGTGCCCATATAGCAAGGAGCCCTGAGGGAAGGGTCGGAACCAGAGCAAGTGCGGCGGACAACGGAAGGCAGAGAGTAGAAGGCAGAGAGCAGAAGACAGGGGCGGAAAGAAACGAAAGCGGAAAGCAGGAAGGCAGAAACGGCAAAGCACAATATCTGCAATGAAGACAGCATGGCTCGAATAGTCGGAGCTCGGAGCAACGAGGCGCATGGAAGCAGCATGGAAGCCGGCGGCGGGGCAGGGCAGGGGGTCATTTGAGGGTTGCAGCCCGGAGAATTAATCCAACATGCCAGTGTAGTGGTTAGTTAGGAGTGGATTCCGAACGGTGCTGGTGAGAAAAGAAACCTCGGTGTCTAGTATTGTCTAGTTTTGTCTAGTTAACCACTGTTGTCTTTTCTTTCGTGTTACTGCGTGTCTTGAGTCTTTCGTGCTCGTGTCTGCATATCTTGTCTGCATCACTTGTCTGCGTCTCTTGTCTGCACCTCCTTGTTGGGCGGCATGCAATGCTCGGCAGCATCACGCAGCTGTCAAAGCAAGGGCCACTGACAGCTGGCACGGGCGGTCGAGTCCAGTGCCGTGGATGATCCAGCCAATGCGTACATCCACACAATGCGCCCCGCGCGGACCACGAGCCAAATTGACCTATGCACTTGCGGTGGGTCCAGCCCGCTGCTGCATGCGTGCTGTTGCACACATCTGCAGCATGGAAACGACCTGAAATGGCCCAGTGCACGCTGTATACGAACAAAAACAAACCGCCCAGTATGGGCTCAGTAGGCAGGCACGGTGGTAGGCACGGTGGTAGGCACGGTACTAGGTACAGTACTGGCTGTACTCCAGCTGTGTACTCCAGTCTGACACTGCCGGAACATCCATTACTGTTGTACCGATCTGATCGGCCATCTCGCATACTTCCGCAACCGGCATCCAAGACGGCAACACCAGCCGGCGCTGATGTGCCGGGCCCAGCGCAGCTCGCCTCGTCGGGACAGGAGGGGGAGCCTGCCACAAAACCGTATTGTTTTTTCCTGTCAGGTACCACCAACCCAGCCTTTAAAGTTTAATTGCAACCTGGCACTTTGTATATAATAGCCGGCCTCTGCAACTGCCTCGACGCGCATCCGGCTCGTTCGACACCACAGGCAGTTACACGGGAGTCAAGAGTGTAAAACCTCAAATTTTGTCCTTGAGTGGTACCTACAAACTGACCTCACTACTCAACCTCACATCTCAACATCACATCTCAACCTCAAATCTCAACCTCAAACCTCAACCTCAAATCCGTCTGTTGAGCCGTTCTACGCGCTCTAATTCGCTCCCTACCGCTTATTAATCCTGGCGATTAATACGCGATTCAGAAGGTATCTGCCCGGTATCAGCGTGTATTCGACTGTCTGGACTTTACTGTCACTCTACTATCAAGTCTACTACCTACTGTACCGATTCTTTGCTGTCCACTATCTGCCTACCTGCCTGCCTGCCTACCTGCCTACCTGCCTACCGCCCACCGCCTACTACCTACCCTACACAACGCTCTCGGCCAATTTCTCGTTTAACTTTGATCACCACTTGAAACGGCCATCGCGCTGACCCTTTAAATACCACCCGACTCGCCCATCCGCCGTCGCGTCCTCCAACCCCGCGCCCGCCTCGGCTCCACCAGCTCATCTTAGCGCATCCCCATTTGATTTCCCCTGCTGGCTCGTCGCCCAATCCAGCAACACCCCCTTGCCGCTTTGGGCACAGCTGCGCACGGCTGTCAGGAACTGTGCATTCCTTGGTGGGGCTTTCGTGTGGTTCTCTGTGAGGTTCTTTAGTGGTTCTAAAGTGTGGTTCGAAAGTGTGGTTTTACAGTATTTTGTCTTGTCCACACACCACCAGCTCACTCGGCCCTCTACCGCCTTCCGCCTTCCCTCCTTTTGCCGCCACTCCCTTCTCTAGCGGGCTAGAGACGTGACTCCCTGGCGGCCATTATGGACTCTTTGCATGCCGACGACATCGGCAAGGATCCCGAACTCGCTGCCAAGTACGCCAAAGTCCTCGACGAAGTCATCAAGCGTGAGTTAACTACTTCGATCCCTCTAACCTGTATCTCTCTAACCCAGTCAAGGCATTCCTCATTACCGCCCCGACAAGCTTCGAACGCGGCGAGATCCTCAAACGATATCCCCTCGTAACAGATGAGGTGATATGTTGCATCTTTTGGAACAATGTCTTCTACGTCACCGGCACCGACATTGTGCGGTGTCTGGTGTACCGATTCGAAGCGTTTGGACGCATCATCACCAACCGCAAGAAGTTTGAAGAAGGCATCTTCTCCGATCTGCGCAACCTCAAATGCGACTCGGACGCCATTCTCGAAGAACCCAAGTCCGAGTTCCTCGAGTTTCTCTACAGAAACAACTGCATCCGCACCCAGAAGAAACAAAAGGTGTTTCACTGGTTCTCGGTAGGCCATGACCGCCTCTTTCTCGACGCCCTCGAGCGCGATCTCAAAAAGGAGTCGACGGGCAAACGCGCCTCAACCGAAGCCACTGGTGAACCTGCCCTGTCCTTCAAGTACGACCCTTCCCAGACGCTCTACGACCAGCTCTCGCACATTATCGACGGCATTCCAAAACCTCTGGCCGCCATTGCCGATGCATCGACCTCTTGCCATGTCATGACCTCGTATCCCTACAATGTGTGGCCAGGAGGAGCCATGCCCCCCGGCTCCACCGTGCCATCGCAAATATACGGATCGCGCCTCGTCATGAGCGAGCTCTCTTCGTTGGGACCCATGGGACCCATGACATCCATGCCTAATCAACAGGGCCCCAGCCAGCCTCCTAACTGGCGCCCCGTTAATGTACCTTCTGGAGATGCACCCCAGCCTGCGAGGCAAGAGCAGGTCTACCATGCCTCGCACCAGACCTATCCTTCCCAGAGAGTGCCCTCGTATGGTGATTCTCGCATCTACAAGGACTCGCCGACGCTCGAGTCGCGGCAGCTCTATTCGCAGCCATACGACCCGCGTCAAGACACTCTTGTGCATCAGGACATGCAGCAGCGCATGGCCGAGGGCCCGATGTACGCGCAGTACCAGCGGCCCATGCCTCAAGACCCTCACTCTGCACCCCAGCTGGCTGGTGACGTGGAAATGCAAGCCGACATCCCCGGGCTTCACGAAGAACCCATTCTCGTCAAACCCGACGTCGATAGCGACTTCCCGCTCGACTACTTCCACGACAGCACCTCTGCACTATCTATTGGCCACGGCCGGCCCGATGACCATGCTGAACGGCCATCAGCAGCCGACTTTGAGGCTGCCGCCTCGGCTGCCATGTCTGCCGCTGGCTCGGCCTACGACGACAAGGACCGCCGCGGCGCACCTTTGCATTCGTCCTCGGGCGACACCCATGAGTACTATTTCGAACACCCTGGTGGCCCACAGGTCTATGACGCCCACCGGAGACTGCCCAGCGGCTTCACAGAGTCTGGAACCCCTCACAATGCCTCTGCTGCCTCTACGCCGATTGGTGTCGCTGCTCCGAGTCGCTTTGACGACGGCGTCCGCCGCCCCAAACCCGTCCCGATGCGCATGGCTCCGACTCCCATGGGCCCAAATACCCTGCACCACAAGGTGTCGAAGCAGGCGCTCGCTTCATACCGCGACAAGTCGCGGATCGACCGCCTCGAGAACCTTTATTACCCGACACCGTCTGAGTCTGGCGCTAGCGACACGTCGATTCTGATACGCGACACCCCTGGTCGCTACGAAGCAAGCGTCACTCCAGGTGGCCCACCGCGCACCGAGGAGGGTGCGCACTATGACACATACGCGATGCTCGACGTGGACTACTGGACGCGTTGACCGCCCCAGAGTCATACTTAATGGATTATAACGAACAAGCCGAGAGCTGATGCCAGGCAATTGATGACGGACTGACGATACTGAAGCACTGGGCATATTGATGCGTCTTTAGCTAGATGCCTTGTAGATGGCAAAATGACTAGTGAAAATGGCACAGGTCGAGACTGACAGCGCTGCTATTTACTAATTGACTATGTACAGGGCGCCTCCGCTGCTCCTGCAGCTACTCGTAGTTATAGTAGACCTCTGTGACATCGTCCAGGTCTTCAAGAGCATTAACAAGCTTGTTGAACGACTCAAGCTTCGACTCATCCAGACTGCTGATAACAGTGTCTGGGTTTGCAGTGTAGCCAATGCCAACATCAGCCAGCTTGTACTTACTCTTGAGTGCATTGGCAACTGCAGCAGTGTCGTGGGGATTTGTGTAGACATTGAGTGCTCCATCTTCCTCAACAATATCAGTCCCGCCAACCTCAAGAACCTGCTCAAGCAGCTCGTCGGTCAGCTCGACAGCTGCGTCAAGGCGGATCCATCCTTGGCGCTCGAATAAATACTGGGTCGGGGACAGGGTGCCGGCATATTTGACAAATGCGGCACGCACCTGCTGCGAAGTACGGTTACGATTGTCAGTGAGCGCTTCAACCACAAACGCGACACCTCCAGGGCCAACGCCCTCGTACACCGCAACTTCTGACCGCTCACCTGGCCCAGAACTTTCACCGGATCCTCGCTTGATGGCATTCTCAATCACCTTTTTGGGCACATTGGCCTTGACAGCGTTGTCAATATTTGCCTGCAATCGCACATTCATGCTAGGATCAGGACTTCCACCCTCTGTTGTTAGCACGGTAGTGAAGGATACGACATTTGGATGGCCCAGGACTGCCGTTGGTTTGGCTCAACTCTTGCGTGACTGTGCGCTCGGCCCTCATACAAGGTACGAGACAAACGTGTCTCACGCTCTGGGTGGCTCAGACTCAGCCAGTTGCCGAAATTTGGCAACAACTGGTCTCACGTATGAGACCCGCCATGGTGTCATCGCAGTGTTTCACAGTCAAGCTCAAACCAGAAGCAGAAGCCGAAGTTCAAACCCTTTCAGAGTCACGCAAGGCAGGGCCCCATCAAAGCCAAGTGGCATCCGAGGACTTCCACCAAGGTTTCACTAGTTGGGCACCATCCCGAGGAGGCATCCAGGAACCGCGTGTCCGAGAACTGGACAGATACGGGGGAACAAGCTTGAGCAGGCCAATTCAAGATCCCTGACTTTTTGACAACTAGATGGATGGCCTTGAGTACCATTGCAACCCTGATACTGAATTGGCCAGAATTCAAACACGCTTGGTAAAGACGGGATTCCGACATCGATCACAGCTCATGTCACGATCATTCGGAATCAACCAGCAAATTCCACACGAGCCGAGTTGAAAACCCTGATAATGACCTGGTGAGGATCCCTCGTTCAAGATGACTTATCAAGACAATGTCCTAGTCACCTGTCAATTCAATTGTCAAGCTTCATGATCAATCTATCTGCACGCATAGAACAGTCAATGGCAGCCATGTACCATCCAAGTCGAAACCTCGTAACAAACGCATTTCGCTGAAATACCCACCTTTCACAGACATGGAGATTAGATTGGCGAACTTAGTCGAGATTTTGCTCCGGAGCGCGTCGTTCTTGGCCTTGTCGTGTTTGATCGTCGACCATTTGCTGTGACCACTGAGAAGACTACCAGTAGATGTCATGTGTCGAATGGATCCTTGGAGATGCGTGTAAGGCAATCCGCGAGGACCAGCAACGGCCCCCTGCCGGCCCAATCGAATAGCGCTAAGAAGCATCCCTAACTCGATGAGTCGAGAGTCGTGGTGTCGGGTATAAAAATGCCTCGAATACCCTAGGCCTTATCGCACCTTATCGACTCAGGGGATCAGTGTATCTGTCGGTGGCGGAGTGACGAGAATAAATCAAAATAACAGTTAACATACAGATGAAGGAACGAAGATTTCAGTACAGGCTCGTTCCGCAGCTGACAGCTAGTTGTGGTTGAGAACGAGACCACGGGGGACAACAACCCAGTAGATCGTCGCAGCGGACTAAGTGAAGGCCCCCATTAGCTGAGGTATTCAGATCCTTACAGACAGCACAAACATGTGATAGAATGTCTGAAGAAGTTTTGAATGGTCTGTTTGAAATTTCAGTGTTCTCGAATCGGGTGCTTCAACCTTCAGCTGACGCGCTATGCTACACTATAGCGTGCCACATGAAGACCAAGTTACAAGACAACTAAATCCAATAATGAATATAAAACCGTCAATGAATAAACCATTAGTTGATATAGACTAGCCTGGTATATTTGTAACTGAGATTATCTGAAATGCTAATATGACTTACTGCCTCGGGTCATCTAGCTACCCCTGAGCGACGCGCACGGCTGTGCAACCACGGCTATACACTTCACAAAGGAAGTCAATTCATGACTTGTACACATCCAAAGGTGAGTTGGCTGAGACCATTCAATTGGCAAGCACACGAGCTGGCGTTGCACCGAGGCGGCATGAAGCAATGCTGGCAGTTTGATGATCATCATAATCCAATCGGCCGCTAACATAGATGGCTTCCAAGTATGATAACCGCACTTTCCTGGCGGTGATTGGAGACGAGGATACCGTCACAGGAATGCTCCTCGCCGGCATAGGCCATATCTCGGACGACGGTGAGAAGCGCAAGAACTTCTTTGTCGTGGACACGAAGACGGCTGTCGACAAGATCGAACAGGCGTTTGAGGACTACACAACACGCGCGGACATTGCCGTTCTGCTCATCAACCAGCATGTGAGTTGCCATCCATGGCTCCAGCTTCCCTATACTAATACAGGTCGCCGATAAGATTCGTTACCGGGTCGACTCGTATAGCCAGGCTTTCCCCGCGGTTCTGGAGATCCCTTCCAAGGACCACCCCTACGACCCCGAGAAGGATTCGGTTCTTCGTCGTGTTCGACGTCTTTTTGGCGAGTAACTCAAGCACAGCATCGCGCTTGTAATGGCGCCTGTAATGGAATTGACCAGTCACTATTGGATATTGAGCCCAAATGGCACCCCAGCTACAATCTCAACTCGACCTGTCTATAGATCACGAGTATAATGTACTGACTACGCACTAGACTCCAATGCGTTCGCAGTTGTGAGGCATCCAAGCAGTGGAAGTACTCCACGAGTAGATTCTAGCTTCTAGTTTCTAGAGGATTGGATTCATAAACTGGAGCTTTTTCATAGAATCAGGCCTACAGACTACAGCTCGACCTCCTCAAGGTCCTCCGCGTCGTCATCTTTGATCTCAGCAGACACGGGTGCATCTGGAGCAGCGGAAGAGTCTTCCACAGGTTCCTCGGCCTCCTTAGAGTCTTCATTAGCCTCAGGCTCCTCAGCAGGCTCAACCTTGGACTCTTCTTCGGCCTCTTCTTCGGGTTCTTCTTCAGGCACATCTTCAGGAGTCTCTTCGGGCACCTCTTCGGGCTCTTCCTTTGGCGCTGCTAGCTCTTCCTTAGGCTCTTCCTCAGGCTCTTCCTTTGACTCCTCTTCAAGCTCGTTGGTTGTTGTCTCAGAATCATCAGGAGCATCGCCTGGGGCGGTCACCTCCACAACAGGCACCGCCGGCTCACTCGTTTCGGCAACTTCGTCTTCAGGAGGAGATACGTGAACAGTAGGAATGGGGATGCTGGTAGCAGACTCTGGCTCAGATGGTGCCGTCTCAGCCTCGACGGGAGTCTCACTTTCGAGAGCAGAGTCTTCTGCAGGCGCTTCATCGGCAGATTTAGCCTCAGTGGCTTCAGGAGCTTCGGGAACCGGGGCAATATGATCAACCGACGGCGCTGAGGTTGGAGACGAGCCAATGGTGGTAGCCTGCGACGTGGCACGCGATCTCTGGACAGGAGGGCGAAGCTTGGGGTCCGCGTTGAGGTAGTATGCACGGACACCCACCAGGCGGCGCTCAGCTTCGCATGCCTTGAGCCATTCGGGACGAACAACAGGGATGTTGAGGTCCTGGGCGCGTTTGCATTGGGGTCCTTCGGGTTGTGTGCAAATGAAATGGGTTGTGTCGAGCTTGACTGAATCCTGGGATGGCTTTCCGCCGATCTTCTCAACGACTTCGTCAATGTCTGCTCGCGACAGCTCACTTCCGAGAAGCGAACCCACGCACACTGTAATGCCCGACAGGTCTGTCATCTTGTGTGTGCGAACCTCGACCTTGTCGGACTCGTAGGTGCCTGCAGTGGTTTCCAGCACCAGGTGGAATGTGTACGGGGTGTCGATGGCGAGACCAGACAGCTTTGTGGAGGTCCGCTTGAGCGGTCCCGGAATGACGCCAAAGCGCGCCTCGTTCTTGTACAAAGTCAGAGAGATGATATCAGCTGTAGCCACGTCAATGGGGTCCCATTCGAGAACAACAGACGTCTGTGTAGCATTGCGAATGCGCAAGGATGGCTTGGACGGGTACTTGGAGCCAAACGCGTCGAGAATTGCCTGCTGAGACTGCTCAAACACTCGCTTATCGCCATCCTCGAGGTCCAAGTCGCGGTCGCACGAAATAGTCACAATCGAGCCGGCTTCGACGTCGGTTGGAAGCAGGAGTGTCGGGAACTCAATGAGATGGTGATCTTTGGTCAGCAGCAGTGCCAGCGAGGCATCCAGCTTGCCGACAGTCAGCGATACCTGAACCATGGTGTGTTAAGTAGTTGAAGGTAGCGCGAAAGCTGAAGTGAAGAGGAGAAGTGAAAAGGGGAAGGAAGGAGGAAAAACAGGAGTTGTATCAAGCTTCAATTACAACCACTTGTGTGTTACAGAACCTGGATTGTACCGTGGATACACCTGGTGAAACTTCAGCGTGAGATGCTGAGGCTGTGTAGAGGTGTACTCGTGTAGAACAGCACGCGCGTACAATGCACGATAGACAGACTGTCAATTGTCAAACGAGCAACCACAAGTACCAATCACAACTATTAGTTGCAACTATGAACTGCAATTGTAAGGAGTTGCGTGTTAGTGGAGTTAGGTGGAGTGTAAAATACGAAGTATGAAGTGTACATTAGCTAGCGAGGCTGAAGCCTCTAGAACTCCTCCGACTCGTGGAAGAACATGCCAAAGGTGATGATAGTGAGGTAGACAAGGAGACCACCTGTGAGCGACATGATCATTGCCGCGAGGCCAATCATGTGGTTGTGAGCAAATACGACGGGCAGGGCCAGTCCCGAGAAGACGAGGAAGCCCGTGGCGAAGCGGCCAAAGTCGACGACTGTGTTTGAGCCCGAGTCGGCCATGAAGTCGTCGGAGCCGGCCCATTGGCTACACAGAGCGTTGGGTAGCGGTGCCAGTAAGAACATAGCCACTGAGTTAGTAAAGCTGTATGATAGTGAGGGTTTCGGCATCTTGTACCGATGCTAACAGCTCAAGTTATTGGTACTCACCAACTGATAGAGGAAGCCAATTGCTGTACAGAGCACATGACAGGATAATGAGTAAAAATCCGAGCGCTAGAACGCTGGAGAGCGAGATGATCTTTGACAGCGGGCTGACGGCGACCATGGCGAAGGTAAACACCGGGTAGACAAGTGTGCAGAGGTTGTTTCTTGTGGAGTTTGTTCTTGTAAACTTCGCAGGTCTACGCCGTGCGACGAGCGGGACAAAGGGGCGTTATACTATGAAGATGCACTGAATGCTGACTGCCGTTCAAGCTCCTGTAGCTCACCTGCTGCTGTCTGCTTTGTACGTCTGTGTTGTCTAGAGCGCAACGGCGGTGCGGTACGGCCCCCCGCCATTTGGTCGTGGCAATCCTTATCGCCAGCCACCCATGCGCTTATCCGCCACCTCCACTCCCTAGAACAACGCTGACCTATGCATTTCGCCTCCTACACGGACGAGCAAGTCGATTGTGGATCCTCCATTGCCTAATGGTGAGTGGTGCACGGTCCATGGCGCCTCGGTCTAACGCAGTTCCGCAACTCCTACGACAACGACTCGGTGACCTACTCGCCGACAGGCCGCCTGTTCCAGGTCGAGTATGCGCTCGAAGCCATCAAGCAGGGCTCCGCTGCCGTGGGCCTCGTCTCAAAGACACACGCTGTTTTGGTGGCATTGAAGGTGAGTTTGACCAATTGCTCCTGTAGTTGGTGAATGCGCTTGTACACGCGTTTTCTGATGGCTGTTCACATCACTACACGTGAAGTCAAATCGAGAACCAGAACTGTCGACTTTTTGCAATAACAGTGTCATCTGATACTCCTGAGCTATCAATTGTCACACTGACCGCTCGGGTTGGTTGGTACTGACTTTGAACTGACAATATGCTCTTGTGCAGCCTACTATCTGGTAGTTGCAACTTTGCGTGACATTCTGCTGCTTCAACTGGGCTTAACAGTCTCCTCACCCCGACTCATCTAACACAGCGTAACGCTGAGGATCTCGGCTCGTACCAGAAGAAACTCATCCGCATCGATGACCACATGGGCATTGCACTGGCGGGTCTTGCCCCCGACGCGCGTATCCTGTCAAACTTTCTGCGCTCGCAAGCCATGACGTCCAAGATGATCTACTCGCGCCCGCTAGCTGTGTCGCGCGCGGTATATTCCATTGCCGACAAGGCCCAAGCCAACACGCAGCAGTACGGCCGTCGTCCCTATGGTGTTGGTCTGTTAATAGCCGGATATGATGAGACCGGCCCTCATCTGTACGAGTTCCTGCCTTCGGGATCGGTACTCGAGTACATGGGAACAGCCATTGGCGCTCGTTCGCAGGCTGCCCGAACCTACCTCGAGCGAAACTTTGAGAAGTTTGCCGATTGCACGCTCGACGAGCTAGTCATCCACGGCCTCGATGCGCTGCGTGACACGCTTGCTCACGATAAAGAGTTAACGTCCAAGAACACGTCTGTCGCTGTTGTTGGCCCCGACACCAAGTTCACGCTCATTGATGACGACGATGTTGCCCCTTGGCTGGATCGCCTCGAGTCGGTCTCGCGGACAGTTCCCGGTGCTACGACCACTGATGCCGCCGCGGATGCCGCTACTGATGCTCCTGCTGATGCTCCTGCCGAACCAGAAGCTACCGAGGGAACTGAGCCCGCCGAGTCTGCTGATGCTCCTGAGTCTATGGACACCTCCAACGACTAAGCTGTCGAAGATATCATAGAGTTAGATGGCGTACATAGCAAAACAGCAAAAGCCTGCACAATTGAGCGAGGGTGGAGAGCCCTAGGGAGTTCCAATGACGGGCTGTTCGAGGACATTCGTAGAGTATGCCGAATTGTGGCCTATCTCGGAAGTGGCAAACCGTACTATCCAAATATGCTATGTACTGAACATAGGTCCCTAGTGCACGTCCAGGTTGTCAGTCAAAGACTAGCGTACTGGGCTATTAAAGTGCTGGTTCTTGAGTCGCGAACTTCGTAGTTTAGTTATACCAACAAATGAAGTCTCTACGGATGTACCAAGCTAGGTGAAGCGGCAGTAATTGCTGACCTGGGAGTACCCGAGCTGGTCAGAGAGGTATTCAAGCACGAAGCTGGAGAAGGGAGGAATCAAGGAAGGAGAAGGAGATAACTCTTCGGTGGACAAGCTTTGAAGACATAGGAGAACTTTGACTGTCAGCACTGCTTGGTGAAGCGAATCGAGATTGGATGCAACGATTGGCCTCTAGAATACACAACCTAAAGAGTGTGCATTAGTCCCTAGAGGATAGCTAAATATCGCATTTGCAACTCTGCCTCTTCCATTGGAGCAGTTCATTCAAGCAGAAACCCATCTTTCCAATCGACTTCACTGCTGGATTGTACTGTCATTATACTTCACTACTGGACCGTACTGCCAGAATGACTTGTGTTAGTCAACGTATCATGAAATGGGAATCCGGCTACTCCGAGTGAGATCATCCCGCATCTCCGGGCAAGGGTGAGATAGTGGCACCCGAGAGGGACTTGAGATGACAGCCACCCTGTGTGAAGGTTGACATAGACTGGAAGCAGAAGTGGAGTGACTTGTCGGTTCACATGCTTGTCGAAAGTGCTACTCAGCAGCAACCTCAAATCCGGAGCTTATTGGCCTCTCGATTCATGCACGATGCACTCTACGCACAGCTGAGGTAGGGGCAGGTTGCGGGGAACGGATAAGAGAGATGGAGAGGTGAGTACAACGAAGAGTAAGGGAAAGATGAGGATGAAAGTGATGGTGAATCTGAAATCATCTTCACATGTCTGCTGAGTTGGCTAGCGTGAGTCACGGTGGCTGCTGTAAGCGTGAGTTGCCCGCCACAACCCTTGGGGTTGGTCCCCCTTTGGGCATTCCTACACACACCCCAACCGTATCGGAACGCCCTATAAATACTGGGGAATCCCCATGATTTGCCTCTCTGTTTACTGCCTGTTTACTGCTACTTCGCTGCTCCTTTCCGAGTCGCTATTGCCATTGGCCAGTAGCTGTGCAAGTCTCCAGCGGCTATTGTGCTGCCGTCTCTGTTTGTAACGACAAGGCACACAGGGGTGGCTTATAGCCGCAGTCCCGTCCTACTGTGTTCGCTACCGTATCGGCCCAGTAGCTGAGCATTAAATCAACGATAACTACTATACCAGGTTGAGTTCTGGCTCAAGATTGAGGTCACCAACTCATCCATCGACTACGCATCTACCGACTGCAACCATCTGAATAGGAGGTCGCACCAAGCCACTCTCAACTACGCACTCAAGCCTTGGTGCACCACCCGCTTACTGGATCTAAGCACCTGATTCCATTTCCGAATCCATTTACGCTGTATCGAGTTCTCACAACTAGCCGCCATCTAACCGCACTCAGAAATGGGAATCCTATACAAGAAGTATCTCACCGGATCATGCGTGTACGGATGCAAGCTCTGCGGCACTCATCTGGCCCTATGGGACGATATCATGTCTAAGGACTTTCGAGGTCGTTACGGAGACGCATACTTGTTCAAGACGGTGTAAGTAGATGCTGCTTGACTTGCCGTATCGCTTCTAACTCAGCGTCAATGTCAACTTCTCCCCGGCAGAGGATCGGGAGATGAAGACCGGATTGTATACCGTTCGTGACATCACATGCAAGGTGTGTGCCGCATTACTTGGCTGGACCTACGTCAAGGCGCATGTCGATGTCGAGCGCTACAAGGAGGGCAAGTTCATTCTGGAAGTCAAGAAGTTCTTGATCATAGAGTGAGGCTTATGTGTGCTGCAGGGCCGCCCTCTTGAGCCCTTTCCGAGGGCACTGATCAAGGCTTGAGTTTGAGATCCTTTAGATGATCTCTTTATTTTATTACAGCTGTTCCGCATGATTTGATGGCTGATCTGATCTGGCTTATCGACCATGCTTGGTGCAAGCTGATGCATTCTTATTATTGGTTACGGTATTTATGGGTTTTGGTATAATTTGGGGATTGAATGAATTATTTAAATGTTTGGACGAGTTAAGTTACTGCCAGTTCGTTAGAAGAGATGTGGATGTCCTGTGTATTGTATGTTAGTTCTATTACTCTAAGGAATGCAATGTGAAGACGATGACGCACTCAGGTAACAGACGTGAGAATTCCGGCTTTTTTGATCTGCTTACTGGCTACAGACTGCTCGTCTCGGTGAAGCGGGAGCGCGAGATGGGACGTGACTCAGCAACAAGCTGGGCCATGCGATCCCTTTCAACGAGACTCCGGCGATGTAGACTGCCAGCGGTGTTACTTTCGTGAAACCTGTGAGCCGTTCGTACCATCTCTGTAGTCTCCAAGCTGACAATGATTTCAGCCTCCCTGTCGTGTGGATTCGAAGGAGCTATAGTTCCGTAATTGAGTGCCGATGATGAAGCTCGCAGATATCCTGAGTTCCCTGACGTATGCTTGACTGTGAGCGGCCAGCTGATGCTAGTAGGCCGCACAGGCTTATTGTTCTGTGTACCTCTCCATGGATAAAGACTCCAGTGTTTTGGTGCGGTGAAAGACCGGCTAGTCTCGGTGTTGCCTTCAGTCAGATTCTCTCCTGCAGATGCCTCTTCATCAGAGGAATTCTGAACACGAATGTCTCGACTATGGACATGCCATCGAGTCACAACGTATATAATAGCCACAACAAAAAGAGCTACACCTGCAACGGACCCAATCACTGATCCAGCGATTTTGGGAGCAGTGGGTGCAGGCGAGCTACCCATTGAACTTGTGAAGAGTGATCCTGTCCCCGCTGTTCTTGAAGCTCGTGTTGTTGTAGGGTCTGTCGGGATCGTTGAGTTTGGAAATAGCGGTGTCTCTTTCAACAAATAGATCTTACTAGTGACTTGCACGGGTTTCCGCTCTTTGTGAGCAACTTCGGTTATTGTTGGAACTGCTTCGGTGACGGCTCTCGCTGTTGTCAAGGTTGTGTCTACCGCATCCTCTGCCGTCCTTGCCCGTAAAACCAGATTACTCGTGAGAGTGGTTATAGATGTTCGTATTTGTTGATCCAGCCTCCGAATACTGAGCTCCATAGTGGAGAGTTCCCACATATGGCCCGTATCGTGCACACCAGGCTTTCGCTCGCTGTTAGTGTTATGATGTTTGGTATGACCAGAGTAACCGCTAATAGTCAAAGAACCAAGTTAGCTACTGATCCTTTGCTAGTAACATTGCAGAATAAAGGCGAACATTAGAGTTCTCTCCTGAAGCAGGTCTGACAATCATGGCCCACTGAGAATTCATAGAGGCTCATAATTAGAAAAAGATCTTAGCGCAAACCGTTATTGTGGGATGTTATCAGCCTTCTCAGCTTTGTCGGACCAGTCCCTAAAGCTTTGTTGACAGTGGTGTACCTGAGTTTCAGCACTGCTTCGAGTTGCAACTCGTTTCCCACGGCGGGTCCGCTTATGTTTGATTGATATGCAAGCCTCTTAATATTCTGTTAAATGAATTCTGGACCTCACACGTACAATCCAACCGGAGATGTGTGGGCACTTAGACTGGTAAACCCGGTAGCAAGACCGCCGGTGGTAATAGATAGCTTAGCCAACCAGGATTGATAACTCCGGGATTTCACAGTATTTCAGTGGACGATGTTCAGTCGAGTGCACAGCACAGGTGAGACTCTCAAATGTGGCTCTTGCTGATGTAGAGTGCTAAGGATCTGCTAAATATGGCTCGACGCTCGGGCGTAGTGATACGGTCTCACGATCTGGTCGACTTATGACAACAGCGGCGGAGCAGAAAGAAACTGGTCGGAGAGACGAAAAGTTTCGCTGTATAGCACCAGTTGACGTCTTGTGGCTCTCTACTTTGAGGAAACAAGGATAAAGTCTGCGAACTAAACTCCAGCTTTCATCTGACAAGTTCTAGCGCACAATGCAATAAACCTTTGCATGCATGCAAGATAGTGCCACTTCTGGCGCGGCGCGGATTCCTATTTGGGACGAAACGCCGCAAAAGGAGGGGCGTTACTGCCTCTTTGGGACAAAAACATGCAGGGGTTTCCACAGCAACGTAGCTTTCTCTGTACTGCTTTGTCTTAGCCAGCGTGCACGAGTCTGACTCCAGCATCAAGCTGAGCGGAAGAGAGTGTAACAGTGAGTGCATTGCGGCTGTTAATAATGGTATGACGCAGTCGATGGGGAGGACAGTTTGTTTACCATGGACTTGTCGAATGCATGCAAACGCATAGGGTCAGAGAGAGTCTAGTGTGGTTACTTAAAACGACAGAAAGGCCATGCTTTCTTCATACGCTCTCAGGTATAGGAACCAATGGCTTTTGAAGTTAAAATTCTGCTGTACCGCTTTACAGATCCTGTCTGTAGGGCCCGCCGTACTGTCTTTCTCACCCCTACTGACATCTAGGCGCATATGACAACATGCCCTTAACCGTCGGAGATCCACCGAAGTAAGCTCCACTACATTGTTTTGTTTCATCTCGTCGGACTCTCCAAGCAGCACCATTCGGGTTGACTCGAGCAGGTTCTGCTATTGTATACAACATTCTTTTTGATATACTCGTGTTGTGATTGATCTCCTTGTATTCTGTGAGTCATCACAGTGCTTGGTTCAGTATTTTGGTACATTCAGCTCAGGGGTAATCTCAGTTGATGCCCGATTGACTCGTCGATTCGCCCAAGCTGACTTTTGTTTACAATGAGCGAGGAGGTCAATGATTTTCTCTTACGCGTCCGCCAACTTGGCGAGAAGACCGATCGTGAAGACGAGGAACGAGCTAAACAGCTTGAGCTCGATATTATTGAAGGACGGAAGAGACGACAAGCCCTGAGAGCCGAACGCGCTCGCTCTATGTCGCCAGATAAGGGATCTGACCGTTCTGCCGCTTCCGGCACTGGTCAGCCTCCGGTTAAGGATACCTCACTTTCAAAAAAGGAGGAGATTCAAAAGACAATTGAGCTGCTAGTCGGCCCGTCGGGAACGCTGCCGCTCTTCCCTAGTCAGCCATCTCCCTGGTCTAAGACCGAGACGAAGCCAGCCGATGTCTCCTCTTCTGCCTCGGAATCAAAGCAGGAGCCTGAGAAGCCAGCAGCCCTTTCGATATCAAAGCTTCGAGCGACCAAGCCTTCCACGACCTCGCTCGAGTCGAAGTTCGAGTCTCTAGGGCTTGACTCTGGAAAGAAGCAACCACCTCCTGTTCTCAAGCAGTCTCCGGCATATTTGAGGAAGGCATCTGGTACGCAATCCGGTTCCCCGTCAACCCCCTCCAAAAAGCACCCAGAAGAGATTCCCAGTGTGCTGAAGCCTAACGCTAATTCGCCGAAGGATCCAATGCCTGGTCTTATCTCCCCCTCTGCTCGAGTCAACTCAAGCGACCTATCGCCGAGTGCAAGTATTGAGCGGCGGCCGATGTATTGGAACCATCCTAAGAGTCCTTCTTTGGGAACCACTGAGAAGCAGTCAACGCCTATCAAGAGCCCAGCTCTTGGTTTCGACCACCCTCCCCAGCTGAGCCCTGTTGGCGAAAGGATCACTAATCCGAATGCTGTTTCCAATAGAAGTCCGGCACTGACTGGAGCATCTAATCTGCGTGAAAGTCCTGCGCCAGACAAGCCGCAGAGACCACCGGTGGCTCCCCGTCAGGGCACCTCGTTGTCACGAAGCCCCACCCGATCCAGCTTCATTGAGAGTGCGCTTCGTCGTCAGGGAACACAGCGTGCCGCCAATGGATCTAGTACACTCTCTGGCAACGGCTCCTACTCTCCAGTAGCTGAGAGAGGATCTGGGGCCTCTTCCCCATCAAGATCGGTTCTTCCAGCGTCTGCTGGTAGTTACAACGAGCAGAAGGAATCGAGATCCCCGGCTCCTACCCAAAGCGCAGGGGCAGGTGGCGCACTTCGTTCATATCGCCAGACTGACGATGACGAAGCCCCACCTTCATTGCCCAAACGACGCGAAGTCGTGGAGGAGAACAGGCCTCGATTGCCCCAGAGACCCGTTGAGCAGAGACCTGTGCTCCCGCAGCGCCCATCACCTACCCCGTCACCGACTCCTTCGTTGACTCCTACACCTATCCGTCAAGTTGCTCCTCAGGCCCACCGGCCTAGCTCGCTACTTTCTGACACTATTTCGTTGATGAACCCCGTTGCAGCAGTCAACAAACCTCTTGCCTCGCTGAGCCCTGCGGTCGGCGAGCGTGTCAGTCTTTCGCCGGGCCCAGGACATCCGTTGTCCGCAAGTCCTCTCAGTACCGATAATCGTCGACTTAGCCCCTCGCGTCAGACGTCGTGGCTGGAAAGCGCCCTGAAGAAAAACCAGTCTGGAAGTCCCGATCAGCGTTTGGCAAGAGCCAGCTCTGTTCGCTCCCCTACCCGTTCTCCTTCTCCTGAAAAGGCATTCTCTCCCCCTCCTGGTCCATCACCTAACTTGAGCTCTCCGAGCCTGTATAACTCACCCTCTCTCCAGCATGCACGAGGACGGCCTCCTGTTCTGTCACCTCGACACCCATTGTCGACCGTTAACGAAAGCGAAGCCAACCGCGAGAAGGACGATAAGCCCAGGTTCTCAGAAGCAAAGTCCGGCCTCACAACTAGAACTGAGCTAAGCCCTGAGCAGAACACGTCGGCGGTTGATGACGATAAGAGAGAGGTTCTCAAGAAGGATAGTCTTAAGAGAGACGAATTCAGTCGCCCCGCTCTTCGATCTACCATCAGCAGTTCTCCGTCGCCCAAAGCTGAAAAGCCCGAACTTTTTAGAGCCGTGACGCTAAAGAAGCCTGCACCTCCACCTTTGGCTCCAAAGCCCACGGCGGAAGCGGTGGAGAAACTGTCGAGCCTTCGATCGACATCCCCAACTCGACGCGCGCTTGTTGACCGTGAGAAAGTCGCCATTGAGGAGGCCAAGGCGGGCTTGAAACGATCTAACACTGTGCAATACCGTGCCCCCGACGCGGCTAAGGAGTTGATCTTGGCAGCAAAGCAGTCATTGTCTCCTAAACGATCAGAAGCAGCGTTGAGTCGTGTTGCTGAAGCTCCAGCTCCACCAGCTCCTCGTTTCGCAGCTCAGCGCGATGTGATGCCACCACCTCTGCAGCGTTCTGCGCATAGCTTCACGGACGATCTCAGCACCGCGTTAAGACGCGGCCCTGTTCCACCAGCACCTCGAAAAGCTTCGACTTTTGATGGCTCACCAAGTGAAAAGGCCAAGACGGGAAATCTCGCACATCCTACGAAGAGGCGGGCTCGTGGTCCGAAAAGAAGGTTGCCAGGAAACCTTCAGTCTCAGCAGGCATCCGCATCATCTGCACCAGAGACTGAGGAGCCCGTCCCTTCTGTTTCCCTGGCAGTACGCAAGTTCGCGGCCCCGCCGACTGCATCCGATCTGAATGTTCCTAAGACCCGTGACTCTGAAGTGAAGTCTAAGCCCGAGATCCGCAAGTCCTCTCGGGTCGTGTCAGGCCAGCCTCCGCGACCCCCGCGCAGATCTTCTACCTCGGTGGCTTCAGTGCTCACATGAGCTCCAGCTGTTGTGATGCACCTATTCCCATGAACTGGCATCCGTTGATGTACAATAAATGAATTTGACGTTAGTCGTTCTAAAATACAGCAGCACATAAAGACCGCATATAGACTACATGATATCGTGACGCCCATGGCTCCGTCGTAAAGTCCGCCTTAGTTACTGATTTCAGGCGTAACTTTGGGCTTCATAAGACCCAACTAGAGCGTATGGGTAGCAAGTGCTCGGTGCCATTGCCTGGTGACTTATTCAAGGGTGTGCAGAACACCACGCGAAGTCACGGAGACGAGCAGAGCCGCCTCGTCACCCCAAGCAACGGAAACAGCGGGGGTCGCAGTCGCGAATATTGCCGGGGTGAAGGTTTTGGATGCCTTGACATAAGCAGCGACCTCAACACCAGTCGATCCGCTGGCGGCAAGAAGCTGCGCAGAAAGGTCCCATTTAACTGACGACACTTCGCCAACAGCCGGGAAGCTGACGGTAGCGATTTGGCTGAGGTTACGGAGACTCCATACCTGTGCTTCAGCAGGTACTGCTGAAGACGCTGACGCAAGCCACATACCGTTCTCTGCAAAGTCAAGGGACGTCACAGCGCCAGACTCGCCGACCTCGAAAGTGGCAGCTGGCTCGGCGCTGAGCTCGGTGATCTTGTATGCAAGGATACGCGCGTCGGCAGTTCCGATCGCGACGAGCTCACCGTCCGGGTGCGCTGCGACAGCAGTGATCTCAACGCCAGCATCCAGCGACACGATGACCTCCTTCTCAGCAGAGTAGTCAACTATGGACCAGATGCCGCTCTTGGAACCAGCGACGAGGGCGTTGCCAACGGGAAGGGCAGCCACAGACACAAGGGGTGACTTGCCAAGAGTCATTGACTGGCGGATGGCAACGTTGTTCTTC
Source organism: Sugiyamaella valdiviana (assembly GCA_030570555.1). NCBI lineage: Eukaryota > Fungi > Ascomycota > Dipodascomycetes > Dipodascales > Trichomonascaceae > Sugiyamaella > Sugiyamaella valdiviana. The sequence continues at coordinate 1,459,494 of JAJLWF010000002.1, forward strand.
TGCTTCGGCTTAGCCGATACATCGATATCTACTATATCAATCAAGCCTGATTTGGAGGCGACAGCGATTGATGAAGGTTCGAGCCAAGAGGCACTGGTGATGATTCCAGACGCCGAGAAGTTCCCAAACAACTCAAGGTCAGGCAGTGTGTAGATGAAGCCCTGTGATTTCGATCCTCCAACAACGACGAACTTCCCATCAGGGCTCACTGCTTCGGCGAAACAGCTGCTGAGCGACGACTTGGCGGTATTTTTGGCCTCAAACTGGGTAATCTTTTCTGGTGTAGCCCATTCTGCAGGCGGAGGAGCCTTCGATTTGGCCTTGCGTAGCGTGTAAAGCTCTTGGCGCTTGCTCTGGATCTTTTCGACAAACTCAGGAGCCAATTGGCTCGGCACATCCACATCCATGGACCTTGACTCGTCGGGCTCTGAGGTGCTCGTCGGCACGGCGGTGCCTAGGCTTGCAACGAGCTTGGCGAGCTCTCCTCTAGCGTCATCGCGTTCTTTTGTGAGACGTGCCGCTACTCGGACGGCAGCGTCGTTGACGTAGAGCGCCGAAGACAGCTCCTGTCGTGTTTGAGCGAGTTCCTTGCGCAGCGAAAACGTCTCGAGCATGAGCGCGTCCCATTCGGTTTGCAGCGACGACAGCAACGACGGAATCGAGTTCAGCTGCGGCACAGTCGGCACTGCACTCTGGCCGTTTGAATTGGCATTCAGCGCTGTCTTGACTTCCAGCAGGTCCTCCACTGTAGCCTCAGCGCCGCTAACAGGGTCCTTGCCAGTCTCCTGAATATACGTCACTGCGAGCGCTTTTTCATAGAGGTGGCCATCCCTCGACACCACCGGGTGTTGTGGTACTTTCCCCGAGACTTTGTTAGTGGGCTTCAAGCTGGTGCGGTGCACTGATACTTACTTGAACAGAGCATGTTGTGCTGTTGCCTGTTGGTACCAACTGCCTTTGAGTTGATGATCTTGAATTTTCAGAGCCGCACGCGCGTCTTACCCGGCCGCTCGTTGGTGCCTGGTAGCCGCGCCGGCTTTTCGACCATGCAAAACAGATATATTAAGAACACCCCTGGCATTTCCGCTACACTGTCCGCTACTGGCCAGGTTCACGTGTTGTACTTGGTGGAGCCGTGCTCATACAACCGCATCAATCCCCACTTACCTACAGGTCATTTTGTCTTGCTTGATCTCGCTTGACTGTCGGCCTTGCGTGCGTGATCTGAGTGTATAAATCCCTGGTTCTGACTGGTCTGGTGTTTGGTACGCGTTAGCTGCCATGAGTCTCCCATTCAAGAGCCACGAGTTCGACCATTACGGGGGCTATGGCCCGTCGTTTCGGTGAGTACCCTTTTGAAAAAACGAGATCGAGACATGTCGCGTGTCTTGATGCGAGACGCGCGGGTCGCGAGGTGAAGTAGGACGTGAAATAGGACTGGCTTTCCAATATCCGTCTTTCACACTGTTCTTCACTGTTGTTCAGCTCTAGCGGTACTTCATCCGCGATTTCCCTCGATTACTCTCGTCGCACTGTACTAACTATAGAACCAAGGACAAGAAACAACGCCCGATGTTTGGATCGTTGCGCGGCATGAGACGGACAGCGTGCGCGATAATAGCACCCCTTGTCATCCTCGCGTTCATCATCTCGTCGACTCTTCGCGGTGCCGTTTTGCGTAGAGGAATGGCCGTCTCGTCGTTGTCCCCCTTTTCGGGCGTTTCGGCCGCACTAATGCGTGACGACCCGCACGTCGAGACCGTCTTCCACTATGACCTCGCGCACTCCCGAGGTTCTGGCCAGGGCTGGATCCAGCAGGAGCGCGTTCTGTTTCTCGTTCCGCTTCGTGATGCCGCGCCCCATCTCGACATGTTCTTTGGCCACATGGTCAATCTGACGTACCCACACAACCTTATTGACTTGGCGTTTCTTGTGTCTGACTCAAAGGATAACACCCTCGGCCTCCTCCGTGAGCACCTGATGGCAGTCCAGACTGATCCGAACCCCAAGATGAGGTTCGGTACTATCGACATCTATGAGAAGGACTTCGGTCAGGCTATTGGCCAGGGCTTCTCTGACCGTCACGGTTTCGAGGCCCAGGGACCTCGTCGAAAACTCATGGCCCGCGCCCGAAACTGGTTGCTCTCGGTGGCTCTAAAACCCTACCACTCGTGGGTCTACTGGCGTGATGCCGATGTCCAGACCGTTCCTCCAACGGTTCTTGAAGACCTCATGGGGCACAACAAGGATGTCATTGTGCCCAACGTGTGGCGTCCTCTTCCTGACTGGCTCGGAAATGAGCAACCTTACGATCTTAACTCGTGGCAGGAAAGTGAGACGTCGCTGCAACTCGCTGACCAGCTCGACGAAGATGCAGTCATTGTCGAAGGTTACGTCGAGTATGCAACGTGGCGCCCGCATTTGGCATACCTGCGTGACCCCTACGGTGACCCCACCGTTGAAATGGAACTGGACGGTATTGGAGGAGTGTCAATTCTTGCCAAGGCGAGTGTGTTCCGTAGCGGAGCGCATTTCCCAGCGTTCTCCTTCCAGAAGCATGCCGAGACTGAGGGTTTTGGCAAAATGTGCCGTCGCATGGGCTACTCAGTTGTTGGACTGCCGCATTATACCATTTGGCATATCTACGAGCCGTCGTCTGATGACTTGAAGCACATGGAATGGATGGCACAGGAGGAAGAGCGTCAGCAAAAGGAGGAGAAGCTGCGTATCGTGCGTGACAAGGTATGGGCTGCTGGCTACATGGATGTTCACAAAGAGTGGACGATTGAAAAGGTTGACATGCTTAAAAACACTGAGTTTGATGACGATCTTCTTCTCATGTTTGAAAATGATGATCTCTCCGAGCTCGAGATAGATATTGAATCATGGACTCCTCCCCCTCCCCCAGAAGAGATCCTTGCCAAGCCAATTCCCAAGCCGGCTAGACATGGCCCTTTGAAGAAGGGTGGAACTGAGGGTGCTGCTGGTGCTGCTGGCGCCGGTGCAGGTGCTGTCGCTGGTGCTGCCGCTGGTGCTGCCGTTGGTGCTGCTGGCGCCGGTGCTGTTGGTGCTGGTGCTCCTCCCGCTGCCGCTCCTGTTGCTGGCGCTGGCGCTGCTGGTGCCGCTGGTGCTGTGGCGCCTCCTGCTGTTCCTGCTGCTGGTGCTGCTCCTGTTGTCCCAGCTGTAGGCGCTGGTGCAGGTGCTGCTGGTGCAGGTGCTGCTGGTGCAGGTGCAGGTGCTGGTGCTGCTCCTGTTGGTGGTGCTGGTGCTGCACCTGGTGCTGGTGCTGGCGCTGGTGCCGCTGGTGCTCTTGTTGACGACTCGATCTCTAAACCTGGAAGCGGCCTGAACGACTTTCTCGATAGTACCGAGGTTCCTGGTGTCAAAACCCCTGTCGATCTCGTTGGTGCGGTTGCGGCTGATCTCGCAGCCGCTGATGCCGCTGATGCAGCTGGTGCTGCCGGCGCCGCCGCTGGTGCTGGAGGTGCTGCTGGCGCTGGAGCAGCTGGCGTCGATCGTGATGGGTTGTCGGCAGCCGCCAAGGAGGCGGCCATTAAAGCTGCGATGCTCGCGGCGGTCGCTGCTGATACGGAAGCGCCTGTTGATCATGAAGGGCATCTATAATCGCTAGTTGAGCCCTGAAGTTCCACGGTACCGGCTGTTACAGCCACGTCCATGTATAGAGGGCGACCATTTTGGGGCTGGCTGCTTTCGCTCATTGTCCACTGGTCGCTACACCACGCCTTTAGGTTTAGCGTTTGCATTATGAAATACTATTTGGTGCTAGAACTCGGAGGCTTTAGGTATGAGGCTTCATTTAAGCGTTAGTATTCATATTCTATGTCGTAAGCTACACGTCATCGTTGGCCTCTTCGTCGAGGTACCACGATCGCCAAGCCCCTCCGGCTTGGTCGACAACTGATTCCATGTCGTTGCACCTGTGCAAGTGCGTGAGCATCTGTCGAATCTCACTCTGATCCAGTTCAAGCAGTGTGTTGCTCTTGGACTTCAGGATTGCAATGCACACGAATAAATGCTGGGTATGCAAATCGACAGGCGCAACAGGCTCGTCGGTGTCAGAAGGAGGGCACCAGAAGGGCGATACATCTGTCTCTTCATTCAGGTTGTTGTTAGCGAGTGTTTGAGCCTGGGTGTTATCACGCCAGCCAAGGTACATATCCCACACTCGGGCCCGGTCATGCCTGTTCCAAACCTTAGAGCCCATCCACTTGACCCACCACAGCAGCCATTCATCGCCGCCAATGCTGGAGAGGACGTCTTCCTCGTCAAAGTAGTTCGTGAGGTCGGGCATCAGCTTGCGAATGACGGTGAGGAAGATCGAGACACGCTGGGACAGCGGAGAGTCACAAGGTCCGGAGGGTCCGTCACCACTCAAGCCGGGCGAATGGAACATGACGAGCATCATATGCTCAAATATAGTAGCAAATGGTGCAGGACTTGGTTCCCACACGCCGATGGGCTTGAGTTCAGGAGTTGTTGTTGTTGAGTCCAAGTTACTTCCAATGACAGGAGAGCCAAATCCCATCTCACACACGGGATCAACCCATTCAGCAAGGGCAAATGCAACCCAGGCCATGCCTGATTCGTATGGGATGCTAGAGCCCCACTTGACGAGGAACTGCTCAATGGCATCCTCGATGATCTGAAACCGCTCGTTTTCGACAGAGTCGGTGAAATATGCAAGCGGATCGAGGGATTTGGGATCCGCGTCTGTGGACGTCGATGACGACTGGCCCGAAGTTGATCTTATGGGTGTAGAAGCTCCGTCTGAGCCACATGGTGATATCGTCGGTGTCGAAATGGATGACATGTAATGCGAGCTTGCCTCGGTTGAGGCAGTTGTTCGGGTAGACAGGCCGTCTGCATGCAGCTTGCTTAACCGCGATTTGTTGAGTTTCTTGCGGTAGCGACTGATGTCGCCGCGAATGCGTCTTGACGGCACGGGATCAACGATAGCAGAAGCCGCGGAGGGTGAGACGCCCAGCGCAGGCGGCCCGCTTGGTCCCGAGAAGCTGCCCGAGCCCGAGCCAGGGAACTCGGCGACTATTGACGGATGCTGAACATATGGATGCGATTCAAGCAGCAGGGGCCAGGCATACTGGCGGAGGGCTGGTGGCAGGCCGCGATTCCGGGCCACTTTGGCCAGTTCGGCAATGTTGCCCGAGTCAATATACGATCGGCACAGCTCGACGAGCTCGGGAGAATCCGATACCGTCGGTTTGTGGTAGTGCTTGAAACGGGACGAGTGTGTCGCATGGAAGTCGTCTCCCCAGGCGATGTCGAGGGCTGCCGAGGGGTCGCCCGGGTTGGGCGAGCTAGGATAGGAGGCAATCTGGGTGGACATGTCGAAGATTCGCTGACAAGATTGGCTGATCAGACAAAGTCGGACGTCTCGGTGTAGTGGGTATCAGAGATCAAAGGCACATGGTGTAGTGAATGTGTGAAGGAGAGTCAGAAACGGGTGAGAACAGTTGAATAAAAGGTGACTCAAACTCGTCGTACACTGTGGGGTGACGATTCGTTGAGTCAGCAGTGCGGAAGAGCCGTAGAACACTTCGGGGTGTCGGAGTAGGCGACTAGTTGACTAGATGAGCTACTGGTGAGCTCTTCGGGAGGCGTGAATCAGCGCAAAGTCGAATTGTCGCGTCGTCGGGGTAAACGAGCAAGGAACAAGTCGAATTTAGTCGTACCAGTTTCAGAGCCGAACTCAACAGTACAAGAGTACAAGCCAAAAAAAAGTCGTATGAAAAGCACAGGCACGTCGAACAGGCTAAAGTCGTCGTCGGCAGGCGTATGTCAACGACCGGCACCGTCGCTTCGGAACAGCTAGCAGCAAGCCGGGTGAAGAGTAACAAGCACAGAGTGCCGTTTGACAAAATTCGACTTTTTCTGTGCGTCAGGAATTTTCCCCCGTTTATTTTTCGAGCCCCTCACTTTGCCCTACCCAGAGAGCCACCAGGAGCCATTCCCGCGGGTCGGGCGGATATTGGCGAGCTGGAGTTTAATGGTCCGTAGCGCCGGAATGCCGCCTCAGTGTTTAGGTCTGCTGTTTAGGACTGCAGTTTGCGTCTGCGATTTGGGATTCGTCGAAGCTTAGCGCCAGTGCGGGGAAGATAAGCGGTTGAACAGACAAAAGATCAGCGATTAGAGCCAAAAAGATAAAGGAGTCAGCTGAAACGGTTCTTGTCAGAAATAGCGCGATGAGCGGCAACTTAGTTGCTCCCTTGCCGAGAGGTTCAGCTTATCTGGGCGGCTCGGGGCGGTAGATTAGGCTTTGATTACGGACTCCGCCCGTCAAAGCCGCAACGCCGTTCGCAGAAAGTATCGTGACATTATGCTGAATGCGGCAATTTGTCACACCAATGGCACGTGATGACTGCTCCCGCCGGCATCCCGACCCTCGCCCCTATCTTATCGCCGTAGCGACATACCAAACGACTGAATAGAAGTGACATAGCAGAAGGGCGAAGTACAATGACGCTAGAACAAAGCGAGTATGAATTACTAACAGATACAGCTTCACCCACAGTATCTAACCGTCATAGTACAGCTCTTGTTGACATCAATTACACGTTAAGTTCATTGCTCGTGTCTAGCTAAACTCTATTCTATGCTGTCACATTAGCCAGCTCCGTCTTGACGAGACTCGATCGTTCAGTGTTGGTCAGCTTGTCAATCTCTTCTCGAATAGACGGTATCATCTCCTCGGGCACGAGCTTGACGAGAGCACCCAGGGCCTTTGCTGACTCAATACGCACTTTCTCATGGCTGGCATTTCGTGCTCCTGTAGCGGCAATGGTAGTCCACAGCTTCCCGAACTCTGACTGTCGTCTGCCCTCGCCAAGGGCCGTACACAGCACTAGAGTGTGTTTGCACACGGCAAGCTCGGATTTCCAGCTCACGGGGCCGTTCTTGTTGTCAAGCGCTTGCACATAGTACGCAACGGTCTTCGCAACAACCCCATCAGGTGCCTGGCTCGTTGGCGTACTCGTAGACTTGCTAGGAGTGTACACAACGCTGCTGGAAAGAGCATCAAGCAACTTGATTCGGCTCGTCTCCTTCTTGCTGCCGTCGCCCGCCATCTCCACGTCTCCATCGTCGTCAACATCGCTACTCTCTTCTTCCCCAAAGTAACTGTCGGCAATCTCCCACAAGCCTTCGTACAATGCCTCTGAATCTTCCAGTGCTCCGATGTATCGTCCCAGTGACTGGACAGCCTCTACCTGGTAGACCTTGTTCCGGCGCTTAGCCTCGGTGACAAGCGTCTGTTCGATCTTGGATCTCAGCGCCTCGTTTTGCGCCAACAGCTCTCGAACACCAACAGCCAGCGAAACGAGTGCGGAAACAATCGCCTCCTTGCCAGCCCAGCTTCGCCCAGAGCACGCCTGGATGAGCACTGCGAACAGCTCGTCCGTCGTGTCACGGCTGACCGCGGAGCCATCTGCGCCATCTGCGCCAACAAGGACAGCTGCCTCTGCAACACTGCGCGCTGCGACTTGTCGGATATCCCACTGGTTGCTTCCCAGATGTTGTTTGGCAAGATCAAGGATTTCCTTCAAGTGCAGCTTGATGGCACCTGAACCTCCTGTGTTGTCCGACCACGTCATGTCAAAGCCAGCCTTCACCTCACTGTCGGGATCAAACTTGGCCACAAAGACGAAAGGCAGCAGCGCAGCTGAGACTGAGCTGAACTTATCTGCTGAATGCTTCGAGATGGCATTAACAGCAGTCGATGACACGCGCCGAGCGCGTTCACCCGTGTCGAAGCTGTCAAAGTACAGCTTCTGGAGATACTCAATGTAAGCAAGCACTGCCTTGTTAGATGCAGCACGACATAAGTAGCCACATGAAACAGCATAGGACTGGGATACCAGTACGTTGCGATCCATTAATTGAGAGCTGCACGCGACCAGTAGAGTGTCGGCAAAGGGTCTTAGCTGGTTGATGTTCCGCATGACAAGTCCCACAACGATACGACTCGTTCCAAGTTTTGACGGCAGACCCACAGACTTGCGGATTACATTGCACAAACGAGGGACAAGATCTTGCAATAGTGATTCATCAAGACGATCCACCATCTGCTCAACGGTCTCCATCATGGGCGATCCCCGAAGACTGGACATTCGTGACGCATCTACGTCAGACGAGGCCAGTCCGTACTTTTCAGCATTTAGCGCAAGGTAGTTCATAGCCTGCGGTTCGAGAGTCGAGAGCATGTCCAAGAGTTCCTCAATTAGACCAGGAATGTATGGGCGAAGCGGCGGTGTGTCGCTCTTACATAGCTTAAGCAAGGCGTCCAATGAGAAGCTCTGAACCTCTTGTGATCCCGATTGAATGCCAGTAAGGCCCATGAGGAACGGAATGAGGTCTTTGAGAATGGCTTCGGCTCGCTTTGGTGAAGCTCCCGTATGCACGTCGACGTTGCGAACTGACGTGTTGATAAGTCCGCGAGTAAGCTGCATTCCAACTTCACGAACACTATCCTTGATATCGTCCACAACACGGAAACTCATAAGCCAAATTCGCTGAAGATACTTCTCATACTGCTCGACGAGCTTTCCAACAAGAAGTTCAGCAAGAGCAGCAGTACTGGCCTGGCGAACACGCCATTCACGATTACCCATGCCAGTCAACAGTTCTTCCACAATATCATCGAAGTTGTTATTGACGATCTTGTTATCATCTTTGACAATGGCACTCCAAATGCCTCGCATGGACTCCTGCACTGCCCGACTCGGGTCAAATCTGTACCGGTACAGCTTAGGAATGAGCGACTTTGATAACCGCGGATCGTTCGCGAACAAATCTTCAACGTTCGCTTTAGAGAGAAGAGAGCCGAGGCCAAAGGCAGCTCCTTTTCGTGACTGCCAAAGTGTCGAGTGTGCCGCAAGAGCCATGAACTTGTAAACAAGGCTTGGATCGCCAACCTCGGATGCCAGACTTAGAATGTCCTTATACGTCGAGATAGATCCTTCTCCGGTGTCAAGCACACCAGGCTCAAAAAGCTGTGTCTCCTCGGTCACAGTGCCAGCAACGCTTTTGTTGAGCTTAGACTCGGAAGTGAAGGACTGAACGAGTCCTCGGATCATATTATCCTTAAGAACTGGACCAGCTTTCTCGTAGACAACGCTGAGTCCACGGGACGAAGCATCTTGAACTGCGTCGTCTCTGTCAACTAGAAATCTCATAAAACAGAGGTGAATCTGCTCAAGACGATTCTGCGTCGCCTCCAAGTGGCCGCAATATTGGACGACGCTGAGCAGCCAGAAACAGCTAAAGCGTCTCAGAGCCGGCTTCGCGGATCTGCACTTCGCGATTATGAGGTCAAGCACCGTGTCAAGGATGGATTCCTTGTAAGTAGGAACTGTTAACTCCACCCCTTGTATATCGCGATACCTCTCCGCCAGTTGAGAATCCCAGCCTGCCGCAGCAATACACAGAGCCTCGCCGCTGATAAACATAAAGTCGACATGCTTGGAGCTGTGGAGTTCAAGAATGTCATCGACCAGTGTCCGGCGCTCTTCAGTACTGCTCGTGATTGCAAGGCATCCCAAAGCGAAGAGCGCCTTCTCATTATCGCCTTTAGCAAGAGTTACGAATCTCTGCTTAACGGGCGCAAGATCAGTGGTGAAAGGAACACCCGCGAAGAACATCTGTGCGATAGAGTCAAGCGCAGCGTCCAGTACAATGGCATCCCGCGTGTCCTTTACGATATCAGCTACGGCTGTGGTAGCCTTCGATAACTGCTCAGGGGGAATTGAATTAATGTTGCCTCGTAGCTGGACATGTGAAAGGAGACTCCCCAATGCGTAAATATTCGAGTAGAGCTTGTGTGACGCACTATGAGATTGCACAAGGAACTTGTCAATAAATGCAGATAGGTCAGAGGCATTCAACGCCTGTGTCGCGATAATAGCAAGCCCGTTAGACACAATTCGAGTGAGACGTGGGGATGTCGACGTAGCAACAACAAGACCAGCCATATGCTCGATGGTGCTAGAGAAATCAAAATTCTTCACAATGTTAGGGGGACATTGTGACAGTGTCCGTAGCCAAATGTCAGGGGATTCCGTGATCTGAGACGTGGCGTTGCTCATCGCCCAATATGCAAGATTCAAGAATTTAGTGATCGAAGGTGCGATCTCCGTATCGGCCAAATGCGCTCGAACTAGTCCTCTCACGTTGTCGTCGACAAGCAACGCATTCTGAAGGTTCGAGTCCCAGTTCTCATCAGCTGCGAGTACTGTTTTGTGTCCTTTGACTGCTTCCATAGTGAAGACCTGCTCAACGAATAGTAGAGCTTGGTCGAGAACATACGTAGGGACCGTCTGTTCAGGTTCACCGAGGCGAGATGAGACCAGGTCGATCATGTCCTTGAAAGATGGAAACTCCAGAGGTCTGGGCTCATCAGCACTTCCAGCAGACGTGACGGTTTGATACCAATAAGGATGCAGCCCTCTCTTGGCTTCTTCGATCACATCTGGTCGGTTGTCGCGCTGTAGAGCCAGTAAACAGAGAAAGCGGCCCTTCGAGTTGTCGAACGGCATGGCACGGGCCACATATCGTATAGCCACATACTTGGATGTTTGATCACCTTGGGGGTCAACTATGCACGGGGCCAAGATCTCATTCAAGAGAAGATCACGCGACTTCTCTGACAGAGTAGGCAGGATAGGGATAATCTCCGAAAGAGCCTCCTGGATGGACGGCTTGAAGTCACGGGCATCTCCTTCGAGGGAAGCGAAAAGAAACTGGATAATCGAAAGATCCCCAGATTCCAAAAGCTTCGGAGCTCGACGAAGAAGAACTCCAAGTGATTCATACGCGAGGCGACGAAGGGTGCTATTGTGGGCGTCAGCGCGACCATTAGGCCAGCCGCTAGCCTCGATCCAGCTGCGGACTTTCGACACGAGTTCTGCAGCCAGGTCCTGGATGATGGAATCAGACGAGGTTCGAGAGACTGCACGGATAAGCTCAATAGCAGCTCGGCTACTCTTGATGTTGTTGTCGGAGGCGAATCCTGCGGATATGAGCTTTTCGGGTTGTTTGTTTAGTGCGTACTGCGATCGGGCAAGAAGCTGTAGGATGTGGGCCAATATCTGGGAATTAACAGGCTGTCGCTTTGTGGGCAAGTCGCCTAGAGCCAGGACATACAGCGTGTCTATACAGTGCGGATCTTCGAGAAGCTTTGAAGAGAGTGATTTGTCACCAAGGATGCGTCGCAGTCCGTCGTCAGCTGCTTCACTAGTCGTGTTGGAACGACAGTGAGAAGCTACAAGTAGAGGTATAAACTTGAGCTCATCCGTAATAGCAGCTGTAAGCATGAACTTGACCACATTTCCTCGGGACTGCGATACAAACTGCTCTGTGAGGCGACCCTTCTGGTTACGAGTTAGGAACTTGAACGACTCAGGAGTCAATCCATCACACGCCATGTCGGGGAAGATACCCGTTCGTGAGTCGATCGGAGTTGGTGCTGTGTCAAAGACTGTCAGGTCGAGGTTGAAGAGGTCGATGAACTTGTCAGTGAGGAACACCTGGTCTCCTGGGTCCAGGAGGTCCTTGAGAGCATCGGACTCAATGGTTCCCCGAGGAGGAGGAGACCATTTGTTGAGAAGTGATAGGAAGAGGAAGAATTGAGACGAGGCGTGAGTCGGCGACTGGCTGGCAATGCCGCGCACCATCTGAGGCAGCAGTTGTCTGATTTCCTGAGTTAGCCGGTTCATCGACATGTCACACAAAATCTTACCTGTAGGTCCGTCACCGACTGTAAAGCTATCTGGACGTACATCAAGTCAAACGTCTTCATAGCGGCGGTGTCGTCGGCGAACCCAGCTTCGTGGAACTGAGTAAGCAGTGCGTCGAGGGGCAACGGGACTGATCTCGAGTTAGCAGTTGAAGGGGAGATCACACGAATGAACAGAACTCACCCGGAGCGAACACGCGAGTTGACATGTTGGCACACCTCAATGACCTTTGCGCGTACAGCCTGGTGTGGAGAAGTGAGTTTAAGCAGCAGAGGCGCTAGGTAAACGCCGAGAAGCGTGGAAAGACGCTCGTCGGTGTCGGCTAGAGCCAACCGCAGCTCGACTTTGTTGATGAGCGCGATCTCCGCGTCGGCCATGATGAGCAGAGAAACTCGGGTCGTGCAATTGAGGCGTTAGAGATGAAAGCAGTGGCAAGATTCAAGCGGGGATCGAATATATAAGCCGGCACTGCCGCATCATGTACCCCTGAGGTCACTACTGCACAATACGAAGCAGAGGATGTGGATCTAACAGAATTTAAATATAAATATATAATACAGCGATTAATCGAGCCTGTGGGATTGATGACTCTATTAATTCTGTGAGACGGTTCGCCGGTTCGGTGAACTGAGAATTGATGTCTGGGGCGCAAAGAGGTGACGACATCACCTGCGGTTCTCGCAAAAGGTGATGAGTCTCTTGACGGCGTGTAGCCACTGCCGAGTCTCTTCATTCGTCATGATGTGCGCAATGGTCACGTCCTTCTCGTCGTTGTCACCTCCAATGTGTGACAGATTGCTTCGTTCGTGCAGAGCCATGTCACGCACTCCTACTGGCCAAGGGGCGTTTCCAATACTCATATCAATGTATACATCGTTGGCCTTGTGATAGTCTCCTTGTTTCAGGGCTATAAGAAGGCGCGCCAGTCTCGGATACAGCTGAAAGTGGACGGTCTGTGTCCTGAGTTGTCGGAACAGGCCCTTGAGAGCGACTTGCGTCTCACGAAGCACATTAAGCGACTTCTCATTGTATTTGGCCTGCGAGATCTCTTCTGCCCATTCGCCAACAAGCTGTTTGATATAAGCTCGGATCTGGATCTCGACCTTTCGAGGGTCATCTTCAATGTCCTCTTCGACAATATCAACACCGGCACCGTGTTCATCTTCGAGATCTTTCTGTCTTTTCTGGTATTTTGCTCGCTTCTTTTCAATCTTTCGCAGTCGTTTGGCCCGCTGCTCTACTGTTTCTCCATCCAGCACTGCTGGCTCGTTCAGCTCGGTGAGACGGGTTTGGATCTGTGCATCTGAGGAATCAACGGGCTTTTTCAGCTCGGCCTCGTCGGCCCTAGCCGATGAACGCTCTTCTTCACGTTCCTTTATGTCGAGAGTTCTCTTGTCTGTGATCTTGTCGTCATCAGATTCCTTGGGCTCTTCCTGATTCTCGTCCAACACTGGCTTCTGTCGCTTTTCACCTGGTGCGCTGTGCGCATCTTCCTCAAGTTGTCGCTTGGTTATTGGCTTTGCTTTCGCCTTGGCCGCTGCTGCCTTCTTCTGAGCAATCTCACGCGACAGCAATTGAGAGAAGTCCATTGCGTCTAGATGTGTTGCATAGTAAAGCGACGAAGTGGATCACAAATGGCGGGGCTTATGATTCTTATTTTACCTGCATATCCTTCTAACCCTAGGCATTCCTCGGAAGCAGCCATGAACTTAGTCAATAAACCAGTATGTCATGTCATTAGCTCATAATATAAATACGTCTATAGCCTAGTGAACACCAGCCGAGTGCAGACCTTGAGTGAATTCACGCTTGAAGGCGCCCATGGCTGCTGCGTTCTTCACAATACTCTCGGTTGCCAGGGTATGTGCAATGCGTTCTCGCTGTCGCAGCCGTCGCACAATGTAATCATGGTCTCCACGAGCCTTGAGGATGCGAAGGATGATGTCTTCTGTGAACGGCGATTGGCGTCGGATATTGTCGATGTGCTCCTTTTGTTTGCGGACAACAGTTCGATTCCGGTGGGCCATGACTGTGTGCTTGCGCTTAATGAGCTCGGGAATAGCAAACAAGTTGCGTTCCTGGATGTTCTTAAAGCTTAGTGACGACAGTTTCTCACTCTCCTGGCGAAGATCCGGCGACTCGAGATCATAGTAGACAGGGATCGTCATAATCTGCTGATACCGTTGCGACTGTAGAACCTCCAAAGAAGGCCCTGCTCCATCGTGATGGAAGAAGTCTCGAAGGCATTTGAGCCACGTGAAGACAATATCTGCCTCATATGATGTCAATTGCTGCCTTGTTGAGCGCTTATCCGTCAAGGGTGGCAAGAGCAGGTTGTCAATAGTCTCGAGGACGACCTGCCAGGTCTTTGTCATCACCTTGATGCGAAGGTCGTGTGTCAGATTTGCCGCTAGAGTCGAGAAGTTCTCATTGAGGTAGTCGAATAGTGGAATAAGCGAGTCTTCAATCTCAACCTGAGTGAGCTTGGGGTGGCTCTTGGCCGGACCAGCTATCCTTGTATGACTCAACCAGCTGGACACCGTGTCCATCGTAAATCGTCCACCACCCTGCAAAGATTTGAGAGTGTGGAGCGAAATAGAATAGCGAATGAACGCCGTGAACTGTTGTTAGAAGAAGTTCCAGAAAAACCAAGTAGACTAACCTTGTCAACAATCATTCTGATCATGTCGCTTTCAGTACGCATTAGCGTGCGAAGAGCCTTTCCGAAGTGGAAACGTATATCATCCTCCTCGCTTTCCATGCTCAGATTCACCAGCAGCCTACCTTGGGTATCAAGGTCCAGCCAAAAGTCCTTAAGTTAGATCATTTCAAATAAACCACACTTGCCACTTACCTGAGCAACGAAATCCTGAAACTTTGCAGGGTCGAGAAGCAAAAAAGCACGGCCACACAAGTCGTGATTCGTGATTGAGTTCTCATCCCACACAGTGATGGTGAGCCATTTGGCGCCAACGGTAGCAAGTTCAAAGACCTCATTCCATGTTGGATTCAGATCCTCATACACAGTTCGAGTCTTTCCAATTTGCTTCCGCGTCTGCTGGTCCACAAGTGTCACGTAAGGATCTGACAAGCCATTGATATCACAAGCCTTCAAGCCATCAGCTTGAATAACTCGGATAGTGAATAGAAAGCCATTGGACCTCTTTCTTTGCTGACGATCCTGCTTTGCAATCACGATCGCCTGCTTTTCTGAGTCGACATCAGTCTCGAGAGTGTCAAGCTCCAACTGCGCCTTTTCAATATCGTTGAGCTTGACACATGTCTGCTGCAAAAACTTGTACGGCACAACGTCTTCCTTGGCATTAATGGCAGTCTTGGCTAGAGCAAGCCACTTCTCCTGTCGTGTGCGGATTTGTGATGTTTCCTGATCGTCACGCAACTCGTCGCTGAAGCTTGCAAACAATCGTACCGCGTATAAGCAAGTTCCGGCAGAAACACCCTTCATCAGAATTGTCAAGAGCTTAGCGATATGATACGGGTTCTTCCACTGCAACCCTAAGGCTATGTCAATAGCAGAGCGGAACGAGGTAAAGACATCGACAACAGACGAAGAATGCATGGTTTCTCCGCCAGGGATGAACGAATCGGCATTAATTGCCGGCTCGATCCAGGTTTGAGACAGCTCATATGATGCTTCCGCCCACTTCTCCATGAACGGAAAGAAACTGGCCTCGAGATCGAAGCCGAAGGGTTTTTCCGACACTTGTATATACAGGCCCCGAATCTCAGAGAGTTTTTTGTATAGACTCATCATATCTTCAAAGGAGGGCTCCTCCTTGCGTGCCTTCATATGGGCGAGAAGATAGTTGAACATTGACTGAGAATCGGCCGAGAAAAGCGTCAGGTGACGCTGAGCAGAAATATGGCCAATAGAGATGCGGTCAAACAATGCAAACTTGTACCGCTTCTGTAGACGTTTGGCAATAGAGATGAGTTTGTCGGCAAGGTCCACGATGTGCAGCGGGTCGAGAGTATGATCTCGTGGGATGTTATCGATTAGTGTGTCATACTTCGTCTCCGCCGCGGAAGTGATCGTTTCCTCAAGCTGCTTCAACTGCTTGTCGCTTGGATCGAGGGGGTGCATGCCATCGGGTAGGTCCAAATACTCATTGAGATTTGAAACACTAAGACTGAGAACGTGTTCATCCAATATCTGAAGATATGGTCCAATCTTCGGTGGTGAGTCGTCATATATGAAAGCAAGCGCCTTGCAGACTTCTACCAGAAGTGCTTTCTGAACGTTAGAGAGTACCGCTAATAGATAGCGGTAGTCACTCAGAGGCCAGCTGCTCTCTGGAACCCAAGGTTTCTTGCCCTGCTCGGTTCCGATGTGTTTTGCGAGATTGAAGCCATCGTTGAGGTTGTCCACGGTGAAGACACCTTCCGCGAACATCTCCTCTGCAACGTCAAGGAGAAGAACCGCGCGAGTAGGAATTGGAATTCGCCACATATTCGCGACCTTGGAGGCAAGCTCAAACGATGACTTTGACATGACAATTGTCAGCGAGTCCGGGTTCTGGAGTAGCTCGGAACCAGCAACTTTGAAGTCGCGTTCGAGACAGCGCTTGATGAGATGGCGAAAGTACGACTTCGGATCCGCTGGAATATAGAAGAGCGAAGAAGAGCTGGCAGGAACCTTGTTGCTGAGAGGGGCTATCGTCGAATTGCGCGAGAGAGAGGTCGACATCTTCGTGATAGCTTGTAGCTCAGATTCTTTCCAGGCTAGATAATCGGTCTCGTTGCGAAAGTCCTCCTGGCGATAAAATAAATGACGGTCAAAATGGCGAAGCTCTCGCTCGAGGTATTGCAACTCCGTGAGGGCGAGCGCCTCCGTAGCCTCTGACTTGTTATCCGTTATGTCACGCTGCATTTCCGAGTTGGCCATGAGAAGTAGTGCGCTGATGTCCTGAGCAAGGTTCATGTCAGAGATATTAAAGGTGGGAGCAGCGGTGGCTGGAGTCTCAGTGTGAAGTGAGGACGAGGATGCAGATGATGTGATGCCTGGCTTAAGAGCCTCTGTTGAGCTCAGCAGGCTTGCTTCGTAGGATTCGAGTTGTTTGATGAGAGCATGCTGGGAATGAAGGGATCCAGACTCGACTATAGTTGAAATGAGCAGACGGACGAATGAGGCACACTGACTGTCAACGAGCGTCTTGAGCTGAGCTGGGCCCACGCCAGCCTTGTTGAGTTCCTTGGCAGCGCACGACACAAACCGCATGACGAGCTCTTCGGCTCTGCGCGACTCCTTGAACTGGCGAATTGTCTCGGGAGATAGCAGGACGGCATAGAACGCCAGGTAGGACCTGCGGAGCAGTTTCTGCTGTTCACCGTCGTCAGCGACGTTTGGTTTCAGCGCCATGTCCTTGAACTTTACCTGCAACAGCTTCAGAGCGTCCTTGGGTAGCTTGCTGTTGCCAAACGACGGAGTAGTGCCGCCGAACCCGACGGGCGAGCTCGTGGTGAGGGCCGATACATCAAAACTGTTGTTGCGGCTATGCGATCGCGAGGCCTGTGGGGACAGGCTCATATGGTGATGAGGAGTAGGGGCACTCAGCGACGAGTCATTCCGGAACCGCGGCTGGTTGCGATATGTGAGAATGGCGAGACGGAGCAGGTACGGGTACAGCGCATGGTCCGTGACCTTTGCATGAAGCTGGCTACGCGCGAGGCCGTCGGTGTTAACGGTAGTCGAGCTCGAGGAGGATTCAGAGGACGAGGTCGTCGAAGTTGTCTCGACAGAAGTGCCCGAGGCTATCGAGACGTTACGCTGGTTGATAGAGGGCGCTGGAGAGGGCGAAGGAGAAGCCAAATGGGCGCGCGAGCCCACGGGTGGACGCCTTCGTGGCGCCAGAGCCGTTCTGGAGCTCATCTTTCACGTGAATGCCCAAGAAGAAACACGAGTGACCAGTATATGTGGATTTGACGAGAAGTGCGGCCGAGAAGTGCGAACAATGAGTGCGAACTTGCGAACTTGAGCTGAGAACCAAACACTGGGATCAAAGCGCCTGCAGCGTAAAACTGGCTGTTACAGACGTGTCGCAGTGGCGCTGGGCGCGTTTGAGCGGGCGCGTTTGAGCGGACTACAGCACAGCCACGGAACAGCAGTCAAGCACAGCACTGACGGGTGCACCTTTGGCGTTTGGTACGCGGTCGGGTCGCTGGAGATGAACAGAACGGGGGAATCTGGATCTGGCGCTCATCACTTTTAAATAGAAACACCCTAATACCCCCAAGCCGCGTCGGCTGTGGAGTCGGCTTGTGGGGCCGAGCATACGAGGAGGCAGATGAGGATTTCAACATCTACAAAACGTACACATGATACATGTATAGTACACATTCGATGATATGACGTTTGGTCTGCTGGTGTTCTTGGATCGCGATGCTGCTCTCTGGCTAATGACCGACGTGCCTGAATTGTGCATATCGTACCTTTTGGGTAGTCCTGCCAGCCGTGCTCATGCCGAGGCCGTCACGTCAGCCATGAAGGTTACAGCTAACAGCGACCCACTGTGGATTGTGGGTCTATTAGTGGGTGGGTCACTCAGAGATATGAGGAACGAGGGTGGAGCGTATTCTTGACAGCAGATTGAGTAATGTGACCCCTAAAGGACTCGAGTCGCGTTAAAGCTCCGCTGGCAGTCACTGAAGTTCAGGACGCGAGGAATACACTGTCCAGACCCAGAACATTTGAACATACTACACTGATGACGCACTTTCCTGGCAGAACAGACGAATTCTGGCTGCTTAGTTCCAACTGTCAAATTCCACGAGGCAACCTTAAATGGCTTCATGCATGGATGCGCATGAGCCGCACAGAACGAAGCTTGACTTCGCTTCAAGCATGACGCAGTGACGGGCTGATAATGTGGAGAAGAGCTAGAACGGTTAATGCAGAGAGAGTTAATTAGGAGATAGAGTAATAAATGCGGGGAGGATGATGTAAATGCGGGGAAGCGGAGGACTGGAGGCGGGGTGGAGTGACAGAAGAGGTGCGGCAGTAGCGGTGCGGCAGACTGGACTAATGATTAGTAGGGTACGTCGTCATGATCTTTCAACGACGGTACTTGACGTGTCTCTACGGCCCTCGGGGAGTTAGCACCGAGCACGCACGATCTCGCACGGTTAGTTTGTCCGGAGCCCGGCCTTTGTTCGCTCAAAATGGGGTATTCAGGAACCCGCCATGCCCGTTAGGGCAACCTGTAAGCAATGTCCGTAAGTCCGCGGACTTACGTGAGACAGTTGATCCCCAACTGACGGCTCTTGGCTAGCGCCGAGCCGATGACGCGAAGCGTCTCAACAAGGCTGTTGAGCTATAATTCATATAAGGATCGAATCGAGGACGCGTTAAAATGTAGACCACACAATGTCTGAACTTGATATAGAGAAGGGGGTTGTTACGGCCCCTGATTTCAATGCCCCTGATGCCAATGCTCCTGATGTTATTACCCCAGATGTCGCACGGGAGGAAGCACCAGAGAAGGAAATCGCCGAGACTGGCAACGCGTCACCTCAAGCATCATCCGACGAAGCAGAGATCCTGTCAGCATTTGACCCAGACGACCCAGAATTCCCCCAAAACTATTCGCTTTTTCAAAAGGCCCTTAACACCATCGTCATGACCACTACCGTCTTCACGGTGGCCATGTCGTCGGCAATTTTCGCTCCTGGCATTCCTGATATCATGGAGAAATATAACGTAACGCGTGAGGTGGCATTGTTGCCAACAGCCATGGTCCTCGTCGGCTACGCTGTTGGATCTCTCATTTGGGCGCCGTCAAATGATGTATATGGCCGCAAAGTCACCTGGTTCACTTCAACGGTGTTGTTCTGTCTCTTCCAAATCCCCACTGGCGTCAATCCGAACCTGCAAACGCTCATCATCGGTCGCTTCTTCCAGGGTGCGTGGGGCGTCAGTGCCCTCGTAAGTTTTGGAGGATCCATGAACGACATTTGGAACTGGAAACACATGAATATGGCTGCGTCCATTGCTGTATCGGCCATTTTCGCTGCCCCTGCTTTCGGTCCCACACTGGGCTCCTTCTTTGTTGAATGGGTCAACTTCGGCTGGCTATCATGGATCGTTTTAATTCTGTCAGGAGTGTGCTCAGTGTCGATGCTCTTCGTCAAAGAGACGTCGGCTGCGCACCTTCTCCGTGACAAGGCACTAAGACTCCAAAAGGAAGGACGAAATGTCAAGTCCACATTTGTTCCCATCACCGTTAAAGACATTATCACGCGGTACTGTGTGCGTCCCATCATTATGTTTGTCACCGACAAGGCCCTGGCGTATCTTATTTCATACGCAGCGCTTGCTTACGCTCTGCTCTATGCGATGCTTGTTGCATTTCCTGTCGCATTCCAGGAGTATCGTGATTTTGAGTTCATCCTGCGCTACGTCCCCAGTGTGTCCATTCTCGTCGGTGTGCTTATCACCGCTGCCGTCATGAACCTCAGCAACGGTCGTTTAGTGAGACGGCGACTGGCCGGCATCGGAGGCCCCGACGACCGTCTCGAGCTCATGATGTTTGGTGCCATTTCTCTGCCCATTGGCCTTTTT
This sequence comes from Sugiyamaella valdiviana, assembly GCA_030570555.1. NCBI lineage: Eukaryota > Fungi > Ascomycota > Dipodascomycetes > Dipodascales > Trichomonascaceae > Sugiyamaella > Sugiyamaella valdiviana. The sequence continues at coordinate 1,479,840 of JAJLWF010000002.1, forward strand.
ATCTTTGCATGGACTGCCCCCTTCCGCCATGTCCACTGGATGGGCCCTGTTGTTGGAGGCACTATTGTTGGATTTGCAACCTCGAGCATCTTTATGTCCACCATCATGTACATCCTTGAGGTGTACCGCATCTACGCCATCTCGGCGCTATCAGCGAACGCGATCATGCGTTCAATGGTCGCCGTACTTCTGCTGCTGGTGCTGACCAAAATGATTGAGAGAATGACGTTCCAGGGAGCGTTTTCGTTCTTCGGAGGCCTAGCGATCCTCATTGCTCCGGGCCCGTTTATCCTACACCGCAAGGGCCGTCACTGGCGCAAGAGCTCAAAGTGGTCTTTTGCCTAGCATTGAGCAGACCAGTTCATACATAGACTTCACTCGAGCTCACCAGTCGGCTAATCATCCTTAGTACATAGTGAACCGAGTACAGTGGGGTGTCAGTCAAAGTTGCACAGTCGGTACTGCACACAACACATCTGAGTCCCCGAGAGTCAGGACGAGATACAAACGCAAAATGGATTGCAAAAATATACAAATACTGTAGTAGACAATGGATATCGTGCAAGATACGAGCTGTCATCTCGGCCCCACACTTTTGCCCTTGCCCTGGGATGTGATGCCGAGGTGAACGCAGTTGCCATTTCACCACCAACGAGCTCTTACAATGTCTAGTGGAGACCTCGTGTTTCCGTTTGCGACAGCTCCTGAAATCGGTGAGTACTTTGGAGATCCGCGGCTGCCAGCGAATGTCACATTGGGCCCGTTGTTTGAAGTTACAGGGCTCCAGTGTTGGCGACCTGAGCTATTGAGGCGAATGATACGAGCAGCACCGCTGGACCTCAATGGTGTGAACGCTTCTTCCTACGCTTCTTCCTACTACACCTCTTAAGCTATTTCTCTCATTGCCCTTAGTATCTCCTCTACGTGTATCTAACGCAGTTCGAGCGAATCAGAAGGACTCACATGTCGAATCAGTACTGAAGGACAACATCGAGACGGTCGTTCGCCGGCTCAAAGGCTCACGGTTTGTCCACGAGCATGCGGGGAACATTTCGCGTGGAGCCACTGGACTCTACCTTGTCTTAACGACGCTTCTTGGGTCGCGCACTCTCGGCGAGGAATACTGTGATCTGTACTATACAACTGAATCACAACACTTGCCGGCTCTGAGTCGGCGAGTCGCTTGGATTGCGCTGCACACGTTTGGAGGGGTTGCTGTGAGCCGGTACGCCGGTCGTTTGCGCGACAGGCTTGTGTCGTGGCTCGATGGATTGAAGGAGAAAAGGCCGTCATGGGCGAACTTCCTCACTGTACTGTCCGATTTCGTGGGTGCGTGCACCGACGAGGTATTGCTGACTGCGCACCTTGCCATCTTCTACTTCTTTGGCTCCTACTACAGCTTTTCGAAACGAGTGACAGGGATGCGATATGTAAGTTGGCCATTTCGTTCTGCCTGTTGATACTAACAAAAGTCGCTGGGGCACCGAATAAGTGCACTGCAGCCGCGAATGGGCTACGAGTTTCTGGGTATTCTGATGGTTGTTCAGCTTATCTCGCGAGTGGTGTCTTACGTTGCTGTCAGCAAGGATGAGACGCCTACGAGCAGTACACGCGTCGCAGTGACCGAATCCGTCGCCGACATTAAGCTCAGCGACCCCACTGCACTGCCATATATCCCCGAAGCCTCGCGGAGATGTACGCTGTGTCTCGAGTACATGACGGCGCCGACGACGACGCTGTGTGGACACCTATTTTGCTGGACATGTGTGTGTGAGTGGTGCCGCGAGAAGCCTGAATGCCCGCTGTGCAGACAGGCGTGTCTGGAGCAGAATCTGCTGCCGCTGCGATGAGATTGTCGGCATCCGCTTGCAATGACTCGTGCGTGCTGCACAGTTCGGGCTGGCGGGCGATGGGGATGGCGAGCTGCACAGCGCAACATGCAGCCCGCAACTTTAAAACTGAACCCCGGCATCGCGGCTCTGGATTTTAGAGTTTGGGAACGGCCTGGGTGAAATGCGTCGGTTGGGCTGGCACCAGGGGGAGCATCGGACTTGGCGATAAGGGGTATTGGATTGAACGTGGGAAGTGATAGGCGCAGAACCGGCATGCATCGGCATAAACCCAGCAGGGGAGTCGGCATCGCACGAAGCAGAGGCGTTGAACGGAGTTCAAGGCGATGCGATGATCTCTGCTGGTGCCGTGTGCTTTTCCCGCGAAATGCGACGGATGCTACATTCGTGCCTTTCGCGGCATTTAATGCCCATGTTGCTATTGCCAGCTGTTGAGTCGTACCGTGGCGGCGGTACTGTGACACTTGGGGTTACACGAGAATTTGGCCAAAAGGACGGGATTGGCCGTTGATCAGCTGTGAGTTTTGAAGCCAACGGTTGAAGCCAGGTTTGAGGTTTGTTCGGATTTTGGTAGTTCCCGAGACGTCACACGGAGCTGTTACATCTGTTGTCATTCTGATGTCAGAGCGAAGCAGCAGAGAAAGTAAATGCATTGTATTGCTGTCATAAAAGTATTCTGGCAGCCATTGAAGTAATCTAGCAGCCATTAGAGTAATTTAGCAGTCATCACATTTAGTGAGAGAGTAACAGTTGGAGCTTTCCATCTGTTTGTTACATTCATCAGATTGTACAGCACGTAGCCGTGACTCTACTGGCTAATTTTCAAGTCCAGATAATTCAGATCTTCAGGTACCAGCTTGACTTCTTCACTTTAATGGGCTTCGGACTACCAGGCTACCAGGCTACCAGGCTACTGGGCTAGCTGGCTAGCTACACAGTTCTTGCATGACTCGTAATTCATATAAACATAACTCCGGAAATCGTAAAAAAAGTACAAGCGTCATCACTTCATGGACCAGCGGCTATAGGGCCACCGACTCGCCGCGGTAGGGCACTTTTGTGTCCGAGTTGGGGCGCTGCAGAACCGGCAGAGGCAGGCGCAGGCCGTCGAAATGTGAGATGGATGCCTTGCGAGGAAGCTGCGGGCGCGGGTGAGAGCCAGCTCGGGCTCGCATGATGCGAGGCACACTGTCGTCCCCGGCTGGGCTTGCTTCCTCGGCATCGACAATGAGGACATTGTCCTCGTCAGCCGAGCTCACGGGAGTGGCGGGAGCTGGCTGCTGGGCTGTGAGCTTGGCAATGCGCTGGGTGATGTCGGCCTCAGAGTGGCCCAGCAGCAGGCTGAGCTCTTCAGGGCTGAGGTCTTTGCGAGACAGCAAAAGCTCGTCCTGGTCGCGAGTCCACACTTGAGCAGCTGGCAGGGAGAAAGAGCGCGCCTCAGATGCAGGGGTGGGAGGAGCAGCAGCGGCCAGAGGCGCGAAGTTGTGGACAGGCTGGTGGTGATGATGGTGGTGGACCTGCTGAGAGGCCATTGGCTGAGGAACAAAGTACGAGTTGGTCATTCCCGGAGCACTGTGGGTGCTTGAAATGGAGCTGCTGCGCTGGCTATCGTAGGATGCGCTGTTGCTCGGCGACAGCGCCGGAGGAGTGGGTGGCACCGCGACAGCAGCAGTACCAGGCGTCAACACCACGGGAGACCGCAGAGTGCCCGAGACGAGGCGGCGCCAGCGGAACTGGCATGCATTGGTGGTGCGGTTGGGGAAGTAGGCGGCGATTTCCTTCCAGCCGAGCTTGAGCTGCTCCTTGAGATGGCGCAGGAGCAGGTCGTCGTGGGGGTCCCAGGACGAAGGAGTTTTGCGGCGAACCTCCTGGCCCGCGTACGCCGATGACGAGTTTGACATGCTCGGTGTGAGGGGCGTTGGGCTGGGCGAACCGGCGCGCGGACTCGACGATGAGCTTCCGGACGACGGCTGTTGGGTCAGCGGCGCCAGGCCATATGTGGAGGCAAATGGAGGAAACGGGTATCCCGAGTTGGTGGATTGGCTGGGGGGGCTTCGTTAGTAACCAAATACAAGTACAAGCGGTTAACCACTCACCTGTACTGCTCGACGAGCGATGGAAGCCTAGGCTTTGAGAATGGCGAGGACAGAAAGGGAGGCATTGCAGAGAACAAGATTGGAGCAGAAGACTGGGCAGAAGACTGGAGCACAAGACTGGAGCAGAAGACTGGAGGCAAAGGCAGGCAGAGGCAAACAAAGGATTCACTTCAAGTAAAATCAGTAACCGTGTTGTGACAGTGATGTTGTAAACGTCGAGTCAGGTAAAGTCGAAGATGACTATTTCACAATGTTCGTCGTGGGGGTAGTGGTCACACTGAGGTGAGGATGAGCACAAGCTAGTTGTATAGGAGTAAAGTTGGATGGAGTGCAGTTGAAACGAGAAAGACGAGTACGACAAAGACGAGCACGAAGAGGTAATGGCAGTACTAACGTCAGGACCGGGGCGGACAGGGCATCGACCGTTGGGAAGGGGCATGGATATATAGGCCAGATTATGGCCATCAGGCGTGGGGTTGAAGATTGCAACCCCGAGACGGCAAAAGCAAGTAGGCAAATAGGAACCAATGGCCAAAAAGCACTGGGATCAGCGACGCTACTCTAATCCGATCAGTGCATGGCCACAACCAATCTCACATTTACCCCCTGTGATTGGCCAGTGCTGCCGACAGTCAATGGGGTAAGGGCCGCGTCGAGCAAAAAGCACCCGGCGCAATGACTACCTGCCAAAAGTAACGGTGAGGGGTAACCGCTCGTCCTCGTTTAGCATGCGTCGTGCCAGGCCCGGTCAATGGTTGGTTCCTGCTCCAGACAGGCAGGACGTAGCGGGGATCCATCCAGGTCCACATTGTGCGTAATCAGGCGGACCGTTTTGGGTTGCGCCTTGGAACCCTTTTTGGATGCGAGATGATGACGATGTTCGGAGCCCGAGGAGCGGGGGACATCCGGTTAAACTACGCAGGCTACCACGCTACTAAACGCTACTAAACGCTACTAAAACGCTACTACCCTGAAACCACTACGGAAACCACGAAATGGTCTCACGAGTGTAACCGCTTACGGCCGGAACGCGGGGTTGGCAGCTGCGTCAGCTGCGGTGATTTCGAGCTGTCGTTTGCATTCGTGAGCCTCGAGCTGACACCCCGCGCTGGCTGGCACGAGAGGGGGTCGGGGAGAAGCTGCCAAAGTCCGATGAGGGCCGGGCCCATTAACCGCCGCTCGCAGCAAAAATACAAAAAGCAAGTCCCGGCTATCGAGGTGGTAGTCGTACAGACAAGCCAGAACTTGCTGGGATACGGCACTCCTGAAGTAGCTTCATCCACCGTCCGTTATTCACCTCAGCACTAAACAGCCAGCTCCAGCTTTTCATCTCACCTCTGGCTTCCCAGCGGAATATCCGCACCCCCTCACCGGGTCTGATCCCACCCGTCTGATCCTACCCGTACCCTATGCAGCCCTTACCCCACGACGTGGTCGGACGTGTCCGTCCCCCCCCTAAACAGTCCAATCAGCATATCTCGCATGCCCGCAAATGACGTCTAGGCATCGTTAAACGGCGGGGTGGGGTGTTTGGGTGCGCTACTCGGTTCTCGGGCCTCAGGGCCTAATAGCTGGGGCGTGTGTGGGCGGCGGCCACTCCGCACCGCCCACCGCCCACCGTGCCCACCTGTCAAGGCCCTCTGCCCGCCCGACAGCCCCAGCCAGTCGCTGCGCAGATCATATACGGGGGAGGGGCCAAAGGCGCTTAGATGGCGCTTACTAGTGGCAGCGTCAAGCATGCCCGATGGCGCTGATGGGCATTGTGGGTAGGGGTTCCCGGCTAATTCTGGCGGGGTCGATGATTGCACGTGGGGCACTGCAAAACGGCCCATCACGGGTGCGAGATGAGCTGCGGAATGGCGGGGTAGGAGAGGGGAAGGATGCTGTTGTTTGCTGTTGGCTGGCGGCATGGCGCTATTAGCCAGTTATGACCCGCCGCTCACCGCCAACCCCGCTCTCCGCAACCGGCGCTGCTCAGCGACGGTGTCCGCTCTAGCGCGATGAGCGGGGCCCTAACCCCCGTCAGTCCGTGCCCCGCCCTTAGCAGCTGCATGTCGCGACTGCACGCATGCCCACAGAATGGCAGCAGCGCAGATTGGCATGCCCCCATCTACGCGTGGCAGCGCCCATGCGAAATGGAAATGCACACCGGTGTTGGGCTCGAGGCGCTGGCCCTCCTGTGCTGCGCCCCAACTGGGCCCACACCGCGGGGCACACACAGCGCGGGGCAACTGGCCAGCGGGCCGGGTCAGGGTTTGACGTCAGTGCCTGTCCATCGCCGTTGCCGTGTGGCAGCATTTTCGCTGTATACGCTTTCCACGGCGCTTTACGCGGTGTTTCCACGGCATTTTCCACGGCGGCTTGGGCGAATATCGCATGTGGCACGGATCGCCCACTGATACAGCCACCTGCCATTGAAAGTGCCGTCTGCCCGTTGATTCAACTGCATGGCCGGCCAGCCAAAAAGCAACCGGATAATCCGCGCAGCAAAAGCAACCGGTGCAGCCCCGTTTCAACGCCGGGGGTGCCTAGCAAAAAGAAATAAAGATAATCTTCGTGCACGGCGGCTGCTGCCGCCAGCCAATCCGCGCCGTGACCTGGGTCTATCGTGCAGCTGCATCTCGACGGTGCCGCTGGCGGGTGCTGATGCAAGCCAAACGGCATCCAAACGGCATCCAAACGGCACTGGCCAGCCCCAGCATCAGCACCTGGTGCCGTGGCTGTCAACTGCGCGGGACTTCCGACTCGCAACCCTGTGCCCTTCCCCGCTAGTCATCCCCCCAAGTGTCTCTGCCCCTCGTTTTCCCCTCCCCTGCCCCCATTTCTTTCCCCCATTTTTCTCTTCTCCCCCGCCCCATTCACTCCTGACACCCCTCCTTTTCTTCCGTTTCCCCCGCTACCCTCATGTCTCGGAACTGCCCGACCTAGGCTTGGCAGATTTTCGCGGCACCTATTTTGGCGCCCAACGTTTCCGCCGCTTATCGCATCTCTGCCGCCGCCCGCATCCCCGAGGGTCGTATCTGATAATCTTTGCCTATACGAGCCAGCCTGCACTTGTCCAGCATGCTCGGATTTACACATTTACACATGCTGCCCTCACAGCCGCCGGCCATCCTGTAATCCTCTGCTAGCGCTGCTCGCCATTGCCTAATCTGCTCTACTGCCGCTGCTGTTGCAATTGCCCGCTATGCACTCGGGTCACCCAATAAGGTTCAACGGTCATGTAAGATTCAACCTTAAGTGGTTAGCGTCTAAATGACGCCCCGCCAAAAAAATGCCATGAACCTCTACTGCACCCATCCCCGCGGACCCACCACACCGCTAGTGTTGTATCTCCAGCTTTTGCTCCATCTGTTGTCGCCTCGCAGCACTGCACACATCTTCTTTGCATCGCTCATCGCCACGCTGCCTCATGTTACAATCACGCACCTGCGGCTGACGGCCCGTGTTACACTGGCTCATCACAACACACTCGTGTTGCGGAGCAACCACCGCAGCAGCCCGCCACGGGACAATGGGCCCTCAGCCCCAGCATATGCGGCCTACCTATCTGCCCTAGGCCACTTCTGCTCCATCCGGCGTTATCCTCTACCGGCAGAATAGAATCCCGGTTCACAATTCGGGCAATCCCTCGGACATCCCCGACTCTGGCCTGCCGCCCGGCCCCCACGCCGCTTTGAGCTGGATCGGTACCTGCTACCCCGCACCATTAGAAGGGGCATCGGCTGCACTAGAATGGTATTGCTAGTCCCCAAACCATGATCAGCAGGTCACGAGCCAGATCTACAACGCGATTATGTCAAGACCAGACGAGTAGAGGGGAGCACTAAAATGAGGAACTTGATGAAGAGGAACTTGATGAATTTTCAAGAACTGAATGAATTCGAGTGAGGATTCCAGTATGAGGGGTCAGCAAAACCTCAAGGGTGCTAAAAGAACTTGCTAAAATTACCTAAATCTCCACTTTAACCCCCACTTAAAACTCAAACTCAGTAAGACTCCGTAAAAGTACAATTAAAAAGTACCATTAAAGGCACACCAAAAGTTTTCTTCAGGCGTCTCCACTAATCTTGTCAGGCAATAGGTAGCCTCAAATTACGGGGCCATGGTGGGGATTACAATTATCATTGTGAGCAGCAGAAAACAGCCCTTACAAGGACCCAGCAAGCCAACTACACTCCACGCTATTGTCAATCACGCTTATCTCGATTCCCCTATATGCTACCGCCCTAACTCAGATGTCGGCATCTAAGATTCCCTAGTGCTGTTACCAGAGTCTGGTAACCAGATACCAGAGATGTGGTTACTGATCAGATGCACATTTATACTGCTGGCTACTGCTGTCGTCCACAGCGACCTGCCATGAACCCGCGCACCTTGCGAACTCTGCTGCTTGTTCTACGCACAATCTGCCTGTCTCGCCGTCGTGGTGACAACCTCCAGTAAGTCCATTTCATCAACTTGTTTCACCTCTTGATTTCCCACAGTACAACTTGTCGATGTTGCACCAATATCTCATCATTCCCGCTTATTCGGGCTCTTCTTCGAGATAGCTCTAATGACATTTACCTACTTTTCCCTGCTAACTCAGTCGTTTGCTCTCGGGCTTGTTTGGATCATGAATGTCATACAAGCTCATTATACCTGGTCGCTTCACGCTCTACCAGACTGACTTATACCTTAGCTCGTCACTGGCCGCTAACTGATACTACGGGGAGAACGTTTACCTTTTCTGTTTACAGGATCATACCATCGGATTCCTACGCCTTGCTTCGAAGACTCGAGAATCCTATCAACTCGTCACTACGAGTTCACGGAAAAGTCACTTCGACCCAGCTCATACTGCAATGCGTAACTATTAATACATATGCTGACGGCTATTTATGCTGGCTACTCCTGCATGGCATCTTCCACGTCTTCCTCTTCGTCTAGCTGGGTAGCTTCCACTTCATGCTCATCCTGCTCGTCTTGCACGTCGTTCTCGTTCGTGTCCTCGTCATTCTTCTCCTTCTCATTCTCCATCTCAGCCTCTACCTGCTCCGAGTCGTCCTCTCCCTCACCTCCACTCTGGTCGCGCTCGTAGAAAAGCATAAACACCTCGCGCGTCCGCAGCACCTGTGCTTCAGTTGTGAGATCCACGGAGTGGTCCGAGATTCTCCACCAGAACCCCTGCGAGCACTTGCGGTAGCACACATAGTGTCCAAAGTTGTGCGAACCATAGTGGATAACTGTCGCTCGTAGATTGTACACAACCGATCCCTTCTTGATAGACTTCATAGCCTTCGATGGGTCCAGGTTGGCCTTGTCCGTTGTGTCGACGGTGAATGCTGACAGATCAAGCTTCAGCGGGAAATCAATGGGAGCATAATTCTTACGCGAGAAGCCCGTTCTCATGTCGAAAACAGATCGGTTGATGTGGATCATCATAACGTCTGCAGACGGAATGGCAAACATCGTCTGCTTCGTCTTATCTCCAAGAGCCTTGACCTTGGTTGGCTTGAGCTTAGCATACTTAGCCTCGTCTATCACTGGATCCGCCAGCGCAGCGTCAATCTCCTCCAGACGTGTTCGGTACATCTTGCGCATCATGGATAGTCGCTGCTGCTTCTCACGTGCCTCGACTTCGTTGCGAAAGTCGTGCAGCGTGCATCGGTAGCACTCGACCCCCGGGATCGTCTCCATTTGGCAGTATTCGGCCAGCAGCTCGTCAAGTCCAAACTCTTCACCACCGCTCTGAAGACTGAGGTCCACCGACGAGAGTGTGCCGCGACGAATTCCTTCCGTCTCTCCGCACTTGACACATCCAACTCGAGTCGCAAAGATACCATCAAAGGGCGTCACGAGATTATCGTTTGACTTGTTCAAATCACTAGTCGCCTCGCCGTCCTCAACAGCTGAGTCGTCACCGTCAGCTTGCTTCACAGCAAACAGGGCATTCGTATCTCGGGTCGTGGAGAAGTTCGATGCTCGGCGCTCGCGCAGTCGTCGCGCCCATGCTTGTGATTGTGGAGCTCCAGAGCTCTTGATCTCCTTTTCAAGACACAGCAAAACCTGCTGGAAGAACTCCTGGGCATCTTCCTGGTCGAATCCAGCCAGCCATGACGGCTCACGGCCGAGATCTGCGCCCAGCGACTTCACGAGACTGCCCGTGCTATAAGTGTGTGCGTGCTCGAGCTTCTGGTTGAGGGTACGCAGCAGCGACGCGAGTGTCACGACAAGCGAGGGCGGTGGAGCTTCTGGCTCTTTAGGTGTCGAGGGACGCGAGATGCGGGCACGCATAGAGAATCGCGAGGTGCGACCTGCCGGACTCGAGGCGCGCGTCGAGCTCGGGGAGATGCGCGGACTGGCCGCCTTTGAGCCGGCGCGCGAGCCCGCCCGTGACGCCGAACGCGATCCTGGTGTGGATCCTGGCAAGACCAGTCCATTGAGAATGTCCTTGTGCGCCTTTCCTTCAACATGCCGGTGAGACTCCTTTGCATCCGTCTCGTCAGCATCCTGCATCTCCACATCCTCCTCCTCTACAATGGGAGTACGCTCGGCTAGGAACTCATCAAGAAACTCTAGCGAAGCCATGCTCTGGACGACAGAGTTGATGAAGCAGGTATTGCCCTCATTGTAGAGACCACCGACATGCAGTTTCCGCATGCCTTGGATGTCGTGGTGCTTCTCATAGGTGGAAAGTTCAGACTCATCAAAGGTGCCAGAACCCAGCACTCTCGTGGTCGCCTTGTCATAGTAATACTTGACGGATGCAGAGGCCATATCAACAGAGCCCTTGATGGAATCTGAGAACATGGCAGTCATGATGATGGCCAGTACGATAGTCCCGGCAGTGGCAACGATCGGGGTGACCGGCTGGTCGGAAGACGAGGACGGGATGAAATACTTGAAGAGGGACGTGATGTAAGCGAAGAGAGGATCCGGTTGCTCGTATGTCTGGCTCGACATAAGGCAGCAGCAGTGCAGTCGGGCCTAGAGCTTTATAAGGGGCCGGAGGTCCGCGATGGCAGCTTCGGTGGCGGCGAACGGGCAATTCAATTGACCTTTGCACAGGCTCTGGCAGATTTGAGCAATGTCCGTGCAGACGTAGAAAAGTCTACCGGTTGGCAAATCCCAATCTGTCAGATGCTGCAGAAAACTGGAGAATCAGAAGGGATGCAATTTAAGCTGACAACCCGCATTTTGGTTGGCGATGCATAGCCGCGCGGCGTTAAACTTTTTATAGCCGTAAGCATTTTATCCGCTGTCAGCTCTCTGGACTTCACCATGGCTAAAAGTGAGTGATTGTCGATTTACTGATTTGAGGTTCCTTGTGTGTTTGTAGAGACTGCGTTTTGTAGTTCCGTCTTTACTGCCCACAAAACCCTGGGGGTTCTGTCTTTACCGCCCACCCTGGCAAAACATCTCTAACGCAGAACAAACTCAGAGAAGCAGAGCTGCTCGGAGAGCTCCGTCACCCGGAGCCGACGAGGTGGAGGGCGATGCGCAGCGGGATCAGACTGGAAAGACCATTGTCCAGGAAAAGATTGCTGAGCTGTCGGTGCGAGGTGAGCTGGCAGATCCCGACAAGCCCAGTGCCGGAATCAGCAAGAAGAAGGGCCTTTCAAGCAAGCAGCGCAAGCGCAAGCTCGATGCGATTGCGCGCGCCGAGTCACTAAAGGACGTTTTGGAGGTCAAAGTCGAGGACTCGCTCTCGCGTCTCAAGAAGATCCAGGCCCGTCGAAAGAGGGATTGAAGACACTCATCACCCATCTGTCGATAGACAGACGATCTGTTTATTTGGACGGACTGTAGATTTGAGGACTGACTTTCTCCTCTCATGGCATCGTGATCTGTCGACTAGCTATTTGTCTGCTGGGATCAGTCGACTCCCGCTCTCTCACGTCTTTCATCGTTCTCATAGCTCTCTCATTCTTACCACGATTGCTACGACTATTTATACTTAATTACATAGACGATTGGCTCGAGTGTCAGTAGATTTGTCTGTCAGTGTTGGCTATTCCTTGGGGTTTGGAGTTCCAAAGCTCCAGATGTAAGTTTCATCGATAAGTTGCACTTACGTGACTGGGCTGACTGGGAACTCACGATTCAGATTACAACTCCCAACCAACCATCACTGCGATGCCATTCTTTCATCTCAGTCTCTTGAAAACTGATCCACCAGGTGTGACAACCGGCCGGTGAAAGAACTGAGCGGCTAGGACAACAGTATCCTCATCAGATCTACCTCAGATCACATGGCTGATTATGGTACAGGCCTGATGAGCGACAGTGTGCAACACGAACCATGTCAGGGCATCAGACTTGCCATTCACAATGCGCAGCTATCGACGATTGAGATGTTGCAACCATATCCCACCAATATACAGCAGCTGTCATCCCACAGGAGGGATAAGCAGTGAGCGTCATCATGAAGTGTTGGTTGGGCTGAAACCAGCACAGGTGATTACTGTCCATTGTCTGACAGCCAGCAGTGACTCTGAACTTCCATTGTATGACAAGCCAACACAGTGACTTCGACCTTCTATTGTCCTCGTCGTCTCATTGTGTGTATCCAATTGAGCACACGACTGTGCATCTTCCCCTTGGCATTCCTTGTTGTGCGTTGTCCATTGTGATTGTCCATTGTGCGTCTTCTCGTCGGAACTGCGCTATTGTGCATATCCAGCTACATTGAGGTACCATTGAGCTGGCAAAAAGATGGGCGCGAGAGTTTGCCAAGCCACGAGCGCACCAGCCAACGGTCGCTTCACGCATCGTGGAGCACGGCCAGATCTTGCATGCGTGCGCTGGCGCCGGCTCGCTTGCAGCCATGTAGACCCAAAGGCCCAAACAGGCTGCAGACTGCAGCAGCAAAAGCGGCAATGGCCGACACGCGATCGTCAGACGGGTAAGGCGGCGATCCCAGTGTCTCACCCGGCAAAACAGGTGTTTCAGGCTACTGGGGGTGCTGGTAACGACGAGTAAACTCAGCACCGCCAGCACCAACATCACCAGCGAACTTTTGGCGGCTCGTGGCGCGACTGCTTCCGGTGCCTTTAAGGTTAGTACGCGATCGTCTGTGCGTTTCCGCTGCATGGCCATCGCCGCAAAAGCAAGTGCGCCTATTACCGCGAGAACCAGCCAAATTGGCATATGCAATTACGGGTTACAAGGCGAAGAGAAGGAGGAAACAAGGTAACAGACAGAAGGATATGAAAGGCAGGTAGTAGCGGCGAATAGGGCATCCCCGATTCACGGCTGGATTTAAATCCTGTAATTCGGTGATTACACGATCTGAGTTCTTGAGTCAACTGCTAACTCTCGTCTCCATCCAAACATACGCAACCACCCACGCCCTAGCGTGTCCTGCTTACGCTAAAATACAATAAGCATTACAGTTGCCTGCTTTACAACCTGCTCTACGACTTCTATTACAACCTGTTTTTCAACTGCTATTATCGCGTACTATACACTGCTCTTCCAACCTTTGTGGCTGCTTTGTGGTGCTTTGTGTTCGGTTGCGGCATGCATGTCGCCTGCTTTTACACTTGCCTTTACACCCCTTGACACCCGCATTGTGTTCTTTCATAGTCTTCACGCCCGGCCACTGTTACTGCCCCAGCTGCATTTTAAGCGGCCGTTTCCAAAGTGCTCATAGCCCTGGAGCTGGCAAATGGCTGTCGTGGCCGCGTCGTGTGTCGAAAAACTAATAAACGCATAGTCCTTGCCGGCCTGGTGTTTGAAGTGCGTGATGTAGCCGAACTGGCCAGTTAATGCCAACACGTCTCCCGTCGACACCTCCAGCGGCAGATTGCCCAAGTACACGGTTGTGTAGGCGTGAGGAGTCGCCGAAAACACCGCCTCGTACGCAGGTGCCGAGCTGCCCGCCTCCGTGCCGCCCGCCTGGTCTGCATCTGCCGCCTCTTCGTATCTGTCTCTAATTGAACCGCTCACATCTATAGCCGGGCTGGACGTGCCGGAATTGGCTGCTGAGCGGTCCGTTCCCGCACTTCCCGGCTTCCGACTGGCCCAGCTACAGTGAATTGCGCGTGAGCCAATCCGAGCACCGCTCATGCTGGAAATGGCCCGGCTTGCGTGTGCGTGCGTAGCAAACTTGACAAACCCGTAGCCCCTCGACCGGCCCGTGGCCATATCCCACATGACCCTGGCCTCGACTGCACCACACGCTTCAAACGCGCGGTGCAAATCGACATCGCCAACATCGGGCCCCAAATCGCCTACAAATACACTATAGACGCTGCTGTGTCCTCCAGTCGACACGGCGTGGTTGTTGTAGGCGTACTGAGCAGTGACGTAACACGACCCAATTCGAGCTCCACTGACGCGTGCCAGCGCTGCCGCGGCGGCCTGCTCGTCGCTAAACTGTACAAACGCGTAGCGTGCTGTCGGGTTCTGAATTAGCCGGGGCCTCAAACTAGAATAATAGGCGATGTTCTGATCTTTTCTGTCTTGGTCTTTTCTGTCTTGGCCTTTTCTGGGTCTTGTTTTTCTGTTTTGGCCCTTTCTCGCGCCAAGATAACCCCTAAACATCTGTCCACTTACACTCTTGTCTGCAAATATCTTAATCAGCGGCTCCACCGACCGATCACCCACCGCCTCGGCAATGTCTCTCCGCGTCGCTTGCTCGTCGAGATTGTCAATGTGAACCGTTGTTTTGTTGACCTGCCGGCCTCCATGAGTGGCCAGCGCTACGTGCGACCCGGACGCTCGTCGTCGAGACCTGGGTAGGTTTATAATAGCGACGGGCCGTGAGTTGCGCCGACTGCTTTCCGCCTGGCCGCCCGAGTAGTCATATCCGCCTGAAGTGTCAGGTTGACGCGGTGTCCTGGTGTCGTCTAATTGGAGGCCAAACTCGCCATATTCTTTCGACTCTTCCGATTTATCGCTTGATTTATCGCTTGGTTTATCGCTCGGGCCGGCATAGCTCGACATCTCTTTTCCTTTCGATTTGTCGCCAGATTTCCCGCCAGTCCTTTTAGCTTTTGCGTGTCTAGTTTGTCCGCCAGATCTGGATTGTCCTTCGGCTTCAGCTCTAGCTTGGTCAGTTCTAACCTGTCCACTCCTAACTTCAGCTCTAGCTTGTCCAGTTCTGGCTTCTCCGGTTCTGGCTTGTTTACTCGCGTTTCCTTCTCGATGACTCGGTTCACTGGTTTCACTGGCTCCTGCTTCGCTGGCCTCTCCTGTCTCTACTCCTCTGCTCGTTTCGCCTTGGGATCGCTCACCGGCCGGCCTGTGCCGACCTCGCCTACGCGACCTCGTGTCGCTCATTGCAGTTCCATAGCTGAGCCCACGTCAGGTATAAAACCGCCCGCTCGTCACAAGTACACCCCGTCGTCACTCTAGGTCAGTGCAGATCTTTTCGTGTCTAGTCTTTGTTGTTGGCCAAACCGGCGCTGCTACAGCATATTTGCTGCTTAAAGGGCTCCACTGTGCATTTAGCCTCCTGTTTTAAGGCCCGCCGGAATCTTGCCAGCACCCAGATAGAAAAAGTACTTAGCGGTGCACAGTAAGCGGTGAGTCTGCCTGCGATCTGCCTGCTTGTCTACTGCCAACCCCTTGATGCGCCGTTACCGAGGCACCCCTTTCCATCCAACCATCGCCAAGTTTGGCGTCATTTATCACCTCTTTTATCATCTCTTTTTTATCTCGTCTGTTTTATCTTTTATCATCTTGTCACCTTCCCCCCTCTTCCCCCTCTTTTCCCTCCCCACTTTCCATATCTTAATTTGTTTCGACCGTCGTCTTGGCTGCTGCTGCTGCTGCCTGCTGCTGCGAACGCACAATCGGCTAGCGGGGATCGCCGGTTGCATGCCTGAAGGCGGTTCGCGCTGGGGTGCCAAATCCCTGACAAAATGAACTGCGCTGTTTCTTTGTGACCCCAGTAAAAATCGCTATAGATTATTTAAGGTTTGTGGCTCTGTCGCGGGGGCTGCGTGAATGGTGGATTTCCAAAAACAATTAGACTGTTATGCCAAAACTGGACGCGAACGGTAACAATGCCGACGGCTATGCCGAGAGGACCATGCCGAGGGTCCCTGCCACTTCTGTCTAACTTGCTGGCTCATGCTAATTATCTGCAACAGCCAGGGATTTATGCCGTTTTTTTTTCTTCTGTTTTGGGCAGGCACAGCTGGATCCACTGCAGTTCCCCGTTACATCGTCAGTGTAACGGTAGTAATCTATACCCGTACTCGATAACCGTAGTCCACAACCGCTCCAGAATATAATGCTCTACACTTATACTCCCTTTTATTGTACAACACTTGTCCTTACTCTTGTAGTTACACTTGTAGTTACACTTCTGCCGTCTGTCTCACTGGCTAGTTAAAAATGCGGCCACGCACGCCCGGACCTCGAGTCCCGCACTCAATCCCGGCTCTCGCTGATGGACATTGCCCAACCGCCTCCATGCACTGCCGACGTCTCAACCGGGGTACCCCCAAGCTTGACGGCTCGCGAGGTCGTCCAGCTGCAATACCTGCCCAAATGTCGGGTCGACGACTGGCTCCAAGGTGATATCGCAAATCTCGTCAATCGCATGTGGCACACTGTCCAGCGCCGCCAAGTTCCCTTTTGCTTTGACTGCGAGGTCATTCGCTTCTCACGCCCTCCCTCGTCACAATCCGACATTGTCCTTGGTTGCTACGTCAATGTACTGAGATGGGTGGGCACGTTTCTGAGCTCTGCCTGTTGGCCGCCCGTATCCCGCATCCGCATTGCTCCCGGTCGACACGAAAGATTCCCCACTGTTCACCTCTACACCAGCAAAGGGCTCGCCGTGACGATTACTTTTGATTCTTCTGGACCGCTGGGACCATGTACAAGTGTCAATTGGGGACCTAGGTTGTGTGGACCGCTGCAGGGAATTGTCGATGCGTCAGCGTCTTGTGTTTATCATATCATCACCAACTATACGACATGGCTCTTTGTAGAGATTCTCGACTGCGACGTGCAACAGGGCCTCGTTCGGTGCCGCTGTTATTCGAGAAATATTTCCGACCGCGCGCCTTCGGTTCGTGAATGCATCGCAGGCTTGCTGGCAAACGACACTAAACGATTATCATGCCGTCGTAGGCTTTTGCGCATTGTCGACGCAAATAAATCCATTTGTCGCCAGACCGCCGTCGAGCTCGGCCAGTTTCCAATATTTACATATCAACAACTGCTCGGCCATGAGTATTTGCTGGCGTCGAGACCAAACGATCCCACAAATGTTTCGGCCACCATCCGCAGATACCGCCCAAAATACCCAGGTCTCGTGGACATGCTCTACGACTCTGTACCATTAGCCGCCGGCAAAAATCTAGGAAATCACCGCACCATTAAAGTCGACAAGTATTCCGTGTTTGAAAAGACGTACAGCGACGGGCGAACACTGCGCTTTGAAGTCGCCATGTACCACCGGCTCTGCTATTTACAAGGGCGCACTATTCCATATTTTTACGGCATTAATGTTAGTGACCCTTATGATAATACCTGCGATAGGCGTCCAGGCATTTTGGTGGAATTTATTGACAGCGCCCATAGCATTGCTGCCTGGTGGAAATCAAAACAGTCGCATGCCAAGCGTGAAGGCCGACTCGAAGTCAAGCACCGCGCCCTCATTGTTTGCCGACGATTGGCAGAGGCGCAACTGGCCCACCGTGACATCACAAACAGTCTGCTTGTACGCACACCAGACCTGTCCATTGTCCTAGTCGGCCTCAGTAAACTGCACCCATCCGACACCGACATTAACACTGCGCAAATCCGCCGGCTCGTGGATAACTGAAGTGCCCGTGCTCACTCACATCTCTCCGCAGTTGTCCACTATGACATCATGACGAACAGGCTTGTCATTACCGTCGGTTGGCACTCGGTTGATGGTGTCGACAACGTCAAACCCATCCACCACGCGTCCAAACACAACATGCTTGTTGTTGAGGTGCTCAGCAGGGCCAGTACAGATAAAGAACTGGCAGCCATTTGTGTCCTTGCCCGAGTTGGCCATGGATACGGCGTATTTCTCATGGCCATAAAAGAAGCCCTCGTCGGCCATTGTGTTTGATCCATAGATAGTTTTCGAGCCCGTTCCATTGCCCCGAATAAAGTCTCCTCCTTGAATCTGCGTTAGCAGCTGTCAAACTGTCGAGTCGCGAAGTAAACGGGCCTCATAGCCCGTCCAGTACTATAGCCACTCACCATGAAGTCTCGAATAACCCGGTGAAACTTGCTACCTTTATAGCCCAGAGAAATTGTATTCTCCTTGTACTCTCCCGTGCAGAACTGGCGGATATTCTCCGTCGTCCGGGGTAATTTGTCGGCGTAAAGCTCAATCTTGATCCGGCCTAGCGGGACATCTCAGTTAGCATTGATTGCCACAATGGAATACAACACTCACTTCCTAGAGACACCTTAGTTAGCACATTATACACGTATGGCTTCACCACCATCTATGCATTCACTCACATCAAAGAACACCACAGGATTGCTCATGGCGTTGGTAGGATGGACAAGCCTACAAACTCTACTGAGCCATGTAATATATGCACTATGCTGATATGCCACTAGGTGACGCCCTTCACAGCCTGTCATCCCATTAACCGACACGGCTTTCCGTCGGCCCTCATCTGTCACCCCGCATTTGACTCTAACCTGATTCTTTGCACTCGATTACCACTCGACTTTTGTTGATTCGACGATCAGATCTTTAGGAACCGGCTTAATCAGTCCAGTGATCTGTTGTGCCGTGCCGTGTCTTTGCCTGCATTGAGCCCGTATTCCGGCTCCAACAACCTCCCGATTCACTCACAGCTGCACAGCCATGTCGATGGTTCGCACTTCGGGCCCCGAGGCTAACACGGCCCTCGACCGAGGTGCGCCTGAGTTTCCGCCGGCTGAATCGCACGAAGAGGACTCGTACTTCAAGAACAACGTGGAACCGCCGTACCTCGACCAGATCACTCACCAAGTGGCTGATTTCATCAAGTTCCACAGCTCCGCCAACCAGAAGATTGCACTCGTCACGTCAGGAGGTACCACTGTTCCGCTCGAAAACAACACTGTCCGGTTCATTGACAACTTTTCGGCCGGTACGCGAGGCTCTACGTCGGCAGAGTATCTGCTGGAAGCCGGTTATGCCGTGATCTTTTTGCACCGACAGTTCTCGCTGCTGCCATACTCGCGACACTACTCCCACACGACCAACTGCTTCCTGGATTACATGGTCGAAGGCTCTGATGGCACGTCGGTTGTTGTGGACCAAAAGTATCAGGAACAGATGCTAGCTGTTCTCAAGAAGTACAACCACGTTAAGAAGCACAATCTACTGCTCCTGCTACCCTTCACGACCGTCAACCAGTACCTGTTCACGCTACGCATGATGTCTCTCGAGCTGGGCAAACAGTCTGTTCACAACCGATCCACCACCCTGTTCTACCTGGCTGCTGCTGTGTCGGACTTCTTCCTGCCTCATAACCGAGTGTCTGACCACAAGATCCAGAGCCAAGGCTCTAAGCTCGTCGTGGATCTCGATCCGGTACCCAAGTTCCTCAAGCGTCTGGTCGAGATGTGGACTCCTGGTGCTATGATCGTGTCGTTCAAACTTGAGACTGACAGCTCGCTGCTTATTAGTAAAGCACGTCAAGCTCTGCAGCGATACTCACACCAACTTGTCATTGGCAACCTGCTACAGACTCGTAAGCACCGCGTCGTGTTCGTCACTCCTGAGACCGAGATCGAGTATGTTTTGACGAAGCAGCAGGAGGACGAAGGTCTTGACATTGAAGCTGTGTTTGTTCCTGAAGTCGTCAAGATGCACGAGGAGTGGATCAAGCAGACGGACCACCAGAAATGACCTTAAAAATTGCCATACGCAGATGAAGACATAATCTAGAGTCAAATACACAGAGTGTGTAAGTGTCGCCTTAGCAACATACTCAGTCGAGCATCATTTCATTCGTACGAATGAGTCTATACATTATAAATAGTGCTACAGAGGCTAATTACAAAAAGGACAGACCAACGCCAAATTGCAGGCCCTTGCGGGTGGCTTCAGTGCTCGTGGCAATGAGCGGCAGGGTGAAATTGAGCTCAAAACGCGCAACAGAGTGCACATACAGCAGTCCCAGACCTGCAGTCACCGAAGGTTGAGTGGCAAGCTTCTGGATCGTCGCCAGTGGATTTGTCTGGTCCATCGGCAGCAGACAACCCGAATTCACAAATGCGTGTGCCCGCAACGGCGTCTCTTTTGCAACGCGTGGCAACCGACTGAAAATGCTGAGGCCAGAAGCAACATACGCCTCTCCGCCCAGCGAGTCGCTGCCATCTCGGGGTCCCATTCCACTGACATAGAATCCACGCACGTCGTTGGGTCCTCCCAATACAAAACGATCCATGACATGAGACTTCGCACTCTTTGAGCCTAGCTTCCACATGGCTCCTCCACGCAGTCCCATACTCATGGAGATATAAGGCCCAAAGCTCTTGGCTACCTGTGACTCAAAGATCGTCTTATAAAACGGACTCCCGGCATTTAGGGTCGTCGCTAGCTCATGGCTCAGTTTTAGGTACGCTCCTGACGAGGGCAGCAACCCATTGTCACGCGTATCTGTTGACCACGACTGAAATATGGACGCTTTGATGCTGTCTCCGGCCTCTGCCCGGATAGAGCGCGAGGCACCCGGTGTGCAGCTCAACGTGCGCAGCAGCGCTTCTGTGCCAATCTCGTGGTTGGCGGATCTAAATTTTGCAGAGACACCTCGAATGAGCTGATCGTTACTGGCCCATGAGATGGATCTCGATGTTTTGTAGCCTACCGTTTCCAGCTTCCAGTCTCCAAGAAGACGAGGGGAAAGCTGTACCAGCGGCAGTGTCAAGCTTGCAATATATGACGACTTGGTGCGAGTTCCGATTGTCGCATCAAACGACAGGATCTCGGCTCCACCAAACACATTCTTGATTGTGAAGTTTGCGTACCCGTTTCCTTCGCCGTTTCCGAGATCTGTTCCTGTCCGCGCCAGAAATCGCTTAGCCTGTACCAGATGGAGTGAGGCTGTGAGATCTGTGCTCGAGTCTACTGTCTGTCGTGGATTCCCGAACAGAGACGTGAAGGGAGACTGCACGCTTGCTACCTGGTCCTCATCAAGCGTGAATGAAACAATGTCATAGATCCCCAGAGAGACTAGCCGGTTGTGAACCGTGTCAATTGACGAGACAAGTGACGAGAAGTCGTTGGCGCCGAATATGGGTTCCAGCTGCGACTGTAGAAATGCCGCCCGCGTCGAGGCACCTCCTTTTCCAGACACACTAACCGAGTTGACGCGAACGTTTCTCGACGCATTCCGCTCGAAAATGCCAGAGAAGTACGCCCGTAAGCTCTCCAATTCCTTGGCGTTGATCTCAGCTGCTAGCCTGTCTGCTTCCTCGAGAGCCCTTTTATCCTCATCGTGGCTCTTTTTGAACCTATCAAATAGCTGTATTAGCAAAATGTACACAGAGTGCTCCTAACGCAAGCGGTATCCACTCAATGGCACTTACAGGGTCTTCCATTCTGCTAGAGAAGCTCAAATGGAAAGGATGGCTATAGTGCCCCTGAAAAAGTCAGGACGGGTAAACGTGGGGAACTGCGTAGAGCGATACAAATGACAGCACAAATGGCAGCAACAGGACAATGGAGCGTCAAACGGTATAAATATATGAAAACTACATCAATTAGTGTATCCAGGAAAACAGAAATAATAAATAAGTTATATACATCGCGAACGCAGGTTTCACCGCACAGAGGTTACACCCAGTTGACTCGATACCTACTTCTCGAGAACATCCTTGGGTTTAAAATTCCTGTACAAAGCTCTCTCAAAGGAAGCAAAGCCAGACGAGTCTGGAACAGGGCCCTGGTGTATCCACACTGTAGTGGCCCCCATGAGATTGCCCATCAGCACATCCGTCATGAGCCTGTCGCCCACAACGGCAACTTCTGAGGGATCATCGGCGAGACCCTGTGTCTTCACGTACTCCCAGATCTCACTGTGGCATCCAGGTTTCTTGGTAGCATGAGGGAGTACCTTGACTCCTGTCTGGAGTTCTAGCTCGCGGGCCTGGCTTCCATCGGGATCGTCTGGCGAGCCTGCCGTATTTGAAACGATCAGCACATTGCTGTATTGTGACTTGAGAGCGTCAAAGTGCCCACGGTAGTCTGCAAAGACCTCTGTCTTGTGCGGTTCTGCAAAACAGTTGTCCTTGTCGAGAATGACCACTTTGATGGTAGACGGTTGGCCATTGGCGAGAGTCCTTGCGGGAATTGGCAGCGGGATCTGGTTGAATGTCGGTACCGCAATGTGGGGCATAAACATCCACGGGTTGTAGAACAACCGTAGCGAGTGTAGTGTACCCGAGATGTTCATGAGTGGTGTGTAGGAGGAAGAGACGAGGGATAGAGAATGTGCTTTTCGTTTCACCCGCAGTTTCCTAACCGCTATCATAGGAACTGCAATGTCAATGCCATTTGAACGTGATTAACTATATAACAGACAGTTTACCACTGTGAATTACGAGCGTTCTTCAAATATACTTCAAATATAACTATAGTTGTAGTGACTGTTGGCAGTTCGCAATCGAACGTATATGAAGGATCCGTGTGCAGATACTAATACGCTTTCTATTTTCTGTGGATATCGACACGTTAGTACCTGGCAGTCAAACCTAAAGCATTCGTGGTCCAGCTCATTACTTGGAACGGGATTGACACAAAAACTAATACAATCAATTAATATCAATTAATATCAATTAATTATTTGTCAATAGTTCCCTTTACTATTAACTTGATACAAGTCCCTCAAGCTTAGCGCCTCGGCGCATCTCAGCCGCTTCACGGTCCCTAGCCCCCTTGGCAACCTTAACACCCTCACTAACCAGCTCGATTCCAAAGGTCAGATAACCGTGAGCAGATAGCGTTTCAGTTTTGATTGACGCTGGACCTGAGCTTGGGCCGACGATTGTACCCGCTGCTGCCAACCGCGATTCCTACTGCTAAGCAGATGAGCCAATTGTGCCGACCGCAACCAAGTGCAGTCCTTTAGTTGAGTGCAAGCTCAGTTGTTACAAGGCTCGCCTTGAGCCTTTAGCGGGCCTTTCTGCGACATCTCGATACCCCGACATCTCACCATCCGGCGGGTCGTTTTGTACGCAGTCCCTCGGCCATGCCACGATCCAACTCGCAGCCGCCGCTGAAGCTCAATGTCAGCGGCTTGACGCCTATGACGGCCGCTGGGCCGGCTCCGCCTGGCTCAAAAGCACCCGTTTCTCCCGGTCCAACACCGCATCATAGCCGCCAGTCGTCGACGAGTCGATCGCGCCGTGACTTCCACTCTCCAAACTCTGCGCCAGGCACGCCCGTCCTAGGCACGAAACCTCAAAGCCGGTCACGACACTCGCCACGATCTCCGCGCGCGCCAGAGGCTCCCGGATCTGAAGATGGATCTTACTTCTCGCTGCATCGGCCCCCGAGCTCGGGTGTGTCATCGCCAAAACTTCTCGATGTGCCGCGCGAACACGTTCCCTCGCATCTCATCGGCCAGGACCACCCGATGTCTATCGCTGCTTCTGCGACGAGGAAGTTTGACTCGACCTTTGCCACCTCGCCATCTAATCTTGACGGCGGTGCGCTCAACAACGGCAGGCCAAACTCCCCCGTGAGAGCGTTGTCAAACTCCTACGCTCCGCGCCGCGTCCCCTCATCTCAGCATCTTTCTTCGTCACCGTCTTCTGGATCCTGGCGTAAATCTTCGGGTGGGAACCATTCGACCCAGGGATCGGCTGCGAATGGTGCGAGCACTTCAAAGGGTTTATCCTCCTCGGAACATCCAGCAGGTGCACCCAGCTCGCAGTCATTTCGAAAATCAGACCCCCACGCCATGTACTTGGCGCAAGAAAAACAGTATCTTCAAAAGCTACGACACGACCTCATTGATGATTACTACTCCACAGGTCTCTCCCCATCGGGAGAGCAACCTGTCACTAACGATAACTACGCTGACGGAGACGATGATGACGACTCGGTATCGGACTTTGGCTCCGCGGTATCGGGCTTTGGCGGCCTAGGTACAAGTTTTGACGACGAGTACACTGGTCTCTCGTCAGCTCCACAACTTGATGCATCTTCATACACAAACCTCATCAAACACATGGGAGGTGCAAACGACCGCATCCCCGACGACGAAACTCTACGCGAGCGACTCGAATGGCAGTCGATGCTTATGTCTGTGCTCACTGGTGAGGTGTTTCGATCCGAAAAGCGACGAATGTGGCCCGTGCAGGGTGAGCGCGAGAACGGAATCGATGAAGAGGAGCTGTGGCTTGGAGTTCGAGCTACTGCTGCTGGTCGAACCGTCGAAGAGCAAAAGAAGGTCCTCTCCTATGCTCGCTCCACTGTCAACGATACTCTCGACCAGGTCATGGCCTTCCACGTGGACTCAGGAAATGTCGCTGAAGAAGACGTACGAAATCAAGTGACCCAGCTGGTGCAGAACCTATATCGATGCGAAAACCTCTACCGATCGCGGATTGCGATGCGCGCAGAGAACTCGCGCTATGCGTCTGCTGAATTTCAGTATCGCGCTGAAGCCCTCATCACATGGAAAAACGTCTCCAATGCAATTGCTCAAGAAGTCGAACTCTTACGGAACTGGACAGGAAATGATGAGTGCGATCCCACTAAGCCGGCCAAACGCAAAAGGGGTGATGTGACCATCACCACTAGCCCTGTGAATGTTACCAATCCTGGCCCTATAGAAGACGAATCTCTCACCCTAGCTGAGCGAGTTCTGAAACGAGAGAATCTCACTGACATTTTTGAGAACCGAATTGCTCGTCAACTGGGCCCCATTATTGAAAAGGCCCGGGATGCGACGATTGAATACTCTGAACTCTTTCTACAGCTTGGACTTCCGCTCTTCCACAAAGGAGTCTTGCATCTGCTATCCTTTCCAGTCGTTCTTGTTCGAGAAATCATTCGCCTTCGACTTAGCTACGCTAGGCGTATGGTCAACCCTACAATGATGATTGTCGATCAAATGATTGGTGATTATTCTACCTACATCCGACACGCACTAGATTTGATGCAGCGCAATCTCCAGTATACAGCGCCTGTACTTGACAAGGGCTGGATCTTCCCGTCGCAGGTCGATGAAGGATTCAACGCAACTCTGTTGGACTGTGTGAGTTTCTATATTGAGCTTTTAAACAGGCATTACCTTGACGGTGGCCGTAGTTCAAAGGCATTGCTGCGTGCATTCAAGGATACGGATCTTCTTGAAAGTCATTATGCGTTCCTCCTGGAGGTGGGTGGAATTGTCCAGGGGATTGATGTGACTGTTGCAGAGCAGATTTCGCTTCTGGTGACCCGAATCTCGAACAGGCTCATCGGCTACTGGGAGCACCAGATCAAAGGCCCGGCTAATATGACATCTCACGAGATTGAACGATGGATGAACCTTACGATGGAAGTCATGCGCAGCTATCAGCGAAAGCTACACCGTTACTACCGTGTGCTCGCCGAGAACTATGAGAACGCTACAGAATACTCGATGGATCCGCACCGAGTCAAACCGTTTTTGAATGCCCTACGCGAGTCAGGTCACTTCCTCGCATACACGGGAACGTTTGAGAAATATGGTATTTACGCAATTGCCGATCCTTCTCTTAAGGACAAGCCGGACGTGTTTCAAGCGATTTTGGCTGGCTACTCGCGTCTTGATCAAGACCGTGACGAGCCCGAAATCGTTGAGGACCGGGTATCCTATGTCTTGATATTCTGTATCGAAGAACCATTAGTCTGGGAGGGCGATATCGTCAACATTGAGACCAACTACTTCGATGTTGATCTGAAGCCAGGCAGAATGCGATTGGTTACTGAAGGAGGCTGGCAGGAGCTTAAATGGTGCCGAAAGCATGTCGCGCTAATAACTCGGGTTGGAGGATTAGATCAGGAGAGCAGTTTCTTCGACATTGCTGTTGACCGCAAGTCACACATGGTGAGAGTCGATAAAGTGCTCGGTCGTATGCGACGCCTGCTATTCAAGCTGTCGACGAGTATTATCATGGGTGCCATGTCATACCGCAAAAAGTGTCGTCAACACCCTGGAACCCAGGACACGATACAGAATTTGTTCGTGTTCACTCGAGAGACTGGTCAGCGAGGTCTTGCACTCATGGACGCCTTGAGACGTGGTGTCACTGCTATTCGTCTCATCAACCTTTGCGTTGAGTGGTTATCGTTTGTGTGTGACGACTGTGTGCCCACTGATAGTCGCACGTTTAGGTGGGCTGTATATGCTATGGAATTTGCCATGGTCATGACGCGAGGCGTCAACATTGTTGCAATCTCACCTGAGCAGTTTGGCAGGTTGCGAGTTAAGGTAGCCGAGTGTATGACGCTCATGATCTCGCACTTTGACATCATCGGTGCCCGCTCAAAAGCACTGCAAAAATCAAACGAGCAGCACAAGTTTGGCCTTGAGTATACTGCAGTCAAAGATGATGACGAGCTTATTCGCATGCTTCGACAGGATACAATTCGCAAGCTGCCAGGGCTCGAGCACCAGGAGGACGCACACATTGTCGGACGCGTGGTTGACGAGGATGCCGGCACAAATGACGAGGCACTTACTCAGATCGCTGAGCAGTTCACAAAGGTGTCTATTCGCTGGCAGCAGGGCCGATTCATTGGAGGAGGCTCGTTTGGTTCTGTTTACGCCGCTGTCAACCTAGATACTGGAGGAGTCATGGCAGTTAAGGAGATTCGATTGCAGGACTCTAACTCGGTCAAGCACATTCTGAAATCTATCAAGGATGAAATGACGGTTCTTGAAATGCTGCGACACCCCAACATTGTACAGTACTATGGTGTCGAGGTCCACCGTGATCGTGTGTATATTTTCATGGAATACTGCCAAGGAGGCTCGCTGGCTGGATTAATGGCCCACGGGCGTATTGAGGACGAGCAGATCATCCAAGTATATACGTTGCAGATGTTGGAAGGCGTCGCCTATCTGCATCAATCTGGTATCGTTCATCGCGATATCAAACCAGAGAACATTTTGCTTGACCACAACGGAGTAGTCAAGTTTGTTGACTTTGGTGCAGCAAAGGTGATTGCAAAGACTGGCAAGACGTATATGTCTGGTTTTGGCACGTTGCAGCCGGTCAATGGACCCAAGACGAAGCTCAACTCAATGACGGGAACTCCCATGTACATGTCACCCGAGGTGATTACCGGGTCGAACTCTGGTAAGCGGGGTTCTATTGACATCTGGTCGCTGGGATGCTGTGTGCTAGAGATGGCTACTGGAAGACGCCCTTGGGCAAACCTCGACAATGAGTGGGCTATTATGTATCATATTGCGGCCGGGCATCTTCCTCAGTTGCCTTCGAATGATCAGATGAGTGCTGAGGGTATTCGGTTCCTCATGCGAATGTTGGAGCGCGACCCCAATGAGCGCCCTACGGCGGTTGATCTGCTTGTTGATCCATGGATAGTAGCGATTCGCAACATTGTGATTGGTTGTGTTTCGACAGGTGACGAGGGAAGTGTTGCGACATCTCCTTCAGAGCAGCCTCTGGGGCCTTAGCGTTGTAGTGCCTATAAATGAAACTGTACAACACGTGCAATTAGTATGGTACGAGTATCTAGAGATTAAACTTCCACAGTCTTCAGTTGTCTCCACCGGAAGCATTCGTAGTCGTCTGGAATCTCCATGTTTCCAGGGACGAATTCAAACTTGAAGCCATCGTCGAATCCAAACTTACGGTAGAGATAGCGGCCTCCGGGCGAGGCAATGATGTACTGCTTCTGAGGGCCCTCAGTTTTGAACTTGCCGTCACGAGATTTGAATGGTGTCCTGACCTTAGGAACTTCGTCAATGGCGTACTCAAACAGATTCGATCCAAGTCCCTTGCCGTGTAGATCCTGAGCGATGTAGAACCATGCCAGGTATACCATGTCTTTGGAAGGGTACGGCTCGTCTATAAGCTTGTCATAAGACAATTGAGCCAGACGGTCAGTTTCCTCAGGTGTAGCAGGAGCAGGATCAATCAACGTTATCTTCTCGATGAATTCAGGGATGATAGTGTTGTAAGTAACCGGGTTGTGGCCGTATCGCAGAATCGTCCACCAGCGGGCAACTGTGTACTTGACCTTGTACCAAGTCCACACCAAACGCTGATAGATCGTCTGGCGAGGAGTCATGAAGCTGGGATAGACCCACATGTAGACACCGACCAAGCGATCAAAGGGCTTGCCCCCAACGACTTTCTTCTCGTAAAGACCGCCTGCAAACTCGTTGCCTCCGAGCAGATCAAGATGCATGTTTCGTGCAAAGCTGTGCAGCGTGTTGTTGAGACTGATGGCGCGATCCTTGTACGCATCCAGCCGAGCCTGTGTGTCGCTGTGCTCGTCGCTGATGTCCTTCCACGTCTCTCCGACCATCTGGTTCTTCCGTCCCATCCAGAGAGTGAAGGACTTGTCAGTTTGGAAAGTATGGAACAGAAGCTCCGACATCTGTAGAGCCGACTTGTAGCCTGTACGCGAGTACGGGTCAATCTTCCTGATGAAGAAGCCCTCAGGAAGTGGCTTCGTCATAGGCTTAGTCTCACTCATTCTAATTACAGCGTTTGAAGAACGGATCTAGTAATCCGGAGATGCATTTTATAGTTTCGGCAGAGCGCCGTGTGCTGCAGTAGTGACTAACGAAGCTGTGCATCATGCACGTCAAGGACGCAAATAGTAAGATTTACGGAGTTACCACTCAAACCTCCACCGTCTTCAGTTGTCGCCACCGAATACATTCGTAGTCTTCTGGAATACCGGCTGTTTCCTTAGGGACGAATTCAAACTTCAAGCCCTCGTCGAATCCAAACTTACGGTAGAGGTAGCGGCCTCCAGGCGAGGCGATGAGGTACTGCTTCTGAGGGCCTTCAGTCTGGGACTTCCCGTCGCTAGACGTGAATGGTGTTTTTACTTTAGGAACTTCATCTAGGGCGTACTCAAACAGATTCGATCCAAATCCCTTGCCGTGTAGATCCTGAGCAATATAGAACCATGCCAGGAGCACCATGTCTTTGGACGGGTACGGCTCGTCTATGAGTTCGTTATAGGACAATTGAGCCAGACGGTCGGTTTCTTCCGGTGTAGTAGGAACAGGATCGAGCGACGCAATCTTCTCAATGAACTGGGGAGTGAGGGTGTTGTGAGTGACCGGGTTGTGACCGTACCGTAAGACCATCCACCAGCGCTCAATGGTATACTTGACCTTGAACCATGACCATACGAGACGCTGATATAGAGTTTGACGAGGCGTCATGAAGCTGGGGTAGATCCAGATGTAGACGCCAACTAAGCGGTCAAACGGCTTGCCGCCAACGACCTTCTTTTCGTAGAGACCACCGGCAAATTCGTTTCCTTCGAGAAGATCCAAGTGAAAGTTTCGTGCAAAGCTGTGGATAGTGTTATTAAGGCTGATGGCCCGATCCCGATACGCATCCAGTCGAGCCTGTGTGTCGCTGTGCTCGTCGCAGATGTCCTTCCACGTCTCTCCGTGCATCTGGTTCTTTCGCCCCATCCAGTAAGCGAAGGACTTGTCAGTTTGGAAAGTATGTAACAGCAACTCCGACATCTGCAGAGCCGTTTTGTAACCCATACGCAACGGATCGATCCTCCTGATGAAGAAGCCCTCAGGAAGGGGCATCGTTAGAGGCTTAGTGTCGCTCATTGTTGATTCCAATCAATAGATCGCTATAAAGATAAGGATGCAGGGGATATTTATACGTTCCTGCAGATCGCCTCTTGCTGCAGCAGTGACTAACTAAGCCTGGGCGCATTTATGCATGTTAATGACCCAATTAGTATGGGGTACCTTTTAACTACCTAAGCCTCCACCGTCTTCAGTAGCCTCCACCGGATACATTCACAGTCCGTGGCTTTAGGGACGAAATCAAACCTCACGCCGTCGAAGCCAAACTTTCGGTAAAGGTTGCAGCCTTCGGGCGAGGCAATCATGTACTGTTTCTGAGGGCCTTCAGTTTTAGACTGGCCGTCGCGAGATTTGAATGGTGTCTTTACTTTAGGAACTTCGTCCATGGCGTACTCAAACAGACTCGATCCAAGGCCCTTGCGCTGTAGATCATCAGAGATATAAAACCATTCCAGGTACACCATGTCTTGCGACGGGTACGGCTCGTCTACTAATTCATCATACGACAATTGAGCCAGACGGTCGGTTTCCTCAGGCGTGGTGGGAACGGGATCCATCTTCACCATTTTCTCACCAAATTCGGTAAGGAAAGTGCCGAGGGTTGCCGGGTTGTCGCCGTACCGAAAGAGCGTCCACCAGCGGGCAATCGTGTACTTGACCTTGTACCAAGTCCACAGGAGACGCTGGTAGAGCGTCCGACGAGGGGTCATGAAGCTGGGGAAGACCCACGTGTAAACACCGACCAATCGATCGAAAGGCTTTCCGTCAATAACCTTCGTCTCGTAAAGACCACCGGCAACTTCGCTTCCTTCGAGAAGCTCCAGGTGCTTATTCCGTGCGAAACTGTGCAGAGAGCTGCTGAGGCTGATGGCCCGATCCTTGTAGGCATCAAGTCGATCCTGTGTTTCGCTATGCTCATCACAGATATCCTGCCAGGTGTCTCCGTACATCTGATTCTTCCGCCCCCACCAGTGACGGAAGGTGCCATCCGATTTGGTAAAAGTGCTGCACAGCAGCTCCGACATCTGCAGAGCCGTGTTGTAGCCTGTACGCGAGTACGGGTCGATCCTTCTGACGAAGAAGCCCTCAGGCAGTGGATTCATCACAGGCTTGAAAGTCTCACTCATTCTTAATTACAGCGTTTAATGACCGGGTCGGCTCCGGATCAGGGATGCCGGGGGCTTTATAGTTCGTGGAGAGCGCCGTGTGAAGTCTTCATGCATCATGCAAGTTACACGATACGAAGCTATTTACGACGATATCGAATTCATTAGATACGAAAGATATAACACAATTAGTGATATACACACCATGACAAAGTTATAGGGAAATATTAAAAGGCATTAGGATAGCATGAAGATGCGATAGGGTGTCATCCAGTGAACAGCCGCGAACTAAGATGCAGAGATAGCTCATTGCAGTTGCATAACGG
This sequence comes from Sugiyamaella valdiviana, assembly GCA_030570555.1. Lineage (NCBI taxonomy): Eukaryota > Fungi > Ascomycota > Dipodascomycetes > Dipodascales > Trichomonascaceae > Sugiyamaella > Sugiyamaella valdiviana. The sequence goes on from JAJLWF010000002.1 coordinate 1,510,948, forward strand.
TCGATCACCTTCGTAAAATCAGCTAGTCATCTGTACACGTGAATTAGTCTACCATACGCCACACACAGATCAAGCTTCCACCGTCTTTAGTTGTCTCCACCGGAAACATTCGTAGTCGTCTGGAATCTCAGTGTCTTTAGGGACGAATTCAAACTTCACGCCCTCGTCGAATCCAAACTTCTGATAAAGGTGGCGACCTCCGTCCGAGGCAGCGATGTATTGCTTCTGAGGACCTTCAGTCTGGAACCTTCCGTCGCGAGACTTGAATGGTGTTTTGACTCTGGGGACTTCGTTGAGGGCATACTCAAACAGATTCGAGCCAAAGCCCTTGCCGTGAAGATCCTGAGAAACGCAGAACCATGACAAGTACACCATTTCTTTCGAAGGATAGGGCTCATCTATGAGTTTGTCATACGACAATTGAGCCAGACGGTCAGTTTCCTCAGGCGTAGCAGGAACGGGATCGACTGACGCCATCTTCTCATTGAATTGAGGGGTGTGGGTGTTGTAACTGACCGGGTTATGACCATACCTCAGGACCATCCACCAGTGCTCAATTGTATACTTTGCCTTGTACCAAGTCCATACCAAACGCTGGTATATCGTCTGACGAGGTGTCATGAAGCTGGGGTACCCCCAGATGTACACGCCGACCAAGCGATCAAGCGGCTTGCCGTCTACGACCTTCTTCTGGTACAGACCGCCTGCAAATTCGCTTCCTCCAAGAAGATCAAGGTGCATGTTTCGTGCAAAGCTGTGCAGCGTGTTGTTGAGACTGATGGCCCGATCCCTGTACGCATCCAGCCTAGCCTGTGTGTCGCTGTGCTCGTCGCAAATGTCCTTCCAAGTCTCTCCGTACATCTGATTCTTCCGTCCCATCCAGTGACTGAAGGAGGGGAGAGTTTGGAAAGTATGTATCAGCAGCTCCGACATCTGCAGAGCCGTCTTGTAGCCTGTGCGCGAGTACGGGTCGATATTTCTGATGAAGAAGTCCTCAGGCAGGGGCTTCGTCAGAGGTCTAGTCTCACTCATGTCAATATCGAATAAATTAATGAAGGGATCTCCAAATCTGGGGATGCAGGGCGTATGTAGTTCCTTCTGCGCACCGCCGTGTGCTGCCTTGCTGCAGTGACTATGAACTGGCTGCATCACGCAAGTCAGGCGCATGTGGGTCACTCGAAGGCATTTACGACGGAATCGGATTTCATTAGATACAAAGACAGAACATGTGGTGATACCCCCAGATAAGGTCAGGTTTATATAGAGTACAGCATTATGGCATTAAGAGCATGAAGATGCGTTGAGGTGCTAGGTAGCGAAAGCCAGGAACCGAGAGCGAACAGCCAAACCAAGGAGATGGCTCAAAGTCGCATAGCAGTTGGTCGGCAGAGTCGTGAAATGAGCTAGTCATCTGAGCACGTAAAATGGTCGATAATACGCCGCACAGATTAAACTTCCACCGTCTTTAGTTGTCTCCACCGGATACACTCGTAGTCGTCTGAAACTTCAATGTCTTTAGGGACGAATTCAAACTTGAGGCCGTCGTCGAATCCAAACTTCTTGTAAAGGTAGCGGCCTCCGGGCGAGGCGATGATGTACTGCTTCTGAGGGCCTTCAGTTTTGAACTTTCCGTTGCGAGACTTGAACGGAGTCTTGACCTTGGGAACCTCGTTGATGGCGTACTCAAACAGCTTCGAGCCAAAGCCCTGGCCGTGAAGATCATTAGCGATATAAAACACTGACAAGTAGACCATGTCTTTGGATGGGTAGGGCTCATCTATGAGCTCATCATAGGACAATTGAGCCAGACGGTCATTCACTTCAGGCGTAGAAGGAACAGGATCAATCGACGTCATCTTCTCAATGAATTGAGGGATCACGGTATTGAAAGTAACCGGGTTGTGACCGTAGCGCAAGACCATCCACCAGCGCTCAATTGTATATTTTATCTTGTACCAAGTCCATACGAGACGCTGGTAGATTGTCTGACGAGGGGTCATGAAGCTGGGGTAGCCCCAGATGTACACGCCGACCAAGCGGTCCAACGGCTTGCCATCTATGACCTTCTTCTGGTACAGACCACCGGCATGTTGCGTTCCTCCGAGTAGATCAAGGTGCGTGTTTCGTGCAAAGCTGTGTAGCACGTTGTTGAGGCTGATGGCTCGATCCCGGTACTCATCCAGCCGGGCCTGTGTGTCGCTGTGCTCGTCACAAATGTCCATCCACGTATCTCCGCCCATCTGGTTCTTTCGTCCCAGCAAGTGAGCGAATGAGATTTGATTTTGGAAAGTATGGCACAACAGCTCCGACATCTGCAACGCTGTCTTGTAGCCCGTACGCGAGTACGGGTCAATCTTTCTAATAAAGAAGCCCTCAGGCAGCGGCGTCGTCAGAGGCTTCGTGTCACTCATGTCAATTCCGTTTGATGGCTCACCAAATCAGAGAATGCAGGGGGTTATATAGCTATCCATCAGAGCGCCGTGAGCTGCAGTCCTGACTATCGAGACTGCAGTTTTGGCTGCACCATGCACGTCAAAGACGCATACGAGTCACTCGAGTCATTTACGAGATATCGGATTTCATTAGAGGTAACATTAGACACTAGGTAACGCGCCCGTGGTTGGCTCATATAGTGCGGCATTAAGGCATTAAGTGTATAAAAATGCGATGTAGTGTCATCGAGGTACACAGCCAGGAACCAGGGAATCGAACAGCCAGGAACCAGAAACGGCTCAGTGTAGTCGTATAGCAATCAACAGACTCGTAAAACGAGCGAGCCGTTTGTACACAGAAGGTAGGTGACCACATAGTCTTGAGTTCCAATCAGACAGTTGAGCTATAGTCAGAGTATTGACCATTACAGGTCGCATTTCACTTCACGCCTATGACGGACAGTTCCAGTGTCCACACGCGCCGAATGTGTACGCGCAGGGGCCCTGAAATGCCCTCGACGCCGAGTAAATCGACAGAGTCCCACCAGCACTTGCGAGCCGGTTTCCTCCAGAATAGCAGAAGTTTATGAGGGGTCGAGAGCTGATCGTAGTCAACATGGCCTTCACCCTCGGCGTGCTCTGGTTCTTCTTGTTCCGTCACCAACGGAGTCAGTGATAGACTGCTGACAACAGCGCGGTTCGGTTCCCGGGATCGGAACCCCCATTGGTCGCCAATGTGAAAGCCGCTGGAACACAACATCTCAATGAGATGGTGTTCTGGAGACTCGGCATCTTGACTCTTGCGCAGGCCAGAAAAAATGCTTTTCTGAGCTAGAATGGCGTCTCCACATCGGCGCTTAAGGTCATGCATGCCGGCGACATCGATGTCAGGTGAAGTTGGTAAACAATAATAGTCTAGATCCTCGCGAAGGACAATAATGGCTGGCCGCCGCCGCAGAATCTCAGAGATATCTGTAATCGTCTCGGTGGGCATCTCACCAGGAATGTGTTGATTCCCGTCTTGACCTTCACGGTTGTCGTCTCCGTCGGGCTCATACCCGCTGGCGTAGTCCGGGTCTCTGTATAGATCGGGCTCATCAAGAGCGAGTAGCACAGATGGCACGTCTTTGGCAGCAGCTCGGAATACATCGAGAGTGTACTGAAAGCAATCTGGCGAGATGGTGTTGGCCACGCCAGCGGCAGAAGCGTCGGGGTTTGCGACACCGTCAATGTCGTAGATGGCACCGCTCGATATGCCAATAAGAATGCTCTCCGGCAGTCGTAGCAGCTCGTCTCTAGATATCTTGAACATGGTGCCTCGCAGGTTGAGGTGCACGTATTCCATCGACTCGATGCCATCTAGGCCAGTGAAGCCGACTGTTGGGCCGGGACCGGCCACCTGGGTGATGACCTCATCAGGCTGGATGGACATGGGATAGGCCGAGATACGGGCAGAGTAGGGAGGAGGGGGGCCTGGGTCAAAGGAAGAGGACAATACAGGCGGTGTTATGGGTTCAGGCGAGTGGCTCGGAGAAGGAGTTTCGGTAGGGTCGGTTGTGTCCGCGTCTTGGTATAAAGGAGTGACAGGAGTTGGACTGGACAAAGCCGGGGACGGAATATTTGCAAAGGGGGGGAGTAACAAGGGAAGACTCAAACAAGAGTCAGGGCTAACAGCACGAGAAAGTTGCCGCCAGCGACAGGTCTCGCACGTACGCTGCTAAACACAGTCAATCCCCGCGGCACAAAGTCAGGACCAGGGCCGGGTGGGGAGTCGAGAATGCTAGATTGCAAAGTCTCGATGAGTACAAACGAAATATCAACATGGATATGTGGTTTAGGGTGCGGCTGCCATAACAGGAAACTCAGGGGTAGGCAAGCAGAATAGCTGGATTAAGAGAACGAAGGAAAGAGGAGCGAATGCAATTACAGCAAGTGGGAGGTTAGGAGAAGAGGTAATTAAAGAATGAGAAGAGGAAGCCGCGAAAATAATCGAAGAATGGGGACATTGGGAAGAATCGTGACGCATATGCCGATCCTGCATATTGGTGCTCTCAGCTGATCTTACTTGAGGCCATGAAGAGAACTACAAGAGAAAGCACAATACGGAGTAGTCTATGAGCTCACTTTTCCATTGCTCACGTCAAATATTTGAAATGACAGCCTACGACTGTCATTGCTCCTAGGATCACAACCAGCCCAATCGAGCCAAGGCCTCAGACTGATGCTCTCATTACAACAAATTCATCCCCAGACTTCCGTTAACCATCATTTCCTGTCTAATTATCATCATATGCCTCTCTTAGTCTGTTATAGCCGTCGTGGTGCCGTTATGTTGCCGTCTATGATACCTTCATTATACCCGCTTAGTGCCTGGCTTACATTACAGGGCTAGGCAATTTCTGCTGCGATGCTGCACTTTCCCCTGAATCATCACATGAAGCGACTATCGCGGTTATTCGCGCCCCTCGTCAAGGCGAAAACGCCGTCGGTATCAACGCATGACCTGCTGTCGATCCACGGGTACCTGCGGCAATCGAGCTCGGGCGTCTACAACCTGCTTCCTTTAGGTCTAGCGGTGCAGGCCAAGATAGAAGGCATCATCCGGAGGAATCTGGAACAGGCCGATTGTCACGAGACGAGTCTTGCCACGCTGGCGCAGCCCCAGCTATGGCGCAAGTCGGGTCGTCTACGTAACAAAGCCGAACTTTTCATGCTCGAAAATTCAAAGTACCTGCTGGCTCCGACGAACGAGGAGGAGATCACTAATGTCGTGAGCGAGCTTTCCTCTTACAAGCAGCTGCCACTGCGGTTATATCAGATCACAAAGAAGTTCCGCAATGAGAGGCGGCCCCGAGGAGGGCTTCTTCGTGGCCGCGAGTTCACCATGAAGGACTTGTACTCGTTTGATGAGTCGGTAGAAGCTGCTCATGCCACCTACGGCGAGATCCAAACCGCCTATCGTCGCATCTTCGAGCAGCTGGGTGTGCCCTTCGAGGTGGCAGAGGCCGATTCAGGCGCAATTGGCGGATCTCTCTCCCACGAGTACCACTACAAATCCGATGCAGGCGAAGATCTCGTCGTTTCTTGCGACTGCGGGTATACTGCCAACATCGAGCGAGCGCAGTCGCGGCCGGTGGACCCGGTGGATGCATCTGCCGAACTGACGGTGACGTACTTCTCGGCAGGCAAAGTATCGGACGAGCTGCCGCCAAGTCAACTTCTCGTTACTGTGCACACCTCGACACGTCAGCTCAACCCACAGCTCGTCAAGCTGCAGTTCCCCGAAGAACTGCAAACGTCGGTCGAGGAAATCGACGCCAACGAATTTCGCAATCTGAGCTCGTTGTCCGGCTCTCCGACTCTTACAGTCGTGGCAGATCTGCGTGTTGATGCACTGCCTGACGAGGTCGAGCAGCTCACAACAAACCCGTCTCGGGCAGCAATTGTCGACGCTATCGAGGGCGAAGCTTGTCCCAAATGCGAAACGCCGGGCCTCAAAGTCGAGCGCGCCATTGAGGTCGCCCACACGTTCTACCTTGGCACTAAGTACTCTGAGCCCCTCGGTGCTCACATCACAACCCGCGCCGGCGCTTCACAGGCTATTCAAATGGGCTGCTACGGCATTGGCGTCAGTCGGCTTATTGCCGCTATTGCCGAGGTAACTCGAGACGGTGACGGTCTCGCCTGGCCTACTTCTATCTCGCCCTTTGACGCTGTTATTGTCGCAGTTAGCGAAGAAGATGCCAAAGCAGCTGCCGACGCCCTGAGTTCTGAAGGAGTCACCAGCGTCTGGGACGACAGGTCGTCTCAGTTTGGCGCACTTCTCGGCAATGCTCGTGGCATTGGGTTCCCTCTTGCCATTGTCCTTGGCAAGCGGTATAAGCAGTCAGGCAGCGTTGAAATCCAGCCTCGAACTGGCTCGGCAAAGCAGGCAGTCGTCGTGCCTCTTAACGAGCTCGGCTCAGCAGCGAAAGGATTATTGAGCCAGTGAAAGATAGTCGGGAATCTTCACTTAACTATCAAAAACCCGTTGAGCAGATCTCCGTTCACGACTACTTATTGAGCTGTAATATCAGTTGAATGCCTATTGAGTGTGTGAATTCTTAAAAGTATTGTTATCATATCTGTATTCTATGTATTATAACGGACGCATATCATTTAGCACTCGTAATGTTCATCATCGTTGTCATCGTACAGCGTCAGGCGCTGATCATTTTGCAGAGGTGCACGGGGCTCCTGGATGGAATCATCTCTTCATAAAGCCATTCATATCACGTGGAAACATCGAGGTTGGTCGTGACGGCTAGAGCGCGTCGGTTGCTTCATAAGTCGTATCAGAGGGTTTGGCCGAGCCAATGACGCCAGGGGCCGCATCGTGGAGACTGCCGACTGACGCCGTGGGGCTCGAACTGCCAACGCTTCCCGACGAGGCAAGCCCAATGCCAGAGTTGTTGGCCGAAGCAACGTTGCCGCGGCCGAGCGACAGCACACTCGAGAACGAGTCGCTCAGCGAGCCCAACTGGGGGCTGTCAAAGTGCGGGCCAGAGCCGGGCTGGGGCTGCAGCTGGGGCGACGCACCAGGCTGGAGATGCGACGGGTGCTGCTGCTGCTGTTGCTGCTGCTGCAGGTAAGGAGGGTAGCCACGCTGCTGCTGGAGAGAAGACAGAGACAGTGCCGAAAAGTTGGCCTGGTGTGCCGGCTGGGCTCCCGGCTTACCTCCCGGAGGAGGTGTCTGCGACGGGAAAAAGGGCGATCCCGAAGGTGTGCCGGGTCCCGACATGTTGTACCCGTACGAGGCAGGTGCACGCATGTCGGCAAAAGACTTGGTACCACGCAGCTGGCCCTGCTGACCGAATTGGCCGGCGCCTTCAGCGAGCGGCGGGAACGGTGCCTGCGAGTGGAGGGGAGGAGCACCAGCAAACTGCGAGCCTCCCGACTGACCCAGCGGGTACTGCGGCTGCGGGTGGTGAACCTGGGCGCCGCCATACTCGAAAAACCCAGAGCCGGCGCTAGGAGGCGGGCCGTGCAGAACAACAACGCATCCGTTCTTCTCGGTGAAGACGAGGCCAAACTGCGAGCAAAACACCGAGATCACCTTGCGCAGGCCAGGTGAAAGAGTGGGGGGGAATGCAAGATCGGGACGGGCCTTGTCATCACGGAACAGCAGAATCTTCGAGTACATGTCGAGAGTCTCCGGGTCGTTGAGATCAATCTTGGCCTGCGGAGCAGGAGGCACAGGCGCACCATTGTGCTGGGAAGGAGCCTGAGCGTGTTGTTGCTGCTGCTGCTGCTGCTGCTGTTGCTGCTGTTGCGGCTGTTGCTGTGGCTGCTGATGCTGGTGGTGACCGTGTCCGTGGTGACCATTGACACCGAGCTGGCGGGCAGGCGCAACGGGAGCAGCGACGCCTGGAGTTGCGCGGTGCTGCTCCTCGAGCTGGCCGCGGCGCTCACGCTTCTCGCGCTCAATGCGCTCGCGCTCAACGAGCGGCAGCATCTTCTTGTACTCGACGCGCAGCTTGCGGCCACCAATCTCGCGACCATTGAGGTTGCCAATGACCGAGTGGGTCTCCTCGGGGCTCGTGAAGTTGGCAAAGGCGAGGCCGCGGAATACGCCATTGTCAAAGTGGTAGTTGAAGGCATACGGCAGCGGCAGGCCCATCGAAGTCATGACGTCGAGCAGCTGTTCCTTCTTAATCGCAAACGGAATGTTCTTGATGACAATGGCCGTGGGGATGAGTTCATCGTCGGGTCCGCCTAGGCCAGACGAGTTGTTGAGCGATGTCATCGACGAGGGTGACGCAGACGGCTGCAAAGGAGCCACGACGGGCGAGGTCGAGGCGCGTCCAGACGTGGAATCACCGCGGTCAAGCCACACGGGCGAAGTGGCGGCAAACTGGCCAGCCGGCGAAGGAGCGCGCGGGCCTGTAGAAGCTACCTGCGACCAGGCCGCAGACGCTGGCGCCAGATATCCGCCGGCAGGAGCACCACCAGGCGCCTCGCCGCTAAACGGATCAAACGAGCGCGACTGCGGGCCGCGGCGCATGCCCGGGCCGCCGCCCATCATGGGCTGCTTGAAAAAGGGGCCGGTACCGGCGAACTCGGCGGACTCGTGAAGACCTGCCGGAGCAGGGTGCGGCTGGCCGCCTCGCTGGTTGGCCTGCTTCTGAACTGGCGGCAGTTGTTGATGGTACATGTTGTTTGTACTATTGGCGGCAAAAAACGACGAGCTGGCCATTTCCTGGGTTAGCAAATGGAAGGTAGATTGCACCGTTTAACAAGGCGATAGAACGAACATCGTTGCAACAACAACGGTGATTATGACTGGCTAGCAAGCGCCTTTGACCCAACCCATAATGGCTTGCTGGCGGCACGGCTGCATCCTGCGAGGCACGGGGGCTCGGGGACGAATCACAGGCGCCGCGAAAAGAGGGGCCGCAACCGAGAGCAAGCGAGTCGAAAGGCGAGAGAGAAGACAAGAGGAGAGAAGTACAAAGGCGTGTTGTCCATGGCAGGCCGTGTTTGCAGCAGGGCTTGTGCCACATCAGCGTCCACGGCGTTGCTGCCGTGGCATGCAAATGCAAAATTTGGCAACAAGGGGCCTTGGCAGAACGAGAGCTGTATATGTGAACGCAACAAAAGCACAGTGGCTACAACACCACGAGTGTATGCCTATTTGCACATCTACCGCTTCCTTACTCCCTTGTCTCTCCTCCAGTAGCGGGCTCTACAACCACTCGGCTCGCCCAATCAAAAGCGACCCATATCAAAACGCACCAAACCAACCACAGTCGATAATACCACATATGTACTCACCATTGAAAGTCTAGCAAAAGGACAACGTCACTAGCGGTAGCAGCAAGACCGGAAACTTCAAGCAGCAACAACTTTTTTCAAGCCTCGACAACAAAACGAGCCAGAATCAGTCGGTCCAGTGGTCGAAACAGGCAGGTTAACAGAATGTACAATGACGGTTGCGATGTGTATGCAAACGGCACTCTCTCTGCACCCAGTCGATTCTACAGTCTAGGTGGTCTCCCGCACACCGAAATTGTGGAATTGGCCAACTTTGCAGTCCACAGCCATGATATATATATTTTGCCCGGATGGGCAGGGGAGCGCCCTAGCCCCTGCCATGACAACTGGCTCCGTGCGATTGGCCCGCCAAATGCGGGGGTCCGAGTGCCATCCGGTGCCACCACCACTAACACGCAAATGTGGAGCAATCCACGAGCTAGACATAACTACCAGTTACTGCCACCTCCCTCGTCTTCTGGCTCGGCTTTTGGCTCGGCAACATTGGCTTTCTCAACTAATTTCAGCCGCACCCCGGCCCGACACCACAGCCCGAGCCCGTAATTTGACGACCTGATACATGAGTACATGAGGTACAACCCAGAGGTATATAAACACATAAATACACGGAAAGTCCATAAACTATACTTCTAAGTTCACTTTGAACATCCCAGGTCCAGCTTGTGGTTACCAGCTTGACATGACTTCTGGGCTTTGAGCTCCGCTATCTCCGTGGGACATCTCCGTGACGGATTACAATAGATCGGCATGTCAATTGGCATGGAAGACGGGATGCATTCATAGATACGATGGAGCTATGCGTGGATAAATGTGGCCCTTTGTATTTCTGTAATCTTCTGTGAACTACCATTGTAACCGTCATTGTAACCACCATTGTAACCATTGCATCTACCGTAATCTACCATCTTAGCTTAGACTAAGATCACCAGCTCATACCAGAGCTTACAGCCAATCCTGCTCAGGCAAAAGTCCAGTTTGTAACCACCAATGTAACTACCATTGCATCTACTGTAATCTACCATTGTAACTACCATTGTAACTACCACTGTAACTATAATTGTGGCTACCATTGTAACTCTACATTTAGTGGTTCACCTCACTGCAGCCTATTGCTTCTAATACACTTAATTATCCTATGTCAATGTACATGTGCCTGTCGGCATGCCATAATATTTTACACCTAGTGACCGTTGGCGGTGCCGTTGGTGCCGTTCACTTCTTTCGGTAGACCGGCCAGCACGCTGAACTGGCCGCCAGCACCAGCATACACCATCGTGACACCAGTAGTGGCAGTGTTTTTGATGCGAGTCGGCACCGGCTCGTCCTCGGGCGAGTCCTCACCGGCCGGCTTGCCGTGTCCGAGCTGATACACCTCGCCAAAGCCCCATGTCCACGCTGAGCCGTCAACGGATAGAGCCAGCGAGTGGTCGGTGCCAGCAGCCACAAGCTTGAACTTGGGCACGTCGCACTCCTCGTCGTCTCCAAGGCTGCCCTTTGTCAGCTTTGTCGGCACAGGCACATACGACGGGGTGCCGTTCTTTTCACGCACCGTCGACTCGGGCAGAGCGTCGGGTGCGATTCCAAGCTGCTGGAAGTTCATCTCCCCTACAGCGTATACGTCGCCGTCCTCGGTGAGGATGAGCGAGTGGTGGTTGCCGCCGTCGACCTGCGCGATCTTCATGTCCTTGAAGAACGTGGCCAGCGTGGGCTTCTGCACACTGGCTCCGCTTCCGACTGCCTCGGGAATGGCACACTGGCCAAAGTTGTTGAGTCCCCACGACCACAGCTGGCCGTCATGGTCAATGGCAAACGAATGGTACTCTCCAGCAGCAATGCTCTTGACGTTGTTGACACCCACAACACGCAGCGGGCCAAACGTCTTGGTACGCAGCCGGGCATTCACCTCATGGCCGAGCTGGAAGTTCTGGCCCGTTCCCCACGCGTGCACGTCACCGTACTTGTCAAGAACGAGCAGATGGTCCTTACCGCCAGCCAGCGCAACGGCTCCGCGCAGCTGCGGAATCAGCACAGGCACCTTTTGGATCTCGACTCCGCTCTTGAATGCCTTGTCTCCGTCATCAATAAACGTGCCCCACGCCCACACATGGCCGTCGCTCGTGATAGCAGCAGACACATTGTCCGAGGCGCCAATGGCCACAAACGTAAGGTTCTCGGGCACATCAACACGCCCTGGCGCCGATTCAGCGGGATTCAGAATATCATCGTCCTCCTCCATATCGGCATAGTCATCAGGAAGCTTCGAGTCCCGGCCCAGTGCGCCCGAATCGTTCTGGCCCCAGCTCCACAGCTTTCCAGCATGGTCAATGGCCACCACGTGCGCACCGCCAGCTGAGACGGCGACAATGCCAACTTCGTCAATAGGCAACAGCGGATTCAACCGAGGTCGCTTCACCTCCGTAACTTTGGGGCCCAGTCCCAGCTCGCAAATGGTTCCAGAACCAAACACATAGACATTGAGGCGCTGTGTCGGCAGCGATGGAATCGCGTTGATGACAGGTCGCCCCGACATGCTCGAGCCGGCCCGGGAAGCTAGAGGCGTAAGGGCGCGCGAACGCGGTCCAGCGCGCGGCGTGGCCGACCGCTCGAGGCGCGCGCGCTTCACGGGGCCACCGGCGCTTTCAATGCTTCGTTTAGGGGGCATGTCACAGGTACTAAGTGACAGAGACTGAGTATACAGTAAGGTGCAATGTTAGGCTTTAATGGTACTTATGCCATTTTTCAACGCGGCTGATGTACAAGGCTGATAGCACGGCTGCAGTATCCAGCCTAATGGGGCATCGCCGTACCCTCATATATACCTGTAGTGACCCGAAAACTGCCATGGAGATCTGTCACTGAATTAATCAACAGTCTATTACATTCATTCTACTTTTGTAGGAGTAGCTGAGGCTTCAATCTTATCAGATCATTGGCCCAGCACCCCAGGTCTCCCTACTCATGGTCTCCCTACTCATCACATGCACTCTCCTTAAGCCTCCACGGCCTCGAGGAAGAAGTAGTTTCCAGTCGACTTCTGCTCCTGGTCCAGCTGCGAGTCAAGCTTGTTGATACGCGGGCGGAACGACGTCGGATCACGACGGAACGTCACGTTCAGGTTCTTGAGGAACTGGTTGCAGCCCGACAGCAGGCTCTGCGGCGTGTTGGCCCGTGCGTTGACCGAGGGCTCTCCGTCAAACACAATGACACGGTCAGCCAGGTAGGTGGACATGATGAAATCGTGCTCCACGACAAATGCAGTCTTCCTGTTGTGCAGAATGAATCGGCGAATGATCTTGGAACAGATAATACGCTGCTCGGAGTCGAGGTAAGCCGAGGGCTCATCAATGACATAAATATCCGCGTCAGTACCAAGACACAGTACAATAGCAACACGCTGCAACTCTCCTCCCGACAGGGTCTGCACCTCCTGGTCAATGATGTCGTCGATACGCAGGGGCTTGTACACATCAGTCTGGAACTGCGGCGACAGGAATGCACCACGGATCTTTTTGAGGAACAGCTGGCGCACAGTTCCAGGGAATTTGGGAGCAATCTTCTGGGGCTTCATGCTAATGCGCAGCTGGGGCACCTTGGTGCCTGAATCAGGTGCAAGCTTGCCTGTCAGCAGGTGGCAGAAGGTGGTCTTACCGGTTCCGTTTTCACCCATCATGACAATAATCTCAGAGTCGGTGAAATCACCGCTCTTCACCTCCAGGTGGAAGTCACCCATAGTCTTCTTCATGGCAGGGTATTCAAAAGCACGGCTGTTGTCAATGGGGATGACTTCGGCGGCATCGCTCATGCGGAACTGCAGCGACTCGGTTCGGAATCGCAGGTTCTCTGTGGGAATGTTACCATCCAGGAAAATGTTGATACCCTCACGGACCGAGGCCGGTAGCGTCACAACTCCGTACATTGAGGGCACTCCGTACAGAATGCACACATAGTCGGACAGGTAGTCGAGAACAGACAGATCGTGCTCCACAACAATGACGTAGCACGTCGCATGCAACAGCTGACGAATCATGTTGGCAGCGTTAAGACGCTGCTTGACATCAAGATACGACGATGGCTCGTCAAACATGTAAACATCAGCAAGCTGAACACATGTCATACCAATAGCAAAACGTTGCAGCTCTCCTCCCGAAAGCTGAGAAACCTCACGGTTGAGCACTCCGCGCAGCTGCAGAATGTCGAGAATTCGCTCATACTCGTTGACGCGGTCCTTGCGACCACCGAGAAGCTCGCCTACATGGTTCTTGGGGCCCTTGATGGCCTTGGGCAGGTTGTCCACGTACTGGGGCTTGATGATGGCCTTGATGTTGTCTTCGAGGACCTTGGTGAAGTAGTTCTGCAGCTCGGATCCACGGAAGTACGTGAGGATGTCCTGCCAGTCGGGAGGGTCGTCGAAGCGGCCGAGATTGGGCTTCTGCTTTCCAGCCAAAATTTTAAGAGCAGTCGACTTACCGATACCGTTGGAGCCAACAAGACCAAGAACCTGGCCAGGACGCGGCGTCGGCAGTCGGTGCAGCTTGAACGAGTTGGCGCTGTATCGGTGGGTGACTTCCTTCTCGAGGTTCGTGGGCAGGTTGATGATGGTGATGGCACCGAATGGGCACTTCTTGGGGCAGATACCGCATCCGATACACAGGTTTTCGGAGATGAAGGCGATCTTAGCCTCAGGCGTCACCTCGATACACAGCTTACCGGTACGCACCACAGGACATGACTTCTTGCACTCCTGACGGCACTTCTTGGGCTTGCACTTGTCAGTGCTGACAATAGCAATTCTGAGTTAGCCAGTTCATTTGGATATCAAGTTGTATCAGGAGTCGCGATTAAAGACGCGACTGGCCGTCAAAGGCATCCCGCGAACGACCTTAAAACGGCTGGAACAACACTTTATACGTTGCACCTCTTATCACAATGCACACTCACCTTGTCAGACGTTCACTCATCGTTTACCGGAGCTATCGTTCAACTGTAGCGATGTCAAAAAAATTTGACTGATCTGAAATTATACAGCCGCGCTGGTGATATTGGCGCTTAACGGCATTTCGTAATAGGCCCGTCGTGATTGGTGGCCTTAAGCCACATATAAGGCTAGTTACACTAGGCGTCCAGGTGTGCAAACACCGCGGCAATAGGGTACAAGTGAGTCATGGTCATTATTCGTCTTTGTGCCTATATATTGAATTCAAGTAGGTACAATTGTGCATATCGGGGCTATAGTGGCATTTTGGCTGACTTACCACATTAGGCAGTCGAACTGGCAGCCGTGCGATAACCATCAGACTAGATCTACGATAGCACACGACACAATATACACCCAGTCACACTATGCAATGTCATCGACTCCAATCCATTGAGCTACTACTCCATTGAGCAGTTAGTCGCGTATTCACCGCATATTAGACCCTCATTGGGGCATTCCTGTTTCAGCAGCCCCGCATTTCGGGCAGGCCGACGGTTAGGGATTCTGATAAGCCCGCCCAGATAGGGAGTTCCTGGCGGTTATAATCGTTTCGACTTCTCTGAATCTCACTAGACTACAAGGTACTATACAGAGCACAATGGCGTCTACTTTGACCATCAATGAATCGCGCGTATGGGACACGCTGCACGAATCGTGCAAGTGGGGAGCAACGCCTGATGGAGGCATGAACCGCATTACGCTCAACGACGATGATAAGCAGGTTCGACTGTGGTTCATTGAGGAGGGCAAAAAACTCGGCTGCAAAGTCGTCATTGACCAGATGGGCAGTATCTTTCTTGTCCGGGCTGGTGAGAACAATGACGTGCCACCAATTGCCATTGGATCACACCTTGATACACAGCCTACGGGCGGCCGCTACGATGGAATCGCTGGTGTCCATACAGGCCTTGAGATCCTGCGTACACTTCACGAGAACAACGTTTCGACCTACGCGCCTATCTGTGTCGTCAATTGGACGAACGAGGAGGGTGCACGGTTCCCAAAGACTATGGTTTCAAGCGGAGTATGGAGTGGAGTCATTCCGCTCAAGGAAGCGTACGAGGTCGAGGATATCAACAACCCCGGAGTGCTTCTCGAACACGAGCTCGAGCGTATTGGCTTCAAGGGAACCACTCCAGCTTCCTACGAGCACAATCCGCTGTCTGCGCACTTTGAACTGCACATTGAGCAAGGAACTGCGCTCGAAAAGGCAGGTCTCGATATCGGCTTGGTCCAGGGAGTCAAGGGAATCCGATGGTTTGACATTGAGATTAGCGGATCCGAGGGCCACACGGGTACGACCCCGATGCCTGGACGAAGAGATGCACTAGCTGCTGCCAGTAACATGATCTTGTGTGTCGAGGAAACAGCAGTCAAGCACGGTGGGCTCGGTACTGTAGGAGTCATTCACCCGCTGCCTCAGAGCCCCAACACGATTCCTGGCTCTGCCAAGTTCTCGGTCGACTGCCGTCACGACTCCAACGAGAAGCTGATTGAGTACACGGAGGATCTCAAGGTACGACTGAACAAGATCGCCGAGGACCGCAATGTCGGTTATAAGATCACAGAGACCTGGCACTTCAAACAGCTCGAGTTTGACAGCGTGTGTCGGGACGCAATTGAGGCGTCGTCAAAAGACAACGGCTTCTCGTCGCTCAAGCTGTACTCTGGCATCGGCCATGATTCGTGCTACACCGCCCAGAAGGTGCCTACCGCCATGATCTTCATTCCCTGCAAAAACGGCATTTCTCACAGCCCACTCGAGTATGCGAGCCAGACAGCTCTGTCAAGAGGCACCCAGACGATGCTCGGCGCTGTACTTCGCTACGACGAGCAACTGCGAGCCAGACACGCAAAGTAGTCACCAAGCATCATGATCTGTATTGTGGTCTCATTATTCGTTTAAATCCCGTCAAAAATACATCAGTCCATCGTCTAATGGCTCCATCCACTGTACATCGTTGATGTTGTTGTCTGGACCGCAAAACTCGGCCACAAATGCGTCCCAGTCACTGGAGAAGTACGCCTGAGGTTGGCCTAGACTTCCGTCCGTCTGGGCCTGGAACATCTGCAAAACTGACTCCACGTTCTTCCGGCACTCCTGCGCTGGGGGTAACTTGATGCTGAAAGTATCTAGAAGAGCCCGCGACATCTTGAGGCATGCAATGGTGTCCTCTACCGTGACATAGGGCTTCGAGTGGCCTGATTTGGTGGCAGTGAAGATGAGAGCGAGGGTAGCCGAGAAGACAGAAAACAGGTTTAGCCAGTTGAATGATAGACTCTTCTCCTGGGCCATCACAGTGAAAATGCGCAGAGCCATGACAGCGCTGCCAGCAACAAGACGAAGGTGCTCTGGTGGTGGATCGGGTATTAACGGTGACGGGCGGAACAGCACTGCCACGAGGTTGTTGTAGTTGAGACTCGACCACGTCATGGTGAGGTGCGGTATTCCCGTCGAAGCATCGCTGCGTATCGGTGTCGTCTGTCTCCATTGGATGAGCTGCTCGTGGAGGTCATACAATGTCTGTGTTTTTTGGTCTTCTGGCGTTTCGCGTGCTGCTCCTGCACTGTACACACGTTCGAGGATCTTTCCAGTAATAGTTCGAAGTCTTAGGATGTGCGAAGTGACTGCTAACCGCGCATGATGGTCGCCTGAGCCGGAGTCTAGAGGTCCCGACTCGCTGAAGATCTAGTTAGCAACTAAGCTCGATAGTAGCAATTTACTCACCGAGACGTCGATTTCCTGGTCACGAATGGCAAGTGGTCGGCCAAGAGTACTCGATACAACCCTTCAGTTAGACTGAACTGACAATACAGCACCGGAACTTACCTGTCCATCATATACAAGCTCCAGAATACGAGTTTGGCATGTTCTTTTTGGTCTGGATCCAGCGTTTCGAGCGACTTCTGCGTATGAAGACCCATTCCGAGAGCCAGCCTGCTGGCTATTCCAACGAGGTACCATGTATCGGGGCCCACCATGTTGAAGAACGAGTAGGATATGAGTAGCATTAAGCACTCGAGAGCAGCCTTGGTTAGTCCAGTTAGCCCACATCTTATAGGCACTCACCCGATTGCCACGACTGAGAACATCTTCCAGGTACGACATTGCCATGGAGCAGCAGCCGACGGCCTCTTCTTCCGAGGTCACGTTGATGGAAGCAATCGACGTCGACCCAATGGCCATGACCATGTAGAGTTGGAACATCCACACGGGGTCCTTTTGCAGCTTCTGAGCATCAATATCGCTGATGCCGAGTCCGAATGTGACGTTGAAGTTGCGCATAAACGCCGACTTGCGCACAAACGGGTACAGGCTGTGCGAATGTTCCCAGTAGAAGCCCACGAGTTCAATAGAGCGCTCAACACTCGGTATACCAAACTGCGTGTATCCAGACCCCACTTCTCCTGGTTGGTTCGACGGTACAATGATACCGCCACGCACGACAGCCATGTCTCCACCACTGCCCATTTTCTGTATCACCGACTGGGTCAATCGCGCAAACGAAATACCCGAACCAGGACCCAGATAATGGCCCTCAGCCGAGGCACTCAGCGACAGAGCGCCCAGTTCCTGCGCCAAGTCTCTTGAATCTTCTCTCTGAGCTGGCGGGTCACTCTTAGTTGCCTGTGAAGTTCCTTCCTCCCAGTAATTCGTCAACTGGGCCTTCAACTTCTCCACCTCTGCTTCCAATTGTCGAACATATCTGGTTAGCCCCGTACTATCGTTACTGTCGTACTCACTCTATGGGATATGAAGCCACCTGGAGCTCGTACACACACTCACTACGCGAAGTATGGCAACTGCCGCATTTTGGCAGTTTCCTGTCGCACTGAGTTAGTCAAATCTGGTGGTTCAATACTGTTGGTACGCGCTCCAATTAGACCATGGACTCACCTTCTTCTTGCGCCGGTAGCATCTCTCGCATGCCTGTGACGACAGAGGCTGAAATGCGGCGGCAACGGCCTCGGACTGGGCCATAGCTACGGCTTGTCCAGCCGGCGAATTGTGGAGAGGAATGGACATTTGCCATTTCCGGAATTTCTTATCTGTGTCGATCATTTACCCAATTGGGCTTATCGACATTCAGGGGTGTACCACCAAATTATTACAACTACACAGGAAACTGAGATTTACAAACTCACCCGGCACTTGAGATCTAATACCAAGAGCAATTGAGATTGTTGACGTGCTACTCTACTTATAGTAGTTGGCGGTGCGCTCCTCGGCGTCGGCAAGCAGGTACTCGACCTCACCAGGATTGCGGGGAATCAGCTTGACCTTGAAGTCGCGAGGAATGGCTACCAGGGCCGTCTTGAACTGGTTGTAGTCGACGTAGTCGGTGTTGGGTGGCTCTGACTCTGAGGCCACAATGCGGTAGCTGGTGATGATGCGAATGAGAGCCGAGTACAGCAGCCGTGAAGCAATGAACTGGCCCGAACAGGCGCGAGCGCCAGCGCCAAAACTGTGGTGGTCAAGGCCCTCCATCTTCTTCTCCGTGCCGTCGTCATCCATCCACCTGTCAGGGTTGAAAGTCGCGGCGTCGGGGCCAAAGTGGTCGACGTCGTGGTTGGCGGCTTGGGCATTGATGAGAACCATTGTCTTGGCAGGGATCTTGGCACCCTTCCAGTTGACTTCGGTGACGGTCTTGCGGGGCAGGCTCATGGCACTGACAGTGTAGAATCGACCTGCTTCCTTGACAATGGCATTCACGTATGGCACCGTCTCGGCCTTGAAGCAGTCAAGCCACGCGTCAGAGGCAGTGGCATAGTGCTTGCAGATGTCGGCATAGGCCTTTTCTTGGAAGATCTGGCCCTCGGGAGTCGACAGCGAACCGATGCAAGATGTGAGCGTGCCAGGGATAGTCTCGAAACCGCCAGATACCAGCGACAGGCAGATCGAGTTGACCTCGACGTTGGACAGCTTCGTCTCCTCGTCCTTGAGGATTGCAGCAGCAATGCACGGTTTGTCAGTGCCGTCCTTGATCATCTGGCGCACCTTGTCGAGCAACTCGTGGAGGTACTTGTCGCGGCGGTCGCGGAGCTCCTTTGACCGGCGGTTCTTCTCGTTGTTGGGCAGGTATCTCAGTATAGGGATGTAGTCCTGCAGGTTCTCGGATGCGGAGCGGAGCAGCGAAATTGCCGACCCCACGTACAGAATCTCGCGCAGCATGTCGTCGTAGACATTGTCCATGCGGATACCGTAGCACAGCGTCAGCGTCGTGTTGAGCGCGAACCGCTGGATGTAGGGTCGCACCCCGATCTCGATCTCACCGGCCTGGGAGTCCTTGTGAAGATCCCGCACAATGCAGTACGACTCGAGATCGAACATGGGGTAGTAGTTGCGCAGAGCAGGTCGTCCCAGAGCCACGCCCGTGGCCTTGCGCTTGTTCTTGCACGATTCGTCCCACGGCGAAGAGCCAATCGTGAAGCCCTGCGTCGACGAGATGAGCCCGTGGAACGTGTACAGCTTGGGACGGTCGATAAGCGCCGACTGGTGTCCCAGCAGCATCTGCTTGCAATCATCAAACGAGTTGACAACCACAGCTCGCGTGTTTCCAAGCTTGATCTGAAACACCGACTGGCCGTACTGCCTCCACCACTTCTCGCACACCGTCGCATGGTCGTCTCCCAGAAGATGAAGGTGGCCTACCATAGGAAGAGCGCCTGGGACTTGAGGTACACCCTTGATGTAGCCAATATCAGTCGCCCACAGCACCTCGTAGAGCGTGTATCCGAGAAATGCAACAAACGAGATGACGAGAGCCAGCTGAACGGCAGGTGTGCCAGCCAGCTGGCTTGCTTCTCTAATGACGTCCTCAATCATCGTGGGTCGTAACAGCTTTCTCAATCACTTGAATAGCTTGGTTTGGATCTAACGAATCCTGTGTGACTTTATATTCAAGACTCAATGTCGGTCTGCCCGAAACAACCCCGCCTCGAGCCACGTCCGGTACCAGAAGTGGTTATCAGTGCATGTTATCGCCCTGCATACCCAGGCGGCCCTCCCGACAGACACAACCGCCAGACGCAACTCATCGGCCGTCAACTGCCGCTTGAGCTTAACTGGTGCTAATACACGTTGTGGCTGGTGTGGCTAGAGTGGAAAGCGTTGACATTAGCGGCAACTGCTAGCGACCGAGAGAACTGTGTACTGAGCGGTTACAGTAATCCGATCACATGCAGCTTAAGGACACACATCACTCGAAAATGCACAAATGGCAAGTAGCAGGTAGTAACACATAAAGAAAGGCCAGAAACGTGAGAATGTGTTAATCGGCGTATTTTGTTGAGGATACTTTGTAGAATATACCATTGTGGAGTGTAACATTGTAGAAGTGTAAGAGATCCTCACAATATATACTTACCAAATTGCATGCATATAACCTGCTACTTAACGAACTACTAGCTCATGGCCACAAACTCAAGTGGACAAGCTAAAATACTTAAACAATTATAGCATTGTACTCTAACAGCCTCATTATCTCATTTCTTACGCCCGTCTCACCATTCCCTGGCGCTTCTTATATCTACCTACTCTCATCACGTGACCTCACATTGATACGATACTCGATTCTCTAACTACTACACCACTCGACATGTCTACGTCGGCGCAATCGATCGGGCCAGCACCCTTTTCGCAGACCGAGGAGATCTCGGTGCTAACTAAAGTCCTCGATGACTTGTCGGCTGTCTTGGACGACAACCGCGAAGCTACGGATCGACTGTTAGAGGTGGCTGATCTGCTAGGACTCGACGACCAAGGTCACGAAGACGCAATCCCGCAACCAAGCGAACCAGAATCGGGACCAGGCCTCAGAGTACTCAACCCTGATATACCACCACCATCTACGCTTCGCGCATCTCAGCTCACCGATGAAGAGCTTCAAGCTGAAAACGAACTGCTTCAGCAGGAGATAGCACATCAGAGAGTCAAAGCCGACGCGCAGTCGAAGCTGCTGCGAATGTGCATGCTGTCAATGGACAAGTGCCTTACGAGTGTGCGTGAATTCGCGCATCAGCGGACAATGAGCACACTGAAACTCCACAACAAGCATATTGAGGAGCTAGAGCAACATCACGACAAATACCAGGAGCTCTTCGACAAGAACGCTGTTCTTGAGAACGAGATATTTGGTCTGACTAGACGACTAGGCTCGGTCATTTCGACAGCATCGTCCTACACAGACGTGTCGACAAGCGTCGACTTCTACCAGGGCATTCACGAAGCAGTCAAAAGCACAGCTAGCTAACGTCATGCATTACGAAGCAGTTACTGCTAGTTAACCGATGCAATTTGGTTACGAATATTCTATACAATGAGCCAGGTTGTGGCGTTGTGACAGTCGTCACTTTTAACGGTGTATCGGCCCGCAGCCTACATAAAGGCATTCGGAGGCAGCTGCTGCTTGGACTGCTCAAACAGCACAGCAGCCTGCTGTGGGTTGAAGCCAGCCTGCTCAGCGCACATGCGAGCGTACTGTGCGTTGAGACGTGTCTCGACCATGATCTTCTGCACCATCATGATCTGCTCAGGGTTGAGGCCATTGAGTTCGGGAGGCACTCCTTGTGGTACTGCCTGTGGCACGCCCAGGGGAAGGCCCTGTGGAATTCCCTGAGGCACGGGCTGATGAACAGGAGCAGCAGCCGGCACCGGAGGCGCAACTGACTCCTTCCAAGCATCGGAGCCTGCCCATGCTCGGACCGTGAGCATATCCGAGGCAACAATCATGTTGCCAGCTTGGCCCTCAATGAGAATGAACGTGCGGTCAAAGCTGCGAACAGCCTGCGGCGCGCTGTCTCCTTTGCGCAGCTCGGAGAACTCGCCATGGATCGAAGTGATGATGCCGACGTCGTCGGCAGTCCTGACGCCCGACGTTCTCCAGGCCTCGATGGCAAACTTGAATGGTGACTGCACAAGGTCGTGTCTAGTGTCGGGCAACCGGCGGAACGTAGCCGCAATAGCCTCGGGACCAATGGCGAGTCGGTTCGCTCGTGCAGTGGTGCTAGTGATCATCTGGAGGTTGCGGGATATGGGGATATAGGCCGACCAACTAGGAGGCCCAGCATTGCTCGTTGTCATGGCGCGCGGGCTCTTTGAGTTGACAGAGAGGGAGAAAATCGACGAGTCCTCGTAGAGCTGCAGCAATTGAGTCCTGTCGCGATCATATAAATCAAAGTAGTTCGTCAGGAAGTTTGTCACAATGGACTGGATTTCCGGTGTCTCAAAGAACACCTGTTTGACAGGGAGTGGGAGTTTGAGTTCGTCAATGGTAGATGCATCGCGGACGACCTGGCCGTCGAGCATGATTAATTTGGGGAACATCCGCATAATGTCCTCCTTATAGCCAGCCTGGGTGGTAATGGGGTTCCCAGACAAGATAAGCTCGCGAAGGTTGGCAAGCTTGTGGGCAGGCCTCCACGGCTCAAGACCGCGGATCCGCGAGATGTTGTTGTTGGCCAACGACAGGTTCTTCAGATCGGGGAAGGCCTGGGCGAGTGTTGTGATTCCATTCACGTCCTCCAGAGCGTTGTCGGCTAGGTTGACACTCTCCACGGTGAGCTTCTCCTCACCGGCAACTTTCATCAGTGCCGGGAACATCTTGGAAGCGGTACTTGCCGAGGCGAAAAGGCCGTTGGATGTGAGAAACTGGTCGGCGCGCATGTTCTGAAGATCGAGCATCAGAGCAGGGCCATTGTAACGCGAGCCGAGAAATGTCTTGAGTACGACAATAGTCGAGTTCGCTGACTGGCCGTTGAGGTTGTCGGTCATTGAGTCGTCGTCAACAGTCACTATCCTTAGAGCTCCACCGGCGAAGCGCACACCTGACCATTTGACGAGCGGGCCTGCGTCCTGCTGTTTGACGGTTCCGCTCAAAACAGGACCGGACACGCTCACATTTTGCAGTCGGATGCGTGATTTGCGATGTAGGAAGCTGACGAGATCGTCCTTGCTGCCGCCTTCCCATCCTCGCACCTCGACATGGACTAGAGGAGGTGGGTCTCTTGGACCTGAGTTTCCTCGTTTCCACGACATGTCGATGTAGAATACTTAGCGAAGATCAAGTCAGGACTCACGATCAGTCAAGATCAGTTCAAGACTTAAAGAACGGAATCGCACCCTAAGCTGAATCGCCAACCTGAGTCACCGCGCAACCAGTCAAGTCGAGTGCTGGATCAACCGTGATTTTGAAGTTTCGACCCCGGCATTTTTCGACATGGGCCGGGTAAGCGATGCCCTGATGTGCAGCATAACACAAGTTAAGAATGAGATGAGGCAGATAAATGGATAAATATAACTTGAATCAGTGCAACTGGACGCGTCGGGTGAATTGAGTGGATACGAGAGAGTGAAGAAGAGTTATTGAATAATAGGACATGATGACTGCGATGACTTGAGTCAGATTGTGACGACGGAAGCTACTTTAGGGGGTATGCTTTCAAATGCTCTTGATTCTTTACATAGCATGTGAAGCAACAGCATTACCAAAAGCAGTTACAGGATTATCCCGTACGAGTATCTGAAATGACCAATTTACTCTATCAAGTTCAATGTCAGAGCATCTACTCGCTCCGATTCCATTTGCGTGCTTCTGCTTCCTCGCGCGGCTACACGCACGGCTGAAATCCATACCCTAACCAAATTTCACGTAAAGGCCACTTCGGCGTAATTGCACGCTTCAGTAATCCATACAGCTCGCCAGCGGTCGATTTAGTTTTGCACAGCACGGGAATTCGCTCGTGCTAGACTTTGCCTGCCATCATGAGCGAGTCGCATTATTCATACGACGAGCATGGGGAGGTCTGGCCCTACTTTGCGCTGACCATGGTCAGCGTCGTTCTGGTGCCTGTAACTGTCACGCAGCTGTCGCGATCCCTGTCGTCGAGCAAGGCTGGCTCGGAATTGAGCCACAAGCGTGCCGGTTCCGTGGCCAATGAGACGCAGCTCGCCAGTTTCCGCGCCAAACACAGCCAAAAGTCGTCGAAAGTGTGGCTGTGGATTGTCGCCGGATGGGCCACGGTTGCTGGTCTCGTGTATCTCATTATCCTCGACAGGGAGGCCCAGGCTGCTGCGACGGCGGACCGTAAGCCATTCGACCCGTACGAGATTCTCGGCGTGTCTGTTGATGCCACGGCCAAGGAGATTAAGTCCAGTTTCCGAAAGCTCTCGAAGTTTCTACACCCCGACAAGATTCGTGACTTTGTTAACACGACGCGCGAGGAGGCCGAGGAGCGATACGTAGAGATTGTCAAGGCGCACAGAGCGCTGACGGATGACGAGACTCGTGAGAACTTCCTCAAGTATGGTCATCCAGACGGCCCGCAGCAGACGTCGCACGGCATTGCGCTGCCTCGGTTCCTCGTCGACGGCAAGGGATCGCCGCTCGTCATTGCATTCTACTCTGTCTTCGTCGGAGTCGTGCTGCCGTGGTTTGTCGGCTCGTGGTGGAGCAAATCGCGCGCCTACACGAAGGCCGGCATCCACCAGGACACTGCCGCGCGCTACTTTGAGGTGTGCGCCAAGGAACAGCCCCATTTCATCACCAATGACACCATCCTCACTTTGCTTTCTGAAAGTCAAGAGTTCTCGTTGCTTCTCCCCTCACGTACTCCGGCAGAGATCAAGCAGCTGCTGATTGACTACCTCGACCGCAAGAAGCTGGCTTCGGCGGCCGACGAGAACGACAAGTACGTCGTGGCTCTGCGCTCGGTCACGCTGCTTGAGGGTCTGCTGGATATTGCCTCAGGCTTTAAGAGCACGCTGCTGTGCCAGCGCATCATCGAGTTCAAGCGTTGCATCATCCAGGCTGTTCCGTTGAAGAGTCAGTCGCGAGGCCAGATTCTGCAGGGTTACGCTGGCTCCCCCGAGGACGAAGTGAAGCTTGACACGGTCAAGGACTCGCTGAGCCAGATCCCCAAGCTCCACTTCATCAAGGCCTACTTCAAGGTGCCTGGCGACAAGATTGTGCCGCCTCGTGCCCAGGCCCACCTGATTGTCAAGTTTGCCGTTGTCCCGCTCGGCTCCAAACCTGCTTCCGCCGAGGACTTTGACCCTGTGCTGGTTGGAAACAGTCTGCCAGCCGGCACACTAGTTGACGAAGATGACGAGGAGGACCCTGAGGTTTCCAAGGTCCTGCGCGAGCCCCTGTCGACAAACGAGCTGCCACCGGCACTCCCCAATGCCATTGCGCCGTATTTCCCTGGGCTCAACAAGCCTGTGTGGTATGGATTCATCACGAATGAGCGTGATGGCAAGATTGTTGATGGCCCTATTGAGATGACGAAACTCGATCTCAGCAATCTGACACTCAGCGAGGAGGAGATTGCGGACGGCTCTAAGCTTACTGTTGGCATGTTCAAGATCCAGCTGACGACTGCTACGCCGCCATTCCCGGGCCAGTTTTCTTTCAAACTGATGCTGCTGTCATCGGCATACCACGGCTGTGACATTGTGGAGACGGTGCAAATGACTGTTGAGAACCCGCCCGTTGCGCCCGAGCCCGAAAAGGCTGAAGCCGACGACGAAGACGACTACGGTATTTCGGATCCTGAGGAGGACTCGATTGCCGGAGCTCTCGCCCAGATGCGTGGAGGTCGTGTTAAGAAGTCTGCTGTTCGCAAGGCCCTTGACGGCGAGTCAGACGAGTCAGAGATTGACGACGACGATGACCTTACGGACATTGACACCGACACAGAGGTAGAGGATGACGATGAGGAGGAGGAGGAGGAGCCTAAGAAGGAGAAGTGAGAGAAGACAGACCTGAAGAGTCAGGACAATCCGTGTCCACACCGAAAGAGGAGGATAGGTCAAAAGTCTGGGGTGCCAGACATGTTCATTAGATTACATGCTAAATATATGCAGTTTTCTGCCAGCGACAGTTGGAGGATGTCAGTAGAGACGGCCTAGATGATAAACGTTCGCTCCAAACGACCGCACGTTTGAACGGTTAAACACGCCTCACCATGACCCAGGCGTCTGCTGGAGGTTTCATGCTACGATAATAACCTTCAATTTGGCGGTCTTTGGTGAATCCGCGGTGTTGGTACCAGGCGAGAGCCTCTTCGTCGGTGGCAAGAACGTGGACATAGACAATGGAGACAAGCAGTTGTTTAGCGGCAGTGCAAATGTGCTCGATGAGCAACGAACCAAGACCAAAGCCTCGGTACGGAGCCAGAACTGCCAGAGTCATGATGTACACCTGCGTTGGCAGCGCCGAGTTCTTCGCATTTGTTTCAAGTCCGGCCCGGACTGCGCCTACCGGGATGCCGTTGAACGTGCCGAGCTTCGCGAGTTCTCCGACCTCGAGCGATTCGCGGTACCACTTGTCCGAGTATCGTGTAGGCAGCACGACGCTGTTGATTCGGCGGAACACCGCGCTGTTATTGGCGGTGAGATCCTGGAGATCGATGGCCTGCATTGTAGAAGAGAAGCCGCATTCAGGGGGTGGAAGGGAAGTGGAGGCCACACGGAGAAGTCAAGGAGGCAGTCAGGCAGATAGGCAGTTAGGCAGTCAAGAAGAGTTACGTAGGAGGGAGAGTCAATATCCAAAGAGCGTGATGCCAAATATATAGATTTAGCTGGTACGAGATTACCAGTCTCGTATGGCTAGGTTCAGGGCTTCTTCGCATATAACCGACTATAACCGACTATCAGATCTGATTGATAAAGGAAGTGGATGGTGAGGTGAGAGCTCGGGAGGGACGTAGAATCAAGTCATAGATGGAAGGATGATTCACCTAATTGATGTCACGAAGTCAGTAAGCGCTACAGCTGGATACGACCGATAGTATACTTATGATACCCACTACACGTTGATACCGTCTTACACAAATTGATACCCGTCATAGCAGGACACAATTGATACGTTGATACATTGATACATTGACACCCTGGATACATGGACGGCGACTCTGACGATATTCAACTACCACATCTAATGGCCTGTGGTCTAACTACAGGCTACTTCTACTGTTCAGCTGCCGCACTTGCTCACTTTCTAACAGCTCTTCTCGGCTAAACTCCACGGGTGAAGGATCCAGCGCGACTCCCTTCAGTAGACAGACCTTCCCACCCATGCAATTGTGTCTGATTTACGTCTCATTTACATCGTGCTTTTTAGGATCTAGGCTGTCTTCGTGCTAACACTTTTCTTGCTACTCCATATAGCAGCCGCGTCATTTCGGACGCTTGCGATCCGAAGTCTCCTTCTTACACATCACTGCAATGCCGAGACCAGCTGTTTTTGCGTACGACGAGTCGGCCCAGGTCGCCAAGGCAGTCGGCGACTTCGTCGTCCGGGCCCAGGCCGCGGCCCTCAGTACCGGCTCCGCGTTCAATGTTGCTGTGTCTGGCGGCAGCCTGATCCAGGTACTTCGCAACGGACTCATCAACCGATCCGATGTCGAGTGGAGCAAGTGGTAGGTATACACGCGCATTTACGGAGGACCACGAAATCCTGACAATGCCAATTGTGCGGAACCAAGTGATAACACAGGAACATCTACTTGGCTGACGAGCGAATCGTGCCTCTCGACCACGCCGACTCCAACTACGGAGGGCTCAAGAAGGAGCTGCTCGACCACCTCAATGCCGAGACCCATGGAACTCCTAAAGTGCTGACTCTCGACACGTCGCTCCCCATTGATGGGCCCTCGGCGTCGTTTGCTGCCAGCTACTCGCACGGACTGACCACCGATCTCGGCCCAAAACCCGTCCTCGACGTCATTCTGCTCGGCTGTGGACCTGATGGCCACACCTGCTCGCTGTTCCCGGGCCACAAACTGCTCAACGAGTCTCAAAAGCTTGTCGCCAGCATCGACGACTCTCCCAAGCCGCCTCCTCGCCGAATCACCATCACTAAACCTGTTTTGGCACTGGCTAAGAAGATTGCTTTCGTAGCCGAGGGCGCTGGAAAGGCTCCCATTCTGAAAGACGTCTTTGAGCACCCCGAGAAGGGCCTGCCATCGTCCCAAGTCAACGAGCTTGCTGCTGCTCCTGTCTCTTGGTTCGTCAACACCCCTGCCATCAACGGCGTCAACATCAAGAACTCTGCTCTGTAAAGCTTAAGCATAACATCACTGCTCTGATGGATGATGAGCATGGTATTGACCCACCTAACAGGAGCTCATACTTAGATTGAGTCCACTCTAGATGTTCACCTGAACGTACATAGGGTATATAGACAGTCAAGGAATGGTCAGTACATGAGATGAAGTAAATACATGAGGCATGGCAGAGAACCCTACTTAGGAAGATGCTTCTCATCGCGAAGGTTGCTCTTGCGACCGGTGTAACGCTCCATGAGCGTCACTTCGTGCATAAACGTCTCCTCGCGGTAGGCAAGACGTACATTAGGCACATTTGTCTTCTCCATGACATTACCCTTGGGTCCACGAAGTGTGTACTCCTTGCCTACCCAGTGCTTCTTCACAGCTGCCTCAAACCCGGACTGTAGTACTGAGTTGCGCGCAAGCTCGCACATGTCGACGTTGGACAGCTTGTAGATCTGCGCTGCGACAGAGTACTCCTCGATAAGTGGCTCACGCGTGTATGAAAACTGCAGAGGATCATCACTCGAAAGAGATACGTTGAGGCCCCGCTTGAAGTAGGCGTAGAATGGGTTCTTGTCGTAGTTGAGGAACAGAGCATTGTTACTCAACGGCGACATGGCAATACCAATCTGGTTGAGATAGAAAAGGTACTGGATGAAGGGCACCTTGCGCAAAAGAATACCATGGCTGATACCGTGAGAGGTCAAGTACGCGGCAATCAAATGCTCGGGATCACCGGCTTCACCGGCATGCGGGCGTAGCACAAACGTGTTGTAGCCGAGCTTGTGTCGCCATGCGTTGAGTGATGCCATATTGGCGTACATGTAGTACAAGTAGTATGAGTAAGGCGGGTTCTGGGTGCTGTCCCAGTACTTGGGGGTCGGATACTTGCGGTGAAGGCGTCGGTCGATCTTAGACTCATCGTCGACAGAGTCAAAGCCCACCACGCGCTGCAAAAACACAAACAGCTTAGGATTGCTGGCCGGGTTCTGCGTCACCTCAAACAGCGGCCTAAAGATGTTGGTGACTACGTCTTCAAACGAGCTGACAGCACCCCCTGCTTTGTACATGTCGTAGAGTCGGGGAACCTGGATGAGCCAGCGCACGTTGGACGAGAACAGCTTGTTGTCGACGATCCATGTGGCAAGCTTGTCCCACTCCTTGGGATCCCGACCGTAGATTGAAATGCGATACTCAGCCATCTGGTATTTGCTCTGTTCCAGGTCCTCGATGACCTCCTTCGTCAGCTCGGCAAGATAGCGGCCATCAATGTAGTTGTCCGTTTTCAGGAAGATCTCTCTTAGACGCGACTCGCCGACCGGGTTGTACTTGAGGTTGAACTTGTCAAACCGATGGAATGTATCCTTGTGGGCGTGCATGTCTAGAGTGTCGATACTCAGATCGTACGCCTTGAGGCCCAGAGACTCAAACACCTCAGATAGCGTCAGCAGCTTGTTGTCTCGGTAGATGACCACCTCGTTGGGGAACTTCTTCATCTTGTACTTGATGAATCGAAGAAGATGCTTCTGGTTCATGCAGGCAGAATGGTGCACGTGTGTGTCGACCTTTCTGACATTGTAGAAGTCACGGTGTGGGGTACGCTTCGAGTCTGCTGTCTCCTGGTACTCATTGAGCAGCGAGTAGAGGTTCCACTTGGCCTCAAGATACTGAAGGCGGCGGAACGCAAAGCTCTTAGCGGGGCCATCACTGGACACTGCAATGATGCGATCGAGATCCATGTAGTACTCCTTGAGAGTGGGGATCTTGACAATGGGTTCGTCCTTGGCCGCCGCCTCTTCGTTCTCGTACACCTGGTAGACCGAGCCCTCGTCGAGCTTGAACACATGCTCGCAGGCCTCGGGAACTTGGCATTCTTCGAACTTGAAGTCCTTGCCCACCTCTTTCTCCCATCCACCCTGTCGCGGACGGCGAGCTGGTGGCACTTCGTCGTCAAAATCGGCAAACTCCTTTGTCTCGGACTGCCATGCCGGCTTTGGCGGAGCAGGGTAGATGGTCCAGTCAGGTTTGTTCTTGGGGTTGTCTACCTCAAACTGGAACGACAGCTGCTGGTAGCGCTGGCGCATGTCGACGCAGTTCTGTACTTTGCCGTACATGGCGCTGAGCTCGTGGAACACATCTGGATCCTCCTTTCGATCGAGATAGTGGTAGGTGCCCTGGAGAGACTGCTTGCTGAATGAATCTTTGCCATTGGACGACGAGGGTAGGCTGTGATTGACGGGAGAAACGCCCGAGTGAAGGAACGGAGATCGGAACTGCATCGGCGAGATGGTTTCGGCTGCTAGAACGGGCGAGTGTGAAGCCATGTCGAGTGAAGGATGGGGAGCAATACCGACGGACTCTTCGCCATTCAGCTGAAGGGCTCGCAGCTTAGCCGCCATGGCTTGAAGATTCTTCTCCTCGACGTACGAATGCGTCGAGGATGACGGCGATGGCGGTGCAGCGAGCTCGTCGTCGTCGAATCCGTCCTCCATCTCCACTTCCTTATCGATCTCAGGCCTGTCATCGGCATTGTCAAACATCACCTCGGAAATCGACACGCGCCCGCGGCGCGGAATCTTCTGAGGCTCCCCCATGGTAAAAGAAACAGATGAGCTGTAATATACAATAGCAGTATACAACTAAACTCGTCAATTGAAGACAATCAGTGGATCCAATAAATCTCACTGCATCTCGCAGGCCGGTCCGAACACCCTAGCCCAGGCACGTCTGTTTCAGCCGTGCATCCATCGCATCGGCGTCGCCCCGGCAACGACTGTTTGGATTACCCGGGCGTCATTTCTCCCCGCCAAACCGTTTCGACCAGCTTTATATCGTCGATATTCCAAATTCGTACTTTGCCCGTTGTTGACACGTCTGATCTCCTCTATACGAGTTGTACCATTTCAATTCTTTGACTTTCATTCTTGATTTTCAATTCTGTTGTTTCGGTCTCTTTCATCCGCGTCTTTGCTTGCTACCTGCTTGTTGGATTCGCCTAGACAGTGCTTTTGACCGCGTTCCCTTCGCCTTCGCGTCTAAACAATGGCTCCCCAACCTTCGGAATACCTCCAGCCAGGTAAGCGAAACCTCCGTCTCGTCCAACTCTACTAACTCAGGATGGGACCCTGCAAAGGCGCGTATCGTCGACCTGCGCTCTATCCTCGTTGACCAAAATGTCAACTACACGTCGTCTGCCAAGAAGGCCGATCTCGTAGCCATATTTAAAGAGCAGGTCGCTCCGCGTGCACCACAACTGCTGGCTCGGCTCGAGCAGCTACAGCCCCATGGTCGTGGTATCGTCGACGCGGGCACTTTAGACGCGCCCTCGCCATCGCCACGCCGACGGACGCGCTCCGTTTCGCCTGCCAAGGAGCGCACGGCACGCACGCCAGCTTCGCCTCGCAAGGCCCGCGCAAAGGCTCCCGCTGCCATTGCCGAGTCATCTGGATCGTTGCTCGATGCCGTTGTATTGGCTCCCGAGGTGAAGGAAGCCAAAGAGGTGGCTGCGTCACCCGTTTCGCCGCGCAAGAAGGGCCGCAAGACCCTGTCGAGACAGTCAATTGCTCCCTCTGAGGAGGAGCCAGTGCCCAAATCCGAGCCGTCTCCGGCAAAGGTCTCGATACGGGGCTCTCCCCGCAAGGCGCGGGTCTCCAAGGCAAATGCCGAGGTCGAGGAGGCCGCGGCCGAGGATGCGAAGTCCTCGCCGTTCTCTGAGAACAATGTATTCCAGGCAACCTCGCCAAAGTCAGCGGGCTCGCCAACTGCGCGAAAGCGCAGTAAGAAGTCTGATGAGAAGCCCAGCAAGCGACAGCGCAAGAGTGAAGTCGACAACGACGAGGAAATGCACGACGTTGTTGTTGAAGAGGTCGAGGTCGTCATGGAGGACGTTGACCAGAGTTCTCAAGCCCATCGCACTCCCCAGCAGCAGCAGCACCAGACCCCCGGCTCGGTGCGCCACTTCACCTCCTTCCCTAATACCCCAGAGGAGGAGTTTGTGACGCCTTCTCAAGGTCTCACACCGCGTGCACCGGCCACGGCGCCTGCTCACCGGGACCACTCGTTTCCTCGACTTGGAAGCAGCTTCAAGAGCTCATCGAAACGTCTTAGCTTCATGCCGTCGTTGAGTGACTTGCGCGTATCCGCTGAGTTTGAGCGACAGCTTCTTGGTGAGTCGACGCCCGAGCCTCCCAGCGACTACTCGGACAGAGGTGAAACCGATGCCGCTTTGGACGAGCTCAACAAGGAGGTCGACGAGGAGGTCAAGGCCGAAGCCAACGGAGTCAAGACTGACGCCGAGCAGCCCGTGCCTGTATCCCCTAAGCCGGAGCGTGTCCACCGGTCGAGGCGAGCGCCTTCCCTTCAGCCGTTGCTTGTCGCACTTGTGCAGTTCCTCACAATCCTCGGTCTCGCGGCCTATGTCGGCTGGTGGATCCAGCAGCGCCAGATTGTTGGTTACTGCGACGTCAACCTTGTCCAGACGCCTCCTCCTGAGCCGAGTAGCGCCATTGAGCACCTCGGAAACATCCTCCGCCCAGCGTGTGTTCCATGCCCCGAGCACGCGACATGCTATCCTCACCTGCAGGTGCACTGCGACGAAGACTTTGTCCGCGTTGAGCACCCGCTCTCGTTTGGCGGAACGCTGCCGTTTGCGCCGTCGTGTGTTTCTGACACTGACAAGCGCCGGCGGATTGTGATTCTCGCTCAGCGGGCACTCCAGATTCTCCGCCAGCGCAATGCCGATGCTGCATGCTCCACAGAGCCTGGAAAGTCGGTTGAGATATCTGAAGAAGAGCTGCGAGAGACGCTACTAGGAATGAAGGCGTCGTCCCTTTCTGAAGAGGAATTCAACGATCTATGGAAGCATGCCCTAAGCGACATTGAGCAGGCAGAAGACATTATTGTAAGGCAAGATCCGTGATATTGACCAGCCGTATTTGCTAACACCAGGTCCGACGAATTCGTCAGTCTGTCCCCGTTTACACCGCCCCTGGAGAGCCCCCGGCCGCTATCTACACGACGAAAAAGATATTTCAGTCCCGATCCCATGTCCTCGTCCCGTTCAGCTGCCGCATCCAGCTCGCCATTACTGGGGCCCTGGCAAGACATCGAACTGAACTTCGACTAGCGCTTGGGTCCATTGTTGCCAGCATCATTGGATACATTCTGTTTCTGCGTCGCCAGGCGCACAACCGGGCTGTTGAGGAACTAACGGAACGGGCCGTGTCAGTGCTCACCAAGCAGCAGCAGATTTCGGATGCTGATACAACGGGTCGAACCGTACGGTACGTTGCCGTTCCACTACTTCGTGACTCACTAGTGACGTCGCGGGTCGGAGCAGACGTGTGGTCAGACGTTGTCAAAGCTGTAGAGGCCAACGGCAACGTGCGAGCGCGCCAGAATGACGTTCACGGAGAGATCACCAAGATCTGGGAATGGCTGGGAACCGTGAGTCTTGACAACTGAGTTTAGCAGAGGCAACTTGCTTTGCAGCTCTACACTAATAGTAATCCAGTACGTGCTGACGCACTGACTGCTGTATAATACCAATGAATAGGCAATGAAGTGATGCCGTGAATATAGTATCTTCGGAGTATTGTCGGTATAGGACCCCCAGAATAGGACCCCAGAAAAGAATGACATCATCGCACGTCACGTGCCCGCACCCCCACACTTAACTAAGATGACTAGAGCGATTAATCATCTCATTCTCATAACAATCACACGCCATGCCGGAAGTTAACGAGGTGTCGCTGTCAGCGTTCAATTCGAACCATGAGGAGTACGAGCGCAATCGACCGGGGTACATTGCCGAAGCGGTGGACGAGTTTGTCAAGCATCTCCACATTACAGCCGGCTCCAAAGTAGTCGAGCTCGCAGCTGGAACTGGCAAGTTCACCGAGGCAATTGCGGGACTAGGACTGGATATCGTGGCTGTGGAACCCGCGGAAGGAATGCTCCACTCGTTTAAGAAGAAGTTCCCGGAGATTCCGACGATCCAAGCGTCTGCGTATGACATGCCGTTTCCGGACAACTCGGTCGAAGCCGTCATTATAGCCCAGGGATTCCACTGGTTTGGTGACAAGGACGCGCTGAAGGAGATATCGCGCATTCTTCGTCCTGGCGGCCAGCTGGGCCTTATTTGGAACTATGAAGACGCCGATGCGATGAGCAAAGACGGTATTCAGCACAAAATCTACACGTACACGCACAGCTTCGACAAGCATGTGCCGCAGTACCACCGTATGGAGTGGCTCAAGGCGTTTGAAGACCAGCCCTACTTTCACGTTCCCATCCGCCAGGAGCATTTCAAGTATTCGCACGAAATCACTGGCGACCCCGAATCCCTTTGGAAGCTGTGGGCCACGAAGAGTTACATCACATCTTTGCCCGCCGACAAGAAGAAGGAAGCCAGGCAGCACCTGTACGATCTTTTTGACGAGTGCGACGTGGTTGGAAAGCCCATTGATGTCAAGTCTGGTGTACATCTCGTGTGGGCCACCAAGAAGTGAGTAGGGAGCTCAAGTAGTACCATTGATACTAGGAAAGTAGTGCCATTGATAGCTAGGAACAGTAATGGAATATGTTATTTATCCAGATGGTGGTAGTAGTGACTCAGTTTCTACCTCTGTTTGTACTCCTTACGTCACTTGTACTCCTTTTGTTATTTGTACTTCATTTGTACCTCTTTTGAATCTCGCACCTACACCGCGTTCCCCCTGTCTATGTACACCGGCTCAGCTTCTCACAGATCCTCATGGATCGGATCAATGGCCGGGAGAACGGCCTCGGGCGAGCCCTTGATGACCATGTTCGTGATGAGTTCGTAAGCGACCTGTGCAGCTGCAAGAGCAGTGATTTCAGCGTGGTCAAACGCGGGCGAGACCTCGACGACATCTGCACCGACGAGGTTGAGGGACTCAAGACCGCGCAGAATGGCAATGAGCTCACGCGTCTGCCAGCCGCCAGCCTCGGGAGTACCAGTACCCGGAGCCATGCCGGGATCAATGACATCGATGTCGACGGAGATGTAGGCAGGCACATTCTCAGGCACACGAGCGAGGATCTCGTCGACGATGCCCTGGACACCCTTGGTCATGATGTCGTCGGACGAGATGCGCGCAAAGCCCTGCTTCGTGTCCTCCTCGTAGTCACCCCAGTCGGTGCCCGACAGACGCGTGCGCAGGCCAGCGTGGATGCACGAGTCGTTCGAGAGCAGACCCTCCTGGGCAGCCATCCAGAACATCGTGCCGTGGGTGAAATCGCCCGAGCCAGGCTCTGTTTCCCAGCTCGACGGGTACTTAGACGGCAGCCAAGTGTCGAGGTGCGCGTCGAAGTGGATGACAGTGACAGGCCCGTAGATGGCATGCAGCGAGCGCAGAGCTCCGAGTACGACCGAGTGGTCACCGCCGAGCGTGACAAGACGAGGCGGTAGGTTCTTGCGAGCCGATTTCGCGGCCACTGGACGAGTCAGCAGCTCGGCGTAGCCCTCGGTGATCTGGCGCAGAGCCAGTTTGTTGTCAATGGGCGTGACGGGGATGTCGTCGCAGTCAATGACCTTGGCCCAGTTCTGGTACGGGTTGATGCCGGCACGGGCATTGAAGCCGCGAAGAGACGACTGGCGCGCTGAGGCAGCACGGATCGCGCGAGGCCCAAACCGTGCGCCCGACCGGTACGACACGGCTGTGTCAAACGGAATGCCAATCACGGCGATGTCAAAGTCCGTGTCAGCATGTAACAGGCATTTGTCAGTGCTGAGGTGTGCAAAAGTGTTGATGCCCGAGAACGGCCACTCAGTGCCCCACTTCTCCTCGAGCGTAGCGTCCCGCGCCAGCACCGCCGAGGCGAAAGCGGCAGCAGCCAAAAGATTCACAGCCACCATTGAGATCAGTGAATCGAGCGGTAATGCCCTTTTAAATATGGCAGTTCGTGATTCGAGCGGTAGAGTCTCTTTATATAAGACTTCCGCAACAAACCCCTGATTCGCACAGCCGTGGCATCGCTTATCGCCGCGCAGAAACCGATCTGCCATCCCCTTCGGGCAGCTGTTGGCGACACCGGCCAAGCTGCCATGCCCGTTTCACCAGCACCTCAAACTCGGTGATTGCCGCTTAGGGCTTACAGAGCATGCAGGCGCTGCTGCGAGTAATTGGTAGCGGCCAGGAATCCGACCGCGAGAAATGTCGCCCCAGCGGCTACAGCTGGGCATCCAACAGCGGGCGCTAAAGAAAGGCTACCAAAGAGGACGACAAGAGAGTGCGCGATAATACTACACACACGAGTCCGGCTGCTCAGTTCCGCCTTTAGTCTGATCTACCTTCAGTCTGATTCAGACGATTTGGGACATTATTTGGCGGGTATTCATTCGCAGCCAAACGTCACCGGAAGGCGCTGGCGAGATTGCGGGGTACTCATCAAGCGCACTCACCAACAAAACCTTCACTCGAAGCCCACAAGAACTTCCTTGCCATTGTCGGGGCCACAACACTGCTTATGTTGTATAGATAGGTTGGTGAGTCGGTAAGTCTCACGTCGTCTCAGGGCCATGTGCATAGCTGGGTTAGGCCTGGGCCGAGATTATACGAGTTGTCAGTAACAGGTGAAGTAAGTCTAAGAAAGTGAAAGTAAAGTGAACGAAAAGTGTAAAGGAAACTGGTAAAGAACTGATAGAGAAGAGCTGGTGAAGTAGAACTGGTAATCAGAATTTCTGGGTATTATGACGTCTCGGTAATAGGCTGTGGAAACCTACAAAGAAACCTTACAGGTCAAGCCGGTGCCAGGGTTACGGACTGCTCTCAATAGCCTTCATCCTGGTCACTCCCCTTAGTTGCCGTGTATTATCCTGCTTGATTACTCATATCATCTACTATCTCGTCCTTTTTCCGTACTCTCTCGTACTCTTGTACTCTCATATTTTTCAGTTTGTATGCTGCGGCATCGGATTCCGCATATTACCCAATTAGGAAAGTCAGAGTTTTTATCTGATCGATCTTCAGATTGATAATGGGGCTGCAACTTAGCCGTTAATTTTTCCCAACTGCCTCCCCAAAACTGCACCATGATCTCGGCCTCGTCCATCATCCAAGTCCTAGTGCTCATCCCGTCGCTGTTCCCGGTGCTCGTCCACCTCGACAACAGCCAGCGC
The DNA here is from genome assembly GCA_030570555.1 of Sugiyamaella valdiviana. Taxonomy (NCBI): domain Eukaryota; kingdom Fungi; phylum Ascomycota; class Dipodascomycetes; order Dipodascales; family Trichomonascaceae; genus Sugiyamaella; species Sugiyamaella valdiviana. Next base: position 1,548,362 of record JAJLWF010000002.1, read on the forward strand.
CTCAAACGTGGCAGCGACCTGCCCATTTGGCGCTGGCCGCTGTGGATTGCCTCGGGTCTCCATCTCGGCTCCTATTTTGTCGGCGAGCGCAACGACATGGTCATTCTTGGCGCCATGCACTTCATCTCCGCTGGCCTCGGTGCTCTGGCCCTTCTCCAGGAGCTCCGCTATACCTACAAGTTCTCGGTGCGTAATTTGGCCAAAATTGTAGCGCTTCTCGGCTTCATTATGCTCGTATACCAGCTCGTCCTGTCCAGCCTGCCCGACTATCTGTACCCGCGACCGCGACGCATTCCCACCCGAATCGTCCAGCAGTGCATTGGCGTCATTGGCGTTGTTTTCTACGCTCTGAGCCTGTTCGTGCTGCCACCTCTGCGCAACCACGATCTCGACACCCCTGCCGGCGGATTCCACCCGCTGAGCATCGCCATCCATGCCGCGGGTGCCTTCTGCAGCGTCATGCTGACTGTTCTCGTCTTCCAGTATCCCGACTTCTTCGCTGTCGGCCTCTACAGTGGTGTTCTCGTCGCCGACCTCATCTCCATTGCCATCTATGCCATTGGCCATTGGTACGCCCAGAACGGCGAGTCCAGCCGGTCCTACAACATGATTCCTCTCCGCGAGATGTAGTGCGATGACGAAGGAATATCGTACGCTGATGAGCCCGAATAACGGGACTTAGACTCTACTGCCTCTTGATTTTACTACCCCTTCACTCTACTACTCACGGCCGTTCGAGACGCTACAAACGAAAACAGCTTGTACGAGCACTCTTGCTACCAGCAAGCACGAACCCTCTTGCGTTAATCTCGCGAACTCCGCTCATTGTGTTAATGTCCATACACCAAAGAAATGATCTATGAATGCCCCAAGCTATTTAAGGTAGTTACCTAGAATAGCATACTACGCTCCTCACCCTACTATGAACCACCCTAGTATAGACCTTCAAGCAATTCGGCTGATTAGGACTCAGCCATTGAAACAGTATCATTTAACATTGCCTATTCAACTGACCTGCAATTGATAGTTATACCTCGCCCACGTATCATTTCCGCCAATTGGACTTCTGCATCGCCGGAGCCAAATTACCCCGGATACGCGCGACCCTAACCCGCTAATCGCGATGAAATTCGTGGTTGGACCTCGGGTTCCCCTGACTTCTACTATTCCGGCCATCTCACGCGAATTCGCACCGTCCTAGACATGGTTTTGAAGCACGCCGTCAAGCCGGGCCAAGCATTACTCAAGGTTCGTTTTGAACGTCACATCTGCCTCTACCAATACTAACACAGTTCAATGCTGCTTGGGTGGCTCATGCCCATACTATAACCGCGGCACGTAAGTAGCCGAGGTGCCGTGATCTCGCGTTTCTAACAGGCAGTGGCATTCATTGGAGCCTTTGTGGTTGGCGTATGGCTGCACTTTTACAAGATCGTGCAGAACGAACACTATGGCTACCCCGACGAATGGTGAGTTAAAAAGACGAGAATGCAATTGAGAATGGTGATGCGCCATGGAAGTGGGGGTGACCAGCGAAGAGAAAGATTATTTCATCAAGATGACAAGTGGGGATTGAGAAGTTAAAATTTCAGCTGAGTTGAGTTCTGCATCTCGATCTAGTCGTGAACCTCGGGTCCGCGGCGGTACTCGCCGACACATCGAATCGGCTCGGCTCGGCTGAGAACTCCTTCAAAATGCTCCTGCCAACACACATGACTGATCCCGATGCGTTGTGTGGACTGACATCCATCCGACTTGTCTGGTTTGCCGTGGGTCTATATCTATATATGGTACCAGGGTCTTTTGAACGCTTCTTGGCTCGTTCGACTCTCACTGCCATTGAAGAAACCTTCACTCTCACTCCCACTGCTCCTCTCACATCACTTATCGGCGATTCTGCTTTAGACATTGCTGTTTCTGTTGCTAACACAGGTTTCCGTCGGTCTCGGCGACCATTGGTGACAGGTACCCTGAGCGAAGTGTGTTCCAGGTATTCATCGCCATTACGTCTGGTCCTCGCTTCGCTCTCGTCATCCTGACTTACCTCATGACTGCGTCAAAGGGCTCTACCATTCCATACATCCTGTTGGCTGTTGGAACCATGCGTACTCTTACGTGTGGAGGATGGACCTACATTACTTCCACGGACGACCACGATTGGCACGACATCTTCATGATCTCGTACCTCGTATTCACAGTGCCCTGGACTCTCCTGCGTATCCGTGTTACTCCAAAGGGCACCAAGGCACGTTCTGCTCGTATCGCAGCCGCTTCTCTGTTTTTTGGTATGCTGATTCCGCTCGTCTACTTCTTTATCCAGCACAAGGTGCATCGCATTGCTGGTGCCTACACCATCTATGCGTTTTTTGAGTGGTCGCTCATCATCTTTGACCTGCTGTTTGATGCTGCCTCGGCTTATGACTTCCAGGCCCTCGAGATCCAGATTGTGGATCTCAAGGGTGTCACTCAGCTCGCTCATGAGAAGGCCGAGCTCGAGAAGATCGGAGGCCCGCTCCCCAACTCTAAGCGCAACCACCACGGGTTTGGATACTTCACGTTCACAATTGCTGTGCTCAACTGGTTTATCTTTTGGTCGGTCTTGACTGCCCTGCCGCTTCTTATCTGGTACTTCCCGCTGTGGTACATGGGCATCTCAGGTTATGAGGCCGAGCTTGCTTCTATTATCGCACCCTTGCTGCTGTTTATTCCGTTCCTGCGCGGCCTCTTCAGCTACTTCCACCAGATCCCCTTGCTTGGCATGGCTTTTGGAATTGGTGCGTACCTTGCTGCCACCCCCGAGTACCGACTCGCAGTTGTTGCCCTTGGCGCGGCCTTTGCTTCCATTTCCTTGGCTATTCAGTTTTGGGGTATCTCATCTCGTCCGTTTGCTGGAGTTCACCGCGGTACTGCCTTCTCGCTGGGTCTTATGTTGTCGTCGATTGCTAAACTGTCGACCTACACTAACAACCCCATTTGGCCCATCATGCACGATGCTAATGGTGGCTGGAACAAAACCGGTCTCGCCATTGCTGTCGTGACGGCTCTTCTCGACTCACGCCTCCAGTACTCTCCTACGCAGCCCATCTCATTGGCCGGCAAGAAAGAGTCTTCGGTAGCCGCTGCTTTTGGCGTTGCAGGACTGTTGTTTGGACTGCACACTCTGCTTTCGGACTCGTCGACTATTACGCTGTGGGTGTGGGATGGCTACCCCGTTACCGGCCCGCTGCCTGTGCCTCATGGAGCGCTGACCATTGCTGCCATGGGTCTCGGAGCCTATCTGGGAGTGTCAAAGCGCGCTGCTGTAGGATCATACGCTGCGTTTTTCGTATCAAACGCGGGAGCTTACCTGCTGTATGCGTTCCATGGCTGGGTCGGATACGCTGGTGGACTTGTGCTTGCGGTCTATCTGGTGGCTATTACGCCGGCCATTCTTGAGTCGGCAGGACGACACAACCCTGCGAAGACGTTTGGTATTGGCTTTTTGCTTCTCGTCCTTCTCTACCTGGCTCACGTGTGGATTGTCGCGTATGCGTTTGTTCCTGGTGGTCCTCTCTTGCGAGAGCGCACCGACATTGTGCTTGCTCTTCAGCAGGCATGTGTTGGTCTCGGAGTGTGGGCTAACAGTCGTGTCAAGTATGGCACAGGAAACAACCCCAGCAGCGCGCAGACGAATGCAATTTCTCTGTCGCGCAAGATCCGATCGCAGGTTATCGTGTTCGTGACGATTCTTGTTGCATTGGCTTCTGCCATTTCGGTTAAGCGGTTCCTTAGCCCTGAGCCTGCCCCTCACCACCCAGAGTCAAAGTCGATGACGGCCGCTATTTGGACAATTCACTTCGGTCTTGACAATGACATGTGGGCCAGCGAGGGCCGCATGCGAGATGTCATTGAGGAGCTTGAGATTGACGTTATTGGACTTTTGGAGACTGACACGCAGCGAGCCATTATGGGCTTCCGTGATCTGACGCAGCAGGTAGCCGAGGAACTCGGCTACTATGCCGACTTTGGTCCTGGTCCCAACAAGCACACTTGGGGTTGTGCGCTGCTGTCGAAGTTCCCCATCCTCAAGTCGACGCACCACCTCTTGCCGTCACCAGTCGGTGAGCTGGCTCCGGCCATCCACGCAACTCTTGATGTGTATGGTAAGGAGGTTGATGTTGTCGTGTTCCACTCTGGACAGGAGGAAGATGTGGAGGACCGTCGTCTGCAGTCGCTGGGTGTGGCCGATATCATGGGTGGCAGTACTAACCCGATGATCCTGCTCAGTTACCTTGTGACGACTCCTCTGCAGGGCAACTACAACACGTACGTGTCTGATCACTCACGCATGCGCGACATTGACCCGTCCGATTGGGATAGATGGTGCGAGTACATTTTGTACCGTGACCTCAAGCGAACGGCCTACGCGCGAGTCAGCCGGTCGACCATTACTGACACGGAGATCCAGGTGGGCAAGTTTGTTGTTGACGAGCAACCCAACTACAGCAACGAGCGAATCGACGAGAGCCAGGTGGCTGAGGGTCTGCGATTCCCGGCGCTATTCCGCGGAGAGGGTGTACGCGGTCACCGCTACCATGTCTTTGACGAGCCACGCTACTTTGCGTAGTCGAACCAAGGTCCTAGCACCAGATGCCGTCGTCGCTAACATTAACTGTACATTTAAAATACATTACAGATACAAAAGGCGATTAGTTAGTAGCAGACAGCAGAGAGTCTTGCAGATGAAGTATCGGAAAAAGGAGGCTCATACTTCAGGTATTTCATGGTATCTCCAGTATATCAAGGTATCGGACATGATTCCCAATCTAACTCGACAACTTCAACTAAGCGCTCTATCTAAGCTTCTCAAACTCCTCTGAAGCTCTATGCGTTGATACAGCTGCAAGGGATATGCAGGGGGATGCCTATCAATTGGCATCAACGCGAGTGGCCCAACAAAAGATATGCAGCTCGTGAGCTCAGAACTAGACTAGATCCTCATAAATCTGCGCACCTTCGTACTAAACCGCCCTGGCATTACGACTGTGGTTGTTCTTCTCCGTAAGCCATGTCTGCTAGAATTGCCCTAGCCCGACCATGCACTCCTTGATGAAGCTCTTCGCGTCGTGGGTAAGGAACTAAAATGAACCCTACCCTGCTCCGCCCCAAGCTTAAAGCACCACTTAAACCTCATCTTCAATCTTTAGCTTCTAGACGGCAGGTGCGCACTGTGGATATATCAGGGGATTAGTGCGATCGGCCAGATCGGCTTCTATCCGTTCTGTTCTCCGTACGTCGTTTTGTCGGTCTATTCAAGTATCGTGAGGACTGGAGATATAGGTTGGACGACTTTTTTCTAGTACTCGATATCAACATGAGATACTCGGTGCTGTTTACAGGACTCTTAACAGTCCTTCTATGGGCTGAGACGGCAGTTGCTCTACCGTCACTGTTACAGCTCCACAACTTCAACCACTACAAGACGTTGGCGGCTCCGTCCGCCACTACAGCAGGGAATCCCAGACTGGCTGTGCGACCGTTGGTTGAAGATGCCGGTGACGTCCAGGCCAGTTCTAAACAGTCGCTCGCATGGCTGCGGGATATGCTGTCCAATGTACAGACAATCCTAAAGCTGGATGTTGATGAGGATGCCGACGACTTGGACGACTCGGCCAGCCATGTGCCTGTGAACTTGGACCAGTACGAAAACGAGGTTGTTCTTCGGTTCGAATTCGAGACAATGGAGGAGCAGCAGACATTTAGACACGCCTGTGATACGCTTGTCCTTGATGTGTGGAATCTGGACGCTCGTTCGGGCGATGTACGCATTGAGCAGTCACGAGTGAAGTATCTACTGCGACTTCTGCCGAGCTCGCTTCGTGCACCTAGCCGGCACTCTGAACTGATTTCTGATGTGCAAATGGCAGTCTTTGCGTCGTACCCGATGGAGGTGTCGCTTGACAAGACGCAGGGGCCCAGCAATCCAAGGGCCTTCTTTACGGACTACCGCTCACTCGCCGACGTCAACACGTATATTGACTATTTGGCTGGCGCCTACGGGCCAGACCTCGTGCGGGTCAAGTCCGCAGGTCTCTCTGCCGAGGGTGTGCCCATCCACGCCGTTCATATTGGCACTGTCACATCCGCGCCCAAGCCCCGCGTGGTGGTTGTGGCCGGTGTCGAGGGCCGTGAATGGCTTGCCGTCATGTCTGCGCTGCGCGCGATAAGCGACATCCTGGCCGGCCCTCGTGAGCTGCTTAAGACCTTCGAGTTCGTATTTATTCCTGTGCTGAATCCCGACGGCTACAGATACACCTGGCAGGGCGACCGACTGTGGCGCAAGAACCGCCAGCGCACGGCCCTGAGCATCTGCCCGGGAATCGACCTTGACCACGCCTTTTCAACGGCATGGAGTGCCAGCTCCACTTGCTGCAGCCCTTCGTACTCGGGTCTCCGCGCGCTGGACGCCGTCGAGGCTGTTGCTATCTCTCAATACCTCGATCAAATGGAAGGCATAGCTGGATACCTTCAGCTGTCGTCGTACGCACCGCGCATTGTCTTTTCTGACGCTGCCTTTTCGTCCGACACGCCTCTGCTTGCATCTCAGCTGGCGTCGGTTCTGAAGGACGCTACCGAGGACTTTGACGACGTATCAGTCGCTAATCTGTCCGATACGCGCGATGGTTCGTACGGCGGCAGCCTTGTCGATGAAATGCATGCCCGCGGTGCTACTGCCATTGTCGTCGGCATGCCGTCCTATAACTCGGGCTACCTTACGCCCAAGAAGCATATTGACGAGGCCACATCCCACGTCTCCACGCTCATCGCCAACTTCTGCGAGATGCTGTGACGTACGCGAAACTGTACGCGACGCTCTACGCTATTGGCGCTACGTTCCTTTTTATTTATATTTAATTTAATGATTCCATTTCAAGTATCCTCGGCTCATAGTTGTTCCGTGCTTCACGGCTACAGATGCAGGGTCGGTGCGGCGCCGGATATCTACCGGTTAAGTTACTTTTGACTTTAGACTTCATCGACATCTGCTGCCTGTTCCTTCATTCTTGACTTCCATTCTTGACTTCACCATGGACGGGCAGCAGAAGCCCAAGTGGAAGCGTGCGCTCCAGATCTTTCTGGACCTGTGGTTTATCTGGGGCATGGGGCTCATGGTTCTGTTGGCGTTTCTGTTCCCCGATGTCGGTAGAGATGGAGGCATCATCAAGTCGCAGTTCACCGTCAGTTACGGCGCTGTGGCTCTCATCTTCTTGTTGTCTGGCATGTCCATCTCGACGGCTGTGCTTATTCGGATGGCCTCTCGCTGGAGAGCACACCTCGTGACTCAGATCCTCTCGTTTGTCATTACGCCGAGCATCATGTTTGGATTTGCCGAAGCGATTCGGGTCTCGGGCGCTCGAAACATCGACAAGTACATTCTTGTCGGCATGATAATGACAGGCGTGACGCCAACGACTGTGTCGTCCAATGTCGTCATGACGCGCCAGGCTGATGGCAACGACTCGCTGTCGATTATAGAAGTGACGATTGGAAACCTGCTCGGCGCCTTCATCTCACCGGCTCTGGCGCAGCTGTTTTTGTCCGAGGCAACGGGCTTTGGATACGGAAATCCGGCATCAGGAGGAAGTCTCACAGAGCTGTACGGACGAGTGCTCAAGCAGCTGGGCCTCAGTTTGTTCCTCCCGCTCGTTGTCGGCCAGGTCGTACAATACCTGTTCCCGAATGCAGTCAAGACAGCTCTGACAAAGTACAAATTGGGCAAGCTCGGCTCAGTGTGTATGCTGTCGCTGATCTGGGCGACATTTTCGACGGCCTTTTATCAAAACGACTTTGCCATTGTGTCGAAAGCGTCCATCATCATGGTTGTGTTCTTCAATATCGGCGCATATCTGCTCTTCACGATTCTGTGCTTTGCCCTGGCGCGCGTGCCTCTCCACCGGTGGATGCACGAGCCCTCTGACACGTCGTCAAAGGCGTATCGTCGCGTGCACCGCGTGATGATGCCGTTTCGTTTTGACCGCAGAGACACCGTTGCAATCATGCTGTGTGGAGCAGCCAAAACTGTTGCTCTTGGTATCCCGCTCATTCAGTCCCAGTACGGCTCAGGGTCGCCATTAGTGGGCCGTGTCTCGATTCCTCTTGTGCTGTACCAGGGCGAGCAGATTCTCGCGGCACAGCTGCTCATCCCTCTGATGAAGTGGTGGGTTAACAGCGATCCGACGCTCAAACGCAGAGACGACGCGAGCGCAGCTGAATCCGACGAGGTCGAGCTGATGCCGGCCAGTTGACCAGTTGACAGGATTGACCAGGGTTGACCACGACCCACTTATGATAAATGATATAGACTAATGACGTTAGGTTCGGGTGTATAATTGAACGGGTACTAACAAAATCGAGTCCTCATGTGTAATGACATAGCACTAGAAGACTAGCCGTAGGAGCGAGTTATACAGTTCACAAAGTTATACAGTTCACAATTGTTGCAGTTCTCGACACTCAGGTACTAACTCGCTGATTAGCCAATTACTCAGTACACCTGGAATTGCCTGATAGACCCAATTGATAGGCCCAATTGATAGGCTCGACGGTTTGATTGACACAATGACCGATTGACTCGATTAATTGGCTCGACTGTTTCTGATTAGCTCGACTATTGCTGATTAGCTCGATTACTATTGCTTAGCTTGATTGGCTTTACTGCTGTTGACTCAATTAGTCTCCTACTGAGTCAAATGCCGGCTCAGTCGGAAGGCCGGTTGGTCCGGATGTGCGAGGGCATCGCAGATCTTTAGTCCGCGGAGGCTGCAGTTGAGCTCCATGATTGAACTCCGCGTCCATTGAGCGGCAAATGACAGAGCCGATTGATATGAGACTTTGTGCTACCCCGCGGGATCTCGGCAGTGACGTAAGGTGGCTCAGGCTCCAGGGTATGTCAATGTCGGATGCCGGCAGTTCATGAGACCCGCATACGGCGTGCATGAGCCCCGGGTCCAACGGCCAAATGGCAGTAGGTGACCGTCGGGCCGGACCCGTGCAACCGCCAGCCGTGCGGCAGGGCCCTCGAGCCGGAGCGGCGGAGTGTTTTAGTGCGGCGCAAGGCCTGTAGTGTGGGGTTCTTGTAAAAAGTCCAATTGACCCGATCGATGTATAAAAGGAGGGGTTCCCACCATTCCATTTTGATATTCACCCAACCTACTCGTTCGCTTGGATAGAAAGCCATTTGCATACTCGTGGCATTCTACACTCATCCTCGTCATCTACTGACTCATTCATCATCACATCCTCAATTACATTGTATTAATCATGGTGAAGACATTCGACACCTTTACAGCGAAGTACCTGCCGGGGTCACAGCTCTCGAAGCTGCCATGGCAGGCGAGCTGGTTTCTTGGAGCAAGGGAGAAGCCTCCCCAACCGCGTCCTGACTGGCTCACCCACCTGAGCGTGCTCCTCAGCACTTTTGCAGGCCTCGTGGTGCTGTCGGCGACTTGTAAGTACGCACCTACGTTCATCGACCACGACGTCCCTGAGATCATCCCCAGTTGGGGAGCGTCTGCGATCCTCGTTTTCAACGCCATGAATGCTCCGCTGGCACAACCGCGAGCTGTTATCTTCGGCTCGTTCATCTCGTCACTCATCGGTGTATGCCTCATGAAGCTATGGATGACCAACCCGGACAATGAGCAGCACCTGTGGCTCGCCGGATGTCTCTCCTCGGCTATAGCCTCGGTGGCCATGACTCTCACCGACACAGTGCATCCACCAGCCGGAGCTGCTGCTCTGTTGCCGGCTTTCGACGTCACCGTCCGCCAGATTGGCTGGTACTACCTTCCTATCCAGCTCGTACAGGGCGTGCTCATTGTTGCTGTTGCCTGCCTCATGGACAACATTTTCTTTCGCTACCCCTTGTTTTGGTGGACATCAGTCAAGCCCACACCCAAAGAGCCCCCATCAAAAGCCGAAGCCATGGTCTAGGCCAAAGCTAGAAGACTAGCTCAGATGGCTAAAGAGAGATGGCTGCAGTCTACAAGACTATAGGTCAGATGGCTACAGGTAGATGGCTCTGCCAACCTATCGAAATTGCATCACATTTGCATCAGTCTATTTATTACCGACCCCAGGGTCTTAGACATTCGTACTTAGTAATACCTCATACTTAATACACATACTTAATACTGCCTTGCACTGCTCATCTGGACCCATAATACACACGTTATTCAGCTTGTACACACCTAGAACTACGACATCTACTTCTTACTATCCTGGTCTGCCAACATTAATTTTCCTTTATTAATAAATAGTTTTGATGCTGTCTGTCTAGTGATGACGCGGGGCAGCGAGAGGGGGAATGCGGGATCCAGCGGGTCCACTCGGTCCATGAGAGTAGACAGACCGGCTGCCTGGAGGTGGAGGGAGGCGCGGAACGTTACTTGACGAGTCGGGCGTGACGCTGCCGGCGCGGTGGGCGTATACGGGCGGCGGCATGGGCCCAGCTCCTGGCGGGCTGATACCTGCCATATAGTGGCCCATCAGCGGCGGCGTCGAGGTGGGCCGCGAGATGGCGCTGGCTGGGTACGAGTAGTGCGGGGGCGTTGTCAAAACCTGACCCGTGGGCGCGTAGCCGGCGGGAGAGGCATGCGAGTGTGGGGTATGAACAATGGGCTGGCTCATGCGGTGCGACGAGAGCATGGAGCCTGGTGAGGACGCAGAAGGACCTCCTGGAGCAGAGGGTGCTCCTCTGTACATGTAGTGGGCGTGGTGGGGCACAGTCTGCTCGTGAGGAGCAGGCTCGTGGTGAAGGCGTAGAACACGCACCTCTTGCTCGAGACTCGAAATGTACTCGACGGCCTTCTTGAGGATCATGGCCTTGGAGTCCTGGGTACCATTGCAAAAGGGCACCGAGTTTTTGAGCTGCTTGAAGCCGCCATTGATGTTTTCGCGGCGCCGCTGCTCCGACAGAATGTGGGCATGGCGCCGGCTCGACACGGATGTTGAGCTGATGGTAGTAGGGGTCATGATCTCAATTGACCCGGGCACACCGTGCGAGTGCTCGTCATCGGATGAGCTGTCCTCAGCATCGCCAGTCTCTGGGACTGAGCCCAAGTCGTGAACAGATGGACGCTTGCCAGGCACGACGTCTGGCTGTGCGCTCAACTGGCGTTTGTGCGATTTGACAAACGGTTTGGACACGGAAGGAATGGGGGGGACTGGAGCACCAGTGGGAAGAGTAATTGACAGGCCAGTGGGTACGCCAGCGGGTGGGCCAGGTAGCTGTGGCCGCGGAGGAAGCGAGGGGTGAGACGAGTGGGAAAGAGAGTGAGATGAGTGAGGAAGAGGGTGAAGAGAGTGGGGGGGAGGAGGTAAAGAGGAATGGGCAGAACGGGGTGGAGAATACGAAGAGTGCGTAAGCGATGTAGAGGGTAGGGGAGGCGGAGGACGAGCCAGGGAGGCCGAGACCGAGGGTAGAGAGGCCCGGGGAATGTCAATTGGGTCCGATACTGGCGCCAGCTTCTCCACTGGGTCAATTGAGCGAGGAGAGAGCTGGGCTTGTGGCTGGGCTTGTGACTGGGTCTGCGACTGGGCTTGTGACTGGGTCTGTGACTGGGTCTGCGACTGGGTCTGTGACTGGGTCTGCGACTGGGTCTGTGACTGGGCTGGTTCCGTCTGTGTATCTGACTGGGGCATGTTAGGCTGCGACATGTCAGATCGTAGAGCCGCCTTGGACTGGACGGGGCTCGGGGGAAAGCGAGAGTGCGAGTCGGAGCGGAGCAGGGCGTATGGCGCGTCCGGAGACAGGTCTGGTGACGGGTCTGGAGACGGCAGGAAGTGCGATTGCGATGCCACGTACGCGGTGTCGAGTGCAGCTGGCGATTCCTTGGCGTGAGGAGCGTGAGAGGAGTGAGTAGAGCCTTCCGTGTTGGAGTCTTTGGCGTTGGCGTCTTTGTCTCTGGAGTCTCTAGCTCTGTCTCTGGAGTCTCTTGTGGAATCTTCAGGCGAGATGAGCCCCGAGGTTGGCAATTGACTCTGCTGGGCTTGACTGGGCTGACTCGGTTGACTCGGCTGGGCTGGACTCGGCTCAGAGGGGGCCGAAGCAGACACGAGATCTTTGAGGTCCATCCGGGATTGCAAAAGATGAGGAGAGCAGGAGCCCGGTCGATGAATAAATAGCCAGCTGGCGATCTGATCGATGAAAAAAAAGAGGCTGCAAGTTGGCGTTGGCGGTTTACGTTAGTGCGCTAGTGCAGCGACAATCCCATTCAGGGGGGAGGCAGGCTAGGGCTGCAGGAGTCAGGGCTGTGAAGCTCACAGAGAGGAGACCTGAAAGAAGGAACGAATGGAGTCTTATGTGGAGATCAAGGAGTGAGGATGCAAGGTTGGGCAACGGGACAGGGGAACGGGTGGGCCACAAGGTTATATATACAAGGTTGATGAGCGCGACCCACCGAGAAGCAGGCAAGTTTTGCCAGGGATGAGGGTGGAGCTTTCGATACGCTTGTGGGGTTAACAGGCAGTTTCCCAATGCGGGCAGGGGCTGCAGGGCAGCGGCCCAATCGAGCGGTGCAGATCCACCTTAGCTGCAGCGCACCTGCCATTTTGGCGTCGTGGCTGGCCAACGCTACGCCCAACATGGCAGGAAGGCGCTGCATTAGAGTTTGGCACCCCGACCCACCCGTCCGCATGGGGGCGGGTGCATATGCAAAAAGGGGTCGGTGGGTCCATCAGCTGGCCCCTATTCGAACAATAGCACAATGAGATCATGGCGGGAATGAGTGTCAATGGTGTGGTAGTGACGGGATAGCGGTTCACCAGCTGCACCAGCATAACCAACTCCAGCTCAACCCGCTTTGCCTAGCTCAATCATACTCCAGCTTGACACTGTTTTCGACCAACTCCCTCCAACCTGCTCAATGTCTCCACTTAAGCCCAGCCCTGCATCTGCTTTGCTATCTCGGCACCTCTCGCATGCTGCTTGCTGGATCTGCACCGGCCGCTTGCCAGGAGCTCGTCCTGCTGAACACGTCGTCAACAGACGCATCCGAGCAGGTGCAGCGACGTGACCGGGCCCGCAGGGACACGCGGGGCCTGGCTGCCGAGGCGCACGACGGCCTCATGCCTCGTGCCCTCCATCGCCGCGGCTCGCACGGCCAACTGACAGGCGAAGAGCCCACGGAGCTATACTCTCGAACAGAAAGCTTCACTATCGAACAGCACACCGACCACACCGACCACTCAGGTCGACCCGTGAACTCTTTCTCCCGGCACTCGGCACTGATTCTTGCACGTGGAGACTCCTGACGACAACATTTGCGTTTGCACGGCCCTGCACCGGTCCTGACTCGGCCGGCAAGTGTTATCGGGCAGCGCGCATATCAGGGCTATCAGGGGCTTCAAGGTTGCCAAACAGTGACAAAGTTAGCCAAGTAGCAAAGCAGCAGGCCAGACTGAGCGTTAGGTTCGCCAGTTAGGTTTACCAAAGTTAGCGTTTGCCAAAGTGCGTGGTGCAGCGGTCGAGCCCGTGGAGGTCAAACCGTCCCGCTGTCGCCCTGGCAGACGTCACGCGGGAGTGCAGGCACGCCGAGGGTCAAGAAAGGCAGAGAGAGGGAAAAGAGGGAACGGACAGACAGGAGACAGATAGACGGGAGACAGATAGATACAGAAACAGAGTACAAAGACAAAGTCGGAGCTCAGAGTGCATGGAGCCACCGTACTACTGCTGTGGCCACGAAGACATGACGGTTTCGTGACCCAGCTTAATGGGGCTCATGAGCCCGTAGCCCATGGAGTCCTCAGCCGGAACTACGGATGTGGACCCCCTTAGTGCCCCTGACTCGGCCCGACCACAACAGGCGACATCACAACACGCACGTCCAGGCCAATGCCCCTGATGCATGTAGCTTAAAGCAGCAGCCTGCGCGTCTGAATTCCCCGCTCCACCTCGGTGGTTCAGCGGTGTGCCGCCGCTATGGTAATGCCGATAACTCGTATTTCAGCAGGGGGCAGGCAGACAACAAAAAGGCAGACAACAAGAAGGCTGACAACAGAATAGGATACGGAATAAGACACGGCATAGGATACGGTATAGACACGGATTAGGATACGGACACGGAAAAAGACTGACAGAATAGGAGACACAACAGCCAGAGTGTATCCAGAACAGGACAGCAGATACAACACACTAAGACGGATCAAGACATGAGAAACCAGCTAAGCAGAAACTATGACAGGAGAAATACGACATGAGAAATAAGACATGAGAAATAAGACATGAGAAATAAGACATGAGAAATAAGACATGAGAAAAAGGCAGGAGTAACTAAGACACAATAGTAGAGAATAAAACAGACATACGACACCAACAACACACCTGGATGCCTGGACATCTACTCATGCGTACAGCTGATACTTACAGCACGACAGGCCTGTCACTGCTATGCATCATGCGCTGTTGCCCTCCTCCTGTATTCTTTCCTCCCTCCTTTTCTCCCTCCCTGTTTCCCCTCCCCTTCTTCCTCCCTTTTCTCCCTCCCCTTTTGCTTTCCCCTTGCTTTCGTACCGCTCTTTGCTGTCGTACCTAATGGCTGCATTTAGCATTGCTTGGCTGCATTACCGCTCGTTGCCCGCACTTTATTCTGCACTGTATCTTGCAGCGCCATGCCCCTGCCCTGCAATCCGCCCATGCTGCTAGGGCCATCGGCTCATTCACGGAATGCTTGTAAACAACAGTGGGCCAGGTAAAGTGAGGCAGGCCAGGTAGAGCTATGGCAGTGAACATAGGCTGTTTATTCGTTTGCCCATAGATTTACTTGCCCATAGAGTTAATTGCCCATAGATTTACTTGCCCATAGATTAACCTGCCATAGATTATCGCTCATATCTTGACTAATTATTACTGTATTCATGTGTAATCCCTGTATACTACATGCCCCACCGGCCCACTCAGATCCACCGGCCCGCTGCCTCGATATGGCCCCATCACAGCCCTTACAGCCCTTACAGCCCATTATATTTAGCACCACGTCATGCTGCTTATTCCTATATTTAGCCTCGTAAAAGGGCTAAGTGTCGCGTGCTCTTAGACCTGGAATGCTGCGATGCTAGGCCGGGGCTGGGTTGCGGCCTGTCCGGCTGGACGCGTGGCCGAGGCCGACAAGCACGGCTGGACAAACAGGGGTTGCTGTAGAACGCGATCCGCGTGCCAGTTGAAATGCCTGCTTGTCAAACGACTCGACTCGAGCTGAAACGAGCTGTAACCACACAAACTACCTGAAACCACCTCAACGAACTGAAACGAGGCACAAAACCGAAACACCTGGTGCACCCCGTATTTTGCCGGCCCCGCAGATGCCGTCGCCAAACGCCGGCCCGAGCCGCTACCCGTACCCACCATACCTCAACCCCGCTCATGCAAACCCACAGCTGGCCCCAAACGGGAATCGTGCCGAGGACCTGTTACCCCAGCCGTTACCCCGGCTAGACTGTCAAGCTCTACTCCGTCAACCTTCCATAGCCCGATCCCTGCCACCCTTTACTGCCACTTTAATGTCATTCTTGCACTTGCCTTCATTTCTGCCTATTTTTCCTCCCTCTTTCCCTCCTTCTTTCCTCCCCCTTCGCCCTCATTCCAACCGCCGATCGATCCGATGCCCGCGTAAAATCTAATGACGATCCCTCGAAATGCACGGTTTGAATGCACTTGTCACGCATCCCGTTACCCCGCGTTACTTGCGGCCTCATCCGGGCGCATTTTGCGCTGCGTTTTTGCTCGCTAAGCCCCACTTTGCTCCATCGCCACCTCCACCCTCGCAAATATAAAACGGACCCCAGATCCTCCCGTAATCCTCCACTTGCCTCCGCTACCCCGCTGCGTGACTACCTTCCGTTTCCGTCTCGCCCTGACCCGTGTCTTATCGCCTCCTCCCACTTCGACCCGTGGCATATAAAACTTAAAGCCCTCGCCTTGCTACTTGTCCCCATTTGTCTTATTTAATTTTCACGCCTCATTTTCGAGACCTCTTATCTACCTTTTCCCTCTACTTACATTTCTCTACCTTTATCTCTCTACCTCGTACTCTACCTTTCTACAATGAAGCTGTCTGTGGCCTCTGTCTTCGCCCTTGTCACGATCGCCACTGCCGCGGCAGTGCGCCGACCCGCCGATGACTCTGCGCTGTCAAAGTACATTGTCATCTTCGAGAAGGGCCTCGACACCCCCGACCGCGTCGTTAAGGCTGCTGAGAAGAAGCTCAAGGAGATTGGTGCCTACATCACCTACGAATACAACACCGTCGTCAAGGGCTTTGCTGTCTCGGCCCCAGCAGACGTTATCTCGGCCTTTGAGCTCAACGACAACGACGCCCAGTACCCGTTCATTGTCGAGGTCGACCAAGTCGTCAGCGCCAACAACTAGCGCGCAAGCCGACAACTGGATGCAAACCAACACGGTGAGCAAGGCTCCATGATCCAAGACTACGATCCACGGACTAGCGAGACTAGCCACGATACCTGGACACCAACACTAGTCACTATGCCCGGACCGAACTAGCAAGACTAGTCACGACGCCCGCTGGCGGGCCTATTTGTATTTATTAATGATGATGACACTCGTTATGAACAGAAACTGGTAGAGTAGAGTAGCCGATAAGCACAAAAGCAGACGTGTAGCTTAGCACAGCCCGGATCGTGAACTGTGAAGAAGCCATGCTAGAGAGACTCTTAGACGGCTTTGCCGAGGTCATACAATTGCTGCAACCAATGCTAACGCTGCAGGACATTGGCATTTGCCTCGACATACTCTGGACTCCTTATGCTTGTCAGTTTTAACCCTGCTGGATCCTGTTCTTACTCCGTTGACCACAACGTGTCTACCTCAGCAACACATCCTGCTTGTAGTTACCAAATGGTATCTTGCCTCATAGGACTCTACTTCCTTGAAATCGACAGATCACATCCATTAGCATGTTATATACGGCGGCATCACTGGCTTATCCAGCTTCTAACATGGAGCTAATCGCTATGGCATCGTACACCTTTCATTGTACAGTCAGCCTACGACAATCGTAAATCTTTCATTGTACAATCACGAGCGTGGCTCCTCATCATGGGACATCCACTCGACGTGGTTCCCGGCGAATCTCCTTCAATCGGTGTTTTCAATCAGTAGCCACTCATCCGCCATATCCTTTTTCACCTCATAGTCCTCTACACTAATCGTTAAGACTGACTGCTCAATCCTCATGCTTACGGTCAATAGGCAGCTCAATCAGTCTCGAGGTTGATTGCAGTGCCGAACTTGGCGTAGAGGTGCTTCTTGAGCTCGCTCATGCGATCCTTGGTGTCAGAGACCTGGGTCTCGAGGCGGTCAAGTTCTGAGCTCACGCGGTCGCTATCCTTCTCGAGTCTCTCCAGCACCTCGGGTTGCTTGAGAAACACGAAGGTGTCGCCAATTTTGTACTGCACGGAGTCGTCCTCGTCGACGAGCTCTAGTTCCATGGCGACGTCGTCGAGGAACTCCTTTTCGTCCTTGTGGGCCTGCACCTCGCGGTCAAAGTTGTCGAGGCGCGAGTTTAGTCGTGAGAACTCGTTGATCCGCTGCTGGTCCTCCCATAGCACGTCTATGGACGCCTTCTGGCCTTCAGGCAGCATCTGCATTTTGGCGGTGGAGAAGTAACAAACTGAAATGTGTGCGGCTTTGGATCTCGGTCGATAGTAAAGCCACTACTATACCAATGTACAACTGCTACACAACTAACAAAGTTATTAGCTATTCAAAGTGGTTACTAGATATTTTAACTCTCGGTGGCAATTCGCTGGTATTGCTTGTGTAGATTCTCGGATCAATTGGCTGTACCAATGACCCCCCACGCGTCCAGCATAGCACTGTGAATACGTGACAGACTGCACGCTACTGAATATCAGTCTGACACCATACTATTGACATCGTACTACTGCCTCGGCTAATCCAGCTGATCACATCACACAGGATGACGTGTAGGTTGTAGTCATATTCACCTCGGTCTGCAACGTCCACGATCTGTAACTTCCTCGGTGCCCAGCTGGCTCGTGACACAACTTTCCATTCGTCCGTATCTCCCATTCCTCCGAACCTTCATCCTTCTACCTGCTAATCCACTAATCGTCATGAGAACTGCCCACTTTAACTACTGACACCTGCTGTCTCGGCTTCTGCCGAGCCTAGTGCTGCCGAGGCCTGCTCCGGACTTGCTCCGGGCTCTCTCCGGTGCCTAGTCACAGGAGCACTAACATCTGCACCCCGGACCAACGGCTTTACTCTAATAGTCTGGGGTATAGTCATCCCGTGAGTCTTCCCCCGGCAAGTTAGCACTCCGATGCACCTCCCAGTAACCGTTGGTAGCACGTCCTGGTCTCCATCCCGTACATTCATCGGATCTGCGGAAGCTACTTCGCACTAGTTACCTCGGCAAGTCCACCACGACATCGCCCGAAACCCCACAATTCCATCGACTTGAAGAGTCTCTACAAACCTGTAGATTACCATATTTTAAACTGTCAGGCTCTAAAAAACTGCCTGTCTCTCTCGTCTACTACGCTGCTATGCGCCTACCGCGAACCCTCGGCCCCGGGCACGTTCGGCCGGCCAACCCTGGCCCCGGCGGACTCTGATATAAAGGGCCCTTCGTCCGAAAAAATCAACTTCACGGAGTAATCTCGGTGCTACCGGTTGTACTTTGCTATCCTATAAATTCACCAGCATGTCGTCCATTGCTATGTACTCAATCCGCCCTTCGGCTTTCAAGCTGTCGGCCCGTACTTTTGGCGCTGCCGCCATGCGTTCGTACTCGAAGGAGGCTGTAAGTAAATTTGTCTTCTTGGCTCGAGAGGAGGTTGACCCTTCCAGCTCGATCACAACTGCTTGTGTTTGGATCTCGTGATTGCAATTGCACGTTCCCGCTCTTCCTCTGACTTGTACGATTAGCAGCACCTAGCAGCATTGCTGGCGCCAATCCCGCTGGCTGCTGTCTAGGTACTGCTAATGTCGCCAATTGGCTCGTCAATTGACCTATCAATTGACTCGTCAACTGCCCGTTGCATCACTGTAGCCCTGCCTGCTCAGAGTTTTCCGTTGCCTCGCCATTTGGCTGGCAAATCTGCAGCGTCGCATTGCCCAACAGTTGAATGCTGCGATGCCCCGGAAATTTCCATGCATGGCCGCACGTCATTGGCTGAGAAACTGCACGGGTTAGGGCGCAGACGGGAAATTACGACATAGTGCTTCAGTGCTTCCGTGCTTCAGTGCTTCACTTGATCCTTCACTCGAGCAATCTACAATGTACGACATGACTAACGCAGACCCTCAAGGAGCGCTTCGCTGAGCTGCTGCCCAGCAAGATCGAGCAGATCAAGAAGCTGCGCAAGGAGCACGGAAACACGCCCATTGGCGAGGTCCTGCTCGACCAGGTCTACGGTGGTATGCGTGGAATCAAGGCTCTCGTCTGGGAGGGTTCCGTCCTCGACCCCGAGGAGGGTATCCGCTTCCGCGGCAAGACCATTCCCGACCTCCAGAAGGAGCTCCCCAAGGCCCCCGGCGGTGAGGAGCCCCTCCCCGAGGGTCTCTTTTGGCTGCTGCTGACTGGTGAGGTCCCCACCGAGTCGCAGGTCCGTGCTCTGTCCGCCGAGCTCGCTGCCCGCTCGGAGCTGCCCGCCCACGTCAAGGAGCTCATTGACCGGTCCCCTCCCCACCTCCACCCCATGGCCCAGCTCTCGATTGCCGTCAACGCCCTCGAGTCTGAGTCTGAGTTCGCCAAGGCTTACGAGCGTGGTGTCAACAAGAAGGAGTACTGGACCTACACCTACGAGGACTCGCTCAACCTGATTGCCAAGCTGCCCTCGATTGCCTCGCGCATCTACCGCAACGTCTTCAAGGACGGCAAGGTCGCTGCCACTGACAGCTCGCTCGACTACTCGGCCAACTTTGCCAAGCAGCTCGGTTTCGGTGACTCCAAGGAGTTCACCGAGCTCCTGCGTCTGTACCTGACCATCCACACTGACCACGAGGGTGGTAACGTGTCGGCCCACACCACCAAGCTGGTTGGCTCGGCCCTGTCGTCGCCCTTCCTGTCGGTGGCTGCTGGTCTTAACGGTCTCGCCGGTCCCCTGCACGGCCGTGCCAACCAGGAGGTTCTCGAGTGGATTCTCGAGATCAAGTCCAAGATTGGCTCCAACGTGACCAAGGAGGACATTGAGAAGTACCTGTGGGACACCCTCAACGCCGGCCGTGTTGTGCCCGGTTACGGACACGCCGTGCTCCGCAAGACCGACCCCCGTTACACTGCCCAGCGTGAGTTTGCCCTCAAGCACATGCCCGACTACGACCTGTTCCACCTCGTCTCCACCATCTACGAGGTTGCCCCCAAGGTCCTCACCAAGCACGGAAAGACCAAGAACCCCTGGCCCAATGTGGACTCGCACTCTGGTGTCCTGCTCCAGTACTACGGTCTGACTGAGGAGTCGTACTACACTGTCCTCTTCGGTGTGTCCCGTGCCATTGGTGTTCTGCCCCAGCTCATCATTGACCGTGCTGTCGGTGCCCCCATTGAGCGCCCCAAGTCCTTCTCCACCGAGAAGTACGCCGAGCTCGTTGGCGCCAAGCTGTAAATATGCTTCCTAAGGACCTATAGTGAATGTCTCTGACTTATAAATCCATTAGCCTCTTCGATGCTGTGAAGTAATGATTTGTTCATTAATAAATAGTTGATGCCATGAAGGCTATCGTCCACCTGTCGGACTACCACATCGTGTCTATCTCCTCCGCTTGGTCGAGGTGTCGCGGAAGTCGTCACCGGCGTCACGGGCTTCCTTGCGCTCCTTGGTGCAGGTGGGACAGTACCAAGTGCCGGACGGGGGCTCCTTCAAGCCAACACAGTCGTAGTGGAACCACTCGTACTGACAATCTGGGTTGTCACAGGCAACCATGTTTCCAAATGACACCTGCTGACACATGCAGTACAGGACTTCTTCCTCGTGGTCGCCATTAGCGCCCAAGCTGCCCACAGGACGGTTCATAAGCTGATGTCGGCCAACATTAGGTGTACTGGGACCAGAAGTGTCGCTGTCTGGGCTAGCTGGAGCAGCAACCGCTACCTTCTGACGTTTCTGAGGTCGACCTAGCGGAGTAGTGCCTCGAGATCCTGGCGCCGGAGACGTGCGTTTGCGTTCGTATGGTACTTCGACCGAGCTAATGCCAAGAGCCGACGGGGGGCGTGTACTAGTAGCTCTCGCCGACACAGAGTTGCGGCGCGACGACGCGTACGAAGCATCGCTCGTGTAGTTCGAAAGAAACCCGTCTAGACCACTAGCACCAGTGGTTGACGCCAACAGTCCCTCCTCCTCGAGCTTCGTGATATCGTCCTGTAGCTTCTTCACTTGTCGGGAGATGATGTAGAGACCAGTATTTGCCAGGTCGCACTTGGCCTGCTGAATGGCCATGGCCTTTTCGAAGTCCGCGCGAATCTTGGGATACGACGACGCCTCTCGCGGGTTATCTGCCAGCGAGCCATTTGCGCGGATGAACTTGTGAATTTGGTTGTCGCGCTGCTGAATCCGCCTCCGCGTCTCGTAGAACTTGACATCCTTGTCGCCAATCTCCTCTAAGATGTACGCTATTTCGGCCGGGAGGTTCGTCACTGAGTTAGACACAATATATAGACAACGTGGGAGCACTTACAGTCCGACACATACTGCTCTAGAACCGAGGCAGCGTCCATGACGAGTGTAGTTGGTATGACGCAGAGATTAGAAATGAGAATTTCAATATCAGTGGCACGGCTCCGGACCCTAGCCTCCAAAACCTGGAGAAGCTAGCACCGGAGTCTGAAGATAATTAACATACAACAGTTAGCTATACAACATCAAAAGTGTGGTAACTAATGGATTTTACAATTTTATTAAAGCTGTTAGTCACCTGTATGAATTTAACTTGGTGGATGAATGAGTACGATTTGGCGAGGCTGCGATATGTCGTTTGGAATGTACTACAAGGTATAGTGCCGTTACTTCAGCTATAATCGTGATCCGGGAAACGTAGATGCCTAAAGCTTTCCGACTCCAGATATCACTCGTGTAGTACTTTCTATAGTGTTTTTTGGATTGTCGACCCTTCGATATCGGTGATTTCCGGTAAGTGCATAGTCACTGACGTACCAGGAAGCAGGCACCAGGAACAGAGCCAGGGAGTGATATAGCACAAGTCGACACATCAGGAGGCGAGCTTTAGGCATGACTGCCACTGAGACTGGCCAACAGTTCAGCGTGGACTCCACGAGTAATAGATTAATATGTTTATTACGTTATACACTAGGATTGTCCCGCACCAAAAGCACCAGACACTGGGTCTAATGACCATGAGCCTTTAGCGGGCTAGTCGTTACGGCCGAGTCGTCGACTATAAACTGGTTCGTATGCGGGATAGTTTTGTTCTGATCTCGAAGGTTCTTTTCACCACGTTCCTTGAGAATCTTTTCAAGCGCTGCAGCGTTTCGCGTGTTGGACTTGTATATGGCAGCAACAACGTCGCCGACAACAGGGAAGAAGCCAAGACCTGCGTCAGCCATTAGATTGCCCATCATGTGGGATCGCTGCCAGTTGGTGAGACCGCCCTCAATCTGCTCGGCCTTGCGGATAGTGAGGAGGCCGAGGTAGATGTTGATGGCCCAGCCGACACTTTGTTAGTATAGGTCAGAGGTGACAGCAGAAGCGTTGATGAGCATAGGTGCGAGCATCTTGAAGCACGATAAAGCACTGTAAAGCACCTGGATGCGCGTCTGGAGGAGCCCAACCACTTCAAGTGCTCAATCGCTCGAGAACAGATCATGATCGCAATCTGGATCACGCTAATACTCACAAAGGAATGAGGCCAGTGATAATCGTCCATCCACAGTTGAATCCGCAGAGGCCAAAGAAGAGCTCGAGGTAGTAGGCACGACGCTTGACGCTCTTGAGGATCTTCTCATCGTGCTGCGAGATACCCGCGGGCATCTCCTTTTTGATCTTTCGCGTCACAATCTGGCCATGCGTGTCCTGCTCCTCGACCTGGGTTAGCAAACAAACGACTAACAATCACACTACGTACCACCGAGTAGTACGGGTCCTCGGCGCCAAACGCGTGCTGCAGCTTCTTGGATGCAAGCGTTGTCACAATGTGGTTCATGGTGGCGGTTAGTGTCCTTGGTGAAAGTTAGTTGCCTCTAAATATTTAAGAAATCGGCATAGCAAGCGATCATCGAGGCGTCCGCCGCGGCTGTGCGGCTCATGCAGGAGCGAAACTTAATGCCAATCTGGGTAGACCCTGGGGATGGCAGTAGAGCCGAAATGTCCAGTTTACTTGGTTAAAATGGGTTGCAGTTAGGAAGAGTGATTCTAGAGTGACTTCGCTAGTTTCAGAGTTGCCTGGTAAGGTCTGGACAGCTTGACGCAGCTGTACTCGAAGCTGTCAGTGGCAGGGGTCTGACATCATCAGACAGCTTCAACGACTATTGACTCGACATCGAACTATTATGGTAAACCGGTAAACAAGTTGAATTAAATAACAGCCCGAGGCATGTGAAATATCACGGGACTTATACGGGATCACAGTGAGGCTGTGAGAACCACAGCTAAACACTGGAAAACCACAGCTCATGACGACTCAAGTACGTATAATTAGCACACTTCACCTCAAGTTCTTGCCTGAGAGTCGTTTTCACCCTCAGCGACAATTCCCTTGGAGTCAAAGCGCAGACGACCGAGGACCGACGGCGGAGTCGGGATGCCGCCCGGTTGGCTGACCCACCGTGACTGCAGGGCCAAAATGTAGTCGCGCAGCTCGAGGTTCTCCTGCTTGAGTGCGTCAATCGTGTTATTGGCTTCCTTGAGCTCGTTGACCTTGAGCTCGAGGTCCTTGATGTACATTTCTTTGCGCTGACGGAACGCCCGCTGCGCAGCTCGGTTCTGCATGGCGCGTTTCGACTGCGACAGCATGCGGCCATTGTGCTTGTCGTCGGAATCCTGCGTCGGAGGCGACACTGGCGACGTACTGTCTCCGTTCACGTGCCCAGACAGCAGCTCGAGGCGCCGGGCATCGTCCGAGCTTCCTATTGACTGCCCTTCCGATTCGGCAGCAGGAATGGCAGCCCCAGAAGCAGCTGCTGCTGCCACGACAGGGTCCATCTTGAGATCAAAACTCTGGGTAGTACCAGCATTTTCAGCAGCCTTTGCCTGCTGTCCTAGCCGGCGGCCAATCGACGGATCGATATTATCTGTGTTAGTGGTGTCTAAGCAGGGCTATGAAGCACGTCATGAGCATGTCACATCTGAGCATCACATCTAAGCATCACAACCTGAGTTTACTCCAGTACTCACCCTTGTCGTTGACTGTGCTCCAGCCGTAATTAGTTGATTGTTCCATCGTTTGTTTGCCTTCTAGTTGCCTTCTAGGTGCCTTCGAGATGCCTTAGTCGTTTGCCTTACAGCCTGGTTTCTGAGTTAGAGTCAGTCGATTGCGTCAGCAACACAGACAGGCGCTTCAAACAAGCACGATCATATAACAACGACTCTTCACAAAACATCGATAGACTTCAAGCTGTGCCAGGGTGGCCCCCGTATCAGTCAGGTTGAGTCATGCTGGCGGTCATCTTATTCATCCTGCCGTGATTGTTTACTTAAGCAGCAACACACGTACCTTAGCACTGAATCCTACGCCACCGACGAGGTAATATCTGACAGAGATAAATAGAGGAGAGAAATGAAAGAGACGACAAGAAAGGTAAGCACCAGTCGGAATGTACAGCTTACGAATCGGTGTCGCGGATGGAGGCCACACAAATATCTCCGGATTACGGGCTTCTTAGTCAGAATATGTGTGAGCAAGTCGGCGCATTAATATGCGGTCCGCCGAATTCGGGCCGGGTAACTCGGGAGGCAACGGCTCCGCGGCCTTACAAGCGGTGCCAGCAACCCACCGTTCTTAGTAATCGCTTGGTAAAGCCTACCTCCGCCGCGCCGCCACACAGTGGCCCGGGGTTGCCACCCCTTGGTCTCCATATACACGCCTTCCCGCTGTTTGTCGTAGAGCCAACTCCGCAAATTTGCAGATCACGTGGCTGCAGTTGCGGAGTTGGAGCAGTGCGGAGTAGGAAATCCTCCGAGAACGCCGAGCTGTATATAGAGCCTGTGCGCCATGCATTCGCTATACCGGGGGATATACCTGGCCAAAGTACTAAATCCGCGGAGCTATGTAACGCGTACTATCTCCGTGCAACTCCCGTTACAGTAGCACCCCTACCCCGATATATAGCGCGACCAGATCTCGAAGTCTAGTATTCGTACAGTTGTTGCAAAGCCAAATCGTTACGCCAATTGGAAATGCCCGAGAAACGGTCATGGCACGATACGGCGCCCTCGTCAGACTACGTCGCGTACACGCCTCATCACACGGGTGCGCAAACTCCCAAACGGTTCGCGTCTAAACCCGTAGCTAGCTATGCACAGGCCAACACGCTACGACTCATTCGCCAGGCGCAATTAGACATGGCGCGCAATTCGATACAACGGAGACCTGTTCCCGAGACTCTGAGCTGCGACGACTGCGCTCGCGTCCTCGAGGGTGACTTCATCTGTGAAGCGGAGTACACTTGTAAGCATTGCGGGCGCAATATCTGTCGCTACTGCTCGGTCCAGCGCGACAACAGCGCTGAGACCCTCGAGTGTCTCGAGTGTCTACGGTGAGCTTTGTGCATCTCACCAGTGGATCAGGATATCACGAGCCCATTTTGGAATTAGTACTACCTAACTCGGAGTCCTGGTTCAATCCTGTCAAGCTCCTCTGAGTCCTGGTTCGCTAGCTACCTTATTTATTAAAGCATTTATCGGTTGTTTCGGGCTAGTAGTGTAGAGATAGTAGTGTACAGAGATTGCTGACAATTTCTCACATCTACTGTTCATATGCTGCAGCTGACTACAATATAATACAGATTAACCGCCTCACTGAATGTACAGCAGCTTAGAGTAGAGGTCCCACAGTTTCTCATACTATTCATCTTCCGCCTTCAAGAGGTGTCCAATAAATTCATTAGTGCCATCTACAGTACAAGGCTATCGCTGAAATGGGTGCTGCGCGAACTGCGTTTGCTGTGTCTGAGGGAAAACCGACACAGTTTGCAGGTTCTCGAGACCACCAAACGTTGGCTGATACATGGGCTGGCCCGTTCCAGTTGGCATGCCGAGCACGGAACGTCGGAACGGGTTGGCCCCAGTGGATTCCGGGATCAGAGGAAGCTGTCCAGAAGCCTGTCCCGTAGCTACAGGAGCAACAGGAGCTCCTACTTTAGCAAATGGGTTTGTACCTGTTCTTTGGAGACCCAGCGGCTGCAGCTGCTGAGGTTGAGACTGCTGGAGCTGAGGTTGCTGGAGCTGTTGTTGCTGGATCTGTTGTTGCTGGATCTGTTGCTGCTGTAGTGGCTGCTGAAACTGCTGCTGCTGAGGTTGAGGTGGCTGGTTTTCAGAGACAATTGGCAGCGTAGAAGCTCGCTTTGCAAACGGGTTTCGCGGCTCTTCAGAGCTGACAGAGAACCCGGTAGAGTTGGGCATCAACAACGACCGCCGGAACGGGTTGCCAGCAATGCTACTACCAGTGTTGGATCTCTGGAGCTGCACTGGCGCCGTAGACTGCATCTGCAGAGGCTGCTGAAACTGTTGCTGCTGAGCCTGCTGTGCCTGCTGCTGAGCCAGTTGCTGCTGCTGGAGTTGTTGCTGCTGGAGCTGTTGCTGCTGGAGCTGTTGCTGCTGAAGCTGTTGTTGCTGTTGTTGTTGTTGCTGAAGCTGCTGCTGCTGAAGCTGCTGCTGCTGGAGCTGCTGTTGCTGGAGCTGTTGCTGCTGAAGTTGCTGCTGCTGGAGCTGGAGCTGTTGCTGCTGTTGAACATCACCGCCAGCAAAGCCAGTTCCCTGGACCTGGACGGGCTGTCCCCAAGGGTTCGTGCTAGTATACATGGGCTGGAGCTGCTGAGCCTGAGCCTGAGCCTGGAGTTGCTGCTGCTGCTGCTGCTGCTGCTGCTGTTGTTGCTGCTGAAGCTGGGCAAACGGGTCGAGTTCGTCAAGAAGCGACACTTGCTGCTTATCGGGAGGTGCATTGAGAAAGTCTCTGAGCGGCTGCTGGCTTGTGGTGGCCACGCCCGTGGGTGCTGGAGAGCTGAATGCGGAGCCTGAGGCAGAGTCTTTTACCTGACGTTCAGCCAGGTACTGACGGTGGTTTACATCAAAGTCGGGGTCACTGAGGTAGTCTTCGAGAGATTGTGTTAGCGATGTGGGGGCGTGCTTGATGTTGGGGACATGCAGCTTGGTCGAGTACTCGAGGTGTTTGGCTGTTTTAAGGTAGTTGACGACCTTTACGGTCTGCTCCGTGAAACCTTTGTAGACGTCGAGAGCATGCTCGGCGTCGACGCGAGTCATCTCAAAGTAGTGCTCAAGCACGTTGATGACGCCCTCGTTGAGGACCTGAAAGAACGACAGCAAGTCGTGGACGAGGAGCCGAAAGACCGTCAGGGTGATGTCGTTGTTGACCTCTTCTTCGCGAAAGCGGCACTTGAGCAGTGCGTCGATCTGGATGAGAACGCTGTCACACTCGCGCAACAGACCCTTTTCGACGCTGAGGTTCTTGAGTCGGCCGTGTCCTTGGCTCGTCTTGAACCTGACGTAGTCGATCTCGGTCTTGTGGTACTGCACAGATCGAATATGAAGGTATTTTGCATACCGGACAAGGCCAATGGCTTGGGCATTGCCGGCGACGCCGGATTTGATCTCGAGCGCACGCGGATGGTCGGCGAGGTAGTCGAGGGCTCTGTCGCGGGCGCCTTCACGGATGAGCAGGTGGAATACAATGAGTGCTTTGTAGGCGACGGTCCAAGCCGAATCCTGCACTCGAGCTTCGAGGCTCTGCATCACCGTCTTGAAGTCGTCGGAGCGGTCGGCGAACGACGTCTCGAGAATGGGCTCGACATACTTTGGTTTGGGTGCCGCGAGCTGAGTTAGTAAAGTAGGGGAGAATGAAGGAATAGACGGGTAGCGGGAGCTGAAGTACAGCAGTCGAAATAGGTTTTTGAGGCAAGTCAGGTGTTAAGACAAGAGTCAAGCACTGTAACACCACTGAAGTCAAAACATCACTGAAGTCAAAACATCACTCAATTCAAGGTCAATACAAGAGTCAATTCAATGTCAAGACAGAGTCAAGCAGTATCCGGACACCGTATAGCCCAATGACAGGACAACAGTCTTCGACATCCACCAACCAATCCATCCCATGTCCACTCAACAACGGCTTAGCCTGTATACACACCTTGATTTTGGTCGCACCCTGAGTTAGCACTATCCAGTAGGTCAAAAAAAGAGAGATATACGAGTGCTAGAAGCGCAATTGACCTGTTGGAAGCGTCCACTACTCAGCTTCGCTGTCAGCTCCAGCTTCGCCATCCGGCTCCAGCTTTGACTCAACCAGCCACCGACATTGCACTTCTAAACGGCACCAACTCCCTAACATTAAACCCACCTTGACGACTTTCTGGTACGAGGACATGACGGCTATAGACGCTTTGTCGTGCTCTAACGGCTGTCCAGACACTCAACCCCAAGGCGGTGGAGGTTGATAGGTAGCTGCCGGGTCAACTGCGCCGAATATGCAGCACGGGCGGGACACACGGCAACAGCAGACAGCGAAGTACAGTAAAGTACAGTGGGGGTCGAGAGCCTTTCCTACAGACAGAAATAGGTGCAAACGGGCTGAATGTCGGACCGAGGCGAGTGCGGTAATTGAGACGGTGTAATTTACGCATTTAGACTCGGCTCATTCGCGGCTTTGTCCAAAGTGGGGCTGGCCAATACGAGGCGGTCTGTTGAAGAAGCAGACTAAGGCCAACTCAAATCATATGAACGACTAGAACCCATAGTAATATTATGAAATCTAGATATCCGGCGTTCATTTGACGTAGATTCTGAGTTCCTGACGCTTTATCACCAGATCTCACTGCTTACACGATGACGCCATTGTACCTACGCACGGCGCGCTGATAGCGCCAACGGTTTATAAGCCAGTCGTAAACTAGACTTAACCAAAAAGTTAAGCCTACTCCTGAATTGGCCCGAACTGGTCCTGAACTGGCCGTGAACTGGACCTTCACTTCTCACGCAGTTGGATTGAGAGTACTGGCTGACTCGATTGCCTTCTGTATTGACTAGACTGCTACACTGCGTCTGGAAGACATCTGGTCCATCTGAGTGGCACTCTGTTGA
This sequence comes from Sugiyamaella valdiviana, assembly GCA_030570555.1. NCBI lineage: Eukaryota > Fungi > Ascomycota > Dipodascomycetes > Dipodascales > Trichomonascaceae > Sugiyamaella > Sugiyamaella valdiviana. Next base: position 1,577,651 of record JAJLWF010000002.1, read on the forward strand.
ACTGGCACTGCAGTTTAACTTATAGATTTGGCCTCCCGTTTGACCTGCTGGTTTCATCTACGGATTCGGCTCTGATTTTATCTACTTGGTCGTATACTGGTTACATCCACTGACTTCAAGCACTGACTCTGATCTGATTTCTGGCACAATGTCAAGAAGATCTTCCGAGTCGAGGGCCCTGCTGCGGACAGACAGCCACGGGGCCCAGGCCTCTATCAAGGACGTCATCAACCCGACGCGCTCCTTCTCGTACATCTTGCTGCTGACTGTCATCATTGGAGGTCTGCAGCTGTCGTGGTCGACCGAGTTCTCTAATGGAACTCCGTATCTGCTGTCTCTCGGCATGTCCAAGACGATCATGAGTCTTGTGTGGATTGCAGGCCCACTATCTGGCGCAATTGGCCAGCCCATTGTTGGTGTCATCAGCGACAAGTCCCGATGGTCGTATGGTCGCCGTCGTCCTCTTATTTTGGCTGGAGCTGGCTTGACTATTGCGTCGCTGCTCCTTCTGGCATGGTCCCGCGATATCGTGGGCCTGTTCTGCCCCAGCGACATGCCGGAGCTCGACGTGAGATTCAAGACGATCCCACTAGCCGTCATCCTCGTCTATGTTCTTGATTTCTCCATCTCGGTGATCCAGGCGTCAGCGCGCGCCTACATTGTCGATAACGTGCCTACCCACCAGCAGCAGGACGCCAATGCCTGGGCTGCCAAAATGACGGGTATCGGCAACATCATAGGCTATGTTTTGGGCTCGTTGAACCTGCCTCGCCTGTTCCCATGGCTTGGAAACACTCAGCTCAAGGCCCTCAGCGCCTTTGCCAGCTTCGGGCTCGCTGCCACCGTCATCCCAGCTATTTTATATATTCCGGAGCGAGATCCCAACAAGGACCCGACGATTGTTTCGTCTACCGACGAACGCATCACGCTCAAGTCCATTTGGGACCTCAACGTCTCGGCTATGCGCCGCCTGTCTCCCCAGACACGCCTTGCTTGCGACATTGAGTTTTTTGCATGGATTGGCTACTTCCCGATGCTCTTCTACAGCACAACTTACGTAGGAGACATCTACCGGAAGGAGTTCATGGCCAGCCGCCCTCCAGGTGCGCCAGCGCTGACACAGCCTGAGCTAGACCTGTTGGCGGAGGAGGGCACGCGCCGTGGAGCTGCTGCGCTTGTTGTCTACTCAATCACTTCGCTCGTGGCCAATTTCGTTCTGCCGTACCTCGTGTCGACAAGCTATTATGCAACGCATAGAATCGACGATGCTTTGGCTGTTGACGAAGACGAGGTCAGCGATCTTGGTGCTGACGCCGAGGCCCCTATTGTAACGAGCCCGACGTGGCTGACAACGCTGAAGAAAAAGTTCGAGGCCAACAAGACGGCTGTCGGTCGCATTTGGACGTGGTCGCATGTGCTGTTCACGCTGTGCATGATTTCGACATTTTGGATCGACACCGCCGACGGAGCCACTGTGCTCGTGGGTGTTCTAGGTGTGTGCTGGGCTGTGGCCCACTGGGCGCCCTTCACCATTATCTCCGAGGAGATCTCGCGTATCAAGGAGAAGAAGGCACGCTCGCAGGTGCTGCACTCGAAAGACCACCATGTGTATCACCACTACGAGCACGAGGCTGGCATTGTTCTTGGTGTGCACAATGTTTTCATTGCATCCCCGCAGGTGATCAGCTCGCTGATGAGCTCGATCCTGTTCAAGGTGTTTGCCAACAGCGACGGTGGTGACAGCATTGGCTGGGTTTTCCGTTTTGGCGGCATTTTCTCCATTGTCGCTGGGTTCCTTAGCCTATACATTAAGGATCCCAGGCAGCTGGATCTGCAAGACGAGATCGACGGTACTGAGGAGGCCGATTCTGACGAATAGACGTGCATGGTACAGAGCGTGAATTCGCACCTTTTAGACTTATTAGACTATCATTGATTGTTTCTGTATCCTTTCATCAAAACTAGGCCCATGTATGCTAGCTGATTAGTCTAGATCAGTCGTATGACTTCGATTATATCACACCATTCTGACCGCTACCATCAACTGACCGATAGAATACAGAATCCAAGAAACCCCATATATACAGAAATCACAATATAATCTAACAGTCTTATAGCCCGTTTTCAGCTCTACATTGAACATCAACTTCTGTGACTTCTGTGACTTCTAAGATCACCCCGCAAAATGTCCTGCAGAACCGTGTCAGCCCGGCCGTTGGCCGCTTACACGGGCTGGAGATGGACGATCGGTGCATATGGCTAGAACCGTAGCACCCGATATAAAGCGCCGTACCCCCCTGTATCTGAACAATTGCTCTTCTCCTTCTTCCTCTTTTTATCACATCTGACAATTGACAATGCTACGACTACGAGCAGCGTCGAAGCTGCGTGTTGCACGTGGCACGCGGGGCCTAGCGCAACTGGCTACGTTCAAGGTGCCCGAGATCTTCAACGAGCCTGTTCGCACCTACGAGCCTGGCTCCAGTGACCGCAGGGCCGTTCTGTCGGCTCTCTCAGACCTTCGCGCTGAAACAACGCACATTCCTCTCATCATTGGCGGCAAGGAGGTGTTCACAGAAAAGACGTTTACCCAGGTATCGCCGAGCAATCACCAGCAAACCCTGGCGCGCGTTAGCTCCGCCAGCGAGAGCGACGTCAAGGCAGCCATTGCGGCCTCGCTAGAGGCCAAGAAGGACTGGCAGAACGCTCCATGGGCCGACAGAGCCGCGGTCTTTTTGAAGGCAGCAGACCTCATTGCTGGCAAGTACCGACCCCAGATCCTCGCCGCCACGATGCTCGGCCAGGGAAAGAACGTGTATCAGGCCGAGATCGACGCTACGTGCGAGCTCATTGACTTTTTCCGCTTCAACGTCAGCTACGCTGAACAGCTCTATAAGCAACAGCCATCGCGTTCCTCGCCGGGTGTGTGGAACAGAGCAGAGTACCGCCCGCTCGAGGGCTTTGTGTACGCCGTGACGCCCTTCAACTTCACAGCGATTGCCGGTAACCTCGTTGGTGCGCCCGCTCTGATGGGTAACACCGTCGTGTGGAAGCCCTCGAACAGCGCTGTTCTTTCCAACTACCTGCTGTACAAGGTCCTCGTCGAGGCTGGTCTGCCCGAGGGTGTCGTCAACTTCATCCCTGGCGATGCCGAGAGTGTCACACGCCCAATCATTGCTCACCCTGACTTTGCGTCGCTGCACTTCACCGGTTCCACCGATGTGTTCATGAGCCTGTACCAGCAGATTGCCCAGAACCTCCCTACTTACAAGAGCTACCCCCGCATCGTAGGTGAGACTGGCGGAAAGAACTTCCACGTTGTGCATGCGTCGGCTGACATCCCTCACACGGTCAAGTCGACTGTTCGTGGAGCTTTCGAGTACCAGGGCCAGAAGTGCTCGGCTACCTCGCGCGTATACGTGCCTGAGTCGGTGTGGCCGCAGTTCAAGAAGGAGCTCGTTACAGAGGTTGAGGTACTGCTTGCCGGTGATCCTACTCTCGAGGAGGAGTTCCACAAGTTCGTGGGCCCTGTCATCCACGAGCAGTCGTTCAACAAGCTCGCCGGCGTGCTTGAAGAGGCTCAGACTGACTCTGAAGTTGAGCTGCTCATTGGTGGCACACACGACAAAAACATTGGCTACTTCGTGGAGCCGACGGTGCTGGTTGCCAAGAACGCCAACCACAAGTACCTTCAGAATGAGTTCTTTGGTCCCGTGCTGACAGTCTACGTCTACAAGGACGCAGACTTTGAGAAGACGCTCGACATCGTCGACTCGACTGGTAAGTACGGTCTTACCGGCAGCATTTTCGCTCGCGACCGTTCGGTCATCAGTCTGGCTACCGAGAAGCTGCGCAATTCGGCTGGAAACTTCTACATTAACGACAAGTCGACTGGTGCTGTTGTTGGCCAGCAGTGGTTCGGCGGTAGCCGCAAGTCGGGAACCAACGACAAGAGTGGATCGGGCAACATTCTATCCCGCTTCGTCAGTGTACGCAACATCAAGGAGAACTTTGTGCCCGTCGAGTCCGTGCTTTACCCGTCCAACGTGCAGTGACGACCAAGTATGACCATCCATAATATAATCATTACTATGCTCTTCGGTAATCTAAGATCATGTCTCTCTCGCTTGGTACTCTTTTGGTATGCATAAATATGGCTACATCACCTCCTCAGCCGTTAAGTCAGTCTTGATGCGGAAGGGCCGTCCACGCCACATGATCTTGTGGCCCAGCATGGCGTTGACCCATATTGGCAGAGCCATGCTTTCACGAAGCAGCCAGACAGGCAGCCACGATGAAAGGAATGGGCGCCAGGTTGCTGTAGTGGTATCAGGTGAGTAGTATGGCGACGCAAAGTGCGGGCTCAAGTCGTGCTCCACATTGCTGAATGCTAGCAGGTTGTGGAAGTGCCAGTAGTCGACAAGGCACCAGGCAGCCATGTGGGTGAAGAAGAACGGCCATGAGAAGTAGCTGTGGTTCGAGACCATGAGCACCGAAAAGGCAAACGAGCCTATAATGCCACAGAGTATGCTCTCGGTGGTTGGTTCAAGCAGCGTTGCTGCCAGGACCATGTATTTTCGGACCCGTAGCCAGCGGACTCGGCGTGATATGTAGCCGCTTAAATCGACATTGGCCAATGGCTGAACTGCCGAGTCACTTGTCATGGCAGTACGGCCGCCCTGTTTCCACAGAAACTCGGCAATCATGTTGTCTTCAGCAATGTACTGGGCAAACACGCGGATGCCCTCGCCGTCGTTGCTTCCCGTAGCCCTGTCAACGTCAGATCGTCGGTACAGATTCGACTTTCCCATGACGCAGGGTGCTACAGCCACAGTGTTGATTGCAGTGTAGAACTTGGAGTGGGACGTGAGCATGAACATCTCGTCGAGCTTCGAGCCCCAGTTGCCCGTCCACTGCGGTACCGTCGAGAGGCATACAGGCAGGTGGTGGACCAGCTGTACAGACGGGTTGCGGGAAAACTCAGCTACTGAACGGCCCAGAGTACCTGGTGATACCCACATATTCGAGTCGAGGACCCACACAATGTCGTAGGCGGCCTGTTGATAGCCCTTGGCGAGATTGTTGATCTTCGGATTGGGCCCGTAGTGGCCCTCGCCAATGAGTACTCGCGCAGTGACGTGTGGGAACTTGGCAATGAGGCGGTTCGCCACAGCCACAGCTGGATCGTGTGGTGACGCCACGCAGAAGATGATCTCGTACTGCGGGTAGTCCTGCTGGAACGCCGACGACAGACAGGCGTCCATGTCGGGATCAATGCCTTTGAGCGGCCGCAGAATCGTGACTCCCGGTGGGCTCGACGGCAGCGGCGAGTTGACGATACGTGTGTTGCGTTGTTTTCTGCGTTAGCCGGGACTATGAGGTGAGAAGATGAGCACGACAGCTGGATCATCGAAGTTGGTCATCAACTGTTCACCAACTGTTCATCAGCTGGGTGTGAACTGCCAGCTGCCACTGTTCAATTGGCCTTCTACTCACACTTTGACCAATCCAAGAATGGAGAGACCCACGACGACAAAGTACCACACGAGCAGGATCACGGCTATGGTCGAGACGAAGAAGCCGGGCGCGGAAGGCTCGGGGTCATCATAGGCAGCCGGAACGCGGCCCAGAAGCTCGGCGGCGACACCGGTTGAAAGGAACATCCACACAGCCGGCAGCGCAATGCTGGCAGCGACCAACCGAGACAGCCCCGTCATAGTAAGCGCCTCAGCTGGAAGCGGTAGTCATAGACAGAGAAAAGTTTGGACGCGGCTTGGCGATGAGCTGCAGGTGGCCCGTGATTAGGGCGCGAAGTCAGGTACGAGCGTAAAGTAGTAAAGTAAAATAGTCCACGGTAAGGAGTAGAAATATGAATACCAGGTGAAGAGTGGAAATACAAACAATAGGAGTGATGTAGTGCGGGGGTGAAGTATTACCAGGTAGGACGAAGCAGTAGCAGAGCCATTGAGACGAGGTGACGACAGTGAGCACGTGAGCCTGTACATGAGCTAGCAGACTGGCTGCGTGGAACAATATGTGAAGACATGACTGTAATCTACGTGTCAATTCGACCCGGAGACAGTTCCAGTAACTTCGGAGCCATTCACATTCCTGTCATTTTATTCGCCATTGTACCTACTTCCTGTACTCTCGCAGCTGTGTGTAATCATATATCACTGAATACTCACCACAAACCAACTGGAAAGCAGAGCACCACTACCAATTGAGGATCTGTGTAATAAACTTACTGATACCCGGATACCAGAGGGGCCAGTGACTAGAAGCATCTTTGATTATAAGGACCTCTGAGTATATATCATATCGTCCCTCTGTGTGTCTTCTGACTCCGTTTAATTACTTCGTCAGCTACGTACGAACTGCCCTAATCCCACTCCACTACTCAGCACAACCGCCAAACTTGGGCCTGATGTGCAGTATTATTCAATACACCATTTAAACACATTCACCTATTAATCACTGCTCCTTGCTCCTTGCAGTCCTTGATTGTTACTCCAGTACTGTTCACTCCTCTTAACCAGTATTCCTTGTATACTCTATAGCTCGTTTATTCCATCTACCCTAACTCTTCACTACTCTACCCAGACTACTCTACCCAGACTACTCTGCCCAGCACTCCCGCGGACAACCTTAACTCCAGGTCATATCTGCTTGCAGTATCCTGGTTGGGCTACGCCTCGGGCTCAACGGCTCGCCTCATTACAAACCCGCGGCCTCATCTGTTCGTCAGCTCTGCTTTCAACTTCATTCCTCCTCTCTCCCCTGCTCTCCCGGCTTTTCCTGTTCGTTGCGACCTGTCAACCATTTTGCATCCTCCCAAATTGCTTTTGGGCTATCACCGCCCCTGACTGGACCAAGATAACAGCGTGCATTTTGGTTATCTGGGCACCGGTTTAGCTGCATGGCCTCTGGTTCGCGAATACCCGGCTCCTATTCTCGACTCAAATATCACAGTCGCGTGCTCGAGCGCTTGTACCGCGCTCCAACTGTTGAGTCCTAGAGTCCACTGTCGAGTCCTACAGTCCTTACAATCTTGACCTGAAGACGACTAATTCGACTAATTCGACTACTCGACTAACAAACGAGATCCACCTGCGCCTACCTTTCGGTTCACCCCGGCTCTACCAGATCCTCTACTCAGCACTGGTCCCTTCAGGTAGTCTTCATCTGGTCTTCATCTCGCCTTCATCTCGTCTTCAGCTGGGTTTCTCCCTACTGCTACCTCTTCACTTGGTGAAGTTCTCTCCTCTTACAACTCGCTACGGCATGAGATGATCAAAAACGAACCCACCCACTCTCCGCCCCGGTTGCCGTCGCAGCAGATGCCAGTCTCGGAGCCCTACCTGCCGCGTGCACCGGCCTCGCCAGTCGCCAAATGGCCCCGCATCTCTGAAGATGCCGACAAACTCAAGCCCCGTGGAATGGCTCGCTCCATCTCGGCGTGCCAGCGCTGCCGCTCGCGCAAAATCCGCTGCGACCACAAGTTCCCCACCTGCTCGGCGTGCTCCAAGAGCGGCGCAGAGTGTATCGGTATCGACGCTGCCACGGGCCGTGAAGTTCCTCGTAGCTACGTGTCACATCTCGAGGACCAGGTCGCGTTTCTCGAGCTCGAGTTGCAGAAACTCAAGGCCAATCGCGTGAACGGCTCCTCGCCAACTTCGTCCTTGACCCCGGTAGATTCCGGGTTCGTGGCCGTTAACAGCGGACCCATGATCTTGCCGTCAGTGCTGCCAACCGCCGGATCTGGCCCTCCTTCGGCAACTGCGTCTGACTCGCGCTCTCCAGCTGTGATGCGACCTCCCACGACCCCTGGTAGCTCCACGAGCCATCTCGTGACCTCAGCACTAAGAAGCCCGGCTGTCAGCGTCGCATCAAGCACCGGCGACGACGCTACTATGGTCGATAATGTCATGTCTTCAGTCGACATGGTCACGGCCAAAACTCCCGCCCACGAGCGGTCTGCCACGCCAGGCAGCAAACCAAAACGTCACAGTCCCTACCTAGGTGCCTCGTCAGGCCTGTCCTTTGCGCGCATCCTCTTCACCGTCGTCAAGACAAACTCACAAGAAGCATCGCGCGTCGACTCGTCGCTAGGCGGATCCTCGTCGCACATTGACCGCTCAAAAACACCGTCGGTGTCGGCATCACGGCGCGCCCTTAATGTCGAGCCAGCAAATCTACCCCCAAAACACGTTGCCGAAAGGCTGCTGTCGGCCTTCTTCTCACAGGCAAACCCGCAAATGCCCATTATGCACCGCGAGGAGTTCCTCACCAAGTACTACGAGCCCGTCTACGGCAAGCTCTCCGAGGGCGTCTCGTTGGCGTCGGACCGCACTTTTATCGGCGTCGAGCGGGCTCCTGCTGATGAAAGCGCAACGGCTCCTCCTCCACGCACAAACTGCTCAGACACAACCCTCTACTTCCTTCACATCATCTTTGCCATTGCTACCTCTATACACCAGCAAAAATATCCCGTCGAAATCTCCGAGAGCTACCGTGTCGCGGCCTCCAAGTACTCGGCCGAGGTCTACTCGTCGCCGAACCGATCGCTGGCCCTCCAAAGCCTTCTCCTGCTGGCCCTCTACTCCATTATGAGACCTGCCATTCCTGGAGTCTGGTACATACTGGGCAGTGCCATGCGGTTGTGCATTGATCTTGGTCTCCACAACGAAGAGCGTCGCTCCGCCTCTTCCTTCTCGTTCTCGAGTGGAGCAGATCAGCCCGCTGCTGAGTTGTCTCCTATAGAGCTCGACATGCGCCGACGGCTATTCTGGTGCACATATGCCCTCGATCGGCAGGTCTGTGTCTATCTTGGACGGCCTGTCGGGTTTCCTGAGCACTGCATCCGTGTACAGTTCCCGGTGGAGCTGGACGACACCTTCCTGACTCCCGGGACACAGGGAGCTTTGCTCGACCAAAAGCTTGACCGGGCAAACATGCCCTCGTACAAGCACGTTTCGATTGCCTTCTTCAAGATCCGCATCATCCAGGCCGAAGTGCAGCGGATGCTCTACGATTGTGCAGAACTACCACGGCAGTACTCGTCGCTGCAGGAGTGGAAGTTTGCCACTAACAAGAAGCTGGACGACTGGCTCGTCGAGTGCCCAAAACCAGAGCTCATGAACTGCAATTTCAACCAGGTCTTCTTTGAGCTCAACTACCATCAGGCGAAGCTGCTGCTGAATGGTATTTCGCCCGCAACGTCTGCCTCTGAGCCCTCTCCTGACGAATACCGCATTCTGTGGGAGGCCGGCTCAAACATTATCAAAAAGTACCTCGAGCTTCACGATCAGTTGTTCATCAACTATTCTTGGGTCGCAGTCCACAACCTGTTCATGGCCGGTACTTCGTACCTGTACGCACTCTACCATTCGCCCGAGGTCCGCGATGCGAGCACCATGGACGAGATTGCCTTTAATACCTCGGCATGCGTCCAAGTTCTGTCATCTCTTACCGACCGGTGTGATGCTGCTGTCGATTGTCGTGACGCTTTTGAACTTTTGTCTGCTGCCATTGTTAAGCTGTGGTATGACGAGCGAGAGCTGTCGCTACCCCAAGAACCGGTCGAGGGGGCAATCCCCGTCAAGGACGGGAACTCATTTGACCCCGTTCAGGACGTCCGTAGGACGGCAACCCCTGGTGACGGCACGGGCTCTACCGGCCAGCCGTTGAGTTTCAGCAGTCTTGGAAGCATGCCCAACTGGAACGAGGGGCTCGACGACTTCTTTCAGGAGGCCTTGCACGTTGACAGTGCACTTCTTTTCCCCGACCTTGGCGGCGCCGGCGGCGCCCCCGGTCGCGAATCGTCACAGAGCCAGAGCATCTTCGACATGATTAACGAGGTTCCATTGCCGCGTATCTGGAACCAGTACTTTAATAGCTCCTCGGGGACCGTAAGCTGGTGATCGTGGTGTCAGACCCCAATTAACGTTTAGGCCGAAGTGGCATAGGCTAGACTAGAAGTTGTCGACAGTCTAGCAGTCGTAGACATTGCTGGTCTACTCGAACGGATATCTTTTTTTTATTGGACTCGTTCCTAAGTTTGGACACATCTATATAGCGCGTCATTTAATTAGTTGACTCCCGGCTAGACTGAGGGCGTGTTCATTGCAGTGTGGACTACCAAGTCGATCTTGCGGTTCAAGATATTGACAAACTGCGCGTCACTGAACAGGTGCGACTCGCGTACAATGTCGAGCTCGACAACGTCAACGACTCCCTGGCTTGACCAGTAACCCTGGACATCGACTAAGGCTGATCGTTGTAAAGGAACGGCTCGCGGGCGATTGAGGATCGCGGGGTCAGCGATTCGCAGGTCCACAGACACTACTTGTCGACCTGCTAGAGCAGGGACCTCGGTACCAAGCCCCGGTGCGCCTGGTGAAGCTGGATCTGCTGCTTCGTAGATAGCGAAGAACCGCACTCGAGGCAGTCCACCGGCATTGAGAATCGACGGCTCCTTCGACGCCAGTACCGACACTGAAAGCATGTACATGTCAGGACTTGGGTGTGATGACGCGAAAGTACATGTTAAGGACCGCTGTATAGGAATTAAGACATGGCTTCGTGAGACTGGAGCTACTAGATTGATGTTAATGGATATTGGCCTAACCCTACTGTTATCTTATCTAGCCGCACCACCAATTTTTTTTTCAGATTTATTTTTCAGCCTTGATCTAGCTTCCTTGGTCATCACATTTTTTGCATAGCTCCGAAATGAGAGTGTACAACTGTCATTTCTGCTCGTCGCCGGTTTACGTAAGTGGTTGATACTTAGAGAGTCGCGGGCGTCCATATTCGCCGAGAGTGGTCTTAAAGCTGGCCATAAAGTTAGCCATATGAAGCTGGCAACTGCTGGCATAAGTGCTGGTCTCTGCTAGACTCTTGCACATCTAGCATCTACAGTTCAGAAACGGCATCGACGTTGTTGTGTCGTGGTTATCTGTAGAACTCTTGTGCTCTTGTGCTTGTAGACCTCTTGTGCTTATAGAGCCCTTCGACTCTGATATCTTTTGAAGAACCTTCTAACGCAGCCCGGCCACGGCATCATGTTTGTGCGTAACGACGCCAAGGAGTTCCGCTTCTGCCGCTCCAAGTGCCACAAGAACTTCAAGCTTAAGCGTAACCCCCGTAAGCTGAAGTGGACCAAGGCCTTCCGAAAAGCTGCTGGCAAGGAGATGGTCGTCGACTCCACCCTCGCCTTCAACTCGCGCCGTCACATTCCTGTTAGATACAACCGTGAGCTTGTTGCTGATACTCTGCGGGCTATGAGTCGGGTCGAGGAGATCCGTGTCAAGCGCGAGCGTGCTTTTTACAAGAACCGCATGCGCGGAAACAAGGCCAAGCAGCTCGAGGACGACAAGAAGCTGGTCGAGACCAACCAGGAGCTTCTGCGTATGCGCGACGTCGAGCTGCGCCGCCAGGCCGAGAAGGAGGCCGAGAGCGACTCGGTGGACGAGATGGAGATGTCCGAGGAGGAGTCCGTGGAGGAGGAGCAGCCCGTGGCTGTGGTTGTCAAGAACAAGAAGAAGCGCACCAAGGTGCGTGTGTAAACTGCATGGCAGCCGGTCCCTCATGTTGGAGTGTAATACCAGACGTAGAGCATGAATTTTTATTTAAGTTTCTGAAGTTATAGCGTGGGGTGTCTAGTTCACGATAGTTTGGTACAAGTCATAAGTGACCTATGCATTGTATGATCATATGTCTAGGAAGCGATGATGTAATTGTCCATCGAGATTATTATGATGTTAGTGCTGAGTTCTCGGGTATAATCTTAGTCTAGGCAGATTGGTTCGCATGGTGTGTTCTTCGTAGATTAGGAAGATGTAGGTGGCTGCAGGCGAGATGAGCTCACGTCAGAAGTGGAATAGTTGTGGACGAAGCGATGGAATGTTAGTAAGAGACGAGGTTGGTTGTTAGCGGTGGTGCGTAATATAGCGAGTCCGGTGTTAGTTGTGCATGCGAATTATTGTCAGCGATTTGTTCAATGACAGCATCAAACCTGCCGGCCAAATCCGAGACATCACATACCGTCAAGCCATTGATTATTAACTTTAGTAAGAATGTATCTAGGCAGAGGTCGTCAGGTTGTGGGATTTTCGAATCGTGGCAGCCCCTGCACAAATGAATAGTCGAGGGTCAGCATTGACGGGTATTGACGAGTATTAACAGGTATTGAACGACATTCATAAATGTAGAGTATAATGACTGGTCGATTAAAAACCACTTTCAGGGGAGCTTTCAAAATGCATGAACTGCGAAGACAGCTAGGCGCCACGACCCGCAGTCAAAGCTCAGCTCAGCTAACCTTCACTCACTTTGCTGACTAGTCGTGCACGCATAGGCCATGCTGACTGGCCAGCTGTAGGGGTCTGAAAGCGTGAAACCTTGTTTAGGGACTCAAAGATGTTTCCGAATAATGAGCTACACTTCAGCTTGTTCCATGTAAGTAGTTAGCCAGTCAGGGGCCAGCCATAGTAGCTTGTCAAGGAGGTCGACTGTTTTATGAGTAGGAAGATCACCGTAACGGTGTACCAATACCGATTTTTGAGGCACGAAGACAAAATAAGCTGGGTGCAGCGGTAACATGTACGCGTTTGGCCCGTGTGGCCATATGAGGATCTGGTCAGCAAGCGGACGTCGGGATAAATGACAGGCATATTAGGTTGATGCTGCGGCCTGGAATGGCCAGTTGCATTCAATGATGCCTTGGGCCTGAACAGGAAGGCCAGAAGCGGTTGACAAGCGTGTTGCTGCTCCACAAGCGGCCACAGGCGGCTCCGCGGGCACCCAAGTGTTGGCAAATCTGTAGCATAATTAAAGCAATCTGGGGTAGTTGATCTGCACTGGTCGCGTGAATAAGGAATCAATGAAATCATTCAGGTCTCAACATACAGCATTGGAACCTCTCAGTATCAGCTTCGCTGGTCACTAGATGCACTGACCGGTACTCAGGTCAAAGTCCAGGCTGTTAAGCCCGCTGTTAGCCCGCGCTATCACCGCGAATGCCCGCTGGCCCTTGCTGCCAAACGGTAAAACTCTATGCGTGCAGATTTGCAAGATGACACGACCTATTAAACCTTATGGGGACGTGTCGCGGTGGTCGTGGCGGCCATAAAGAGGGTCGCTGTCGCTGCAGTGGTCGACGAACAGACAAAATGGCATCCATAGCGGCCGAGCTCACGGCGCGCGCGTCTCCACTGGATGGCGTGCACCTCGGCGTCATTCTGCCGCTGGCGCCATTTGTGGTTGTTGCTGCCATTCTCGTGTTCTGTGCGCGTTCCCATCTAAGGCTGCCCCTTAGCTGAGCAAAACTGAGCCCTCAGCCCCCAGTACAGCCCCCTCAGCTGACCAGCAGACCAGCATACTCAAGCAACACAACTCCAGATCCACAGGCCCTGCGCGATCTCATCTACACTGCCCGCCAAGTTGGTACCTGCATGTGCAGCGGGTGCTATTCTTGGCAGGCCCGCCTGAGCCTCGAGCGGAGGGGCGAAAGTGCCACGTTAGCACAAGCGGGCACGCGGGCGCGGGCGTATGCCGCAGGGCCACACCCACAGCACGTCATGGACAAGTACACAGCATGAGCATGAACATGAAGCAATTGAAGGCATTTGACATTAACAGGTATTACAACATTCTACAGGTCAAGATGCACCATGTCGTCGTGAGCAATTGATGTGGTCTTTTTGTTGTTATATTGGCTCTTGCAATGCCAATTGATGCTTGGCTACAGGCACCCCAGACCGTGCCCCTGCCCCGGCCCCTTTAGGCGGCGCCCTCGCCCCTTCGTGGGCCACTGCCCGCCTTTGTTCATCGCCGATTGGGCCCAATTGGGCAGGTTCTCCGCCCCAGCGCCGAAACTGGTCGCAACCCGAGGGGTATGGTTTGCAGTAGGAGTCGATTGGACTAGCCAGCTGGTAGTGTAGCAATTGAGCAGTCAATCGCAGGTCAATTGTCAGTTGTCATGGTCAATTGTCATGGTCAATTGAGTGGTGGTCGTTCCAAGTCGTCAGTATGGGTTTACCAACTCAATGGACTTCTGTCTCCTTCTCTGCCAATTCACTTGTGTGCAGTGCCATTGCGCCTCGGCGCCCTAGCAACGCCCCCGCCCTGGTATTTGTTTTGCCAATCCCATGACGTCGATGCCCCCGAGCCGCGTGTTTGGCTGGCACAATTGACTGGCAGCTGGAAAACTATAAAAACCCCCCCTTCCGCCCACTACCTCCCTTTCATCTAACCCATCAATCAATTGACTATCAAAATGTTTGGATTTAACGAGGACGACCACAAGCAGGTTTACCAGAACGGCGACCAGAAGACCTCGTTTGGCCAGGAGGTTCTTGCCGGTGCCGCCTCGTTTGAGGCTGCCCGCCTGTTCGAGAGCCACCAGCGCTCCGAGGGCAAGTCGGTCTCGCACGGTTTCGCCAAGGAGCTGCTCGCCGGCTTTGTCGGTGGTGAGGTTGACAAGTACGCTCAGAAGGAGTACATCTCGCACGAGGACAAGCAGCAGCTCACCCAGCAGGCCACCCAGCAGGCTCAGGGTGCCTACGACCAGCACTACGGTCAGTACGACCAGTGGGACCCCAACCACCCCCCTGCCGTCCAGAACTACTAAGTTCGCAGCAATGGCAACAATTATGTTGTAGCCTAGTGTAGCTAAATTAAATGGACTATTGTGCGATTACGCCAATGAGCTGATGAGCTCTAGATGATTCCGTAAGCCTCTATAACCCCTGGCACGGCTTAGGCACAAATGTCAAAACACCCCTTAGCACTATGCTGGACTCTCTACTTGCCTCCATTCTGCTTCAATTCGACCTTAGTTCTCTGTTTAGTCATTTCCTACTTAGCTTTTCTTAATTACCTCTCTTAAACTCTTCACTTCAAGTTCAACCTCATTTAACTGTCTGATTCTATTGTCTCCTACTTCTCACCTTAAAGGCTGGTGGCTGTTGTACGCCCAACCCTGATCCCTGAAAAATTACCGTTTGGCCTCCACCACATCACAATGTCGGAACCGAGCCAGGGCCACTCAGACCAGCCGGAAGTTGGCTTCGCTGAGCAGACATTCAACTCGGTCCATGAGTTTGTCTCGGTGAGTATTTGTCGTATATAGCTCGACAGCTCGACCCTCAGCTTCGTTGCTAACCTCAGGACCACCCCGTCATATCTGGAGTCGGAGCAATTGCAGGCTTCTTCTTTGTAAGTTTCAGCGAGGCTCGATTATGCATTGATGAGCTGAGGCCCAGAAGTGAGGTATTCGGTAGCAGTGGACTTGATTGTATGCCCCGTCCTTCCATGTACATGCACGCCTTTAGATGCCATGCTTCTATGACTGTGCTTCTATGACTGTGCTTCTATGACTGTGCTTCTATGACTGTGCCTCTGCATCCGTATACTGCATTCCTGACCTCTGATGCTGCTTCACTCATCTTACATCTCATCCCCCTCCTTTGCTAACCCAGGTTAAATCGCTTGTGCGAAAGAACGGCCCCGGCGTGGGCGGCCGCGCCTTCTTCAACGGCGGCTTCGAGTCGAAAATGACGCCCAAAGAAGCTCTCCAGATCCTCAACCTGCGCGAGTCGACACTGAACAAAACCAAGCTCAAGGACACTCACCGTCGCATCATGCTCCTCAACCATCCCGACCGTGGCGGATCGCCCTACCTGGCCACCAAAATCAACGAGGCCAAGGATCTCCTCGAGAAGCGTGGAGGCATCCGATGAGTCTAGCTTCTTCGCTCCTGTCTTCCTCCTGTCTCACTCCCGTTCTCTCGGCCCATCACCGGTGACTCTTGTACATAGTAATGTGATCATGCTGTATTTTTAACTGCTATATTAGCCTCAGATATCGGTTTACAGTTCCCGGGCACTCAGCTTCATCGACCCTCATCTTCTTATGCACATTCTCCATCAACGTCGCTCACCTCTCTACTTGGCAAAAATGGACACGACGTCCTCGTCCTCGACGCGATGCTGCAATCCACACTTTTGCGGACTATGCTTGGCAGAGGCGCCCCAGACGAGGGCATACCGGAACTTGGACTTGAAGTCGCGATGGATCGAATCGCACACGTCCTCAATAGAGTTGTGGGCCTTGCGCACTACCATGGGGTCCGCAAAGTTGGGCGCAACACCCTTGCGCTTGGTGAAGATGCGCAGCAACGACAGGTCGGCCCAGATGCGCTCCAGCAAGTCCTCAATGCCGAGACTCATCGAGACGGAAATCACCACGGTGTTAGGCTGACGGGCCAGTCGGTCCGTCTCCTCGAGGGACACAGCATCGATCTTGTTGTAACAATACAGGCACGGGATGTAGGACCGGTGCGACGAGTTGATAACATCAATGAAGTCCTCAACCGTCACCTCGGGGTCACGCACAAGCACGTCGGCATTGTGGATCTTGTAGTCTCGCAGAATGCTGGCCACCATCTTCTCGTCGAGGTATTTGGGCGGTGACGTGGCATTGAACTTGAGTCCACCGGCCTTCTTCACCTTGAAGTGCACGTTCGGCGGTGACTTGTTGAGGCGGATGCCAACTGCCTCGAGCTCGCGCTCGAGAATGTTTCGCTGGTCGTCCGACTTTGTAGCATCCAGCACCATCAAAACAAGATCCGCCGTCTTGGCTGTCGCCACAACTTGGCGACCACGACCTTTGCCCTCGGACGCTCCCTGGATGATTCCAGGCAGATCGAGAATCTGGATCTCACTTCCATTGTACTCGAGCACTCCCGGCACCGATGTCAGCGTTGTGAAAGCGTACTGCGCCACCTCGGACTTTGTCTTTGTCACCTTTGACAGCAGCGACGACTTTCCTACTGACGGGAACCCAATGAGAGCTACGCGCGCATCTCCACTCTTTGACACTTCAAAGCCCTGGCCTGGCGACGATGACGATCCAGGCGCCGGTTCAAGTAGCTGCTGGCGATATCTGGCAAGTTTTCCCTTGAGCAGACCAATGTGGTACTCGGTGGCCTTGTTCTTCTGTGTTCGGGCCAGCTCCTCCTGGATCTGCTGGATCTTATCCGTGATACCCATGTTAAACGATAGAATAAATGATAAATAATGCCACAAACTTTTCACCTCAGTGGATCAACTGATGTACAAGGCAGCTCAGAGAGAGGAATGTTTGAAAGCCGCTGACAATGTGATGGAATCTCCTGAGAAGTGCGATACGCCAGAGGTAATATGGCTCAATGAATCTCGTCAAAATTGCTGGAGTCGTTTGGGTGAATATTCAGGGGTGCAGCATTCGAGAAGCGAGCCAGAGGAGCAGCAAATCTCAGCCAATGGAGCGTGGGAAGCGGTCTGCGACTAGGATAGGCTGCTATACTCAGTCGGAACTCGTCAATTCACCTGTTATCCTTACAGCTCTATACCGCCTCTTCAATTGAGCTTCTTACTACTATAGCTCTACCTGTGCCCCGATATAGCAATATGCCTCTTCCAGTATCACCATTCATCTTGACTTTGTCGACTAAGATACTCACTATCTCACAGTCTACAGTCTTGTATCTTCTTTGCTAGTTTGACCTGACTAGGTTCCGCTGGCTCTCCTTCAGCTCTTTGAATTCTTCTCTTCTTTCTCATCTCTTCACTGTCTACTTCCAGTCCTCTCCATGCCCACGGTAGTACTCCACACGAGCTCAGGGGACATTGGCCTCGAGCTGTACGACCAGCATGCGCCCAAGACGTGCCATAACTTCGTGGAGCTGGCTCGCCGCGGCTACTACGACGGCACACTGTTCCACCGCGTTATACCCGACTTCATGATCCAGGGAGGAGACCCTACCGGCTCTGGATACGGCGGAGAGAGCATTTACGGCAAGACGTTTGAAGACGAGATCCACGCCGGACTCAAGCACACGGGCGCCGGTATTCTCAGCATGGCCAACAGCGGGCCTGGAACCAATGGCTCGCAGTTCTTCCTTACGCTGGCGCCGACTCCTTGGCTCGACGGTAAGCACACGATCTTTGGCAGGGTAAACTCGGGCATTGCAGTTGTCGAACGAATCGGCCGCACTGCTACTTCCGAAGACGACCGACCAGTCGACGACATCAAAGTGCTCCGGGCCGAGGTGGTGGAGTAGTATACGCTTTTAGTATACGCTGTTTGAGATGGCCCGCACGGGACTGCAAAAGGATGGTATGTCAAGCGGGTGTCAAGTTGGTGAATTACACTAACCTAGTACTAAATCTGTACCGGATGTGCATTCGACAGGTGTACCGCAAGCCCGAGCCGTCGCAGCCCAACTTCCGCGCGTTTGTGCGCAAGAGCTTTGCCAGCTACTCGCATCTGTCGCGCCGTGACGTCTCGACCATTGAGTTTCTGCTGCGCAAGGGCAACCGCATGTACGAGACATACTCGAGTCCAAGTGTCAGCAACATCAGTTAGGCGGAAGCAATGGCGAAAGTAATGGGCGCTTGACTCCAATTCAGCCAGAGCCAACCAACGACCTCACTTGATCCGACATCATACTTACCTCGCTTAAGCCAACCTCGCTTTAGCCCAAGCTTCACTGTACATAGCCCTCTCACCTGTATATAAATTGCATCGAGTTGTTTAACGCCTTAAGGTTCTCGTTTTGAGTACATCAGCTAATTTGATACTGTGATACTGTGCTACTATGCTACTGTGTTAGTACGCTAATAACAATTAATCTTCCGAGCTTGTTTTATTTAGTTCATCAGACTCGATGGCTGCGCTGAGCTCTTCTCTAATTATACCTTTTGAATAGCGTGCATATCCCGCGGATAATCCTTTAAGCAGGGCGATGAGTGGCTAGACTCACGCCCATCACAACTAGTCTGTTTCTGAAATATTCATTATTCTACTGCTCCCTCTTCTTCCTGAGTCCTTTTGTTTTATCCCTCCCATCATTTCCCCCCTATTTTATTTCCTCTTTTCCTGTCTCTCTTTCGTGCTCACTTGCGACTCCTTCACATGGTAATATGCACGACCGTTGCAAGGTCCCGACGAACAGGGCTCAGATCGGTTATGAGCTGGGCCGAAACCGAGTACAACAAATTGCTCGCCGGTTAGAATCGTTGCTACTCGGTTTTCTTTCGTCGACTTCAGCGACATATGGTGCTTATAGTCGACTTATAGTTGACCGGTCGGGTGCAGGCCCGGCACTTAGAAGACCGTTGCGCCGACACGCCTACCTCGGTCCAGCGGAGCGGCGTTAGCTCGGCTAACCCAGGGGGTCCGGGGTAACATAAAACCGCCCATGGGTCCAAATGTTTTTTTCCACCCCACGTTTTCTCCATCTTAACTATTACTTTTACCATGTCTGACTCGGGCGAAAACATCGAGGCCGTCAAGGAGAACGCGCTGCTTGGCCAGGTCAAGTCGTTTGTTGCTGGTGGTTTTGGTGGTGTTTGTGCCGTTGCTGTAGGTCACCCGTTTGATCTCGTCAAAGTACGACTCCAGACGGCTCCTGCTGGCACCTATGGCGGAGCCATCGATGTCGTGAAGAAAACGCTCGCAGCAGACGGAGCCCGCGGTCTCTACCGTGGAGTCGTGGCTCCTCTTGTCGGAGTGACTCCCATGTTTGCCATTTCGTTCTGGGGTTACGACCTCGGCCAGCGCATCGTGCAGTCGGTCGCCAAGCCTGAGGACGGCGCCAAGCTGACCATTGGCCAGATCTCGGCGGCTGGTTTCCTTTCTGCCATCCCCACCACCGCCGTTGCGGCTCCGTTTGAGCGCGTCAAGGTGCTACTGCAGCTCCAGGGCCAAAAGCCCGGCGCCAAGCAGTTCAATGGCGCTCTCGACGTTGTCTCGCATCTGTACAAAGAGGGCGGTCTCCGCTCTGTGTTCAAGGGCTCTGTGGCCACGATTGCTCGTGACGGTCCCGGCTCAGCGCTGTACTTTGCTACCTACGAGTACCTCAAGCGCCGTCTTACACCCGAGGGCTCGACCATGTCGCTTGGCGCCATCTCCTTTGCCGGAGGAATGGCTGGTGTTGCCATGTGGGTGCCTGTCTTCCCCATTGACACCATCAAGTCAAACCTGCAGTCGTCAGAAACCCCGCAGTCCATTGGCCAGGTCACCAAGGCCATCTACCGCTCTGGTGGCTTCAAGGCATTCTTCCCAGGCATTGGTCCGGCCCTGCTGCGTTCCTTCCCCGCCAACGCCGCCACGTTTGTCGGTGTCGAGCTCGCCCACCAGGCGTTTGTTCGTCTGGGCATGTAATTACTATAGACTAACGAGTTACGATCCCAGCCAGCAGTCTAGACAGTTCAGTCCAGCAGTCCAGACAGTCAAGCAGTCCAGCTATTCCAAGCAGTAATTCATTGTCATGCATTCGTCTATTCGTCTAGGTTCGCTGTCGTGAGTAGAACTCGTTAAAGTCGAGTCGCACCGCCAGAAACCGCATCTCGCTGTTGTCGGCCTGCTCCAGCTTGTACACGAGCTCGTCGACATTGCGCTCAAACGTCTGCTTCAGCTCCTGTACGCCTGACGCCAGGTTCTCGAGTCGCATCAGCTCGTCGTGCCGTAGGTCTCCACTTGGGTTCGTCAGCCACAGGTTGTAGATTCCGTCCGCAAGCCCGCGGAACGACAGAATGCTCTTGAGGATCTCGTGCAGCTCGCCAATGAGCCCTCCACCGCCCAGCAGTCCCTTATGTGTGATCTGCTTGAGGTAGTTGCGGTGAGCCTCGATTGTCTCGTCAACGGTAAGACCGCCCTCGCGGTCAAGCTGCTTCTTTAACGAGTCCCACGACATCTCGACAACCTCATAGTTGATATAGTACTGAAGCTCACCCACAAAGTGCGACATCTCATGGCATAGACGCCGCACTATCCCCCACTCTGGCCGCTGTGTAGCCATTGACTTGCCTCTGTGACCCGTCGCCAGCAGCTTCCAGATGGTGTAAAGTGAGAAGCTGGCCCACTTGATGCGCCAGAGAAAGTTGAACACCCGCAAGTATTCGCGCGAGGCCATCTTGTCCAGAATGACAATATCAAGAGGCCGCTCGACCCTGTACTCGAGCGTGAACACCTCCCAGCCAATATCTCCGTGGCTCAGCTCAAGCATACGCGCATCAACGCTCTTGAGGACCTCGGGGCTGTCAAACTGCGAGTTCGATCCCCGAATGGCCGTCTCCAGCATTGACGTAAGGTGGTGCCGTAATAGGGACGAAGCGGGCTGGTCGAGCGTCGCAGCCGACTCCTCTACAAGCAACTGGACAAAGTCTCCTTTACCCAGTAGGAGGTAATCCTTCAGTCCCTGTAGATGCTGTCCAATGTGAAAGTTGTCTCTCAGCAGCGTGTTGAGATGCATCACAACCTCGTCGTAGCCCTCAAAGATGCGCTGCTCGAGGGAATGTGAGTCGAAAACAGGTGTGAACCGTGTTGAGCGGCGCACATCGACCCATTCGTGGTCCTCACAGAGAACGCGGATAAAGTACAGAGATTTCCCTGTTTGAAAGACCTGGTGCGCAACCTTGCTTGTCATATAGCATGGCACCAGCGACGCATCCATAGTGAACCGTTCATTCCACGCAGCGTCCTCAGGCCCTGATTTGACAAAGAACTCTTCAAACGGATCGACAAGTCGTCCCCGGCTGATCCACTGGTTGAGGATCTCAAAGAATGGTTTTGACAGCTTCTCCAATAGCCTCGTAGCAAGCTCCGACACAAACTGGTCGCCATTCTGTGAGTACTCGTACATGATGCTCAGAATCTGTCCGCCGCCAACTACGCTCTCAGACTGCTGGTGAATAGCATATAGCAGTCTCAAGGTCAGCGTAGCATCATGCAGCAAGAACAAGCACCGGTGCAGCGTCAAGCTGTCACGTCGAATGGCTCCCTCTATTGATCCCACCAGCTCCAGATAGCTATGGAGTTCGTCGGAAATGCAGCTCTTGAGCGACTGGCGAACGAGGCTAGGCCGTTTCGGTTTCTTGTCGACAGTGGCCCGCAGCTGTTTGTAGAGCACTGCTGGCTCCAAAATCTGATATAATAGACTCATCAGAGGAAACGGGAGTGTACGTGGAACCTCTAATGATACGGCCTCGTCCGCTACGGCCCATTTGAAGTATGTTGTTTTGAGGCCCCGCAGCGCATATGGCAGGTCCTTGAGCAGCTCTGAATCTGGAGGTTCTTGATGTTCGTGAAGCATGCGAAGAATGTCGCTTGCTGGCGTCGATTCAGCCATAGCTGGCGATTCTGACCGCGCATTCTGCCCCAGATTGAGCCGGTTCATGCCCACATTCAGCTCCTCATGTGAGCCCAGCATCTCTGTCATGCCACGGGCGTATAAATATGAGACTCGCTCTATAAGTCAGAACTGCCTGTCGCGACAAAACTGTAGTCGAGCACTGAACTGATCCTACTAAACTTCTGTCGTGGGGTTGATTTATCTCGACACAAGCATCAATAAATCAGACGCGTAAATTTCAGCCGCACATAACAGCCGCGCGCATATCTGGTGCTCTACTGTGCACCCGAGCCAGTCAGGAGAAGCCGACTATTGTTGGAATGTGAATATAACGGGTACTTTACTTGGACTACTGTAGGTGCATGAGCGTCCCTGGTAAATGTTACGCGCGTACAACCTTTGTGTCGTTTCATCCGTCTAATCATAACTTATCGCCGTATTACGTCCACATCGGGAAATGATCGCCAGTCGCCACGACTCACACGATTTCAGCATTTTCTCCAATTATACCATCTGCTATCAGTCGTGATTCACTTTTATTGATCGCACGTCTTTTCTCACACACTTCAAAATGGATGCCTTCCGGAATGTTCTCACCAGCTTCACGGTATGATTTCAGTTGTTCGCGTCTGTGTCTCAAAGCTAACAACAGTATTCCTCGCTCCTGGTATGTACCGCGTCTCTAGGACAATGAGGTGAAGTGACAGACTGTGATTTGGTCTGCTCAAGTTGCGCAAGGTGACCATATCAGGTCTACCAACTACATTAAAGTAGCTGTTCCAGTTCCTTTGATTAACTTGGTTCCTTGGTTTACTTGCCTGGCTTCATCACTGGTCGCGAAATCGAGTCATGGCAGTCGAGGCAGTGCAGTGGCAATCCATGGTGGTGCATTCGGTTCGCTTCGTGGAACAGCATTCATGGGACTTACAAGTCTTCAGATGCTTCCATTTCAGTCGTTACATGCTACGTCTTGCTGGTACTGCTGAGCTTCTACTGCTTCTTCTGTCGTCTACGACTGTCACCAGGCACTTCACACGTCACTTCACAATCGGCGTCATCTCCTGCCTCGCGTCTTAACTAACTCAGAACTCGGGCACCTCGATCCAGTCGCGATTCTCGAACCTCAAGAGCCCGCAGGACTTTTTCGACTTCCGCAGACTCTCAAAGCCTCAGGGATGGGGTGATGCTCAGAGCCGAATCCAGTTCAACCTTGGCTACTTCTCGACCAACTACGCTGTTGTGCTTGGCCTGCTGTCAGTGTGGAGCTTGATCACGAACCTGCTGCTGCTGTTCGTCATTGTGTTTGTGGCCGCTGCCGTTTATGGAATCGGCCGCCTCAATGGCCAGGACCTCGAGACGCCCTTCGGAACCATTACTATCAGCTCTCTGTACCTGGGTCTCTTCATCGTCGCTGTTCCCCTCGGCCTATTCGCTTCGCCCCTGAGCACTGTGTTCTGGCTTATTGGTGCATCGGGTGTCACCATTCTCGGACACGCTTCTCTCATGGAGAAGCCCATTGAGAGCGCCTTTGCCGAGGAGCAGGTCTAAGGATCCACCAGAGCCACGCTCGAAGATCAGACTTGATCTAACCTTCGCAACCTATAGACGGACTTGGTAATAATGAAACTGTTGCGAGGTAATCACCACTCTAAAGCTACTGCCAGTGTCCATGCTATCATCAATCATATCATCATTTATTACAGTTTGCTTCCTGAGTTAGAACAGCTTCAACACAATGGAAACACCATAGATCAGGTCCACGCCTTGTCAGAGGCGAAATATCATCAAAGCCACGTATATTGGGCACAGTTGACCGTCGTGAGAGTGGAAAATCATCATTAAATGGCAGGTTCAAGTGGTACTTACCTGACCAAAGCAAAGCCACTAAGCAAGGCATCAGACACGAAGTTTCTCATCAAAAAAATCAGACATATGCTTGTCTTTGAAATTTCATTTCATCATCTTGCTCTGCTCGTGGCTAATTGTATCCTGTGATATCTTGAAGAAATTAAGCTTTCGTTAGAATAATCACAATAAGTTGCGGCCACAGATGGGATCAGATAGGCATGAATGGTATTAAAAAAAGGTTTATCGTCATCAGGAAACCTGAATAGGACTCGTCATCAAAGTAATCATCACGTCAATCCGTAGCCTGGTATGTCAATAAACTCACCTTGAATTCGTGTATCTAACCTATGGATGCGTGGGTATCTGACGTGTTAGAAACAGTCTTGAGAAATTTTCAGTCCAGATAAAAAATTCAGTATCGTGGGTTTTCTAGGCCCACTAAAAAAGCATATCACTCATCCATATCAGTGCCCAGTGCTGTGGATCGTCATTTGGTATCTGGCGCTGGAGTATAGTTACCTTGAGTTAGCAAGATGCAACGTTTCAATTTGTCACAAACGAAAAAAAATCAGGCTTAGCAAAAACATTCTCAACAGTATAGTTCTGCCAGTAATTCCAGCTTTGTTTTTAATGGTCATCACTTTAGTTCGTTTGCGATGGCAGTGCAATCATATTTACCTTTTGGGTATTTGCAAAGCATCCGCTTGCTATTGGTTCGGTGAATCTAGGTATCTCGAGTTAGTTAACACTTCGATGGCAACTATCACCACAGCACAAATCAGGTTCAGGTCATGCATTCTGATCATTAAGACTTTCACAAACTCTAGTTTGAAAATTGTTTGGTTTGATCATCAATTTGACTTGTGCTGAGGCAATTGTCCATGCCACTTACATAGTGTAAAGTTGCATTGGAAGAGGGAAAAAATTGCCCGGCATTTTTTTATACCTTTGTACTTACCCGGTTCTGCAGCCAAACGGGACGCTCACTGACGATCTCCAGCAGCACAGAAGACATGAGTATAGCCTATCTGTGCTTCCTTCTCGTGAAATTCGGTGTCCTTTCTTTATATCCTATAACTTAGTTATCATACTCTGCTCAGAAGTCTGGAAATTCACTTGGAACGCCCCTTCGCTTTTCCTGGGTGGGATGCCTCTACTGTACTGTACTATACAATCCTTATGCAATGTCTATATTGTAGATCTAGGTATTGACAGAAAGTCTTGGGCCGCGACGAGGCTTTGACTGCCGGGCCGATCCCTTTGGACCTCCCGGATTGGATCCCTTTGGCTTTTCAGGTTCCTTCGCATTGTCCTCAGACGGGCCTTGGACTCGCTGAGATTCCTGGGCCCACCATTTCTCGAACTCCTCTTCCTGCTGAATGTCCTTCAAACTGCGACTGTTACGCTCCGACTCAGCTTGAATAGCGCGCTGTTCTTGCTGGATGATGTCTCCTAGACTCATTAGTGGAGCCTCGGGCTTGCTAGGTGCCTTGCCCTTTGCCTTGTAGGCCGCAAATGGCGAGTCGTTCGAGACTCTGGGTTTGTCAGTGTCCACAGGCTTGCTCCACGGGCTGTTAGGTGCGACAGGCGTTGGCGGATCTCGCACAGCTTCAGACATCATTGAGGGAGTCTCTTTGTGCTTCTGTTTCTGCTCTCGTTCCAATCGCTTGCGTTCCTTTTGAGACAGCTTGGCAGATACATCGTTGATTGTAGGCACGAACCCAGCTCTCTGGGCTGCCCCACTGGAGCCAATGGACGTAGACGCTTTGGGAGAAGGCGTCGCCCACTGAAGTGGACTCAGCTTGCTCTGGTTAATGGAGGGAGTGCTGGCAACGGCTTGTTTAGCTCCAAGCCCAGGCACAGAGGGACTCGCGTTAATAGGTGATGAGCTGATGGTGCCTCCAATCGAGTTGAGCCTGTGAACAGAGCTGCGTGCACTGCGACTGATGTCGAACCGTGGCGACACAGATCCTGGAGACGTGGACGATAGGTTTCGAGGACGTAACGGGACAGCTTTCGAACCACTGACCGATGCCGGAGAACCAAACATGCCTACAGGGGGTGTTGATGACAATGCAGCAATAGGCCGCACACCCGTACTTGGTCTACGGAGTGCTGGCGACCTCTCTGCTTCGTCGCCCCAGCCTGAAGATCCCAGTTTCGGCGATCCTCGAGAAACAACTGTCCAGGGGTTTGCTGGATGCCGTGGTCCGCCTGGCAACGACTCGACGGATTTTGTTCTCTGACGTTCGGATACTGGAGGCGATCCTTCTTTCTTCGGCGTCGCGCCGTCTTGGTCAAACTGGAAAATATCTTCGTCAGCAGCAGAAGACACGCTGATATCAGCCAACTCGGCCAGCTTCTGCACCCTCGGGATCTTTTGCGACAGAAACGAAAACTGACTAGACGCACCACATATGGGCACTACTGCAGCAGTGAAATCATTGTGAACATCAGCGTTGTCCAAGAACCGGTAAAACGCTTCTGTCGGGTCGCTGCGAGTACTTATCATACCAGACGTTTTCAAGTAACGGCGAAGGAAGGACTCGACTCTTGTCATAGCATCGGGCTTCATATCAATCAAGAATCTAGGTTAGATAGAGAAAGCAACCAGTGGATATCACTCACCCGTTCTCAAGCAGACACTCGAGGTTCTGTCGAATATAGTACAGCAAGTTCTCAACAAGCTGCGAACCGGCATACTTGATTGACTCGGACAGTAGCCAAGCAACGTTCTTGACAGTAACTATGTTAGCTAGGCTTCAAAGTCATAGGGGGAGACTCACCAAAATTGCGTATGACACACTCGCAGATCTGCTGAAGCTTGGGAAGCAAAAGTTCGTCGGCAACTTCCATGACATTAAGGACGAAGCGCACAAAGTCCTTAGATGTCTCCTCGGCAACATCGTTAAAGATGCTTTCTTCAAAATCGCCGTACAGGTGTCGTACGACGATTCCGAAAACATCAGCAGGAATGTGCTCCAGAAATACACTCATGTTGCCGTGTGAATCATAGGTCCGTGAGTCAGACCAGCGCTCTGACAGTAACGTCGCAAAGTACGCTGATCTGAGGCTTAGAATGTAGCTATGAGCAAGAGTCGAAGCACCTCCTTCCAGGAAGATAACCACGTCTGCTGTTGCAGCACCCGCAGGAGTAGTCAGAGTCATAAGATCGTGGCCAAGGTTGCGTCTGGGTTCTTCCTCACGGTAGATTCCAGGCCAATAGTTAACCAGATGCAGTGCTTCCTTCAGAAGTCCCATTTCAATGCTAGAATCCTGGGACATGGTAGACTTTGTACGCTCGCTCCATGGTTTGAGCGAGTAATCAGTGTAGAGGTAGTACGCAAACACCAGGAGAGTCGTGAGCTGGAATCCTTCAAACTCAATGCATGGAACCTGACCATGTTTGCCCGGTCGAATATGCCTCGTTCCAGTCTTACCGACGTTGAGAGTCACTTTAGAGCCCAGGACATTCATGAGCTTGGGGCATCTGCTTTCGACAACAGCTCTATGAACCGGAACAGCTCTGTCACCAACTCTTAGTGCCAAGTCAAAGCCTCGTTCTGCCATGAACTCGACTTCGCTAGTGCTTAGCTTGAAACCATCCTCGGGGTAGGAGCTCAGCCAAGAGCGGAGACCCGCATAGCTCTCGTCAGTTTCGATCATAAGAGGACCAGTTCGAACGCTCGAAGTCTGCTCGTCGGCGTTTCCATCTTCATCAGATGCGTTAATAGGGCCGAGAAACTTCAGCTCGTGTTTGCTGTCTTGGGAAGCATCCTGGGACTGTCCAAGAAGTCTCTCACTGCGGTTCTTGTCATGGGGGACATATGAGACCAAAAAATGCATATCGTCACTCAAATTGGTGCGATCAATAAATAACGGAGGGGTTTCAACATCCTCACAGATAGCCGCGAACGAACCGAATCCAGGATCGCAGCGAACAGACCGCGTGCGCGTGATGAGGGGAACACGGTCAAACTTGTATTCGCTCTTGCGTTTTGTCGAGATCTTCTTCTTCCGGATGCTCGACCTGAACACACTACCAGCAAGCGTACACAAGATGACGGATCCATCGTCGGCAATGTCAACGTCCTGGGCAGCCATGTGGCGCTTTCGTGCGATCCAGATCGTCGAAACAGTTACGCTACGGGCCATTTGCGTAGAGCGGATGTGCTCCTGATCTGGCACGTAGTGCTCCGACAGCGAAAACGCGTACACCGAACCGTCGCTAGCCAAGACACACACTGAGCCCGCTTTGCTGGCGGCGATCTTCGATATCGTGATAGTGCGTGGCACTACGCGCTTGCACACATATGCGTTGAAGTCCTTTGTATCAGCCATCGAGTGGTCAGCGAGCGGAATGGGAACTCGGAAGAAGACAGAGTTCATGAAGACAAACACCTCCTGTCGCCTCTCGGGCAAGACAATGGTAGCCACATCAGTAGCACAGATAGTCTCGATTTTGCCCGCAAAGTCCAGGGGCATCTTGCGGGGGAGAGGCTCTATTATGGCAGGCGTGCTCATCGGCGAGATGTCTTCTGAAACAATTCCACCAGTTGCCAAGTCCGAAGAAAAGCCCATGTGGCCCACATTCTTTCCCCAGCAGTAGGCCTCGTCCTCTGTGTAGACGACGGTGTGAATATTCGAAGCGGAGCAGCCGATGAGTCTCTTCTTCTTCAGGTCTCCTCCGACCTTTCGGGGCAGAGAGCTCGACTCAAGTCGTGACTTTCCGACTGTGTATCCGAGCTGGCCAGCTCTATTGGAGCCAAACGTGTAGCACTCCCGCGTATCGGTAAGGACGACGGTATGGTCGAGGCCAGTGGCGACTGCGACAACCTTTGAGTTTGCAAATTCTGGGATCTGGACAAAAGTGAACTGCGTTGCTAGCGACTCGGAGCCGAGACCGAGACGACCTCCACGAGAGATTCCGCATATGTAGATGTTGTGTTTGGGGTCCTTGGTGATGACAACGGTGTGAAGCTTCGACATGGACACTTGGCGGATGTGAAATGGGGCGAACTTGTGTTGTGGGGGCACGTGAGACGAAGCAAACTGGCGGCGCAGCTTCACCATCTCTGGGTTCATGCGGTCGTCTGGGTCAGCGAAGCCCAAGACATGGTTGGCATTAGATCCGAACATAAAGAGACGTGAAGATGCGTGGGGCCGTTGTGGCGGCAGACAGCCCTCGTCTTCGAGGAAGAGCGCGTTCATGACCTCAAAGGGTGTCTCTTTTGATCTGTCCTTGGCGCGGATAGCATCGCGCGAATGGGCCATGATCCGCTGGGCCGACTCGATATTGCCCGCTGCGAGAGCACGATGTAATGGAGTCCACCCACTCTCGTAGTCGGTAGACAGAACGTCTATGTAGTGGTGATCGAGTAGATGTTCGACAGTCCTTGTCATGCCAGCTGTAGCGGCCAGCGATAGCAACGAGCGGCCAAACAGGTCGCGCTGATTGAGGGTCGACTTGTTCATGGCTTCGATGATCTCGGCTAGAGGCTGAGATGGTCGAGGAGCCTTTGCGGGTCTCTCCAGAGCCGTAGCTCCTGGAGGAGGTTTCCCTGGAAGAGTCGAGTCATGTTTCGGCCGAGGTTGACTCATGTCACAAATGTGCAACTCCTAGAATCAGATAGGAACCATCAGCGGGAACTGGAGATCAGTAATCAGGGGCAAAGCAATACAAGCAAGGCCAGTAGGCAGTCGAGGGTGAATGGCGAGCTCGCGTGGATTGTCCTGATCTACAGATTAACAATGACTGCGAGCGGCTGGTGGGGTATCGGTGAAGTGGACAGGACAATCAAGCTGATTCGATGGTGGAATGACGCGGCAATGGTTCCGCCAGGTGGTACAAGTAGGATGGATGAATGAGACTGAGTTGAGTCCTTAAGGTGCGATGAGGACAGGGCTGATTTAGGACTGCGTGGTGATATGCATAGGTTGATCCCAGAGAAAGAGTAACTATCGGCATACGGTAAAGATATAAGCAGTCATATAAACCAGAAATGTAAAGTAGAGATGTTGAATAGAGATATAAGACGCGTTACTTCATTACTACAGTATTGTTGAATACAGTTGAAGAGCGGCCAAAATGGTACTTAACGCGAGTGCAGCACAAGTCACAAGCCATCAGCCAGCTGTGCAGCAGACCAAGAGAACACTCAGGACACCAAAAACAGCAAGGACAGCTGAAACAGGCATCTGTCACGCCTTTGGCTCATTCTTGGCTTGAGCTCGGGTATCGCGATTGACCTCGTGGGGTACGCGTGCAGCCGAGCCATTCCACGTGTAGGTACGGCCTTCTGCGTCTGGACGTGCCCTGACATGCCCTGAACATGGCGGGGGGTATGTAAGCCAGTGTGTAGAAACGAGATTGATCCATCGTCAATTAATAGACCGTAATGACTCAATTAGTGAGTACTGAGTCAGTTACTCATCTAGGTACTGGCTAGGACAATGCCGTAGAGGAGCTTCTGATGTAGAGTCATGTAGTGGATCTGGATTCGATCTGGGGTCATCTTTGTTACGTTCAAAGACACAGCTCAGTCGAGATCGAGAGGAAACCACCCATACTCGTCGAAATCAACGGCTCCATTCTCCTCGACGGGAATCTCCTCGCGTAGCTTGACCACTTGGTGTTGGCGATGTGGCGCCTGTGAGACGCGACCTTGAGCATTGACGATCCGCCACCAAGGCACCGTTTCGCTGTTGAAGACAGGTAGCTGGTCAGCAGGCGTGTCGGATCCAACTGCCCGTCGTGGCAGATGCTTGAGCGCGAATCCGACTCGTCGTGAACTGTCTGGAGCTCCAATAAGCATGGCTATATGGCCTGTGTTAGTCATGTCCAGACACGATAGAGCCCGCTCACCGTAGCTCGTGACATGGCCATGAGGAACCCGCTGGATTGTCTCGTAGACAGCAATGTGGAATGCTCGCGCCTCTACTGACTTAGACCCATACGGGTACTCGTCAGTGCCTTGGATCTCCTCATCAGATGCCATTGTGAGGGAATAAGGCTGAGTTTGAAGCGATTGAAGCCATCGACTTAACATCAACATAGCCTCCAATCCAAACATCTACAAATGGCCTAACGTTCTACTGCTCGTAAGCCTACTGTTCGACCGCTTACTGCTCGTAAGCCTGCTTGAGACTAACCCCAGCTTCATAGGTGCCAGCTCTACTTGTGTCGCGGATAACAACAGCTTGTACAGCGCAACTGAGCAACTAACAAACAGTGACACATTCTAACACCTTCCCTCTTTCCAGTGGGGCAGCTGGTCGATGTCTGTTTGCAGTCGTCATTTGTCTTCGCAGTCGTCGCTGGCGGTGCTGTCTCGCTCATATGGTATGGTAAACCAAAGCTTTATTATGCTCATAGAGTCATTTTTATCATACAACAGGATGCTACAACATCAGTGCAATGCTCATGCGAACGTAGAGCACTTAGATGTTGAGCTTAGTTCGTCGCCAGTGTCGTCGCTTCGAGTTGTAACTGCGTTAGCATCGTTCATGAGCGCAAACAACGGCAAACTTACCGAATGGTGGTACCAGTCTTGAATCGGAACCACTGGGGGATGGGACGGTTCTGCTTCAGAGCCTTGGCGAGCTTGACCTTGGTCTTGAAAGACTTCTGCGAGGGCATTTTTGGTGTGTAACGAGATACTACGAAGCTGGGTTTTGGATTTGATTTCTACATGAAATTTGTGCGTTAGGGCTGAATTTCCCAAAAGGGGCAACTTTATTACCTGTTTGGGAGTTAGGGCTAAATTTGTGTGACTGTGTTTCCAACTCGCCCAAAACGGGAATGTTGTATCCTCGGGTTAGGGATATTCTAAATGCCAGCCGCGCTTTACAGCCGCTCCGTCCGGGGTAGTCCTAACCACAGTATGCTCACTCACTATCCGATATCCAGTCAATGCAAATGCTATTCAATATAGTACAGTTCCACATTGCGCCTCAGACTTGCCTTAGCTCTCGTCAACGGCCGTGCCGGTTACGCCAGTTAAACCTGTAGGTTCCTTCCGTCAAACCGGGCCTGCGGCCTCCAAAGTATCTGTAGTCATCATTGGCACTGTGGTTAAGAGGTGATTGATGTGTCTGTGCACGATTCACCAATAAATAATTAGTAGACCCTCCACTCATAGTAAGTCCGATCCACGGACCTTGCGGTCTCCAAACTCCATCTTGGCTGTGCGCGCACCAAACTGGATCGCTCGCTTCTTCTCGTCGGCCACGAGCGTGAGGCCACTGGAGCGTGCAATCTGGCGGAGTACATGCTTCGTCTCCATGTTCCTCTCCACACACTCGTCGTCTTCAGAGAGGTGCACCTTTGACCTCAATGGGCACTCAGACAGGCCCCAGTGTACGACGCGCTCGTCAAGGAACGGATACCTGACTTCCTTCCCCCATGTAGCACAGACGCGGTCGTCTCGACCTAAGTTGCGTTCATGGAGTCGGTCGAAATCAAGTTCCAGCTCTCCGGCAAGTCCGTCATATCCCGTCTGCCGCAGCCGCGTCGTATGTCTCGTGTACCCTCCAAACAGCTCGTCGGCACCAAGCCCAGAGAGCAGTACAGGAGCATTACTAGAGTACTCGGAGTGCGAGTCTTCGTCAGGCCTTAGGTAGAGACGACCGCTGCCGCGACTGGCAAAGTAAAATGCAATGGCAATCGACAGGTCCATGACTGTGCGCTGCGGCCACATGAGCTGCTGAACAGTGGACCGGTGCTGTAGCGTCTCGGTGTACGGGACATCGATCTGCACAAAGCGGAACCGGCCCGGATCCTGCGCAACGTGTACAAGTTCTGTCCAAGAGCGCCGACCCAGCTGCCGGTCTGGAGTGTCGTAGCCTCCACCTTTGCGTTGGTTTTCAAACGCAACATTCAGCAGATCAATGGCGACTCCTACTGGGAGTATCCTGTCCACCATCAGGGCAAGAAGCGTGCAGTCTATTCCTCCAGAGAAGAGGATAGCTACGTGTGGTGCGTCAGGTGAGAGATTAACGCCCGGAGGAACAGGGACATGCCATACGCGGCATCGGACGGCCTCTAGAAGAAGCGCCTCGAGGTCTTCATAGGAGGCAGGACCATCCACCACGCGGTTGATGCGACCGTACGGATATAGCAGAGGAGAATCGTACGACCAAGGGGTAACTTGAATGTCACTCGTGAACTTGAGCTTGCCATTGTCAAGCTCAGCGCGAATGCTGTATAGCTGACCCCCTGGTACCTGCTGCAAAGTCTCGATAGTCACATCTGGAGGGACACTAGTGATAATGAGATTTCCACCAGAGAAGTCGTACAAAAGGCTCCGGCGTCCGATACAGTCGCGTGCGAACCACAGAGTCGAGGTTGTTTTCTCATAGTAGACAAATGCATACTCGCCTCGAAGTCTCGCTACTGTCTCTACCACTCCGTCGGCCTGGAACTTGTCAAACAGAAACTGTGTATCGTTTTGGTTGATCTCGGCATTGTAGAGTTCGCCATTAAACTGGAGAAGACCGCTGTCATTACACAGCGGCTGCTCTGTCAGCGGCTCTCTTAGCGAGAGCACTGAAGAGAAGGCCGTGGCATTGGACGCCAGTGACACGGAGCCAAACGAGCTGGGGCCGCGGAGTTTGATGCGGAGTTTTGCAGATTCAAGCCACTGTGGATGTTCGCCTACCACAAAGATGATTCCGCACATATAATTCCATGGACCGTGCAAATCAGATGATCAGGCAGATGATTGGGCAGATGACGAGGTGGAGATTCCGCCGAGATTCGAAATTGAGCCCAGATCCGATACGTGGGGCTCAAATGATCATGCAAAATCCCAACAATGGCGTTCCGCAACGGCCGAAACTTAGTTTAATACAAAGTCGATAAAACACCAATTTCACCGTTGAAACGCATCTTACCCCTGGGCCGCACCCCCACTACTTGCGGCCCGGATGGCCCGGATAACAGCATACCGCCGGTTAACCGCATGGCCGTATATGGTTCTCCCCACATCACAAGGGCACACTGCCTCCTTATCACTTGAACCGCCCCGGCATTCAAGTTTGCGAACCCCCGCTACCTCGACACTTCAAGCATCTGCCCTGTTGGTGTAGGCTTGTGCGGTACAATCAGCTGAGCATCTCACCAGCGCCGTACCCGTGACAGCCGCAAATAACATTGGTGGCTGGCTACTTTAGGGTATCCCTTAGTACCCGGTGCACCCTCGTAAATCTGGCAGTGCTACTGCGCGACAACCTCGAGGTCCCGTCTGAGCTGCAATTGAGTCTGTGGAGTGCTCTGGCTGCTCTCGAGACTGTTTGAGGAACTTTGGATTGCATTGGCAGGCATAGAGCCAGCAACTGAGCAAGTCCGCCTGTCTTTCAGCAATTGCATTGAAGCACTGGCTTTTACACGAATTCTGCCGACTGAGCGCCCTGAATCACCATGTCAAAGGCATTTGTACGTTCCATCAAGAACGTCACCAATGGCTACTCGTCAGCCCAGGTCAAGGTGCGCAATGCCACGAGCAACGACTCGTGGGGCCCCAGCACGGCCGACATGCAGGACATTGCGCGCTTGACATTTGAACGCAACGAACTGTTTGAGGTCATGGAGATGCTGGACCGCCGTCTCAACGACAAGGGCAAGAACTGGCGCCATGTCATGAAGGCCCTCACTGTTCTTGACTACATTGTCCACACGGGCTCTGAGGAGGTCGTCATGTGGTGCAAAGACAACCTGTACATTATCAAAACTCTCCGCGAGTTCCACTACATTGACGAAGGTGGCCGCGACCAGGGCACGAGCATCCGAGCCAAGGCTCGCGAGCTGACGACCTTGGTTCAGGACGACGACCAGTTGCGTGAGGCTCGCCGTGACCGCGGAGCCAACCGACGACGTCGACGAGAACGTGAGGATCGAGAGCGCGAGCAGCATGAGCGCGACCATGGCAGCGACCGCCGATCGGGCCGCCGTGGAAGCTCTCGTCCTGCCGAGGATGACGACGAAGAGCTGCAGCGGGCCATAGACGAGAGTAAGCGCATGGCTGAGCTCGACGAGCAACGACGCCGTGCTCGCGGAGGATCGGATGAGGATCTCCGCAAAGCCATTATGCTGAGTCAGGAGGAGGAGCAGTACCGCGGGCGTGACAACATTTTTGATGCCGCTCCTGCTCCTGCTCCCGTCCAGAATAACGCTAGCGATCTGCTTATTGACACGAACGAGTACGCGCAGCCCCAGCAGCAGTTCTTCTACCAGCCGCAGGTCCAGCCACAGCTTCAGCAGCAGTACGCCCAGCAGTTCGACATGTACGGTAACCCGGTTTCTGGCTACCAGCAGCAGCAGCCGCTTTCTACGGGACTCCTTCAAAGCGCTTATGCCACCACGGGTGGAGCATTCCCTCAGTATACTGGCTACCAGCCTCAGCAGCAGATCCAGCAGCCGGTTCAGCAGCAGCCTGAGCTTGCTCCCTTGCAGCCTCTTAAGACGGGCTCCAACAACCCGTTTGCTCGTCAGGACGTCTTTACTCCGCCGACCCAGTCCACTCCTTCTATGAATCAACTTCAGCAGAGCACTCAGCAACAGCAGCAGCAGCAACAGCTACAACAGCAGCAGCGACAGCTACAGCAACAACAGCAGCAGCAACAGCAGCAACAGCAGCAGCGACACCGACCCAGCAACTTTGATTCCTCGCATATGGATGAACTCAACACTCTGCTGAGCAACGGAGACGGTGTTGACACTTTTGGCAACGTCGGCGAGCAGCGCATACCTGCTCATCATACCAAGTCTGTGTTTGTCAACTCGACGGGTATGGGACACCAGCAGCCCTCGAACAATCCGTTCCTTGGACAACAATACACGGGCATTGCTACGACAAACCCCGTGCAGCCAGCCTTTACGGGCTATGGTTTTGGAAATGCCCAGCAATCTCAACAGGCCTATCAGCAGCAGCAGCAGCAGCCTCGCTCGAATGGCTACAACAACCTCATTGATTTGTAGTTGGTAACAGCGTGATGTACGTTTGGTTGTGCGCATAAGCAAAATACGTGCGCTGCATACCTGTCAGGAGAACTGACAAGAATCATTTCTCCATGCTACTGGACTTGTTTTCTATCTAGTTTTACTGTGAATGCCATTTTATTGTATATGCCAGGGTATTAATAGTGATGGTCCAGTGTCAATAGAAGTAGTTGTGTCGTTGGAGTATGCAAAGTCTTTGAAAGACGAATAAATAAGTCGTAGCTTCAAGCGTAGCTTCACGATTCTTCGGCCGGCCGGTGTATGATAACACTGGAAAGGCTCTGCTGGTCATCGGAGAGGCTGTCATTGTCGTTGTCACGCGGGTATTGGCTTGAGTACGACTGGCGGGTGAGCTGAGGCGACAGCACGCGAGAGCTGAGCTGCGAGAGTGGGTATCCAAGATTTCCCGAAACGCTGAAGCGCTTGGAGCCGTCAAAATACGACGAATATGGCGTCAGGCCGCTAGGAGAGCTGCTAGCTTGTTGTGCATAATCGCGCGACGAGAGACGGCTAGGCACGGCCAAAGCAGCCGGGTCCCAGGGAGCCAGATGAGGCGAGCTCACGGGGCTGCCGGCTGCGTAGCTGGTGCTGGCGCTATACCGACGTAGATGGCTCATGTGATGGCCGTAGTGCGCCGAGGGCATTCCGCTTGACGACTGCATGTGAATCGAGGGCACAGACATGTGTCGTGCTTGTGGGCTCATGGACGTGAGAGACACCAGGCCAGAGTCGTCTGCTGGAGCGCGAACGCGGTAGATGGTGTGTAGGAACGCCTCCATGAAGTCGTTGAACTCGGTCTCCATGAGCGGCCGGCCCGAGAACCGAGACTGTTCGTACAGCTCCACGAACCGCGACACCTTGTCTGACCAGTCGACAAACTGGCACGATTCGAGCATCAGCATGTATTCGCGCAGAGGCATGCCTCTAGGTCTCGCCAGCGCTGGTTGCAGCAGGCGGACCTTGTTCTCGAGCAACGCCTGGCTCGCCATAACAACTTCGTCGTAGGTCGGAGCGTCTTCGAGCGACGTGCCGGTCAGGTCCGGATTCAAAAGTCCTGGATGCGATACGCTGTCTGGAGGCATCGTGTCCTCGACGATTTTGGCGCACCGAGCCAGCTCGTCGCGGATCCGCTTGATGCTGCGCTCGGACAGGTCGTCTGCCGACCCCACGAACCGCCGAGGCATGTCCGACAGTGAGCGCTTGACGTTGAGCAGTCGAGCGATGCAGATGAATATGATGGCCACAACAGACGTTACGTACGCCACAACAACGATGATGGCGTCCCAGAACTGCCCACTCGACTCGGACTGTAGGATGGTATCAATGGGCGTCGCTACCAGCATGACAATGAACACGAGGATGAGCACCACCAGCGACGACCGGTACAGCCAGCGCTGGAGGCGCCTGTTCCGGGGCTGTGCGGGCATCGAAACAAATCTCCAGTCGAGGCCAAAGTGGAAGGTCAGAAGTCGGTTCAGAGGTAAAGGTTCAAAGTGATCCAAAAGTCCTGTTTGTTTGTGGAGTGAATGCAGGGCGGTGTAAATCTGGCCGCAGACTGCACAGCCGTCTCAGGGGGGCTGACACCAGATTATGAAGAGCCTCCGTTCGATCTTACCAGTTGGAGCTGGCTTTATAAATGGTTTCTATTTACTGTGTTGATCGTGTTGTATTGACTGTTGATTAATTGTGATTGTTATATTGTGATTGATATATTGATGTCCTATGTGAGTGCTAAACACGAGTTACAGTTATACTGTCCCCATCGTTTCACCAAACATTCTACTCCGGAGCGAACTGATGACCAACAGCCAAAGTACGAAGGTCGCCGGTGAAAGCACGAATCTCATCGGTGAAGCGGGATACGGAGGTCCAGCTGAGGTCTTGAGTCCAGTTGACGCCCCGAGTCCAGTTGACGCTCTGAGTCCAGTTGGAAGCAAGATCAGCACTCTCAGACATCCACTTTCTTGCCTGGGAACGCTCGGTGTTGCCAAAGAGTAGCACAAGCGCGAGCACAATCGCCATAGCTGCAGAGTAGACGCGAATACGACCCAAGAACGGTTGCTTCTCAACGAACAGTGCCTTAGGCTTGATGGGTGACTGCAGCGATACAAGGTCGGCAATGTCACCTACAGGCCGCGTGAGACGCTTGGTAGGCGATTTAAGCTCGTCTGCAGAAACTCCTGTAGCCACAGACGGCGTAGTAGCGTCGAAAGTCAAATCGCTGTCAGCTGTCGTCTCCGTGTCGAGATCGCTCTCTGAGAACTCACTATCAAACAGATCCTCAGAGTCGTAGGTCGTATCCGTGACCAGCTCGGCCCACGTATACTTGAGAGGAGTGGTCTCAGACATGATGAGGATGAGGTGAAGTTGAGTGAAGTACTGTGCAAGTACTGTAGTGTAGTACTGTTTAGTGTACTGTAGAATGTACTGTAGTGTACCAGAGATGAAGAATTTACACAGCAGGTAGCTCGAGTTGTTGATGATAAATGGCAGAGAGAACGGGCAGACTGTCCAGTTTAAATAGCAGGTCTTGCATTCCACCGCGTCTGGACGCGATGCTAGTCGGCTGGTCAGTCGACTCGTCAATCTGCTTCGCATGCATGTTTTGCAGATCCCCTGCATGCACTTGACGAACTGCCAGATGCGGGGATACTCGAATGCCAACGACACACGGCGAGCCAACGGGTAAAGGCGACAGTCGACTCAAGACAAGAACACATATGTGATGAAGGTAGTCAAGGCAAACGACAGTTCAACGCATCATGCAGGGACCGGACTTGACGCATTTGGCACTTGGAGATAAGAGTTGCCTTGATCCAACAACTGGCTGCTTTGGCACTGTAAATCAGCCTGTAGGATATCATCATGAACTTGAGATGTGGTCTACAGATGGCTACCGTTCGTATCTG
The DNA here is from genome assembly GCA_030570555.1 of Sugiyamaella valdiviana. Classification (NCBI taxonomy): domain Eukaryota; kingdom Fungi; phylum Ascomycota; class Dipodascomycetes; order Dipodascales; family Trichomonascaceae; genus Sugiyamaella; species Sugiyamaella valdiviana. Next base: position 1,616,589 of record JAJLWF010000002.1, read on the forward strand.
ACAGTCGAATTAGCCCCAGTACTTACCAGTTCCCTACTAGCTCGTGCCGCCTATCTGGACCTGTGTTACATCCGACTCGTACGGCACAATGCGGGGTTAACTATTAGACTCACATCGCGGTACCAGATACGATTTAAACTATAATCAACGCACGGTGACTGCATCGGTCGATATTCCTGCCGGCCCCACGGTCCGCTTCACACGGTTGCTGCTCTTAGTCATCTCAGGCATGAGTCGTGGCATTGATATAAAGCGCGCATGTCCTCATTAGCGCATTCTCATTTGATACCACCACATTTGTACAATAGCAACAATGACCCCTTCAAAGATTGTTCTCTACGGCAGAGATATGTAGGTAGTATTATCTGCCGTTTACGCCTATATGCTAACACAGATGTCCTCACACACACCGCACCTCGATTGCACTCGAGCTGGCTGGAGTCGACTACGAGATGAAGCTCGTTGATGTCACCAACAAGCCCGACTGGTTCATCAAGCTCTCGCCTACTGCAAAGGTTCCTACTCTCGACGTCGACGGCCAGATCTTCGTCGAGTCTCTTGTCACTACGGGCCTAGTAGCTGGGCTCTTTCCTCAAGCTCAGCTCGTGTCCAAGGACGCGTTCGTCAATGCACGCAGTGCGCTGTGGGCCGATCGCTTCGCCGAGTATTTCGGCAGCCTCGTCACGCTGCCATTCCGCGATCCCGATGCCAGCGCCGAGGAAGTTCACGACAAGTTCTTTGAAGGCCTCGACAAAGCGCTTCCATACCTGGGGACTCCAGGCCCGTTTGCAGCTGGCCAGATCCATCCGCTTCTCGGAGACGTCATCGTTGCTCCTTATGTCGGCCGCATCGAGAAGCAGCTGGAGCTTGGATATCTGCCTCAGCAAGTCCGTACGACACTGACGACCAACGAGAAGTACGCACCCTACGTGCGCTACACCGAGGCCATCACCTCGCTCCCAGCGTATAAGAAGACCTTCTATGCCGAAGAGCTAACTGATCTGTACAGCAAACGCACTGCACCCAAGTACAAGAAGTAGCCAGCGCCGGTAGCTGGTCAATCGAGTCAATTCATAAATGTATGGTATAATAGATTAACTCTGGACCTGTTGATTAGACATTAGCGTAAACGTCGTATGTACCCCTGGATCTGCACATAATGCCTGACCAAAGAGAAGAAAACTGAAGCAATGGGTATTAAGATGTTATCAAAAGTGAGCCACTGACGAAGAGCGTTCACATCCACTCCAGGAGTTGGTATTTGGTAGTTTGGTGTATGATAACTGCTATTTGGATAACCTGGAGTTCAGTATTTGGTATTGTGTAGTTCACTTCAACGTACTCTGTCTGTACTGTCGGGTCCGTATCTGTCCTGCATCGAACTCACCGAAGCAAGTCTTCAGAGACCCGTTTCTATTGGCCGTGTCGCGGCGACTTTTCAATCGGCCTCGACGTGGCCGGCTAATAGCCAAAGTGGAGAAGTTAAATTCTAGGGCATGGACAACCGAATCTACAGGAAAAATTCCACTACGCATTTACTAGACCTGTTTGCAACAAGCCAACAGATGATACTGCGGGCAATACAATTATTTTATTCACCCGACCGGCATGGCAGCTTGAGGCCAAGCTTCACCACACTAAAATACAGGTGCATAGATATGAAAACATGACACAAGTACAAATCGTGAACCAATTCTTTTCGGTAACACCACGGCCACGTTCAAAGACGACGACCACGGCGACCACCCTTTCTGCGGGTCGAGTCAGAGGGAACGGGGGTAACGTCCTCGATACGGCCAATCTTGATTCCCGAGCGGGCCAGAGCACGCAGAGCGCTCTGGGCACCAGGACCGGGGGTCTTGGTACCGGTACCACCAGTGGCACGGATCTTGAAGTGCAGAGCAGTGATGCCCACCTCCTTGCACTTGGCGGCAACGTCCTGAGCGGCCAGCATGGCGGCGTAGGGCGAAGACTCGTCGTGGTCAGCCTTGACCTTCATACCTCCAGTGACACGCGAGATGGTCTCACGGCCAGTCAGATCAGTAACGTGGACGAAAGTGTCGTTGAAAGATGCAAATACGCGGGCAACACCGAACACCTGCTCACCCTCGCGGGTCTGCAGACCAAGAGTGACGTTTTCTGCATTGTTAGCCAAGTTCACCACCAAAGTTCAAAGACAGATGCGACGAATCCACAAATCGAGCAGAACCTGCGAAACTCCGAGATCCGTACGGTATTCGTCTTCATCGTCTTCGTTGTTTCATCCGTGCGGGCTACTCACCAGACTTAGGCGCCATTTTTTGTAGTTGTGATAGTCGTCAAGTGTCGATGGATTTGGCACCGAATTTCACGAGAGTACTTTGGGAACTTGAGTCGGTGGGAGTGGCGTGACGGGTTTTTCGAGTTGAATTACCTAAACAGGAAGGTACGTCGCAAGTAGTAGGGATAGGGCAGAGCAGCGAGGCATCGGTTAGGGCTAATATGCGGCTGAATAGCAAACGGCTGGAACAGGGCACGGGCACACCGGCAAGGGCACATCAAGGGCAGATAGTATGCATATCTGTAGTCTTACGTAGACCTCCATTGTGACCTGTACTTTAAGGAAGATACGCTTTGCATTGTCTCTTCTTCTTCTTTCGACTCTTGAATCAACATGAAACTTCCAAGGCCTTCTTTGGTTACGCTGGACGTGTTTGGCACGGTGTATACGCCAGCTCCAGCTGTAGAGCTTCAATACAGCCAACTGGCTGCTCAGCATGGCCTCCACGTCCCTGCGCCCGAAATTCGCCGTCATTTCGCTCCAGGTGAGTTTTTACACTGGAATTGTAGCTGTTGGCTAACACAGCTTTCAAACAGGCTGCTAGAAAATGGCCCAACTACGGTAAAGCCGTCGGTATGCCTTTAGATTCGTGGTGGACAGAGGTGATTCGACACACTTTCAAAGAAGCGGCTCCTAAATCTACAGTCTCTGACGACATGTGCGCGGAGATGAACCGTCATTTCAACTCATCCGCTGCGTACCATGTGTTCCCTGATAGTGTTGACATGATTAAGCGATTGCATGCCGGTGGAGTCGATATTGGCGTGCTGTCGAACTCAGATCCGGGAGTGAGGCCCATCCTGGACGGCCTTGAGTTGTTCCACTATTTCAAGCTCAACCACGACAAGAAGCCAGTTACAATGGAGAGAAGTGAACCCGACAATGTCTTTCTTTCCTATGAGACAGGCTACGAGAAGCCCGATCCGCGTGCATTCCAAGCTGCACACACGGACTTTGTCTACGCCCATGTATCAACTGAACGTGCCGGTTTAGGCCAGTCTCGGTACTGGCATGTTGGTGATGACCACGCAAAAGACTTTGCTGGAGCCATTGGTGCGGGTGTCAATGCCGTGCTCGTCGACCGCACTGGCGAGCTGCTGGATATTCGTCAACAGCTCATCGACCAAGGCAACTCCTCGGGAGAACTCTATGTCACGGACGACCTGGTAGCTGTCAAGCCGCCGTCTGGACCCATCAGCGTCTACACGAATGACATGCGCCGATTCGCCGAGCTTTTTGATCTGTAGTAGCAGCTAAGCCGGCAGCTCGGGCTTCTTTCCCAACATTCTTCCAGATCAGCTCTTATCAAGTTCTGCTAGTTATGCGGTTGGCACTGTTTTCCTACTTGTGCTGGCCTTTTTTGTGACGTCTGTTCACTCCGCTTTGATATCTACGGCAAGCTAGCTCCTGCAGGGGGAGTGCGGCTTACTTCCTTATTCCAAACCACACAACCGCGCTTATCGACTTACACTTCACACTTGCCATGAAGAAGGACTCGGAGAGATCACATTTCCACCTCACGGTCCCGCGTAGTGCCATGTTCTTCTCGGAGTGGATGGAGACGCCCCTCGAGCCCAGCAACGTGACGGTCCCACCCGAACACGAGCCTCCCAATGAAGACGAGACCGACGAAAACGGGCCCGACTCCGAGTTCCAGCCGACGGGATTCGGCGGCTCAAGCACTCACAAGCACAACAGGGTCCCAGAATGGAAAGATCTTGGTCTCGACGATCTGCTTGCGCGCAAAAACAACCGCCCTTACGACCGTACGTTTGTCCAGTTTCCCCAGCTGCCGAAGCGCGACACCGAGCCCGCCGCTCCTCAAAGGCGTCCTCTTCGATAGCGCGCGAATTGTCGGTTCCAGGCTGTTCTTACACGTGAACGAGCGCACTGAGTGAATCGGGCTCGTTGGTCTTTTACCGAGCAACCGCGGCCCTCTACTCATATCGTTGACGTGAATATCGGAGCTACAATTGCCCATTGATCTCTACCATTCGCCCGCTCTATCTCGTTGCATATGACTTCATCTATATGTACCGACGTTTACTTGTACACCGCCTATAACTGCGCGACAAGCCTGCTGACTTGCTCGGCAATTGCATCTCCTACTTGGCTCGTTGAGGCCGTTCCGCCCAGGTCCTTGGTACGGATGCTGAGACCGCCAAGCTCCTCATCGTCAAGGACAGTCTTCACGGCTTTCTCGATGGCCTCGGCGATATCATCACGAAGCACTGTATAGCGGAACAGCAGCGCCACGCTGAGGATCGTTGCCACGGGATTGACAGCTCCTCTGGGTAGATCCGGCGCAGACCCGTGACTCGGCTCGTATAATGCGGCTTTGGCTCTGTAGCCGGGCTCACTGCTCGGCACCTCGGAGAGTGAAGCTGAAGGCAGTAGACCCAGTGATCCAACAATCACTGCTGACTCGTCGCTTAAGATATCCCCAAAAGTGTTATCACACAGTACAATACCATTTAGTGACCGAGGCTTCTGCATCATTACAACCGTAGCACTGTCTGCCAACTGGTGGACAAGTTCGACATCTGGAAACTCGCGCTCAACAGTAGCCTGGACAGTTTTGCGCCAGAGTCTCGACACAGCCAAGACATTCGCCTTGTCGCACGAGATGATCCGCTTGGATCCTGAGGGCATCTTCCGCGCCAGATATCCGGCCATTCGTGTTATCCGCTCCACTTCACCCTTCGTATATCCCCATACATCACTGGCGTAGTCCTCAGTCTCGGTTTTCTCGCCAAAGTACGCACCTCCACAATTCTCCCGTAGAACGGTAAAGTCCGTTGCGCGAACAACGTCCGGTTTGAGCACCGAGAAGTGAATGAGGCTCTCTGATGGGAACTTGCACGGCCGGATGTTGGCCCAGCAGTTGAGAGTCTTCCGTAGAGCTAGAACTCCAGACTCGGCACGAATGGGCAGATTCTCCCACTTTGGACCTCCCACTGCTCCAAATAGCACAGCATCCGACTTCTGGGCTTTCACGAGAACTTCCTCAGTGATTGGAACTCCATGAGCATCGATTGAAGCTCCACCAAATGTGCCGTATTCAAGCTCGATGTTCACGTCCACAGACGACTCGTTGACGACATCGATGATCTTGACGGCCTCAGCGACCACCTCGGGCCCCACATGATCCCCCGGTAAAACGAGCACCCTGTACTGAGCCATTGTAGTGAGTTGGCTGAGTATTTGGCAGTATTGTCGATTCTTATACTACCCCACGCGCCCAGTTTGGCAATCAATCTAACGGGCTTTCTGCAGGGTGTTAGTGCATAGATTGCCATATTGGGTAACCAACCTGATGATCACTGGATATATATCGAATCGCAATGACCCCGCTACACTCGCATTTTGCACTTCTCACTCGTAAGAAAGACATGGGTCGACTTGAGAACAAAGTGGCCATCGTGACGGGCGGCGCGTCCGGCTTTGGACTTGGAATCGTGACTAAATTCGTCGAGGAGGGTGCTCGTGTGCTCGTTCTCGACATCAGCAAGGCCGCCGGAGAAGCACTAAAGGAGCAGTTCCCGGTCGGCTCTGTCCATTTCGAGCTTGCCGATGTCACGAACGCCGACGACTGGACAAAGGCGGTCAAAACAGTTGACAGCACTTGGGGGAAACTCGACATTGTTGTCAACAATGCCGGAACGACATATCCAAACAAGCCGTCAATGACAGTCACGGAGCAGGACTTCGACAAGGTCTTTGCTGTAAACGTCAAGAGCATCTTCCACTCGTTTTCGATCGTCACTCCGTACCTGCTCCAACAAGGGACTGGCGGCACGTTCATCCAGGTGTCTTCAACAGCGGCATTGCGGCCTCGGCCAGGCTTGACATGGTACAATGCGACTAAAGGAGCTGTCTCTGTCGCTTCCAAGTCAATGGCTGTCGAGTACGGTCCGCAGAACATCCGGTTTAACTGTGTGTGTCCCGTGGCTGGAGATACTCCTCTACTGAAGCAGTTTCTTGGCGAAGATACACCTGAAAGACGAGCTGCCTTCAAGGCAACAGTTCCTCTCGGTAGGTTCTCCAAGCCATCCGATATTGCCAATTCAGTGGCATTTCTAGCTAGCGACGAAGCCGAGTTCCTCACGGGAGTCGACCTCGAGGTCGATGGAGGCAGGTGTGTCTAACCGTGTAAATCTCATGATACGTAGTTATGGCGATAGCCAAGTTACATGTATACGATACGTAGAACTCAGATTTCGACTAATTGACGAGCTTCTTGAAGTCCTTGCTGTTGAGATACGAGAGAAACCGCTGAAAGCCCTCCGTCAGGTCATCCGAGTTGTTGGCGAACCCGATTCGAACGTAGCCCGGTGAATCAAACGTCTCTCCTGGCACAAGAAGCGTGCCGTGCTTATCCATCATATCGACACACAGAGCGCGCGTATCCTTGACTCCTTTGATTCGTAGAAACATCGTCGTTCCCGCTCGTGGCCGGTACAGTGAGACGAGATCGCCAGCGTCGGCCACAAACTTGTCGACGATCTTGAGGTTACGGCGACACAGCTCGGCGTTGAAGGCGAGCAGCTTGGCACGGCCAGCAAGCGCCCAGGCAGCAATGAGGTCGTCAAGAATCGAGACGGAGATTGTGTTGTAGTCGCGGCGTTTGAGACACTCGGTGAGCGCATCTTTGTCGGCCGTCACGATCCAGCCGAGACGGAGTCCTGCCATTGCAAACGCCTTCGACATACTGCCTGTTGAGATGGCTTTTGAGTACATGGACACAGGCGAGCTGGGCTCCTTGAAGCCCTCAGGTAGTGAATGGAACAGAGGCCTGTAGACCTCGTCACAAACAAGGTAGGCGTCGGCTTCCTTCGCTATAGCCACAATCTCCTCGAGCATTTCCTCGGGGATGACAGACCCCGATGGGTTGTGAGGTGTGTTGATGTTGATGAGTTTCGTCTGGCCCTTCTTGACGAGCCGTCGCAGCTCGTCGAGGTCCGGCAGGTACCCGTTCTCCTCCCTCAGCTGCAGTTCGTCAACTTTACCGCCGAACACAGCAGGCACCGACTTGAGCTGCTGGTATACGGGGTTGACGATGATGACGTGGTCGCCAGGTCCCACGAGTGAGTAGTAGAGCAGGAAGTTGGCGCCAATGGCTCCGTTCGTGATGAGAACATTGTCGGCTGTCATCTTGATGGGCCCAGAAGACGTCTCATTGTACATGTCAGCAACAGTGCTACGAAGCTGCTGTGAGCCGGGAATAGCGCCATAAAGCAGTCGCTGGTTGAGCAGAGCGTCCGTAGGGAACTTCTTGCCGAGCACCGTCTCCAACTGCGTTATAGACAGCGACTCACAGCACGTCTCTGAGATATTGAGCTCGGCCTTCGTCTCATACTCGTCCATCCACCGTTCCACGGCAAAGTCCTCTTGGTAAACCATTGTGAAGGTCAAGTGAAAGTCAATTGAGCAGGAAGCGCCTTCTATAAAGCAGGGGAACGGCTTTTATACGGTCTTCTATTCTGTTCGGCGGGCCGATCTCAATAGAAGCGCAACGATGCGGGTGGTTGATGAGTCAAAAACAACGGGCGTGCATAAAACCTGCAGGGGCATGCGAGCCAAAGCGGATAAACCGAGCGAGATGCACGGAATACCGGGAGTAACAAACCAGATATGGAGAACGACAGCGACATTACAGACTATTTGGGAGTAATTGGCAGGAAATGTGACGGATTCGGATAATGCAAGTCGAGTCACCAGTGCGGGAAGCAGGAAGCAGAGAAGGAGCCGGAACCTGTTGTGACAAGCTGACAAATGATTAAGCGGAGTATTGGGCTATGGCTTGCTCAAATGTTAGGAGCCACATCAATGCGTGGTCTGATTGGTTAATGCAGCTGTGTATTGCAGCTATGCTCTACGTCTATGTGTTACTCCTTGAGGAACAGCTGGTAGCACAGGTTGTCGGTTTCCTCGACAAACGGGTACTCGAGCTTATCCAAAAACGCCGTGAAGAGGTCATTCTCCTCTGGGGGTACCGTGATACCGGCAACAACACGGCCCGTGTCGGAACCATTGTCTCGGTAGTGGAACAGAGTGATGTTCCACTTGGAGTGCAGTCCATGAAGGAAGCGCACCAGCGAGCCCGGGCGCTCAGGGAACTCAAACTGGAAAATGCGCTCGTGGGGAGCATGCGCCTTTCCACCGACGAGGTAGCGGGCATGCGACTTAGCAAACTCGTTGTCGCTGATGTCAACGGCCTTGAACCCAAGCTTAGATACCTCTTCCAGCACCTGGGGCACTTCTACCTGGCGGTCCGAGACTGAGAATGACATGTACACATTGGCCTTTCCGTCCTCCTTGTCGAGCTCGCCATTCGAGTATCGGTACGAGAACTCGGTGACGGCGCGTGGATGGATGATGTCGACAAGCTGTCTGAATGAGCCGGGCTTTTCGGGAATGTTGACAATGAGGAAGACCTCAGTTCCCTCACCAAGCTTGGCACGCTCTGCCACGAATCGTAGTCGATCAAAGTTCATATTAGCTCCAGACAAGATTGCCACGTAAGAGCCGTCAGCTCCCGATAGTTCAGGGTTCAAAGTCAGGTATTTGTGAAGGCCTGCAACGGACAGCGCGCCAGCTGGCTCTACAATGCTGCGAGTTTCTTGGAACACGTCCTTGATAGCAGCGCAGATCTCGTCAGTAGTCGTGTGGACAACCTCATCGACGTACTTTTGACAGAGACGGAACGTCTCTTCGCCAGTGACTTTGACAGCAGCGCCGTCTGCAAACAAACCCACCTTGTCGAGGGTCACACGTTCGCCGCTCTTTAGTGATCGGTACATGGCATCAGCGTCGTAGGTCTCGACGCCGATGATCTTAACATGTGGTGCTATTCTTTTGATGTAGGCGCCAATGCCAGCGACGAGCCCTCCGCCGCCAACTCCGCAAAACACAGCTCGCAGGTTCTGCACATTCGTCTGGCGTACGAGCTCGAGACCAATCGTTCCCTGGCCAGCAATGACGTATGGGTCGTCAAAAGGCGGCACATTGGTGAGGCCGTGCTTGGCACACAGCCGAGCACACTCTTCTTTGGCCGCATCGAAGTCGTCGCCGTGGAGAACGACTTTGGCTCCTAGCCTATCAACGTTCTTGAACTTGATGCTCGGTGTCGGTGTCGGCATGACGATCGTGGCGGGGATTTTTAGGTGGTGAGCCGAGTACGCTACACCCTGGGCGTGGTTGCCCGCCGAACACGCAATCACACCCTTCCAGCTCTCCTCTGGCGGTAGTTGGGCCATCATGTTGTATGCTCCGCGAAGCTTGAAGCTGAACACGGGCTGGAGATCCTCTCGTTTGAGCAGCACATTGGCTCCCAGCTTCCCGCTCAGTCCGACAGCGGGAGTCACGGGAGTCTCATGGCACACGTCGTACACGCGGGATGTGAGGATGAGTCGAAGGTAGTCCGGGGTTCCATCCTCGAGGAGAAACGACGGGTCGACATTGGCGTACTTGCCCGTGCGCGGGCTGGCAGCAGGCACTTTGTGATTCTCAGCGCCCATTTATCTAACAATCCGTCAATGGCTCGACTTTTGGTGTCACCAGTGTTGTAGATCAAGCAGAGTGTAAACCGAATCTTTCACTTGTAATGAGTCTTTGGCAGCCGCGCTATCAGCCGCACATCCAGACGCACGATAGCGTGCCGGTGTCGGCCCGCAGTCGCCAGAGACTGAACGAATGAACGAGAAGGCATCATTTACAAGCAGAATACATAAAGTGCAGGCAGATCGTAGTATACGAAGTGAAGTGGAAACAATATTTTCAGGAGCGTGGAAGACAATATGCAACTGGGTTAAACTTTGCAACCCGGTATGCCAGTAATACTAAAGACGTAGGTGACCTAACGCTGGTAACTGGTAACAGGCAGTAGAGTGCTAATGCACTAAAAGAGTTCAAGTTAAAGCAGCCAGCTACCCATTATTCCATTGCATAATAACGGTCTAGAACGTGACTAACACGGCACCGACCTGTACCCCACCGCTGGTTCCTACCCTGGTTCCTACCCCTGTATTTACCGTTTATTTCCGCATGAGCAATTAGTAATCCCCCTACCCCATGATGACACGCTTATGAGTTGCCACTGTGCATAAAAGGTTATCTTGCATAAAAAGCTGGGGCCTTAAATACCAAGCGATATGGACTTTTTCTTCACTTAACAATGTCTAGCAATTTCGACATAGAAAAAGAGCCGCTGGTTCAGGAAACAAACGTCAACGAGACCGACAGTGGCCGCTCCAACCGCCGCGGTCGGCACCGCGTCGCCCGCATAGCCCTCGCATTGGTTATGTCAGCTGCAGCTATAGCAATGCTGTGCACAGGTGCCAACAGGTGCACTGGCATGCGTGCTCCTTGGCCGGTATCGGGACCTATGAATGCCGAGTTGATTGAGACTGCGTCGGACGGTGACGCTTCTGAGTCTTCTCTTTTCAAGGGACTTTACGACCTAGTGGGCACTGAGCCGGACGATTCCCTACTGGATGACCCTCAAACGTACGAATACGAACCGGTAGTCGTGATTGATGCAACACACCCAGCCTATCGAGCCCTCGGACCCCCTGTGGCAGAAATGGTCCTGGTGAACCACGAATTCGGCAACTCAACAGGCAAGCCCTTTGTGGGTAATTACACACCCCCTAGCACCGAGTTCACACACGTACACCTCCTACTCGAAGCTAGTACGTGGGGTCACCAACTTGATCGGATTGGCCATGTTCTACTTGGCGGAGCCGAGGTTTGGCGTACGTCGACGGCACGTCCCGGTAACCGCAATATCACGTTTGGTTACACTAAAGATGCGTGCCTGTACAGGGCTCTTTTCAGAGAGGAAAACGAGGTGACTTTTGTCCTCGACAACGTCGTGAACTCGACCTACACTGGACCTATCTCGGTAACTCTGAAAGCTACGTTCTACAATGTCAAGGAGAATGCAGCGGAGCCAGTCGACAAACTTCCATTTGAACCGCCTCAACGTGTCCCGGACAGCATCACTCCACTCACTCCTCCCTCAAACTATATCTGGTCAGCTCCGAGAGATAATATCTCCTATAGCGTCCCTGCACTGTCAAGGAACACTACACGCGCTGTGCTTGACGTCTTTTCGTCGGGCCATGCTGACGAGGAGTTTTGGTACGGCAATCTCGTTGAGGGGCTCGGTGACGGCTCAGAGCACGGCCCTGTTCGCTTAGTCGAGGTTTACGTGGATGGTAAATGGGCTGGATGTGCCGTGCCATATCCTGCAATTTACAGTGGAGGATTCTCTCCCGCACTATGGTCACGTATTGTCGCATCAAAGGCTTACGATCTGCCCTCTCACCTTATTGACCTCACTCCGTTCCTCCCTTTGCTATGGCAAGGTGCTGAAGTCTCGCTCCAAGTTACAAATGGCCGTTCTCTGTCTGACCCGAAGCGACGACAGATCGGCAACAACTGGCTTGTGAGCGCGAACCTGCTCAAGTGGGAGACTGCTGGAGTCGAAGGATCCGGTCGTCTGTTGCCCGATGGTAACCGCATTAGACGCAGTGTATTTGCCTCCCCTGCTGGTCCTGACTCGCAGTTCGTTTCACAGTCTGTGACTATTCGAACCAATGCTTTGATCACGTTTGCCACCAAATCCGAGTCAAAAACGAGCTATTTAAACTGGTCGCAGAAGGTGTCAATGTCTATTGCCGAATCGATTTCTCGCGGTCGTAAGCAGTCGCTTTCGTACACGTCAAAGTTCTTTGATACTCTGTTCCGCGATCACCGCCCTTTGACGATCCGTAACCGAGGATTGAGCCTCAATCTTGAAGTGAACCACAAATCTGAAGATGGATCCTACAGCGTTGACTACTCGAATTCTTATAGTACCCGCGACGAAGGTATGTCAACCGAGGTTAGCCAGAGCGGCTCGTCAAAGTTCGAGTTTGGCGACCCGCGTGCAACAAGTGCGGTTGGATCTATGGTGTCCAACTATAAGCAGACATGGCACCCGCAAGAGAACAGGTTCTGCAGCCATGTCATTGCTGTTAACGGCACTTTGGAAGTTTACAACAACGAGTGTTCAAGGGTTGATGATGGTGTGAAGCTTGACACATCCCCCTATGTTCACTCAATCGCGGCCGCTGGTACTTTTGGCCTGTCAATGAGTCCACGCGGTATTTGAGTAACTGAATGGGCGAAGCGCCTGGCCTGTACACCATGCAGTGTATTTGGATAGCAACAACAACTGGTAGCTACAATATGATTTTTATGAAGAGATATGCCAGAATCGACTAACCCCGGGGTTAAGACGAGGAACTGCCCGGATGGGCAAGGTCGATTCCAGTGGTAGTGTGGCTCATGCCGTCCGGATGGGCAAGGTCGATTCCAGTGGTAGTGTGGCTCATGCCGTCGATAGGACGGGCCATACTGGTGCCGAATTTTGCAGCTTCGCTGGCAAGTCTGTAGCCAGTTAATCAGGAGCCACAGGTAGCCTGGCAGCCTGGCAGCGTGATTGCCGGTTTCGTGAGGTGAACACTCCAGTCATCCCGTTAGCCAGTACAATCGAGAGGTCATCCAGGAAGTCTGCCAGCAGCTAGAGAGACGTTCAGAATCCACTAATCATGTCCAGCTTCAACCCTATCAGGAGCGAATTCATAGGAGAGCAAAACCGTGCTTCTTTGCTTCAGCCTGATCTCAATTAGGCCGTACATAATTTGGAGTCGAGCTTCTCGTCAAGCACCCCGCGATCTTCCTCAACAGTTTTAGCCGGTTCCTTCTCATTGATCGTCACCATGAGCAACCCAACAAGCGCAACCAGACTATAAGTCCAGGCTGCTATCACATACGGCAGCCCTTTGACATACCCTGGTGCGTAGGCATAGGCTTGAGCACCCTGACAAGCGAAGTCGGAGCCTAGAACGCCAACGTACGACACGTCCTGGGCTAGACACTTTCGCGCGACACTCGCCATCACGAGGTTTCTGGTTCGCCACAGGACCTGCCACGCAGCATAAACGGCCGAAGCACCGAGTGCGGCAGCTTGAATGAGACGGAGTTGCGGCGGTCGCCGACACCACCGATCTGCTCCACCGCACAAACACATCGACATGGCCACTACCGCACTAAACCCAATACCACATTTCACGCTGTCTAATGTATAGCGGAACTGATTGGCCACTTCGCCAGTCCTTGCTAGACGCTCAGTTCCAGCTACCGAGGAGTAAAATTGAAACGCAGGCCAAATTAATGTGCCCGTCAGCAAGACGAGAAATACTTCCATATAACCATTCGGTACTTGTCCGCTCTCCGATAGAGCCATTTCTGGACACCACCTGTCAAGCTTCAGCTTGCACTTCAACCTCGAGGCCACTACAATCTTTGACGGTTCTTGAAGGAGGGTAAACAGCAGAGTGGAGATACCGATATGCCTCCCTGCCCTGATCCTTCATACCTCAGATCCGTCAAGTTCACTGGAGCAGCGGAACTTAGCATAACGAATATTATTTATATAAATCAGATGAACTTGCCAATATGACAGCGTGGTACATAAGGCAAAGATCGAATGCCGTGCTAGTCCTGCGTTGACGGTTGACTGGTACTTCGCAGGATGCAGAGCGCAGATCGGTACGTTGATCATCCTGGCTAATTTGTAGTCTAATCTTGGCTTCTATCCAATACAGGATCTGCTTACGCAATCCCACTCTCAAAACAATCAACGTTCAATAAATAGGTGCATGGTCGTAACGTACATTTGCTCGTGGCTCTCCCTTATGGTCCACGGCTTCTGGCTCATGGCTTCTGGCTACGCTCCTCGCTAAGCAACTCCTCGCCTTCCTCAACGGCTGTAGGACCAGCTCGGCGCGCCCGGACTGCAACAATAACGATGGCTGCAACAACAGCTAGCAGCGGGATTGTCCAAAAGGCGATGATAGACGGCAGCTTTTTGACATACTCCACAGGGTACAAGTAAGCCTCAGAATCATGGCAGGTTACCTTCAGGCCGAGCAGCCTGACAGACTGAACGTCCGACATTGCACACTTATCTGCTAGTCGGGCCATCAACAGGTCTCGACTGTGCCACCCCACCTGCAACGCAGCATAGACCGTAGCAGTCGCAAGATAGGCAACAGCTACAACTCGAGCGATGCGGTTCAAGTCAACAAGGCCAGGTCGCAGAATGATTGAAAGGGTCAACAGCAGAATCAAAGCAGTCAAAACGGCGCCCAATAAGCTAACTGCCATGTACTTATCGTAATCTGCCAACTGGCCTGCCTTAGCCAGACTGTCATCGTGTGCAGCTACCACACCAGTGAAGACAGCTGCTACGGTAAAACAGCATAGTACCACACCGTTAATGCCCAAGGCAAAAGAGCGTTGGCCCTTAGTGAAAATGGCCCTCTGCTGTTGGCTCCACGCCATTGCTGAAAGAACAGAACAGTCTGAAGTAATGTCAGATTTCAGTGGTCAGCTCACTTGATACCAGGTCAAGGGCATGATGCACCTGTTCAGGCGGAGATCGACGGTACTGCGCACAACCAACTTTTACACCAACAATCACCGAGGGCAGAAATATCATAGGATAATAGCACATCCACGGGAGTTTGCAGCTCTTATACGGCAACGAATGGTTGCTCCAATAAATAATCTCTTTCCGGTACCAAGGGAAATAGCTACCCGACTAACTAGCAACTCGCTGCATCTAGTAGTTGCTGGGCTCTGCTACGTCTATCACGGGCCTGTAGCCAGCTAATGATACTCGGAAGAGCAGAAAACAGTGTAAGCACGTAAAGAGCCCGTATCCACTCATTCACAGTATACGCCATCATCCTGGTGAAAAGGTAAGTGGGCGCGGTGGGCCCGCCCAATGCGAGGTAGTTACACTTAAAGTGCCAGTCCAGTGAGCGGATGTACGACATACCGGTCACACATATGTAGTCTCCATTACGCAGCAATATCTGACTCGCGGCTAACGCAATCGAACCTAAGTGGACAGCAACGATAGCAATGAGACCGGGCCGGCGTAGTGCTACGGGTCCAGGTTCGCGACTCACCACCGAAATCAACATCACAACGACGATGACGGTCATAACAACGAGTGTAGGGTACTTGCCGTCCGGCTTGTAAGCTTCGAAGTCGGTCCACTCGCCGTGTTTCGCCATATCTTCTGTACTCACTGCTCTAGTGTAAGAAACAGCAGTCAGTGCAGTCGAACAACATAGCAGTAGCGATAACGCCCCTATAAACAACCGTCGTTGTCGACTCGTTATTACTTGCCTCTGTTCTTGATCGACCATCTCTGAGCACGTGGTAGGACTAAGATTAAGTTGAAGCTAAACTACATATCCAAGGTACTATCATGCAGGGCTGGGTAGATCTGCAAGCTCGCTGCACCTCTGCTATCTCCGCTGCATGCCCTGAGGACGGCCGTAGCCTCGCTGCAGAATTTCCCGTCAAACAGCTTCTGTGCATCCTCGTCAGGTAGGTTGTGGTATTACTGGCCCGTCAACAGAGCAGGTCTAGCATGCCGGCGAATGATGGCCACCAGAATCATAAGGAACAAGAGTCCAGTCCCTGTCATTGCGCTGAGCCATGCGATCGAAGCAACCAATACCGGACTCACTACAAACAGAGTTGAAGCTTCTCGTGTAGTAGCTCCTGGATTATTTTACGTGTTTCAGGGAACTGCAGACAGTCAATGATAATAGGAATCATAGTAACCATGGTAAGGGAATAAAGGGCCGATCTCCACTGCTTCGCAGAATATGCCATCATCTTAGCGTAGTTGGGACTGGCCGCACTCACTTCGTGGATCTTGGACCCAAGTCGTACCTTTGGTAAGCTAGTATACGACGCACCCGATACTGCACGCCTGTGGTCTCTAGTGCGCAGCAGCCGCTGACAGGCAGCATATGCGATCGAGATTACCTCGATGGCAAGGATAACAATGCGACCGGGCCGTCGTAGTGCCAAGGGCCCAGGCTCACGGCTCACAAACGTGAGCGACAGCACAACAGCGATAATCGTAACAACAAAATGTGAAGGGTACTTGCCGTTCAACTCGTACATCCTGAAGTTGGTCTCGTGACCCGATTTTGCCAGGCGTTCAGCAGCCGCTGCTCTAGTGAAAGATCTAGCAGTCATCCAAGTCGTGGCGCATGCCAGTAACGAAAACGCCACTATGAATAGCCATCTTTGGAGATTCGACACTCCTGGCTGTTCTTCATTGGACCCCATAGCTCTAGTCTTGTGAACTCAGTATAACGTTAGCGCGAAGTTAAGTTAGACTACATAATCTAGGGTATGCAACCAGGGCAGGGCGATGTGCTACCCCGCCTGCGTCTAGCTGATATATCTGCCGTAGCTCAGCTACAGAGCTTGGATCATATCCGGAAGTAAGTAACGTAGTCTCTGTAGCTCTTAGAAACCACAAGCCATAGTTCGAATGTATTTTATCAATAAATAGGGGAGTAACCACTACGGGACTAACTAGAAACTGACTTCAACCCTTCGCGTCAACTACCTGCTGGATGTTGTTACGTCTTGCACGGGTGTGCAGCCAATTATTGAGAATCGGAAGAGCAGTAAAGATTCCAAGCATGTAAAGAGCCGATTTCCACTCCTTGGCTGAATACGCCATCATCTTCGCGTAGTCGGGAGGGGCCGCACCCAATACTGCGCGCCTGTGGTCTCTAGTGCGGAACAGCAGCTGACACGCAGTATACGCGATCGAGCTTGCCAGGACGCCAACGATAACAATGCGACCGGGCCGGCGTAGGGCCTGGGGTCCGGGCTCACGACTTACAAATACCACCAACACCACAATAATGATCACTGTGATAGCACAAAGTGTAGGGTACTTGGCATGTAACTGGTACATTCTGAAGTTGGTCTCACGACCCGATTTTGCCAGGCGTTCAGCAGCCGCTGCTTGGGTGACAGCTCTAGCAGTCAGAAAAGTCGAAAGGCATAGCAGTAGCGAGAAAACCATTATAAACAGCCATCTTTGGAGATTCGACACTCCTGGTTGTTCTTCATTGGACCCCATCGCTCTAGTCTTGTGTACTCGGTATAACTCGAAGTTAAGATAGACTGCATATCTAGGGTATACAACCAGGGCAGGGCGATCTGCTACCCCGCCTGCATCTAGCTGCTGTAGCCAGCTACCAACTCCAGTGCTACCAGACTGCACCAGTGAGTACTAGCACAATGATAGAGCACTCATGTTGTGTTGTTTAATCAAAGGGTGCCAGCAAGGGCCCTGACCAGCAGAGACCCTGACCTCACGTGAGCACATCCAGTACTTCCCCGGTTACCAGCAGTTACATCAAATGGAGCTTTTATAGGCCGATAGTGCTTACTACACAATCAGTACACCCACAGAGCCTGGATCTTAAAGGATATAAGTAACGTACAAGTCTCTGTAGCTCTTAGGATACACAGCAAACCACCACATCGAATGCATTGTACCTTGTCAATAAATAGAGAGTATGCAACGGACTAACTATCAGCTGACTTCAACCTTCTCGTCAAGTTCCTGGGCTTTGTTACGTGCTGAACGGGCCTGCTGCCAATCAGCTATCGTCGCAATATAAAACACGGCAAGTAAGAAAAATGCCCATCTCCACTCCTTCGCAGAATACTCCATCATCTTTGCGTAGTTGGGAGTGGACAGACTGGATTCAGAGTCGTCACACGTAAGTATCCAGTCCAGTGAGTGGACGTACGACGCGCCGGTTGCACACATGTGGTCTCCAGTACGCAACAACGTCTGAACGGCAGCAAAAGCGAGCGCGCCGACCTGGATAGCATGGATAACAATGCGACCGGGCCGTCGTAGTACCAGGGGCCCAGGCTCACGACTGACAGAAGTAATCAGCATCACAACAACGACTACCATCATAAAAAAAGCTTGAGGATACTTGCCATCCAGCTGGTAAGCTGGTAAGCTCGTCTCCTGGCCAGCTTTTGCCAGACGTTCCGCAGCCGCTGCTCTAGTGAACGATCTAGCAGTCACCCAAGTCATACAGCAAGTCAGTATAGAGAACACCGCTATAAACAGCCATCGCAGGAGATTGGGCATTGGTGGCTTCTGTTCTTCATTGGACATCTCTGGACTGTTGTGTAGTATTCAGTTAAGTTGAAGTTAAACTCATATCTAGGGTATAGCCAGCCAGGGCAGGGAGGATCTGCCGGCGATCTACTATCTCCGCCTGCATCTAACTGCCATTTCAGCAGTCAGCCAGTAGCTCAAATACTGCCAGACCACCAATGAGCACCAGAGGAATGATCGAATACTCGTATTGTGATGTTTTGCAAGGAATGCCAGAAGATGCCATGACCACGCATGAGCACATCCAGTACTGCGCATCCCCTGTTACCATCAGTCACCGCAGCGGAGACACCACATAATTCAACGTTCTACGATTATTTGCATCCAAAACGCAACGCTGATACCTGAAATCAGCTCTTTCAGGCACTCGGTAGCCAGATCATTAACGCACAGAGCTCAAATCAGCTTCAGGAGCCAGGAATAGCCGGGCACAACCTCAAACATACAAATATCATTCAATGCCATAAATGTCACATTATAAATATCACGTGGACTTAAATCAACAAAGTGGATCCAGCAGAAAGCTCCATATCCGGTCTAAACCTTCTCCTCAAGCAGCTTCTGTGCTTCTTCGTCAGGGAGCTTGTGGTCTTCCTCGCCGGTCAACAGGGCAGGTCCAGCAGGTCGACGAATGACGGCTATCAGCATCATAAGGAAAAAGACCACGCTCCCTGTCATTGCGCCAAGCCATACGAACGAAGCAAGTCGAGACGCCAACGGGTCAACGACGTGCCCATCGTATGGATACATTTCGGCACACTTCACAGTGAAGCTAAACATACCCGCAAACCAGATCTCGGCATCGCCGAAATGCGACATACATTCGTTTGCAACAGTCTCCATGACAATATCTCTTTGGCACTGGTAGAACTGCCATACACTGTAGAAGGCAGGGGGGATCGCGAAGACCAAGAGCAGGGCAGCAGGAACTCGATTGCTCTTCATCAGGGGTCCCAGTTTCATGTAACACAAAGATAGGATCGTGTAGTCGGCAAGTATAAAATCCAGTCCGTGCTGTGCGCTAACCAACATGTACTCGTTGTACCCGGGAATCTGGCCTGTAGATTCCACTCGTTGAGCATCCGCTACTTTGAGGCCAGTCATGACAAATTGCCATAAAGACATGCATGTAAGAGCACAAAGAGCCCCGACAAGTGCACGCCTTCGGGTCCGTACCGAGCCCGGCGCCGGGTTTTCAGTCAGTAGAGTCATTGATTGTTGAAGTGTGTAACGGAACAAATTGTCAAGTTGGGCTCCTGCCGGGTATGAACGGCAGTGCAAGACGCCTGCAAGAGCGATAAGCGGCTGCATCAGCCGTCTTAGTGGCTGCACATCGTCTTCAATCCAACTCTTACTCGTAAATATACAATATATTGAATGATAATAGTCACTTGATAAAGGCAGAGGTCATAGACAGTGCATACCACAGTTTATAACTTTCCTCCCACAATTACGGAGGCTGGGTCATATCATACAGTAGTGAGGCCTCTGTAGCTATCATACTATACAACGACGAACTAGCAGCTCACTTCAGTTTTCTCGTCCAGTTGTTCCTGGCTTTGGTTACGTCTCGCACGGACCTGCATCCAGCTAAAGAAAATCGGAAAAGCAGTAAACATAGTAAGCACGAAAAGGGCATACCTCCACTCATTCGCAGAATACGCCATCATCTTTGCGTAATTGGGAGTGGCCAGACTCGCTTCAGAGTCGTCACACGTAAGTATCCAGCCCAGTGAGAGGACGTACGATGCACCCGATACCGCGCACTTGCGGTCTCCAATACGCAACAACATCTGAACGGCGGCAAACGCGATCGAGCTTAACTGGACAGCCACCATAGCAATGGAACTGGGCTGGCGTAGTACCAGGGGACCGGGCTTACGACTCGCCGTCGCAATCAACATTACAACTGCGATAACTGTAACAACAAAATGTGAAGGGTACTTGCCGTTCACCTCGTACATCCTGAAGTTGGTCTCGTGACCCGACTTCGCCAGACGTTCAGCAGCCGCTGCTCTAGTGAAAGATCTAGCAGTCAGCCAAGCCGTACCGCAAGTCAGTATAGAGAACGCCCCTATAAACAGCCGTCGCACGCGATTCGACATTGGTGGCTTCTGTTCTTCATTGGACATCTTGGGTCTGTTGTGTAGTTTTCAGTTAAGTTGAAATTAAACTCATATCTAGGGCAGAGCTAACCAGGGCAGGGAGGATCTGCCGGCGATCTACTATCTCCACCTGCATCTATAGCCAGCCAGCTACTGACCGCAAGACCGCGCGATTGAGTATCAGAGAAATTATCTAGCCCTCATACTGTGCTGTATGATCAGATGGCTCAGCAGGGATAGTAACCCGTATGAGCACATTGCGCATCCCCGGCTACCACTAGTAACCCACAGCACTCAGTAGCCAAATCACTAACGCACAGTCGTTGAATCAGTTTCAAGGACACCCTCAAACTATATTTCATTCAAGGCCATAAATACCACGTTATAAATATCATGTTGACTTAAATCAACTTAATAGAACCAGCAGAAAGCTCATTACCTTACACCTTCTCGTCATCCAGCATCTGTGCTTCGTCAGGATGCTTGTGGTCTTCTTGGCCGGTAAGAGCAGGTCCAGCAGGTCGACGAATGGCGGCCGCCAGCGTTATAAGGAAAAGGGTTACAGTGCCTGACATTGCGCTAAGCCATGCGTTTGAAGCATACCGAGACGACAACGGCTCAACGTGGTGCCCGTCGTACGCATATCTTCTGGCACACTTATAGCTCAAGCTAAACATGCCTGCATTCAAAATCTCGACAGGACGAACACTCGACGCCATACATTTGTTTGCCAGGAACTCCATAACAATATCTTTTTGGCACCAATAAAACCTCCATACACTGAAGAAGACAGCGGGTGTCGCCAAGACCAAGAGCAGGGCCGCAGAAGCTCGATTGCTCTTCGCTAGTGGTCCCAATATCATGGAAGACAGAATAAAGATCGTGAAGTAGGCCAGAATAAAGTACAGCCCGTTCTGCGCACTATCCCACATGTACTCGTTGTACCCCAATATCTGGCCTGTTGCTGACAGTCGTCGAACATCCGCTACTTTGACGCCAGTCCTGACAAATTGCCATATAAAAATGCATGACAGAGCACCAAGACCGAAAATTGCAAGACGTCGGGTCCGCAGCGAACCGGGTGCCCGTTCTTTAATCAGTAGAGTCATTGGTTGTTAAAATGTGTAAAGATATAAAAAAGTTAACATACAAGTTGAAAAGCGGGGTTATGGCCGGGTATGAACGGCAATGCATGACGCCTGCAAGAGCGATAAGCGGCAGCATCGGCCTTCTTAGTGGCTGCACATCGTCTTCAATCCAACTCTTAACCTGTAAATATACAAAATATTGAATGATAATAGTCACTTGATAAAGGTAGATATCGCCGATAGTACGCACCATAGTTTGGAAGTTTCCAACTACAGAGGCTGGGTCATCATAACATGTAGCAATCTCAAGTCTCCTCAGCTCTCATACCGACTAGCAGCTCAGCTCAGCCTTCTCGTCTAGTTGTTCCTGACTGTTACGCTTCGCACGGGCATGGCGCCAGCTGAAGATAATCGGAATAGCAGCAAACATTGTAAGAATGAAAAACGCAAATCCCCACTCCTTCGCAGAAAACGCCATCATCTTTGCGTAGTTGGGAGTGGACAGACTCGTTTCAGAGTCGTCACACGTAAGTATCGAGTCCAGTGAGTGGGCGTACGATGCACCGCTTGCACACATCTGGTTTCCAGTACGCATCAACATCTGAACGGCGGCAAACGCTATCGGACCCACCTGGACAGCAACGACAAACACGGAACTGGGCTCGCGTAGTAGCAGGGGACCGGGCGCACGACACACCATTGAAATCGACATTACAACACAGCCCACTGTCACTGCAAAATGTATAGGGTACATGGCGTCCACCTGATACGTTCTGAAGCTGGTCTCATGGCCCGATTTTGCCAGGCGTTCGGCAGCCGCTGCTAGAGTAAAACCTCTAGCAGTCATCCAAGCCGAACAGCATGACAGTATAGAGAACACTCCTACGTACAATAGTCGTCGGCGTCTCGTGATAGTTGGCTTCTGGTTTTCATTGGACACCATTTCTGTACTCCTGTGAAGAATTCAATGCTGTTTAAGTTGAAGTTAAACTCACATCTAGGGTATGCAACCAGGGCAGGGGCGATCCGAGAACTGCCTGCACCTCGCTATCTCCATTGCATCAAATTGCCCATACTCGGAGCGGCCAGCGGTTCAAATAATGGTAGAATACATCAAAGGGTACGAGAAGAATAATCGATCAATTATATTGTATTGGGTGTAAAATGGTGCCCCAGCAGAGCCAGATAGAGCTTTCGCATCAGGTCTATCGCTTGCAGGATCTACAACGAATTGCATTGAATAAATACACATTGGCAAGATCAATGGGAACTAGGCAATAGTCGACCAAATAGCAGTCGACTAACCCTGTCATTCCATGGAGGAGGATAAAACCACAGAATGATCTGCGACCCCAGCATTATGGGAGAAAACACCGCAAGCAGGCGGAGGGCATATCTCCACTCAGTCACCATCATCGTAGCGTAGTTTAGGGTGGACGCGTTCGCTTCGTGGGCCTTACTCGCAAGACCCAAGCCTAGTGAGGTGGCATGCGATGCACCCGATACTGCGCACTTGGATTCTCTAGTGCGCAACAGCAGCTGACACGCGGCATACGCGACCGAGCCTAGATTGACACCAACTAGACCAATGCGAGAAGGCCGGTGTAGTGCCTGGGGCCAGGGATGAGCAGTCATGGTGTGAAGTAGCACCAAAGCCGTGATAACTACTATAGCGAAGGTACCAGGGTACTTGGCGTCGGACGCTGAGAGTGCCGTCCACTGGCCCGCCTTTGCCTGACGCTCAGCAGCCGATGTTCTGACGGCTCTAGCAGCACGCCACATCATCCAGCACATTACGAAATATCCCACCACTGTGGGCCACCATGGACTGGGACTCCACGTTGCTGGCGTTTCAGTGGATACAGACCCCATCTTTGCTGGTGTATAAAAGTTCAAGTTAGTCTACATATCTAGGGTATGCAACCAGGGCAGGGGCGATCTGCAGCCTGCCTGCACCTTGCTATCTCCGCTGCATCAGGCCCATACTCGGAGCGGCCAGAAGTTCAAACACTGCTAGAATACGCGAATGGATGCGGGAAGAATTATCATATTGTACTCGTTGGTCAGATGACGCTACCTGAGCCAGATAGAGCCATCACATCAAGTCTATAGCTTTCGGATCTAGACCTACAACTGCATTCAGTAATATACATCGCCAATATCAATGGGGATTTAACAGTAGTCGAACAATTAGCAGCCGATTAACCCTGTCGCTCCATGGAGGAGGATGAAACCACAGAAAGATATGCGGTCCGACTATCACAACAAAACACATGGTAAGCTGGAAAAGGGCATATCTCCACTCAGTCGCCATTATCGTAGCGTCGTTTAGACTGGACAAACTCACTTCGTTGGCCTTACACGCAAAACTTAAGCCTAGTGAGGTGACATGCGATGCACCTGATACTGCGCACTTGGACTCTCCGGTGCGCAAAAGCAGCTGACACGCAGCATACGCGACCGAGCCTAGATCGACAACAACCATAGCCACGCGAACGAGCTGGCGTAGTGCCTGGGACAAGGGATAAAGAGCGATGTAGTGAAATAGGAACAAAACCATGGTCACTCCTATAGCGAAGGTGGTGGGATACTTGGCATCGGACGCTGTGAGTGTCGTCCACTGGCCCGCCTTTGCTTGACGCTCAGCAGCCAATCTTCTGAAGGCCCTACCAACCGGCCATATCATGCAGCACATCATGAAATATCCCATCAAAAACCCTCCTGCAGCATCCAACCATGGACGAGGACTCCCCCTTGGCTTTTCAGTGGACACAGACCCCATCTTTGCTGGTGTATAACAGTTCAAGTTAGACTACATATCTAGGGTATGCAAATGCAACCAGGGCAGGGCCAATCTGCAGCCTTGCTGCACCTCACTGCTATCTCCGGATTAACTCTGAGTAGACAGCCAGCCAGCAGCACTCGAGGATGCTGGAATACACCAATGGGTATAAGGTAAATGCCCACGCATCTAACAGATTCTTCATCAGCACAGCTCAAAGCCTCATGCATGCATGCTGCAATCCGGTGACTCAACCTTCGCAAGGCCACTCACGTGACTCCGGCGAAATATTTCCCCGCTACTCCATGCAGATGTCCCCTAAATCGAAGTCGAGGAGACTTTGTTGTTTCGCCACTTCACAATGTCCTCGGTTGATTACGACGTCGAGAGAGAACCGCTTGTAGCGAAGCACACCGTGCCGCAGGGCGCTACTGCGAGCCAGGCCAACGGCCCTCGCCAGTCTCGGGTCCGCCGCGCCCATCACATTGCCCTCGCTGCCATTGTTTCGGTGGCGATCTTGGGACTCGTATGGCTATGGTCTGGGCTTCACCGTGGCTCATCGAACCCGGGTTCCCCTGAGCCGTTGCCCATTGAGCTCAAGCCGGGAGAGACTCTTCTGCAGAACATTCAGAGCTTGATGCTCGACGAGGAGCTGGATCTCAACTTTGACGGCGACGAGCCTGTAGACGTGTTTGACGCTACACAGCCAACGTACCGAGACCTCGGAGCACCTGTTGCCGAGGAAGTCCTCGTGGACAGCTACGAGTTTGGCAATTCGTGGGGCAAGCCCTTTGTGGGCAAGTACATGCCTCCTGATGTTGACTTCACGCACGTCCACCTCGAGCTGAAGGCCAGTACGTGGGGTCGCCAGTTTGACCGATTGGCGCATGTTGTGCTTAATGGGGCCGAAATCTGGCGCACGTCAACAGCCGAGCCTAGCAACCGCAACATCACCTTTGGCTACACCAAGGATGTTTCTCCGTACACGGCCCTGTTCAAAGAGGGAGGTGACATTGCATTCGTTCTCAACAACGTCGTTGACGACACGTACACGGGCCCCATCACCCTGTCTCTCAAGGCTACGTTCTACAATGTCGAGGAAGATTCTGACTCTACTTTGTCTGCTGTCGATTTGGCCTTTTCCGAGCCTGAACGCACCGCAGACAGCGTGACTCCTCTTACGCCCTCATCGGGGCTCATCTGGTCAACTCCTGGCGACAAGATCTCCTACACTGTTCCCGCGCTGGCAAAGAACACAACGAAAGTCGTTCTCGATGTATTTTCATCGGGAAATGGTGACGAGGAGTTCTGGTACGGCAATCTCCTCGACTCGCTTGGTGACGAGCCGGGTCACGGCCCTATTCGAGTCGTCGAGGTCCTTGTTGATGGAAACTGGGCCGGAGTTGCAGTTCCTTATCCTGTTATTTACACGGGTGGCTTTTCTCCCTCGCTGTGGTCGCGTATTGTTGGATCGAAGACTTACGACGTTCCCTCTCACCTCATCGACCTCACCCCGTTTCTTCCTCTGCTGTGGGAAGGCGCTGAAATCTCGCTTCAAGTCGCTAACGGTGGATCTCTGTCGGACCCGAAGCGACTGCAAATCAATAACAACTGGTTTGTGAGTGCCAATCTGCTCAAGTGGGAGACGGCTGGAGTCGAGGGGTCTGGAAAGTTGCTGGACGACGGCAACCGAATTGCCCGAGATATTATTGCCATCCCGGGCAAAAGTGCCACTCAGATTATCTCCCAGTCGCTGAATGTTCGTACCGGGGCTTTGCTGACTTTTGACTCTGAAGCTGGATCGTCAACTGGTGTCTTGAGCTGGTCTCAGAACGTGACGATCTCGAATGTGGAGGTAGTTTCTGACGGCGGACGAAAGCAGTCAATTGTAATGTCATCGAATTTCCACGATGGCCTGTTACTCAATGGGTTTCCCTTGAACTCCCGTCACGGAAGCGGAGGATTGGTGCTTGACATGAGCTACGCGTCGGAAAACCGCACCTATAAGGTTGGGTATGTCCGAGGGTATGGTACGTCGGACGGTGATGTGGCTATTGGCAGCGGCCAGAACGGAACGTCGACGTTCCAGTTTGTGGGTCCACGAACGGTCATTGGATTTGGATCTATGGAATCCAAGTATAAGCAGACCTGGCTGCCTGAGGACATCAAGATTTGCCGCCATGTTCGTGCCGACAACGGCACCCTAACTCATGACGATGCCGAGTGCCCACACAAAAACGGCGAGTACGCCGCCACGGAACTTGTTCCGGGTATCTTGATTGATGACGAGGCGGCAGCAGCCATGGGACTTGCTGGCCTTGGCGCTCTCGGTGAACCGGGACTCTCGGCTCTCAGCAACCTGGGTCTGGGTTCCAGTGTTGAGCTGTCGCCGGATATGAGTTCCGCCGACCTGTGTGCCCTTGTGCCGGGTTTATGCTCCATGTAACGGTGTGTACTTAATTATAGATGTTTTGAGTGAAAGGCAGTGAGCTAGACTGAGCTAGACCCCAGTATATGCAGGAACTCGGTCGAGCACAGTATACGAGCTGCCGGAGTGAGGCTCACGCAAACAAGTACAGATCGCCACGGGCCGCCAGAGCCTCGTACTCAGGAATACCCGGGCGAACGGCCGGATCAACGGAATTAAGAACCTTAGAACCGGAAGCAAATGCCCGGCGTTTGGCATTCGAAACGTGCATCAATCGAATGCACCCCACTCCGGCCCGGAAGGGATCTGCAGTGAGCCGCTTGCGGCTCTCACCCCCTGAAACTTCCCCGGCGTGGCGGAGGAGCCGGCGTAACCTTGAACTGGCACAGCATGGCAGGAGAGCAGGAATCGACGGCATCGTGAGCCACTGCGGGGAATGTGCCGGATGACTCCCGGGCCTAACGGCATCGTGTGCCGACCCAGATGAGCTTTGTCTATAAAAGAAGCTCAATTCTCCTCAATTGTTCTCCAGCTTCACTGCTTCCATCAATCAATCAACCAACCAACCAACCAACCAACCAATCAATCAACCAATCCCAACAATGAAGGTGCTACTTGTTCTGTACTCTGCTGGCTCGCACGCCAAGGATGAACCCAAGCTTCTCGGCTGCATCGAGAACGAGCT
The DNA here is from genome assembly GCA_030570555.1 of Sugiyamaella valdiviana. Taxonomy (NCBI): domain Eukaryota; kingdom Fungi; phylum Ascomycota; class Dipodascomycetes; order Dipodascales; family Trichomonascaceae; genus Sugiyamaella; species Sugiyamaella valdiviana. Next base: position 1,644,084 of record JAJLWF010000002.1, read on the forward strand.
GGGACTCCGCAAGTGGCTCGAGGACCAGGGACACACTCTTGTCTCCACTGCCGACAAGGAGGGCCCCAACTCTGAGCTTGACAAGCACATTGTCGATGCCGAGATTGTCATCACCACGCCCTTCCACCCCGGCTACATCACCCGCGAGCGCATTGCCAAGGCCAAGAACCTCAAGATCTGCGTCACTGCTGGTGTTGGTTCCGACCACGTCGACATTGAGGCTGCCAACGAGCGCAACATTGCCGTTGTTGAGGTGACTGGATCCAATGTCACTTCCGTTGCTGAGCACGTCGTCATGACCATGCTAGTGCTGGTCCGCAACTTTGTGCCTGCCCACGAGCAGGTCATGGCTGGCGACTGGAACGTCTCGGCTGTTGCCAAGGACGAGTACGACCTCGAGGGCAAAGTCATTGCCACCGTCGGCATTGGTCGCATTGGCCGTCGTGTTCTGCAGCGTGTCAAGCCCTTTGAGCCCAAGGAGCTGCTGTACTTTGACTACCAGGGTCTTTCGCCCGAGCTCGAGAAGGAGATTGGCTGCCGCCGTGTCGAGAAGCTCGAGGACATGCTGGCCCAGGCCGATGTTGTCACCATCAACTGCCCTCTGCACGAGTCGACCAAGGGTCTCTTCAACAAGGAGCTGCTGTCCAAGATGAAGAAGGGTGCTTGGCTCGTCAACACCGCTCGCGGTGCCATCTGCATTGAGGAGGATGTTGCTGCGGCTGTCAAGTCTGGTCAGCTCCGTGGATACGGTGGTGACGTGTGGTTCCCCCAGCCTGCTCCTACCAACCACCCGTGGCGCTCAATGCGCAACAAGTACGGTGCTGGTAACGCCATGACTCCCCACATGTCTGGTACCTCGCTCGATGCTCAGAAGCGCTACGCTGACGGAACCAAGAACATTCTCGAGTCGTACCTGACTGGAAAGTTCGACTACCGTCCCCAGGATGTCATTGCCGTCAACGGCCACTGGGCCACTCGCTCCTACGGAGACAACAAATAAACACCTGGCTCCAATTTTCGGGTTTCAAGGGTCTCTGCATCCAAGTTATAGTCAATATATTCATTCGTTGAACCTGGTATTTCCAACTGTTTTCATACTACAATCTACTTGTTGAGCCTACGGGTGTAACATAATTAAAATCCCATTCATTACTTCATAAATCGTTCTAGCGAGTGCTGCTAATAGCCTTGATGATATCCTCCTGGATGTCCTTCACGGTGGCACCGACGCGGTCTCCCGAAAAGGTGCGAACGTTGAGGTACCAGGTCTCCCCCAATGGATAGACATTAACGCGGAAGGATCGTGTAAGGGCCGTACGGTGCGACGCAAGGTTACCCCGTTCATTGGGTCCTGGGGTAGGCAGACGGTGGGCCTCTTCAATGATCGAGGCGTGGATGTCGCTCTTGCTAATGGTGTGGGCAACAGTGCGCTTGGCCTCGTTGGCAAAAACGACCGAATCCTCGAGCACAATCATGCGCAGAACGCTGCCCTTGGGGGGTCTTGCCGGATCGTACAGCTCGTACTCAACGCGCTTAGGCACGTTGCGCGCGCGAGTGTCAGTTGCGTCGGTAGACTGGCACATGACATCGCCAGTCTTGTTGCCCTTGCCGACATCTTCGAGCTTTACTTTGGAGATAATGGTCACGTTGGCATCGCAGATGTATGGCTTCGAGTACGCGGACAAGCGGTAAGTGCTCTGGACATCCTTCCAGCGACGAGAGCGGATCTCGAGCGGGATGCGATAGTTGACCTCCTTCTGGATGGCCGTGAACCGCATGTGGACTGGCTCGAGAGCAGGCACCACTGGAGCGAAGCGGTCAAAGAAAGCGCAGTACTGCGACAGGCGGAGCAGAGGGGCCTGCAGGTAGTTGATGATTGACCGGTAAGTGTGGGCCTTCTCATTGGCGCAGGTTCGCAGCCACTCGCCCAAGTCGCACTCGGGGTGATCGGCGTAGATGCAACCCGGGAAGTTGCCTCCATAGACAATTGGCGCGCTGGATCGCTTCAGGCCGACCCACTGCCGGGCCTGTCGCTTGGACATCTCGCAGTGGTTGGCGTACGAGAGGTAGTACAGCTCAAAGACCTTGATGATCGTAAGGAACGTGTGTGCCATAAACTCGAGATGCGGATCCTGGCCGTTGTTGATGCGATCCTGGGCAGCTTGCAGCATTGGCAGCACCGTGTTAGTGTGCAGGCCGCGAATCTCTGGCATCTGGACAAAGATCTTGGCAGCGCGGATCGACTGCTGGTCCTTTGAGATGTAGATTTTCTCGTGCGCAGTGAGATCGGCCACCAGTCTTGACTCCTGCTCGACAAGCTTCGTGAAGGCTTCCTTGGCCTTGTCAAGCTCAACCTTGTAGGCAGCCGACGAGTCGTAAGACTCGAGCGACTTGTCCTCAAGATAGTGCTGTAGAACGTCCATGCTGTTGACGCGTCCATGAGAATAATCCATGGACGTGGTGGTGGTTGTCGAGATGGAGGCAGCGCGAGACGAAAAAACCGACGCAGAGAAAGAAGCCTCTGAGGGCGAGGTGCTGCCACGGTTGGATTCCTCGGTCTCAGCAGTAGGAGGAGTGCCATTGGCGAGCTGGTAGATGTCACGAAGTAGGCCCAGGACGACAACTGACTTTGCGCGCTCTACTGGCGTGACGAGCTCGTTCGCCATGCGCAGTTCCTGCTCGGCGAGGCTCTGCAGAGTCTCGGGAGAAGAGCGAGACGGGCGCGAAGGGCTTGAGCCCGAGTTGGAGCGCGTGCTGCGCCCGTGGGGCGAGAGCACCAAGATATCCTTGTTCTCTGACAGGTATTTCGACAGCAGGTCATTGGAGGAAGAGTACTTGCGCAGACCCGGGTTACGGATCTGCTTTGGCTCCAGCGAGGTGAGCATGTCGTCCTCGTCGCTCTCGTCGAGCTCGGGCTCGGGCGCGACCTTGACGGGCTTAGCACGGCGGAAGAGCGACCGCTTGGTGGAGGCAGTAGTGACGCTGGCGGAGGAAGTGGTGCTCTTGGTGCGTTTGAGAGTAAGGTCGAGGCTCTCAGTGTCGTCGGACTCGGCAGTTGTCGAGGCCACAACATACATGTTGCGGAACTCGGCCGAGCGCTTGAACAGAGCGTCCATGCAAGGGTTGCCCTCGAGGTCGAGGAGCTCGAGCTTGCCCGTGGAGGCGAGGCGCGCGAGGTGGTGGGGCCAGGTGCCAATCTGGTTGTTGGCCAGGCGCACGACGCGCAGGTTGGGCATGCACGAAGATACCCAGTCGTCGAGGACGGTGATACCAAGATCCTTGGCCACGAGGACCTCAAGAGCAGTGCATTTCTGCAGCCACAGGGGCAATCTGCCCGTGGTAGCAATGACCTGAGTAGCGGCCGTCATGGAGCTGAGGTCAAGGTAGGTGATGTTGGCAATGTCGTCCAAGCGAGGAGCTGACAGAGGGGGTGGAGGGGCTCTGCGACCGGGTCCTGAGCGGGATAGCAGGTTGGGCAGAGTCTTGTAAGGGATGGGCTGGAGAGGATCAAAGGCATCTTCAAACTGGCCATTGTTGGACTCAAAGGATGAGGGTGAGGTGATGGTAGGGCTCGAGGTACGTGTGGAGGATGCGGGGGAGCCAGGAGTCACGTAGGAGCTGGTGTGACGGGTGTAGGTACCTGCATGAGAGCTGGCATACGGCGCGACCGAAGGAGCAGGCAGCATGGTGATCTTGCCAGGAAGCTGGCGCGGAGCAGCAGCAATGGGCACGGCGTTGAGGGAGGCCGTGGAGATGTTCGCTTGGCTGTAGAGCGAGTCATCTGTCATTGGCGGCGAGATGTCGAGCACGCGGCTCTTTTTGTTTGTTCGTCGGAACATAATAAATAGATAGAGCGCGAGGAAGTGTGGGAGTTAAGCAGGGAGAAGCTTCCGGGATAGCAAACAGAACCACAGCAGGACGAAGCTTGACTGTGTTCAGTAGGACGACGACAGGGTGGGTTGGTATGAGGGAGGATTGAAGCAGGATCAAAGGATCAAAGGATCAAAGGATCACAGGATTGAGCCTTGGAGTTGGTGTCAGGATGATCAGGAGGTAAATGTCAAGGTGATACCACGAAGTGATGCCAGTGACAGTAAGTGAGAATTGAGATCAGATTCAGGTCTGGTATTAATCAGGTGAATTGAGCCCGGGCCTGATCAGCACATGCGCCTTATATATAAGATTGCCAGGCACAGATGCCAGCAACCCCTCGACGCGGCATAGAGTTGGCCAGAGCCCGAGGGGGTGAGCCTGTTTAGGACCAGGTGGGGCCAGTGCAGGACGACCCCTGGCGGGCCAGGGCCTGGCAGCCCCGAACAGGAAGTGATGCAGGCCACAGGTGGGTCCAACAGTGCGTGAAGGTGCGCCGTGAGCCGTTGATGGGGACATACCAAGGGGTAGTTGGGGAGTAGGTGGTTGCGTCGTGGATGTCGTCTCCTGCTCTCCAGGTGATCGGCCGAGGATCGGCTCGTGGACGGTCGGGTTGGGATGGGCGAAAAACGTCACACGCCTGGCATCACCGGAGTGTTTAAGGTTGGTTTGCTGGGGCGTTGACGTAATGCCTGGCAGCGTACAAGTTGATGCCAAAGCTAGCTACGGGACTGCTCGTTCACCCACTGCTCCATTACTTTGCTTCTGTCCTTCTCCTCCCTGCACTCTTCCCCACCCACCCATTGCGTGTTTCACGGCGCGTTTTCACCTGCGTTTCGCGTTGTCGCAGTCTTGGATTCACATCTCGGCCAGCGTGGTGCAGACGCCGTTGGCCCAATGCAGTGGCGATCGGCAACGCACCGGCATTATAGATCGGCAGGCCAAACAGTGAAGGCTAGCGACAGGTGGCCAGAGCGGGACGGGGCGTGTTGACGGTAAAAGGTTTAGACGGAAGACGGCAAGGCGAAAAGGGCCCGGGACACTGACGACGAGGGCACCCAGGTACGCCGTTAGTCCGGCTGGGCCTCGGCGCGCCATTGGCTCGTGCGAATCAAAGGTGAGACCCAGGCCCCCTGTCAGCCCTAACCGTGCTTTTGGCACCTGCAGATCTGACCCGTCGTAACGGCCCACCCAACTAGGAAGCGAGATCGTCGTGAACGACCAAAGCCCAAAGTGGTAGGTAGGTAGCCAGGCAGCCAGGCAGCCAGGCAGTCCAGGCAGTCCAGGTAGTCCATTGAGACAGCATATTCAGTCCATTACACGGTACGCCTTATCAGAAGTGGAAGTAACAGACTAGTACAAGTACAACAGTACAACAAGCCAGATCTATACCGACTGGCTTACACTTTACCCCCCGTTCACCCCGCACGCGCCTCCTCGCTTGTATCAGCCTGCGTATGTGTCTGCGAGTATCAGCCCGCGTGTATCAGCGCGACCCCGCTGTATCAGGTCGCCGTGCCCACAGGAGAACAGACTCAGATGCAGGTCGGTAGCCTACAGAGTTACACAAAGTTACCAGACTTGTGTCTGTCACATGTCAGCCCAAATGAGTGAATTCATTGCAGGGCTGGAAGAGAGCTGAAGAGAGCTACAAGTGCCCTCAATTCAGTGGAATCGACTATCCGCCCAATTCAGCCATCCAGGCCAGTGGGCCCAACTACCCAACCCAGTGGATCCTCCTTCTCGTATGGCGAATGGCACCATCCTCGCTGGACCCACCAGCTGTACCCCTGTTGTAGCGCGCCCAGTTGGGCTGGGTACATGGCTGCAAGTGCCGTGAACCTGCGACGGCTGCTGCACCAGTGGGTCCGCTGCAGCGGCTGGGTGCAAATTTTGCTGGCTGCCTGCTGCTCGTTTGGGCGCTCCACAGTGCAGGCAGGGGCTGCCGCAGGTCGTGCCAACAAACCGGTAGCCGAGCCAAACGCCGAGCCGAGTGTGCGGTTCCGTCGCGGTACCTCAATGCACTCAGTGCCGCTATGCTGTGTCGCAATGCCTATGTCGCCATGCCTGTATGGCTTTGCCGTGCCTCGGGTCTCCTCGATCTCGCTAATGCAGCCCCGTTGCAACGGCTCTCGAGTGGGAAAAGATGTCCGATCTGGCCGATCCACAGCACTGGCCAATCGACGTTAACGACTGCCCCGACCCAGCGCCAATCTGGCCAATCTGGCGCCGTTAGCCGCTGCTACGTAGGCTACACTGGCTACTGCCGCTACACGCTACTTTGGCTACTGCCTACGGGCTACACGCGGGGCTACACGCGGGGCTTCACGCGTTCACAGCAGCTTTACGCAGGTGCGCAGGTACATGGCCTCGGCTGAAATCCTGGCCCGTGCTTTGGCCCGAGCTTCTGGCCCGAGCTGTTACACCCCTGGCCCGAGCTCAATTGCGCTCACTCGGCTACCACTTACCTCGGCCAGGGCTGACTCCGAACTCAATGCGCAAACTCAATCTCGGTTCGTCAGCCCCTCAAACTCTATTCCATTTAAGCGCAAGGCCACGCACCTGTCAACCTAATGCGGCAGCCGCTGAATCAGCGTACACGGGCATCGGGCGAGTACCGGTTGCCTTTACGGCCCTGTTCTCCGGTAGTGACAGCTGTGATATGACGTGTGAGCTGTCATCGCTTAGACTGCTTGCCAGCTGCCAGCTCATCCAGGCGTCTTGCGTCTACTGTGCAGACGCCTGATGGACCAAGACGGCGGATCTCAGGAGCCAGATTTAGTTGAACTCGTCTACTGAGACCTGTTTAGCGGCTCACTACATCTGGCTCCGATATTTACAGTTCAGGACCGGACTTACGGATTATTCCGTGGGTCTGGAATGGCGATCTGAGATCCGAGATCTAAATGGTCACGCACGGTCCCGAGATTTGATGATAAAGCACAGATAACGATTGAAGATATCGTGATGCTGTACAACGAGCTCAGGTCGCAGTAGTTTTGCAACTAGCTGTCCAGGTGCTTCACGCCAGCTTGTCGTACCTATTTACTGCTCGGCAGATGTCCTCACTGTCTCCAACAGAGTACCTCACAAGCGCAGATCTGCTTGGCATGAAGCGGCACGACCCAGAAGACTGGACCCGAGACTGGACCCGAGACTGTACCACCAGACAGGTGGGCTGGACGGATCGGTTCCCTGCATCTGGCACCGGTATACTGTTCCTCACTCGATCCGTCGTGGCCGCTGATCTCCCCTGCCTGATATCGGGCATTCCGCTGATCCCCCGCCGTGGTATCACCATCCCACTGGTCCAAATCCTCTTCGACGGTATCAAGTACCCGCTGATCTCGACCTGCCGTCGGGTATCCGCTGATCTCGGTCCCCTGCCGTGGTATCGCGCATCAGGTTCCCCTGTCCTGGCTACGGGTTATTAGGTTCCCGTGTACTGGTACCGGATTACTCGGTTCCTGTGCGTCGGCTACGCGCACAGCTCCGTTCCGCTGCACTGGTACCGCTCGCCACATGGCTGGCTCAGTAATTGCTTGGTCAATGGGTGCAATTGATCCACCTATCTGGCTCGTTTTCCGCACCACAGCACTGTATGGGTTCACCCCGTGCTACTCTACGGTTCCGACGAGGCGTGGTGGTTGAGCGGTAGGAAGGGATATCTCGTATTTTCCAACTACCTGGTTCAACCAGTATGGATATCGTAGTTCCCGGCAATCTGGCTCAACCAGTTATTCCATACCAGTATATCTTTCCAGTCTGCTACTGGCATCCATTATTCTCCACTGGCCTCCATGGGCTGCACTGGCCCGCTACCTGATACCTGCTACCTGATACCTGCTACCTGATACCTGCTACCTGATACCTGCTACCTGCTACCTAATACTTGCTGCCTGATACCGGATAGCAAACCTCCTGCTATTGATACCCCGGCTTCTTACTTGCTCGAACTTTGTACACAGTCAATAAATACATTGCAGCTACTTGATAGGCTCAGGGGCCACCTCCTCGAGAAGTACAGAGCTGCCGATATCGCCGTCGTCGTCTGCCGGGTCGGGTCCAGCCTCGACGTCAACGTCGAACTCAACGAGCTCACTGACGGCATTATCCTCTTCGGATACACCGCCGTGGAGACGCTTGTAGCGGTCGGACCGGCGCCGGTCGGTTTGTCCTGAGTTAGACGCGTCGGCACTAGAGTCAACCACTCACGTTTGTGATACCACGCGCAGATGCCAATCGCAAGCAGGCTGCCCGATACGTTGGCCTGGTGTTAGTGGATGAGGGCTTCAGCCGGTGGTACATACAAGGATGTCATGATAGTCGAAATTGCGGTACTGCGTTAGATTGGAGGGCTAAATTTAGGACTCGCCTGTAACTCACTGGTAGAACGGCCTGGATGAACTCGGAGCCGACACCGCCAACTGCGGTGCACACAATGAGCGTCAGGTTGACGCAGCGCTTGCGCGACGTGTCGATGATCCAGTAAAATAGAAACGACTGGATGAAGAAGGTGCCGAAATGGAGCAGTTTGTCATGCTTGAGATGGACGTCGGCGAACCCAAGATAGGCCGATGTGAGGCACAATGCCAGGAAAACTTGTTAGCCAAAGTTGGTGGCAGTATGCAGGAGGTCGTCAGGTAGGCAAATCTCTTGAAATGTTCCGGTCAAACCCGGGATTGGGCACTTACTGGCGGCAATGGACGTGCGGATTCGCATTGGACAGCTGAAGTTGAAGTCGCTAAGCGCGAAGCTGATATGGGGATCCGGCGCGGCTGCCAGATCCGGGGAAGGGTTGGCCGCCAGTGCCAGGGTCCAGCCAGGGTCCACGGGTCCACGACAGGGTTCACTGGTCCGACAGGGTTCACCCAGGGTCCAAGGCCAAAGCAATATCTGCGGGTCTCACAGACCCTTGGGAGGCGGACGTGAGTCCAATGAGTCATTGACAGTTCCCCACTTGCATTGAAGGAGGAATCTGCAGTGCTGTGGCAGATTCTGCAGCTGAGCGAGCAGTCAAGTCATTTCAGCCAGTAGCATCCAATGGGATCTCTGTGACTCTTAGACTCGCATTTGCTAGCTCCATGCAAGCGGTATTTGAGTTCATGGCGGGCCCGGGCGTAATAGTGGGGTGTACGAAGGTATAGTACGTAGTAGGCATAGTAGGCATAGAAGTCATAGTGAAGTCATAGTGAAGCCATAGTATGGGTATAGGGTCAACCATTAACTGAAGGATAGGCTGGAAGAAGGGCTGGAGGACAACAGTAAGCTGCTGTAGGCCTAGTGTAAAGCCTGGAGGGAGACCAACTAACTCAGTCTACGGCCCACTGCCTCTTGCCTGCGAGATGTAACATGTAGCGTGTTGTGACTGTAGCTTTGGAGTAGGGCAACTTCCAGGGCAGCTTCCAGGGCAGCTCGTACTTTTACGCCGGATCAGGCAATGTTCCTCACCAAAGCGGTTCAGGGCAACCTAACCAGCTTCACTCGGTTGCACCGGCTGAAACACGCATGCACCCGCTTTGGAATAAGCTATAAGCGCTCGATTAAGCTATAGGGGCGCGTCGCGTATTAGCCACTGCTAAGCGTCCAGCAATCGTCCAGGCCATTCAGTCTAGCCAGCATCGTACAATCCAATCCACCGAGGCATCGGTTGCTGCACTAATTCTCCGGCCGCCCCGATCGAGACAGGGGTATTATCTGGCATGCGTCAGTTGCAGGCGGGCGCGACGCCAAGTGCGGGCAAGAGGCTGGGATGTGGGGATGAGCAGTGCCCAAAACGGGCAAAAGGGCGCCGGGGATGCATGAGGCATCGAGGCTACCGAACAAACCGGCAGCACAAAAGAGCGCAGCACACAAAAGCGCAGCAGGGGAGATGAAATGTGCGGGTAATAATATGGAACATGCGGTGCAGGACACAGGGACGAACCGAGGACAGCAGGGATAAAGAGCCGATCGGTATAGCGGAGATAATATGGGGAGATACGGAGATAATATGACAATAGTGGACAATAGTGGAGAAAATAATATCAAACATCAACGGTTGAAGGGATGTTCACCGGCCCGGACGGACCCACCGGGTCAACTATCCATTGACCTGGCTCGTCTGGCTCGCTCTCCTCCGTGACTCTAACCCTCTCGGACGCTGATTCCCCGTTTGGAGGCTAGCCAGCCAGCCACCCACGCACCTGATCCAAGTCGGCCCGGGGCATGCAGCTGCGACACGAGCCTGCTAGACATGATTGGATGCACACGCGTAGCCTCCGGCCCATCGAGCCGAGCACAATGAGACGCGGTGGCACGCAATTGTCGTGCCGAGGATCCCAGGATCCCAGACAACCCCACCGTGAACCTACCGTATGGACCCCCACCGCTCGTGGCTTGCTCGCCCCTACCCAGCCTAGCTTCGATGTCAGTAGTAGCAGATACATCGGACTGTAGACTGGTTACTGGCACTCATTACCCCTGTAGCCCCTTTCGAAACCCTTGCAACATGTCCGCGGTATTGCCTTCCTGCCTTACTACCCTTCCTGCCACTGCCCACGTCGCTCTTGGGCTGTCCTCGGCAATTTAGCTTCCTGCGTCCCCGGCGCTTTGCTCAGGGCCGAAAAAGCAACACGCGCCAATCTCATCACTCGAGCTCGCCGATTCCTCGATCCGTCGCTGCCGATCGCCCTTCGCGGACACCCTGCCGCCCCGTCATGGAATTGTGAATCCGCTGCCAATTCTCCTGCTCATATGCCACCTTTGCCACTGCCACTGCTGCCACCCCCCCCCCCCACTCTGCCACCTTTGCCACTGCCACCATGCCAGGCCCTCCCGCTTCCATGCAGCCACTTTTGAGGCTCCCGCATATGAGGCCCTCGCATATCTGCACCCCCAAGCTGCCACCCCCTTTATCTTAGCTGCAGGAACTGGCTGGAATCGGCAGGCGCTAGTGCCCATCCTTCGTTGCGCCCGCTTATAAAGGAGCCTCATCCTGTTATCCAGCTCTTCTCCAGCAAGCTGCCTTGGCGCTGTCAGTGCCCTTCTCGACATCTAGACGCTGTCTCGCAGCCTGGTCTCTCCTGCCTGCCACTTGTCACTGCCTGTCACTGCCTGCCACTTGACCGTCCTGGCCTCACGAACTGGCCTCGCCAATTGAGTGACCACGAAGCTTGCTGTGTTTCAGCCTACAGGTGTATTGTACAGTGCGTTCCAGTACACTCTGATACACAGCTGATACACCAGTACACCAGTACACCAGTACTCTGATACAGTCTGGTACTGTGTGACACAGGTCCATTCCGGTTACCTGCCTTGACTCCAGCTCGGTGACTGCCGCAACATCTCCGCTGTGGTGCAGTTTTCCAGAAGTGCCACTTTCTTAGGCTCAGTTGAACCGCTTACTGACTGACTCCAACGCGGAATCATGGCCCGCATGGCCCCCCTCACGCCGCTGCCGCAGCGCACGCCCGTGTCCTTCTTCCTTGGATGCTCACAGCACTCGCTCGACCGCCGCTCGGGCTCTTCGGCTGTGTCGACCGACGGCGAAGCCGACTTTGACTACTACTCGCGTGTCGACCCCGACAGTGACGGCTTCGTCGCTCCTGACCGCCGTCTGCCTGTCTCGCCAACGGTAGCTCATGTCTCGCCAACTGTCTCTCCGGCTGTAGCTCTCGCTCACCCGTGTCTCAGTCGCCTAGCGAGCTCCATTGCCTCGCCCATCCGCCGCCAGTCGGCATCGCTGCAGTTTGTGCCTGCTCGCCTTGACGAGTCAGTGACGACGCTCGTCGATGCCACCGACAGAGCTCGCGCTCTCACCAAGAGCTCGACGGTGCCGCGCTTTGGCCGGAATCCGTCGCCAGGCGTGCCTCTCGCTGACGAGCTGCTCCTCAAGCTCCAGCATGTGGCCAAGTCTCGTATCCGTGTCAGCATGCCGCCGTCTCCACCCATGTCTCCTCCCATGTTCGCCGAGCCACTGTCGCGCTTTGTCGAGGAAGTCGATGACATGGTCGATGACATGGTCGATGACATGGTCGATGACATGGTCGATGACTTGGACATGCAGCCGCTAGAACGACAGCCCACTAGAGCTGCTGCTGCTACCATCGTCTCGGTAAGCACGACTCCGGATATCTCGCCCAGCGACAGCGTTTTTGAGGAGCTCGGTCTGCCCCTCAACAACCTCGTCATCGAGCCTGCAGACCCACCCGACAACACGCCCATTGCCATCAATCTAGACCCCGTGTCACCGCTGTTGCTCGCTGCTGCCGACACCGACTCGTCCGAGTTCCTCGCCGACCTTGAAAAGCAAAGCATCTCGCGCCTCAAGCTCGAGCTGCACCCCTTCATCGTCGACCTGTTCCATCAGCGCCCTCTGCTGGCTGATCCCGAGAAGCCGTTCATTCAGTCCTCGCCCGTGTTCGCTTCCGTCGACGAGCTGTTCCGTGAACACTACCCCGAACTCGTGTTTGGCTCCGTCGAGTACATCTACCATAAAAACCGCCTGCTGCGCAACCGCGCCAAACTGCGCCTTCTCAGCCGATCCATCAATGATCAGGAGAAGCAGCGCCGCCAGCGCATCTCACTATCTCGCCTCCATGACTCCCACGCCAATCGCTCCCGCGTGAAGCTGTACTAGCCATGGATGTCCCCTGCTCTATTTATTGCCTATTTATCGCGCCTGTCGCTTAATACGCTGGCCCTGCTAGCCTGTACTTCTAGCATTAGCTTCTAATCTAATTCACTAACCAACTTTACTCAGAGTAGAAATTCAATGAGCTTTGCATCCAAATGGGGACCATAATCTTGACCAGCCCATAATCTGCAGTGATAAACACTGGCTCGCTCTAATCCCACTCTCCATCATATATTCCACCACGTAAATCGAGTTTTGGGCGATGGAGAATGATCTCGCGCTGCAGCGGCTTCTGCCCGACCTCAAGATTGAGGTGGAAGCTGTACAAAGCAGAGTGTTCAAGATATTGACTATTGGCTATATCACATCCCCCGGTGCGGACCCTAATTCATGGGCGACGGCATGCAGTTTGAAACCTGGCGATTTTGTTGAAATTGACATCCTGTATTACGATGGTGACCGAATGTTTGTTAACTTCGGCCAACCACCTGTGATTTTGAACAAGCACGTTTCTGTTATTGATGAACTGCTGACCGAAGGCCTTGCAGTGATCCGATCGGACGCCAGCTCGTTGCCGGGCTTTGACAACGTTGCTCCACGGCTCCGCGCATGCCAGGCTCTGGCACAGGTGTGGCGTAGAGGTCTTTGGAAGGATTGGCAGATATCTCCGACTTCAACTTTAGCAGTTGGCACTCATTCTATGGCCCCCTCTGGTAGGTCCGTGTGGCAGTTCGACTTTGGATTATGCTCTATGAAGCATCGTGTGGCAGCGGAGGAGGCTACCGTCTTTTGCCTCGTTGCTCCAGACAGAGGAGACCACTTTGAGTTGCTGTCGATCCGCGTCCCTATCAGTGTGCAGTTCTTGGTTAGGAGGCTACTCTCTTCTAAGCTGGCAAAATCGCCCCCGCCGCTGTTGACATTCCTAAGGTCCAGTTATACGGCACCTTACGAAACATCAGTATATGGATTCGAACGGTCTATCTATTCGTATCACTGCGGACCATCAATCTCTGGAAACATGAATTTAGAAGGAGAAGATATAGCCTCGATGCTGGTGGATAAGGGCCTGGCGATCCCCGTTTGTAGCACAGGTGATCCAGCTCTACTCACACCTTACGAGAAGACTCTGCTTGAACTGCACGCGACCGCTATAAGTGAGAAACGTGGCGTACATGTCTACTCGCAATCGGTACCTGCGGGCCTGAACAACATTTCAGAAACCAATCTAACAGCTGTAAGTGCCTTCTCTCGCCTCCGTCGCCAGAAACGAATCCCAGCAAAGCTAGTTAATGTCACATCAGGGGGCGTCCTCAACTTTCAGATTGCAACCGAGTGGTCCATGCTTACTCTCGTACTTGCCGGAGTATGGGTCCCTCGCGTGGAAGAGCCTTTTGGAAAACAAGCACTCGAGTTTATAACTTCCTTCGTTTCGGTAGAAGTCAAAATATCGATCACGTCTACCGGCGCCGATGGCAGATTTATTGGCGACGTCTATCTGCCGAGCAGCCATGATACTTTGTCAGTATCTCTTGTCCAGCAGGGCCTTGCAGACGTACGTGAATTGGAAGCTCAAGCAAGATCTAAACCACTATACGACGTCGACAAGCTTGAGAGCGCAAAGAAGGCTGCAGTTGATGCGCGAAAAGGCTTATGGCAGGCGTTTACGAACGATCAAGGGGAGCACAACAAGATAGTGTCTAGTGATAACGCTCTTTTGTTACGCAAATACGTTGAAGTGTCTCTGAAAAAGGACGGTGATATGCTGCTTATTCGTTGCATTCGCTATCAAGATTATGGTTCGTTTAGGGTCCGTGAAACTTTTGTAGAAGGCGCTAATGATGATACTGACGACGTTCACCGGATTTGCCGAAGCATGGTAAATCTCTTTATTACACCGCTCAAGGTTGGAGACCATGTGCTGGTGTTCCAGGGTGTTAACGAGGTTGTACGAGGGAGAGTGAGGACCGTGCACGACGATCCTAGGCTCAGACGCATATTCGGCGACTATGAGCTACTCATGGTGGATCTGGGCGAGAGAAGGTTCTCAAGAAATAGTAGTCTGAGTCGCGTCCCACCACAGATCTCCTTTTCGAGAGTCCCACCACTGTGGACGGAGATAATTTTGTCATTCTTAGTCTTTCCTGAATACGACCTCGGTGAGACAACAGCAGTTTACACCTTCTTTGCGAACAATTTCGTAAAAACATTTGTGGCGCGAATCGATGCTCCAGACTTATGTCCTAAAGTGACGTTGTTTACCGATAAAACAAATCGTCCCGACGACTCAGTCAACTGGTTACTAGTGCGCGAAGGCTCTGCAGACGTGGAAGGTCTCGAAGCTGCTCGTGCATGGGCCACCTTCCCTCAGTGGGAAGTGGTATATAACTCCCTTTGTGAAGCAAGGGATGCTGCCCGCCTAGATTGTGTTGGAATCTGGAAATTTTTAAAGGAGGAGCTACCTTCAGATTGGACGATGGTTTACTGACGTTGCTGATGGTACAAATTGAACTGATGATTATCGTCCAGAATGGAGGTAGAAGTTTCCAGTGGAAAAATGAATACGCTACTCGCTCTATAGTTGAATTCAATGACATATCCGCAGCTATCACTGCCTAGAATCTAGTTAGGTTGTTTGATGCATCTTACCGGGGGTGCTCCTCTATTTTCCGGAACTTGTAGGCTGAACAGCCTGCATCCGCCGCTTAGCTGGTCACTTTCCAACAATTCACTCCATATAGGTATCTCGACTGTCTATTGTACCGGTTCCACTTTGTCGATTCAGTGAAGATCCCCCGCAGCCCGGCTCCATATAGTAAGCGCAATGTTAAATCGTTTTGTAGTAATTTCGAATGATCTCTACGTTAGTAGTGGGGATTATAAACTTGGTCGACCAGCCTACTATCATTAGCCGCAGTGATAAAACCATAGCGCGCTCAAGCCCCCCTTGCCGTCAGCCATTTCGCCACGTTAATCAACTTGCTTTAACATCATACGATACCTCATGAAGGAAACAGTCAAGATACAGTGGTTTCAGCCCTATTTCAAGGTCGAGGCGACCGTTCTAGGAACCGGGGTGCCACACATATTCACAATTGGTTACATCACATCTTTCCAGCTAAGAACAAGCCATACTGCGGGGAGTTGTATGACGAACTTGCCACCGACATTAGCTGTCTTTGTACACGCGACTTATAGATCGAATCGATTCTCCTGCTTTACGCCCTAAGGTGACGTTATTTACCGATAAGTCGAATCGTCTTAACGACTCGCTGAACTGGCTGCTGGTGCGCGAAGGCATTGCGGATGTGGAACGTATCGAAACGGCCCGTGCATGGGCCAAGTTTCCTCAGTGGGAAGTGGTGTAAGTGGTGTATAATTCCCTTTGCGAGGCAAGAGACGCTGCCCGCCTGGATGGTGTTGGAATGTGGAGAGCTTCAGACGAATCGTGGAGCCTGTTCATGGTTGACTACCCGTTATTAGTATGAGTTCAACGATACGGTCATCTTCCAAAGTGGACCGTAGAAGTTTACAGTGGAATCGGGACGCTCTTTCTATCGTTATTCAAATCAACGTGCCCGTTGGAATCGCTGTCTGGAACTTGATTTAGTTTGGGTGATGCGCTTACTTTATATCAGCCTCGGCTGGTTGCTTCACGCTCTAGAGATGCACCTGCCACATGTCCGCAACAAGTTATAGATTGAATAGATTGCATCTGCTGAGGATTTGACGTCCAAACGCTCAGCTCTATTCCCGTGTATTAACTGTTAGTTTGTTGGGTGAGGCTTTCTCCGCTCGACGAAGATCCCCCACAGATTGGCTGCATGGATCTTGCAGCGATTTCGAATGTTTATTAGGATATTCCCTCTCGGTGAAATCTGACTCGTTGACGCTGGGTCTCAACCACACACCTGACTCCTGTTATCCTGGAGAATATCGTGCAGGCTTTCAGGCAGTCGCACGCAGTCAGAGTAATGGCACACACACTGGGTAGTGAACCTGTGTCACAGAGAGTACCGGACCAATTGGAACGCATTGAACACGCGAAAATACAGCGGTTTTTACTCGACTACAAAGTTGAGCTTACTGTTCCAGGAAGCCAGGAGCCTAGAACATTCACTCTTGCCTACATCACATTCTCCGACGGCAATCCTACTTATTGGACGGCATTAGGTTTGGAACTTGGCGATGAGGTTGATATTCAGATAAGGTATGACGAAGGTGGCGAGATATTTTGTGACTTGCATTCATCAAAGAGAGTCCTCTCGGGTTCTTTTGCTGAGCAGCTCTTGAGCAGGGGCCTCGCAGTCATCCGACCTGACGCCAACTCGTTGCGAGGATTCGCCGAAGTCGCGCCACGGCTTCGCGCGTACCAAGCTCTCGCTCAGGGGCGGTACAAAGGGTTTTGGGAAGATAGGCTGTCTTCGCCGACTTCCGCCGTAGCAATTGGCACCATTATAAGGTCCCCCTCTGGTCGATCCATGTGGCGGTTCGATCCAGATTATTGCTCAATAAGGAAGAATGTGTTCGCAATGCTGTCCGCATCCCGCTTTGTTATCTTCCAACATGATGATCTTGTAAATGACAATTTTCGCCTATTGTCGATCCGCATACCACCCGGCATTGAAATATGGGCCGAGGATTTCCTCCGCTGTAAGCTGAGTAGCTGCTCTCCGCTGCTCACATTCGAGGTGTTTAATGGGTCGTCAATCTTTGGGAAAATGACTGTGGGCGATACGGACGTAGGCTCAATGCTTGTGGAGAAGGGCCTAGCAATACCCACATGTAGTAAGAGCGACCCGGCTCTGCTTACTCCATATGAGCGGTCGCTGCTTGAATTGCAAGCGACAGCTATACGCAAGAAACGTGGGATCCATTTCTACTCGCAATCGTTAACTCGGGGCCTTACAAACATTTCAGAGACCCATCTCACAGCTGAACGCGCCTTCTCTCATCTCCGTGACCAGACAAGAATTCCAGCTAAGTTGGTGAATGCAACTTCTGGTGGTGTTCTCAACTTTGACATCCCAACCGACCGCTCACTGCTAACTCTCGTACTCGCCAGAGTATGGGTCCCTCGAGTCGAAGAGCCGTTTGGAACTGATGCGCTCGAGTTGATAACATCCTTCGTGTCCGAAGAGAGAGCCGAAATATCTGTCGAATCTACCGATGCATATGGTAGATTTATGGGCGACGTCTATTCACCAAGCAGTCAGGATTCGTTGTCAGTCACTCTCGTCAAGCAAGGCTTTGCAGATATACGTGAAGTAGAAGGTGAGGGTCGACGGGATCCACGAGATGACTACATTGGGGTAGAGGCTTCGGCTAAAGCTCAGAAGCGCTTCTGGCAGGTATTTGCAAGATCTGAAGCACGACATGAGTTCAGCAAGCTTGAGAGTGCCAAGAAGGCTGCCATTGATGCTCAGCGGGGCCTGTGGCAGGCGTTTCCATTGTTGAAGAGGATCAAAAGGACACGGCGAAATGACACCGCGACTACTGAAAACTCTCTTTATTTGAGTAGATACATTGAAGTGACTACGGATATGGGTTTGGTGTTGAAGTGTTCCGGCTTCGCGATATCTCGCTGGAATCGCCGGGATCACGTCCCAGTGCAGATCTCCATGTCAAGAGTCCTTTCATCACCGACGGAGGTGGGTATGTCCTTCTTGAAATTTCCGGCTCCGAGCGGTCCCGATGGGTGGGGTTTTAATGATCAAGTTTTCTACTTCCTTCTTGGCATTCGTGAGAAAAAGCTTGTTGCTCGAGTCGATGATCCCAGCTCGTGCCCCAAAGTGACCCTATTTGCCGATAAATCGAATCGTCCCGACGACTCGATCAACTGGTTGCTGGTGCGTGAAGGCTATGCAGATGTAGAAAGTCTCGAAACGGCTCGCGGATGGGCCAAATTTCCTCAGTGGGAAGTAGTATATGATTCCCTTTGTGAAGCAAGAAACGCTGCTCGCCTAGATGGTGTTAAAATGTGGTCATCGTCAAAGGAAGAGCTATATCCGGTGGGAAATTCAAGTGTTCCATCAAAGTTTGACCCGGAACTCAGATAGTTGACGTAACCGTTAGTGGTCGCGCACAATTCCTAATGGCATAGCGCTGTGCTGTTATTATATATGAGCAACTTGTACTACCTCTCATAGACGATGGTCAGAATCACCACAGCCTGGTGCATACCTCCACATAACCGCCGTTTGAAGCATTACCGATATATTGCATTGCGAGGGATACATGGCTGCAGGGTCTGTTGGACATGTGTGGTCGCGTGGTAAGGCAGAACGGAATAATCTCCTGAGCAACCGCCTAAGTAAGGCTGTTGTACCTTTGGGGTATTTACCCTTACCCTCAGGTTTACGCTTTTAGCATAAGCCCTGGCCCTTGATAGCCCTTGGCTATATAATGACCAGGTCTTCTCTTATTTATAACTAATCGATCTATTATTTACCTTTTCTGTTATTTAAAGTGTCGGTTCAACCCTCTGGGCCCTCCGGGCCCATCGGAACTAGCTGAGTTCCCTTATAGTAGTATTCTACTCTGCAGAGCTCTGTCCGCTATTGCTTAGGCATAGGGCAGAGATGCACTGTATACTTGTGGGTGCGGACGCCGAATCTAGGTGCGTCCGTTATGAGAAGACTCCGTGCGAAATAAGCATACCAGTCAGCTTTGCCGATATAGCCCCTCTGTTTTCTCAAGAGCTCCTCAATGTCCCCCACGGTCACTGGAGAAACAGAGTGGGGTAACACCGTGCTCGTTCTACCAAACAAACTTACCACATTGTAAAGTGGGGTGTTCCGAGCCCTAGCTCCGATCAGCGATCTGCAACAGCTTATCTGGATATTACCTTCGCGTCTTCCTCATTAGCGTTGCGTCTCAAAAACAGACGTGAGTCGCTTCGTCTCAGGGATACTTCGCGGTGGGAATCGTGTGAAAGCATGGCGGTGACGGTGAAGATAGCGCGGCTCTTGCCCGATTACAAGATTGAGCTGAGTATGCCAGGAAGCCAGCACACCAGGACAGTCACTCTTGCCTACATCACTTCTCCCAATGGCAACTCTACATCGTGGACGACCGCATGCAGTTTAAAGCCTGGCGATGATGTTGGTTTCAAGTTCAGGTACTCCGGAGGTGGCGATATATTTTGCGACTTATTGACACCCAGATCTCTTCTTGAGGATCTTTTAGGGGACGGCCTCGCAGTAATCCGGCCTGACGCTGACCTTTTGCAGGGCTTTGTCCCATGGTCGTCGCAGCTTCAAGCCACATGGTCATGGTCGTCACAGCTTCGCGCGTGCCAGGCTTTGGCTCAGGTGTGGCGTGAAGGGTTTTGGAAAACTTGGCAGCCTTCGGTAGTCTCTACCGTAGCAATAGGCACTCATTCAATGGACCCCTCCGGTGTGTTCATGTGGCGGTTCGATAGTGGATTATGCGAAATGACGAAGCATGTGATACTAATGGTGTCGGCTGTCTGCTTTGTTATCTTCAAAGGGGACGATAGACGCAATCGCTTCCATGTGTCATCAATCCAGATCCCACCCAGTATGGCAACCAGGGCCGAGGAATTCCTCCGGCCTAAGCTGGCTGAGTCGCTCCCTCCGGTATTCACGTTCGAGAAGATCAGTTGCGCGGCAAATGATGTGTCATTTTTCGGGAAGATGCGAGCGGGTGACGCTGATACTGATGTAGCCTCGATGCTGGTGGAGCATGGCCTAGCAGTTCCCGATTGTAGTAAAAGTGACCCGGATCTGCTCACTCCATACGAGCGATCGCTACTTGAACTGCAAGCGATCGCTATACGTGAGAAACGTGGCATGTATCGCAACTCGCCATCTTTGTCTGCCGGGCTTAACAGCACTTCAGAGACCGACGTCACTGCTGCCCTCTCCCGCCTCCGTGACCAGACAAGAATCCCAGCGAAACTAGTCGAGATCACCTCGGGAGGCTTCCTGAACTTAGAGATTCTAACTGAACGTATAGTGCTCGCCCTTTTACTGGCCAGAGTATGGGTCCCTCGAGTTGAAGAGCCATTTGGAAAAGAGGCGCTCGAGTTCATAACTTCCACTGTGTCGGGCGACGTCGAAATCTCAATCGAATCCACCGACACAGATGGCAGATGTTTTGGCGACGTGTATCTGCCAAACAATCCCGATTCTTTGTCAGTAACTCTTGTCAAGCAAGGCCTTGCGGATGTGCGTCAAGTAGAAGCTCAAGCACAATCTGAACGTCAACATGACAGGGGCATGCTCGAGAGTGCAAAGAAGGTTGCAGTTAATGCTCAGAAAGGCCTATGGCAGGCGTCAAATCCCGGTCAAGTGGAGCGCAGTTTAAGCGAGGCGGCAGAGGAATCCTCTTTTTCAGGCAAATACGTTGACGTGTCCCTGTCTTCAACAGAAATCAATCTCTACATTAGTCGCTGCGATCGCAAGGTTGGATCGTTCTTAAAAGATGTTAACGCGCTTTACGGGGTTAAAGATGGCTACGAGATCGAGGATGATAACGGGTCTAGTGAAGGTACGCAGAGGTTCAAAGGCTTGGCGTATCCCTTTGTTGCACCGCCCAATGTTGGCGATCATGTAATGGTACTAAATGATGCCGACGACATTTTCTTCAGTCGAGGCATAGTGAAGGCTCTGCAAGAGAAACCCAAGGATAGCCCTTTCGTTCACTGCCCGTATCTTGTATTCTTGGTGGACTTGGGCGAAGTGTTAGAGTACGATGGGAGTGAATTCAGTCCCGTTCCATCGCAGATCTCCTTATCAAATGTCCCACCATTTTGCACGGAGATACGTATGTCATTTTTGGACCTTCCACCTCCGAAGTACACTAACGCTGGGTGGGTTCAGGATAATGCAGTCTCCGCTTTCGTTGCAAGGTTTCGGAATCAAAAGCTTGTTGCTCGCGTTGATGCTCCCGGCTCGTGCCCAAAACTGACATTATTTGCCGATGAATCGAATCGTCCCGAAGACTCTCTCAACTGGTTGATGGCGCGCGAAGGCATTGCAGATGTGGAAAGTTTCAAAACGGCCCGTGCATGGGCCAAGTTTCCTCAGTGGGAAGTGGTTTATGACTCCCTCTGTGAAGCACGAAATGCTGCCCGTCTCGAAGGTAATGGAATATGGAAACCTTGAGATGAATTATCTTCGAGTTAGTCCGATCGCAAGCTTGGTAACTCTGCTGATCTGCATCTACTGGACGATACGCATATTGTTAGAGTTAACAGTGGGAATTTCTCATGGAACGGTCAACCCGGCTGCGTTTTGGAGTGGTTAAATATATCAAGCGCCCGCTGCAATCCCTGTCTGGTGACTGATTCGTTGTATAGCGCACTTAACAGCGGTATGCTGTACATGCTGCGAATTTGTAGATCAAATAGATTGCAATGCATCTATTCAGTTTATCACGTTCAGAACGCCCAATCCGCTTCTTGAAGATCCCCCACAGCCTGGGCTGCATGGATCTTGCAGCGATCTTCGAATGTTTATTAGGATATTCCCTATCGGGAGAATCTCGATCAACCGCCGTTGGGTCTAACCACTTGTGACTCGCTTGATTCTCACGGGACATTTCGCGGTTACGATCCTTCAATCATGGCGGAGACAGTGAAGATACAGCGGTTTTTGCCTGACTTCAAGGTTGAGCTGGCTCCTACAGGAAGCGAGGCGTGTAAAACATTCACTTTTGCTTACATTACCTCCCCGAATGGCGACCCTGATGCGTGGGCGACAGCACTCCGTTTAAAACCTGGCGATGAGGTTGGTATGCAAGAATTCTACGTCTACGGGGACGAGATATTTGGTAATTTGTTCGAGCCTTTACCACATAAGGACTCAGCAGATTCAATTATGGAGAGACTTTTGAGCGAAGGGCTCGCTGTGATTCGATCTGACGCTGACGCGCTTCAAGGCTTCGACAAAGTCGCACCACGCCTTCGCGCGTACCAGGTTCTCGCTCAGGGCGGGCTCAAAGGGTTTTGGAAGGACTGGCAGTCTTCTCCGACATCTACCCTAGCAATTGGCAATCATTCAATGCCTCCCTCTGGTGGGTCCATGTGGCGGTTCGATCCTGGTTTATGTTCGATTACGAAGCAGGTGAGAGGAATTGAGTCCGCTGCCTGTTTCATTATCTTTGAAAATATTGGTTTTGGACCGCGTAATCCGCACTTTCATCTGTCATCGGTCCGCATCCCTTCCAGTATTGAGCTCTGGGCCAAGAACTTTGTCAGGCGTAAGCTGGGTGACTCCCATCTGCTCTTCGCATTTGAAGCGGTGAGCTACACTGCGGACAATGTACTCTCAATCATGGGAAATATGTCTCTGGGCGGAATGGATGTGGCCTCGATACTGGTGGAGCATGGCCTAGCGATACCTACCTGTAGTTCGAGTGACCTTGCTCTACTCACTCCACACGAGCAATCTCTACTCGAGCTGCAAACGACCGCCATACGCGAGAAACGTGGCGTGCATCTCTACTCGCACTCGTTATCTACCGACCTTACGAATGCATCAGAAACCCATCTTACTGCTGAGCACGCGTTCTCTCGCCTACGTGACCCGACTGGAATCCCAGCGAAGCGTGTTTTGTCTCCACGCCGTGGCCAGACAAGAATCTCAGCGGAGGGCTCCTTATCTCTCGTCCGTGAGCAGACACAATTCCGAACGAGGCCCACCCGCGCTCGCGTCCGTGGCCAGACAAGAATCTCAGCGGGAAGCACCTCATCTCCCGTCCCGGATCAGACGCGATTCCCAGCGAAGCTACTAAATGCCACTTCCGGCGGTGTTCTCAACTTTGAGATTACAACCAAACGGATTGTGCTAACTCTCGTACTGGGCAGAGTATGGGTCCCTCGTGTCGAAGAGCCTTTTGGAAAAGAGGCGCTCGAGTTAGTAACTTCCATTGTGTCGGGAGAAAATGTCGAGCTATCAATCGAATCTATCGATGCCGATGGAAGATTCATTGGCGACGTCTATCTGCCGCGAAACTCTGATGCTTTGTCAGTAGCTCTCGTCAAAGAAGGTCTTGCAGACGTACGTGAAGCTCAAGCAAAATCTGAACCGCAAAATGGCCTCAGCAAGCTTGAGAGTGCAAAAAAGGTTGCGGCTGATGCTCAGAGAGGCTTATGGCAGGCGGCCACAGACCGTGAAGAGGAACCCAGCAATAGTAGATCTGCTGACAACGCTCTTTTGTTAGGCAAATATGTTGAAGTTTCTGTGTATTTGGGGGATACGTTTTTGTTTTCTCGCTGGGGCCGCGACGCGTATCAGTTTATCATTGGAACTGGTACGCTTTACGACCATATTGATACGCTTTACGGCCTTTGGGAGGGCTGTGAGGTTGAGGAGGATGATGAATCTGGTGACGATGATAGGGAGAGGTTCAACGGTCTAGTGTATCCCTTCGCTACGCCGCCGAAGGTTGGCGACCATGTGATGACACTAAATGATCTAGAGGGACTTGAATTCCATCGAGGCATAGTGATAGCTGTGCAAGATAAAGCTGAAAATGGTCGTCCTGTTCACACGCCGTATACTGTACGCCAAGTGGATCGAGGCGAATCATGGGAGTTTGGTGAAAGTAGTTTGAGTTCTATTCCAGAGCCGATCTCGTTTTCGAAGATCCCACCATTTTATATGGAGATGAGCTTGTCATTCTTGGATTTTCCAACTCTAAACCTTTCGAATCGGCAGGTTCTACTTGATGTATTTTTCACTCCTGCGAAAGGGCAAAAGCTTGTTGCTCGGATTGATGTTCCTGATTTTTGCTCTAGGGTGACATTGTTTCGCGATAAATCGAATCGTCTCGACGACTCGGTCAACTGGTTGATGGCGCGCGAAGGTATTGCAGATGTGGAAAGTCTCGAAACGGCCCGTGCATGGGCCAAGTTTCCTCAGTGGGAAGTGGTGTACAATTCACTTTGTGAAGCACGAGACACTGCCCGCTTAGATGGTGTTGGAATCTGGAAGCCTTCGAATGAAGTATCTCAAGGTTAGCCCATGGTCTATGCTTGGAATCTCTGCTTGACAATAAATATCGTTCAGACTAACCGCTATGAATGCCCTATCGCACAGTGAACCCAGTTGCTCGAGTGGCTAAGTTCACTGACGCACCGGGTGCAATCCCTTACGAAGACTGAGTTCGTCTGTATAGCACTTCACTGCTGTACATTATTGTACATAACTGATCTGGTTCCTGAGGAGTTGATAGTTTTCACGAATCAAAACCCCATATTGTAATTATAAGTACTGTGTAGTATTCTCCCCACACCTCCCCTGTTGGCGATCGTCTAGCTGAGTTCGAAACTGAGCGGTCCCTTCATTCACTTCACCAGGAACGTCACGTGACCTAAATATGAAAGATGCCGTAGCTAGACCTCACTTCCTTCTCAACTATGAACAGACTGCGGAAACAAAGTCGCCTGCTTACGCCGTTTCCTTTAAATCCTTGGGCACATCTGAGGAGTAAAGTACCCTTCAGTCAGAAAGATCTTGAAACAGCCGCTACGTTTTTCAACCGATGCAAGACTCAGCTGCGAACTGCTGGCTCAAATGACCTTAAACCACGAGATGATCTGCCCGAAGTCATGCTACTGGGGAGGAGCAACGTGGGCAAATCGTCGTTAATAACGACTCTAGTACTTCCTACTGGTACACCAACTCCGGAGAGTTCAAAAGACCTCGCGAAGAGCTCTTCGCGGCCGGGATTCACTCAAACCCTCAACATATATACGTGTGGACGTAAATTGAGGCTCGTGGATACTCCTGGCTACGGATATGGATCCAAGAATGACCATGGAGGCCTTGTCGTAGAGTATCTTGCGAGTCAGAGGGCTCTCCGTAGAGCGTATGTGCTCATCGACTCTACAGTTGGCGTTGGACCTCAAGATCAGCACCTGTTTGAAATTCTCTGTGCGAATGGTGTTCCCTGGCACCTTGTCTTTACCAAACTCGACAGGCACATTGGATCTACGATTGGCAAAGGTTCAGCTGAGGCGCTTTCTGAATCCAGTGCGGCAGCCATAAATGCGGTAGTTGACGACGGTCTAAAGACTGTAGATTCGTTGATTCAACAGCCAGAAACCGCGACCATCATGGAAGATGTGTTTGCGACCTCTAGCAGCCGAAAACTCGGTTTTCTTGGTATTCGTGAACTGCGTGCTTCAATCTACGAGGCATGCTCGTGACCAGCACTGCCATATTATTTGGATACTGCTTCTTGTCGCTATTGTTCGCGGCTACATGGAGGTTTCAGTTGACTCCCCAATTCTACGAGCTCTGTTTACTCTCGTGGACCCAACACATTGCATACCTCTCGTCGAGGTCCTCGGTCTTTACGACTCTATTTAACTGTTTGGCCAGAGCTCTTGCTTTTAAACCATGACTCGGTCATGCTATCATTCAAACAATGTACATAGTCAATGCGCTCACCTGAGCATACAAATAATTACTGTTGGCAAAGAACTACCGCCCTTTGCCAGACTGCTGGAATCAATAACGGCCGCCAAATCCACCGCTGCCTCCTCGCGAGCCGCCGCCGAAACCGCCACGGCCACCTCGAGAACCACCAGCACCACCACGGAAAGAACCGCCACGACCACCGCCAAAGCCTCCACGCGAGCCTCCACGGCCACCGCCAAAGCCTCCTCGGCCACCGCTGAAGCCTCCACGACCACCGCTGAAGCCACCACGGCCACCACCAAATCCACCACGGCCTCCAGAAGGTTTGCGGGGCTTGCTGGCACCAACAACCTTGGGCTTGGGCAGGAATCTATCGAGAGGCAACAGCTTGTCAGCTCCAATGTAGAACTTGTCACCGTCCTTGAAGGAAGTAGCGACAATGCCCTCAGTGGGCTTGATGGTGAAGAAAACCTCGTTCAGCGGGCCGAGAATCTCGTCGACCTTGCCAACGAGCGACTTGTTCTCAAGGTATATGGGAGCGTTGAAGTAAGGGATCTTGGTGTTGATAGAACGGCACACAATGTCGCCCTCGCAGGGGTGCACAAACGCACCCATCTCGAGCACAGTGTCAGGGGGTCCCTGGGGAGTGAACGAGCGGCCTCCACGGCCACCGCCAAAGCCACCAAAGCTAGAGCCGCCTCCGCGGCCACCCCGGGGGCCTCCACGACCTCCTCGGAACATGATTAGTTGTGTAAGTTGTGAAAAGAGTGAGTGATCAGATGGGCTTAGTGCTCGTCTGCTTCTAGGGAAAAAAATTATTCCCTGATTTTTCACTTTAATGATCTCCGCAGCTAATAGGATATGCTTGTGCTGGTTCAGCCTTGCTCTTCAGCCGCGCTAGGTAGTCCATAGACCCATCTCCATCTCTCCTGCTACCTTGTACCTAGCACTTAGTTCGGGTAAGTGTAACTTTACAGTTTTCACTTGACAACTCGTCCTAGTAGCCACGCCTTTTCTTCACCCCTGATTCGCTAGCAGTGCGCCAACGTCATATCCCAGCTTCGTCAAACTTCATCGCCGTTACAGCCGCGCCGGAAATTTCACTTCGTCTCCACCCACAATGGCAACACTGGATGAGATCAAGGGCTCTCCAGCGTATAAAACGGCGGAGAGTACGTGGATCACATCAAAGTCGACTCGGCCGAAGCTCTCCAAGGACGTGGTTTCCTCGCTATATAAGGACCTGCTTTCCGACAACTCGACACTCGTCCTCGCCAGCCTTGACTACAGCCGGTATCTCGAGCTCTACCTGTGGCCGTTGTTTGACGCAAAAGCTAGCAATGAGCATGTTGTCTCAATTGCCATTTTTTCAAGTGCCCACCGTGGGTCTTCCGTCGTTGGTATGTCACATTGCCAATGTCATGAAACCTCGCTAACTCAGGCCTGTTTGAAGCTGACCAGGATAAGTTCGCCGTTCTGTTTGAACGTGTGTTGACCATTTCAGGAGACTCTTCTATTGATCATACGGCACGCTCGACTCTACTTTTCTTCCTGGGGATGCTGTTCAACCACATTGACTCACCCGCTGTTCGAAAGGAAGTAGGCCCCATCATATCGATCTCCATCTGGGAAGGTCTCGACGAGAAGCGGCGCGATGTCATCTTTGCCGAATACCCGTCCACAAAACGGTCGTGGAAGATCGCAAACAAGAAGCTAGCATCCGCTTCTGAGGAAGCAAGAAGCTCTCTCATCTTGAGACGCTCGTGGTTGTCGAGTATTCTCACCGAGACGGCACGCCTCGTGAACTCCGGCGTCTCTACATCAACGCTTGTATTTATTCTGCGATCCCTCGAGGTGCTCATTGCTATTGTGACCCAGCTCCCGACACGACGATTCGCAAACACTTTAATCCAGGACTCGTTCGTCCTGGTTGCCCTCCGCTCGTCACCATTGTACAGCTCTTCACGACCATTTCATGATCTCGTTGACGCCCTTGATCTTTATGTCTGCTTTCCTATTGACGACTTCACGGGAGAAGCTCTCAATGAAGATGCACAGTGGGCAAAGCACTCTTCTCTAGTCAAGCTCCTACAAAAGACTGCCTTCACGCAGTTCCACGACACGCTGCGCATTCTCGCGTTGGCAAACTTTGACTCTATCTGCAACCCAGCAGACATGGATGAGCATCTATCGGTTCTGGCCGATGGTGAACTACGCCAGCTAGCATCAAGCCTGCATATTCGCATTCCGTCCCCGTTTGATAGAAACTTTCTCGTAAAGTGTTTCTGTGAAAAGTACGCCCAACGGAAATCCTTAAGATCGATCGCCCTCGAATACGATGTGTTTCCAGATGAGCATGACCTGTTTGACTCCCCATCTCTCGACGGCTCAACTCTTCACAACAATGGCGGCAAGCTGCCAGCACTATCGTCTCACCTTACGTCTACCTACCGAATGGGGCTTCAGTACCTCACATTTGGCGACTTCGTACTGCGCTCATTTGTTCTCACACGCTCTGAGCTTCTTTTCCAGATCAAGCGCGATATCGAGGCAGTAGTAACTCGCATCAGACCTCACATGGCTCTTCCCCAAAAGCGGCGATGGCCTGGAGATGACAACAAGGCTGATACTCATGACGAGCCAGAGGCATTGGAGCTAAGGTTTGAGGGCTTAAGTCGTATGGCAGCTAAGGTAGTTTCCACTCCTGTGGTACTTGACGTTGCACCACCGGCCGTTGGGACGTCGTTTCCTGCCTATGTCCGGATAGAGGTTTCTCTAGACCTTGACCGTTCGCAGGGCGATGTACTTCAGGACTGGGAAAGCCTTCATCCTGGTGACGTGGTTTACCTCTGCCAGCTGGTTACTCCTGTCAGTGGTGCCAAAATTAACTCGGAAAAAGTTGGCATAAAACGTCTACGATGCGCCGAGGTTGTCCGTGTTCTTGACGAGAAGGACAGAGAAATCAATCCCCAGGGGGGTGACGCATCTGGACGGAAGCGAAAGCTTCACCTGGATCTCGATTCCCGGCGATATCCTACGGACGGTTCCAGCTCGATCGCCAGTTACAATGCTGTCATTCGCCGTCGCCAGCGGGAGAACAACTTCAAGTCGATTCTCAGCACTACTCAGGGGCTATCGTCAGAGGATAACTCACTGCCTGAGTGGCTAGTGGATGTATTTCTTGGTTTTGGAGACCCTTCAAGTGCCAGCTACGGCAAGGTAAGTCTGCCGTGTCCTCCTAGCATGAACTATTACGATACGTTTGTTGACGTGAAGCATGTTCAGGAGACGCTTCCTGACGTGCGAGTGATCGATGGCAATGTCAACACTACTCGAGACACGCAGTTCCTCATTGACGAGCAAACTCTGCGAACGATAGAACCTCTGTCGTTCACGACTACAGCTCGTCGCAACAAGGTGCGGTTCTCTCCCAAGCAGGTCGAAGCAATCATTCATGGTGTTCACCCTGGGCTCTCGCTTGTTGTTGGGCCTCCTGGGACGGGGAAGACTGACGTAGCAGCGCAAACACTGAGTGTTCTGTATCATAACTTCCCCAACGAACGCACTCTCGTGGTTGCACACTCTAACCAGGCGCTGAACCACATATTTGAGAAACTCGTGGCGCTCGATATCAGTGAGAAGCATTTACTGAGACTAGGCCACGGTGAGGAAACTCTGGATAAGCTGACCGATTCATCGTTCTCGCAGTTCGGCCGCGTCGAACATCTCATGCAAGCGAGGATCCCCATTTTGGGCAAGGTCGACAGGCTCGCTGCGTCGCTTGGGATTTCTGGAGATCATGGAGACTCTAGCGAGACTGCCGGGTACTTCTTCACCGTGCACATTGAGCCGGTGTGGAACAACTACATTGCGAGTGTGGAAACTGGAGAGAGCTCTGTGGAGGACTTCCCGTTTAAGCAATTCGTATCAGAGGAGCTTGATTTTGAAAAGGCTCTACAGGCTGCTGACGCCCAATCCCATCTGGCTGTTGCCAAGAAGCTGTTCAGCCACGTTGAGGGAATCTTTAAAGACCTTGCGGACATTCGACCTTTTGAATTGCTGCCCAGCAACAAGGAAAAAGCCAATTTCCTCCTCGTCCACGAAGCCCGTATTATTGCAATGACTGCTACGTATGCTGCTATGCATCGCCAGGATATTTTGCAACTTGGGTTCAAATACGACAATGTGGTCATGGAAGAGGCGGCACAGCTTACAGAGGTTGAGACGGTTGTTCCTCTGACTATGCAGAAGACGTCCGAGAGACTGAAGCGGGTCGTTCTGATAGGCGACCACCATCAAAATGGTCCCGTCATACACAATGCGCTTGTTGAACAGCAGTGCAATCTCGGCCAGAGCTTGTTCGAGCGACTTGTGCGACTTGGCGTTCCCCACACGCAGCTGAATGCGCAGGGTCGTGCACGTCCAGAGATCGCCGAGCTGTACAGCTGGGTCTATGGTGGACTTACTCCGTTGGCAACCGTTGAGCAGCGGTCCAATTCACACTCCATCAACCCTGGCTTCCTCAAGACATGGCAGTTCGTGGAGGTGCCGGCCGTGCGTGGTCCTGGCGAGTCCGAGCCGTCGCCTCATTTCTTCCAAAACGTCGACGAGGCCGAGTATGCTGTGTGCCTGTACCAGTATATGAGGCTGCTTGGGTATCCTCGTGACAAGATTACCATTTTGTCGGCGTACCACGGACAAAAGCTACTTATTGACGAGATTCTCAGCAAACGATGCAACGGTAACGAGCATGATAAGGCCATATTCGGTCTGCCGGGCAGCGTGGCCACCATTGACCAGGCTCAGGGTGAACAGAATGACTATGTCATTTTGTCGCTTGTACGAACAGCCTCAATTGGTTATCTACGGGATCTACGACGACTGACTGTAGCACTGTCACGAGCGGGTCTGGGGCTGTACGTGCTGGGCCGAGCCGAGCTGCTGTCCAGTTGTGTCCAGCTGGAGGGACTCACGAAGCGACTTCTTGCGTCCGAGCAAGACCACAACCTTGCTGTTGTTCCTCGCGAGCTCTACGGCAAGGCTCCTGTCAACCCCCGACAGCCCGTTGCCATGGTCAGCCTGGCGCACTTTGGACAGTATGTGGACCAAATGACGGCGCAGCGAGTTGCCTACGAGAAGCGCGCTAAGTAGTGTACATTGTATTTATAGTCTAATAACCGTCTCAACTGGATCGGAATACCACAGTATATTCCACGATGCCAACTCGATTTATATGACTAAATGGTATAACTATGGTTATGGCTGATAAGGTTGATTTGACATACAGGCAGATCGTCGTTCCTCGGCTACGGCTGGCCGCGAGTTGCAGTCTATTGCCGTTCGGCTATGGAGCGAGAATAAGCCGGCGGAGCATTGTCGGCATGCCCCCACAGTTCCATCTCGACCCCTCACCAGCTCGGTAATATTTAAACTATCCATTAGCCCCTGAATCCCTGTTTGCTACCGAATTGCTGGGTTACACTTAATCTGATCCAGTAGATTTAAGCAGTGTCCCCTTGCTCCCAAGTACACCAAGTGCTACCCTGCAGCCCAAATCCTCTTGTTATCTGCACTCGAGAATTCGCTCGTCGCTTGCTCTTTCGATTGCAAAGTACCGCGTAACAGTTCACCTACGACTCTCGGAAAGGCAATTGCGGCATGATGGAGGAATCCTTCTCTGAGCTCTCGTCGCTCGACAACATCCGAGCCGGATCCATCATCCTCGGCTCGATGAACAAGATTCTCGGTAGGTGACGCAGACCCAATGATGCGAGTTCTGAAACTAACGCAGTCGCCAACCGTGGAGAAATTCGTAAGTACCTCACCTGTAGGATATGAGATGTGTGAGCGAGTGGTGATTGTGGATTGATTGATGTTCTGGTCAGCAATTGGCCTTTGTGCGACCCGTGGGGGTCATCGTGGAGTGATTCGAGTCATCGAGTTGAGCAGAGTCATGGAGCCGAGTTAAAGGAGTCGTTAAAGCTGTAACCAACAACGCAGTGTCATCAGTGCCAGTTACAAGGTGCCAGCAGTACTTGTTCTGAAGTGCTGTCCTATTGTGCTGGAGCAATTGTCATGCTAGCATGACTGGATCTGTTGGTGCTATGCTGGGTGACTCTTTCGTACTATGGTGCAATGTTCGAGGCAGCTGGGCATTAATGGACCGTACTTCTGCCGGGGCTTGCTCCTGCCGAGGCTTGGCGTGTTATGTCTACACCAGCGACTTAATGTGGATCCATCTGTTCTACTCAACTCGGCCCCCACGTACCAGCAGTCGACTGTATTGACTCAAACCTTTTGAAGCCAACCAATAGGATGCGCTCAATTTCTTCATTGACATTGACTCATCACGATCTTGGCTTGCTCGATGCTGCATTGCTAATGCTGCGCTGGGGTGCTGCACCTCTCATTTTTCTGCTGCTCATGCAGTTTATCCGGCCGGTTAAGCTGGTAATCTCCCGCCAATCACTGCATCTGGGGACGCATATCCCACCAAACCCCACTCACCCAACGCTACATGATCCTGTCTGTGTAGTACGACGCTGAGCCCAACTAACCCCAGCCATTCGAGTACGTTGATCCCGTTTCCACCGACTCCCTGTCGGTCCGTCCTTGTCGGCTACTGGCCCGGCCCTGACCCTGGGGCCGCTACCAGTCACTAGGGTGGTCATTTGCAGCCAACTAATTCAGATCTTCCGTACTGCCCATGAGCTGTCTATGCAAACTGTGGCTATCTATGCCCACGAGGACATTCTGTCCATGCACCGACTGAGTGAGTTTTGTTCCTATCACTTGTCTGATCTAGTACTAACAAACAGAGGCCGATGAAGCGTAAGTACGGCTGGTGGCACGGCTACCAAGTACCGAGTACCCCCCACTCTCACCTGGAATCCGCTAATACAGCTACGTTATTGGAGAACATGGTCAGTTCACGCCTGTCCAGGCCTACCTGCAAATTGATGAGATCATCAAGATTGCTCTGGAGCACAAGGTCAATATGATCCACCCCGGTTACGGATTCCTGTCGGAGAACTCTGAGTTTGCTCGCAAGGTCGAGGAGAACGGCATTGCATGGATCGGTCCTCCCGCTGCTGTCATTGATGCCGTCGGTGACAAGGTGTCAGCACGTAACCTTGCTGCCAAGTGCGATGTTCCCACTGTTCCTGGAACTCCCGGACCCATTGAGAGCGTGAGTGAGGCCGAGGAGTTTGTTTCTCAGTACGGCTACCCCGTCATCATCAAGGCCGCCTTTGGTGGTGGTGGTCGTGGTATGCGTGTCGTCCGCGAGGGCGAGGACATCCATGACGCCTTCAACCGTGCTGTGTCCGAGGCTAAGACTGCCTTTGGAAACGGTACTGTTTTCATTGAGCGTTTCCTTGACAAGCCCAAGCACATTGAGGTCCAGCTGCTCGCTGATGGTGAAGGCAACGTCATCCACTTGTTTGAGCGTGACTGTTCCGTGCAGCGTCGTCACCAGAAAGTTGTGGAGATTGCTCCTGCCATCAACCTCCCGGTCGAGGTCCGTGACGCTATCCTGGCCGATGCTGTGAAGCTCGCCAAGACCGCCCACTACCGTAACGCCGGTACTGCAGAGTTCCTCGTCGACAACCAGAACCGTCACTACTTCATTGAGATCAACCCACGTATCCAGGTCGAGCACACCATTACTGAGGAGATCACTGGTATTGATATCGTTGCTGCCCAGATTCAGATCGCTGCTGGCGCTACTCTCCAGGAGCTTGGTTTGACCCAGGACCGCATCACCATCCGCGGGTGCGCCATCCAGTGCCGTATCACGACTGAAGACCCCTCCAAGGGCTTCCAGCCAGACACTGGTAAGATTGAGGTTTACCGCTCCACCGGAGGTAACGGAGTTCGTCTCGACGGAGGCAGTGCCTTTGCAGGCGCCGTTATCTCCCCCCACTACGACTCTATGCTGGTCAAGTGTACCTGCTTGGGATCCAACTTTGAGGTTTCTCGCCGTAAGATGCTGCGATCGCTCATTGAGTTTCGAATTCGTGGTGTCAAGACCAACATCCCATTCCTGCTGACATTGCTCACCCACGAGACGTTCATCAAGGGTGAGTGCTGGACAACGTTCATTGATGACACACCCCGTCTCTTCGACATGGTGCGCTCTCAGAACCGTGCTCAGCGCCTTCTTGCGTACCTGGGTGATCTGGTTGTTAACGGTAGCCAGATCAAGGGCCAGGTTGGTCTGCCCAAGCTCAAGACAAAGCCCATCATCCCAGAGCTGCTTGACGCTTCTGGAAAGTCGATTGATGTGACTGTGCCTCCTACTGCTGGCTGGCGTAAGATCCTCGTCGACGAGGGCCCCGAGGCTTTTGCCAAGGCTGTTCGCAACCACGATGGTACCCTCATCATGGATACGACGTGGCGTGATGCTCACCAGTCGTTGCTGGCGACGCGTGTGCGTACTTTCGACCTGTTGGCTATTGCTCCTACCACTGCGCACGCGCTGTCTGGCGCCTTCGCCCTCGAGTGCTGGGGTGGTGCTACATTTGACGTTGCCATGCGCTTCCTCCACGAGGATCCTTGGGACCGTCTGCGCAAGCTCCGACGTGCCGTTCCCAACATCCCCTTCCAGATGTTGCTGCGTGGCGCCAACGGTGTCGCTTACTCGTCGCTTCCTGACAACGCCATTGATCACTTTGTTCTGCAAGCCAAGAAGAACGGAGTCGACATTTTCCGAGTGTTTGATGCCCTCAACGACCTTGAGCAGCT
This sequence comes from Sugiyamaella valdiviana, assembly GCA_030570555.1. Taxonomy (NCBI): domain Eukaryota; kingdom Fungi; phylum Ascomycota; class Dipodascomycetes; order Dipodascales; family Trichomonascaceae; genus Sugiyamaella; species Sugiyamaella valdiviana. The sequence goes on from JAJLWF010000002.1 coordinate 1,678,707, forward strand.
CAAGGTTGGTGTCGATGCGGTGCGCAAGGCTGGTGGTGTCATCGAGGCCACCGTGTGCTACTCTGGTGACATGTTGAACCCTCACAAGAAGTACAACCTTGAGTACTACCTGAAGACGGTCAAGGAAATTGTTGCTATGGGCACCCACATTTTGGGTATCAAGGACATGGCCGGTACGCTGAAGCCTGCCGCTGCCAAGCAGCTCATCGGCGCTATCCGCAAGGAATATCCCGATCTTCCTATTCATGTCCACACACACGACTCGGCTGGTACAGGTGTTGCCTCGATGGCAGCATGTGCTGTTGCTGGAGCAGACGCCGTTGATGCTGCGTCCAACTCTATGTCTGGTATGACGTCTCAGCCGTCGATTTCCGCCCTCGTCGCTTCACTCGAGGGATCTGTCGAGACTGGTCTCAACGTTAACCAGGTTAAGACCATTGATAGCTACTGGGCTCAGATGCGTCTATTGTACTCGTGCTTCGAGGCTGACCTCAAGGGTCCCGACCCCGAGGTGTACGAGCACGAGATTCCAGGTGGTCAGCTGACGAACCTCATTTTCCAGGCCCAGCAGGTGGGTCTTGGTGAGCAGTGGGCCGAGACGAAGAAGGCCTACGAGGAAGCCAACAAGCTCCTGGGCGATATTGTCAAGGTGACACCGACATCCAAGGTTGTTGGTGATCTGGCTCAGTTCATGGTCTCCAACAAGCTGAGCTCCAAGGACGTTGAGGAGCGTGCCAGCTCCCTCGACTTCCCGTCGTCGGTGCTTGACTTCTTCCAGGGTCTCATGGGACAGCCCTACGGCGGTTTCCCTGAGCCTCTGCGTACCAACATCCTCAAGGGCAAGCGAGAGCCTTACCACGAACGACCTGGCAAGCTTCTGCCTCCTGTGGACCTTGCTGCTATTCGCAAGGACCTTGAGGCTCGTTTCGGACAGATCACTGAGGCCGACATTGCGTCGTATGTCATGTACCCCGCTGTGTTCGAGGAGTACCGCAAGGTGCTTGAGCGATACGGTGATCTGAGTCTGGTGCCGACCAACATCTTCCTGGCTCCTGCCGAGATTGGTGAGCGCTTTGAGGTGAACATTTCCAAGGGTAAGCTGCTTGTGCTTAAGTGTCTTGCCGTTGGTGAGCTGTCGACGCAGACTGGTACCCGTGAGGTCTTCTTTGAGCTCAACGGAGAGATGCGTAAGGTTACGGTCGAAGACCGTCTTGCCGCCATCGAGACTGTCAGTCGCCAGAAGGCCGATCCGTTGAACCCCAACGATGTTGGTGCTCCCATGGCTGGTGTTGTCGTTGAGGTGCGTGTACGCGAGGGCACTGAAGTCAAGAAGGGTGACCCTCTCACTGTGCTGTCGGCCATGAAGATGGAGATGGTCATTTCTGCTCCTGTCAGCGGAGTTGTTGGCTCTCTTCTGGTCAAGCCGGGCGACTCTGTCGATGGAGCCGACCTTCTCTGTAAGATTCTGAAGGCGTAGCTGGTCTGGACGTCTAGCTAGATATATGAATATATATGAATAGATATACCATTCAAAAGGATAGTATAGGAGGTGATTAGGAAGTATAGAGTGACGGGCGACTGAAAAAGCAGAGAAATGGCTGATTTCAAGCGCTTTGATCTGTGGGATCAGACTTGCTCAAAGATGTCTAAAATCATCTATGTACAGCTACGTCCATATCCTGGTGAAAACAAGACTTCCCGTCCGATCAGTCATATTTAAGCACCAGAGAGCCTTACCCAGTAGTGCAGTGGGAGACCATGCGCGAACGTGAAGGTGATGTAGTTTTTTACTTCTCTTTTTGCATGATTAATTCTGCCGTGCATAGTTGTACTCTGCAGGAGTCGAGATCACCTCAGGATAAATCCCTCAATGTGACTATTAAGGTTAAAGATAACAGTTAAGCTTTCGACCATGTTGAGGTGAACTTTGTTACTTTGTCAACATATATAACTGCTGGTTGATGATCGAGCATCTTCACGGCATCTACTATATGGGCACCGGCATGGAACCCAATACTATGTTGCCTCATTCCAAGCCAATATGAAGTACATCCAATGATAGTTCCGAGCATTCGGCTCATTTCACTATGTGTAGCTGTAGTGTCGCTCACGGCCATTTCTAAGGGTATTACATTTTCTAACCGCTGAAAAATACAGAAACAGTGTCATCGCATCACTGGGCGTAGTCGCCGGCGTCAGCTTCGTCGACATAGCCCTCGTCTCCGTAGCCGTCCTCGAGTCCATCCTCGTCGTCAATCGAGGCGTCCTGGTACTGCTGGTACTCGGCAATGAGGTCGTTGAGGTTGGACTCAGCCTCAGTGAACTCGACCTCCTCCATACCTTCACCAGTGTACCAGTGGAGGAAAGCTCGGCGCTTGAACATGGCCGAGAACTGGGCAGAGGTTCTGCTGAACAGCTCCTGGACAGCAGTCGAGTTGGCAATAAACGTGGCCGAGGTCGTGAGACCCTTGGGTGGAACATTGCAGACCGAGGTCTGGAAGTTGTTGGGGATCCACTCGACAAAGTACGAGATGTTCTTTTGTCGGGCAGCCGAGAACGAGTCCTCAACCTCCTTCATGGCAACCTTACCACGGAAAATAGTGGAAATGGTCAAGTAACGGCCATGGTAGGGGTTGCAAGCAGCCATGATGTTGGCGGGGTTGAACAGCTGCTGCGTCAGTTCCGGCACGGTCAGGTTGTGGAAGGCGCGCGAGCCCTTGGAGAAGAGCGGGGCAAAGCCAACTGTGAAGAAGTGCAGACGCGGGAAGGGAATAAGGTTGACAGCCAGCTTGCGCAGGTCTCCGTTGAGCTGACCGGGGTATCTCAGACAGGTGGTAACACCGGACATAACCATGGCAATAAGCTGGTTGAGCTCAGTGTGCGTCGGCTGCGAGATGCCCAGGGTCTTGGAGCAGATGTCGTATAGAGCCTCGTTGTCGAGACAGTAGGTGGCATCCGAGTACTCAACGAGCTGGTGGAACGAGAGCACAGCATTGTAAGGCTCGGTGACGGTATCCGAGACTTTTGGAGACGGCAGAACCGAGTACGTCGAGAGCATACGGTCAGAGTACTCCTCCTTGATACGGTTGAGGAGCAAAGTTCCGAGACCACTTCCGGTACCTCCACCCAGCGAGTGAGCGACCTGGAATCCCTGCAAAGAGTCGGCCTGCTCGGCCTCGCGGCGGACTGCGTCCATGACGGTGTCCATGAGCTCGGCGCCCTCAGTGTAGAAGCCCTTGGCCCAGTTGTTACCGGCTCCAGATTCGCCGGAAATGAGGTTGTCGGGGCGGTAAATGTGGCCCAGAGAGCCCGAACGGATGGAATCAATAGTGGCGGGCTCGAGATCGACGGCCACGGCGCGCGGCACGTACTTCTTGTTGGACGCCTCGGAGAAAAACACGTCGATACGGTCGGTCAACACGCTGTCCGACTCGCCGGCGGGCTGGAGGTGGCCCTCCTGGTCTAGTCCATGTTCGCCAATGATGGTGTTCCAAAACGCGGTAGAAACCTGGTTTCTTGAGTTAGTTGGACGAGTGATAAGGGGGCAATACGAGGCGACGAATCGTGGCGGTCGCGGTTCGTGCCTTGGGGGTATTTTCGGGGGGAACACTCACCCTGTGGTTAGAAAAGAACGGGACAACAAACAAACATGCCACAGGATACTCACCAGCCTGACCACACTGGATAGACACAATTTCACGCATATCGAAAGCCTGCTACTGCAATTGTCGATGCCTAATCCAAAAGACTCAGTAAAAGGGAGGTGACATGCACGCAGGATGTAAATAATGGAGCAATGCCGGGTAACTCGCGCGACGCGCGGTCACGTGGACGCGGCGGGGGACCCACGGGTACACGGCGCTGGGCCGTCGCAGAGTGGGGCGAGCTGATGGGGCGTCGCAAAGGTCGCAAATACCCCCCAAGAGCCTGTTGGCCTGTGGTTGGCTTTGACCTTTGCGGTTTTGTTCAAGGTTGAGCCGGAGCGCTGGTACACTGTTCATGCAGGGCCTTGCAGCCCGTTGCCCAATTGCCGGATTGGGCCTTGCCCATAGGGGGTCTCGAGGAATCAGAGGAAAACCTCGCGATTACAAGGAATTGAAGAAGTGGCTGAAAGTTGGATTTCATTTTAATACAGGGTGAAACATATTTAGATTGTATGGTACCTTCATGGTACCTCATGACAACTTCAATGTGGTTTACTGGTACTACTGTGATATATCCTATGAACTACCCGGATATGTACGCTATGTATACGGCATATCTCCGCTTATTGCTTCAATCTTTATTAACATCAACAACAGTTGATTTGCCGAACCACACTTCAAGGCACCCGAGCAATTGAGAGAATTGAGAAGGTTTGGTCGCAGGCTTCCTGATCTCATGCTGGTAGAAGTGCCTGCTTTGAGGGCTTCGTTCCGCGGTGATAGTCTACTTGATGGACGACTGGAGCGATTCCGCAATATCAAGTATGCCAAGCTCGCCCGGAGGTTCGCCCTGGCGACGCCTGTGACCGATTTCGGCGGTGTCGAGGTCGATGCGACGAAGCAGGGACCTATATGTCCTCAAGCCACTCCGTACCGGGACAGTTTGGTCGGTGTAGCCGAGGCCGAGGTTCGGCCGTTTGAACTCAACTACGACGAGTTCAACTGCCTTAACCTCATGATCACACGACCGTCGGGACTTCCGAAGGATTCGGCTCTTCCTGTCGTCGTTTGGATCCATGGAGGTGGAAACATGGCTGGATCTCCATACCGCACGTTGTGTGATCCTACTGATTGGGTGGCCGAGTGCTGCCAGCTCGAACGGCCCGTCGTGTTTGTGAGCATTCAGTTCCGCGTGCACGTATTTGGTATGCTGCCGTGCAACGACGACAGAGTCGGAAACCTCATGTTCTACGACCAGCGGCTCGGCATGGAGTGGGTCCAGAAGCATATCTCGTGTTTTGGTGGAGATCCCAATCTGGTGACGCTGATGGGCCAGTCGTCTGGAAGCTGTAATGTCGCTGCTCATGCGTGCAGTCCCGGGTCGTACCGACTGTTTCGACAGGTGGCTCTTCTCAGTGGCAGTACTGAAAGCATGCCTAGCATACCGCTGAGCACCTATGAGTCTGTAGCCGAGAACCTAGCACAGCTAGCCGGCACTACCGTCGCGAATCTCAAGGACATTCCGTGGCAGGCTCTCGTCGAGGCGACCCAGCGCCTTGGGCTGACAGTGGCTGTACCTGTAGACGACGGCCACTTTGTACCGCTAGGCAGCTACGCCAACCTCCAGGTCCATGCCGAGGCGGCAGTTGTCAGTGACTGCATCGAGGACGGCTACTTCTTTGCCGAGTACATGCTGAGCGACCAGCATCGGCTCTACGCTGCGGTCGTACCTCATATTGGCATCGACGCTGCCGCTACACAGGAGATTACAGAGGCCTACGGCATTGTCGACGACGGCCAAACGGTCGCTACAAAACTCTGTCAAGTGCTGACTGATCAGGTATTCTGCTGTGCCAACGAACACTCTGACTTAGACATGCGACGCCGTGGAATCAAAGTGTTCAGACAGCTCTTTGATGCTATCAACCCACTCGACCCGAGCATGGGCAACAACCACATGGTCGAGATACTCTATTTATTTAATGCTTACGGTGTTCCGGCCACACACGAGCCCGTGGTGCGCGAGCTGCGCCGGCGATGGGCCGAGTTTTTCTGGTTTCGTGACCCTTGGAGTCCTGACAGTGCACTGGTCGCTACGGAGCACACCGTCAAGGAGGTTCCCTGGGAAGTGAGAGCCAATTACCGCAGGCTGTCGAGGTTCGCTGCCGTTTCAAAGGTCAACCCACGCATCGTCAGTCTCTTGTCAGGGAATGGCTGGGCTGACTGGGTTGGTCACAAGGCGGAACAGGCGATTCCGGAGCCAATATCCAGCTGATCGAGGACGTAGATACATAGAGACCTGGAGATAGATAAATACAATGTCACATCAGCAGCAGAAGAGTGAGAATTATGACTGCGATCTGTGCAAGCTTCGTGTCCGTACAACTTTTTTCGACTGTAAAAGCTTCTTGTCGTACCTGTCTCACAGCTGGATCTCACCAGACTGGACGCGCTGACGCAGACGAGCAATGGCGTCGCGCTGTTCGGCCGGCAGAGCGTTCACCTGCTGCTCAGTCAGCAGCATAACCTGCTTGATGAGTTCAGCCTGCTGTGGATCGGGCTTCTGGGCTTCTTGGGACTGGGCTGGCGCTGGCTGGATAGGAACCTGCTCAGCGCTGGGTCCACTAGGAGGGGCCACTGCCGATGACGAGTCGACCAGTTGTGAAATATCCTTTGGAGAAACGGCGCCACGAGCCAATAGGATCTGAACTAGAGCAAACGACAGCTGCGGCGATGTGCCGAGCAGCTCTGTGGCCAACGAGGGATCGGATGCGACGAGAGACTGGAAGTCGCGAAGCAGACGCTGCTGCTTGTCGGCGTCAAATCCGTTGATTGTGTTGCTGATGGCCTCGGCTGGCTGGACGCCAGGTGCAGGAGTCGTTCCCTGAGGCAACTGGCCTAGACGGGAGCTCGGGCCTGATGGATCGGGCGTTCCTTGGCCTCTTGCTGTTGAAAACACGTTTGGACCAATGGATGTCTCGTGCGAGAAGTCGACTCGCAAACTTCGCGGACCCATTGCGTAGTTGTTGAGATTCCTCACAGCTGACGAAGCAGTCTCAGCATCGTGATACTCGACAAATGCAAATCCCTTTGACTTTCCCGTGTCCTTGTCGAACACGAGTCTGAAGTTGGCGACAGGACCCACCGAGCGGAAGATGTCGAGAATCTGCTCCTCGGTCTGGTCGTACGGGATACTCCCGACGTATATAACCCTTCCAGGCCCTCCCTTGTCCATGACAGATGCAACCGACTCTTACAGTAGTTTGCAGTAAAGCGTGGTGAAATCAATAATATTCAGTAATATTTCATTTTGAGATCACACATTTCCGCGCCCTATGCGGCGAATCTGTATGTCCCCCTGAAACGACGATTTGACTTCTCCACAACCTCATTGATCCGGGGCCATGGCACAAAAGCCGGCAGATGGAGCTCCTGTCGTGCCGAGTGCAACGTCCACGTCGCATAACTCGTATGTCGGGTTCATGACCGCCAGCACGCGGGCCCTCGCTTCACAGGTCTTCACCTTCTACCTGCGAGTGCCTGTCAAGCTGTTTCGGCCCACGCGAGTCGATTACATGGCGCTGGCTCGCGAAATCAACCCGTCATACCATGCAAAACCATGGAGCTTCTTCACACATTCGTCTCCAGCACTGCTGACCCACGCCATCAGGGAGCATGGCTGGGAATTCATACCCAACCATGTGCTGCCCCCACTCATTGCCAACTCGGCAGTGGGCCTTGTACTCTACACCACATATCTGACATCGTTGTCGCTACTTCACGACTCAAATTCTCGGCACGTTGAGATCTCACAGGCATTCATCGCTGGTGGCATAGCCGGTGCTGCCCAGTCCCTCGCAGCAGCTCCTGTCGACGCCATAGCGACCCGATTCTCGGTAACCGAGGTACTGAAATCAAGCCACAAGTCACTATGGGGCTACAGCGCCGAGAAGCTACGTGCTATTGGATACAGTGGCGTCTTTGCTGGTTACGGCATTTCTCTAATCAAGGAGAGTCTGTCATATTCACTCTACTTCTCTGCCTTTGAGCTCGTCAAGGGCCCGTGCTATCGTTTCTATGTCCACATCAGGTATCCGGACCAGGACTCAGAAGCAACTCGGGGCTACGACGGCAAGTATTTCCCATCCAAGGGACCTACACGAGCGGCATTCCCATCATTTGTGCTCTTGGCTGGAAGTCTCGCAGCAATTGCACTCCAGTCCATCCAGTACCCCCTCGGAAAGATCCAGAAACTGCATCTAATTCGCCTCGAGGCAATTGACATGGCCTCATTACCGTCGACGCCGTCGTGGCAGCGCTACTTCGCTGCATACCCCAAAACATGGAACCAAATCAACCGGCTCAGAATCAAGGATGCCGGTGGAAGCTGGATCCGCTGGCTCTACGGTGGGTTTGTGAGATCGACTCTAGTTTCACTTCCCAGTACCAGCATTGGCCTGGTCGTCTTTGAGATCATGCGGTTAAGGTACTCAGAGGACTTCAGAGAGTTTTCAGCTTAGACCCGGACATTGGACTCCGCATAGAAAGCATCTACTTCAGCATCTAATAGACTCATTATGCATTGATTTGAATTACGTTCGTGACGTAAGTAGTAATATATAAGCATTCGTTGGCCACAGAATTCTGTCGCTCTGCCTCTAATTCTTGACACGCTTGGTGTAGGCAGTCCAGCCGGCCTCGCGGTAACGTTTGGCTTCGGCGACCGGGTCACGGCCCTTTCCAATGAGCCCGCGTCCAACAATAATGACATCTGAACCTCCCTGAACAACTTCATCAACGGTGCGGTACTGCTGACCGAGCCCATCGCCCTTGTCGTCGAGGCCAACTCCAGGAGTCAGAATGAGCCAGTCCTCGTCATCCTGCTCCTCCATACGGTTCTGTGCAATGAAACCAAACACGAAGCCCTTGTTCTGGCGCGCAATCTCCACAGTCTTAACGGTGTACTCGCCAGTAGCCAGCGAGCCCTTGGAAGAGAGCTCGGCCAGCATCAGCAGACCACGAGGATCCTTGGACGACTCCTTGGCGGCCTCCTCGAGGCCCTTGACAATCCCAGCACCTGGAACAGCGTGTGCATTGGTGATATCAGACCAGTGGGCAATCTTGTACACACCACCGCAGTACTGGGCCTTGACGGTCGATCCAATATCGGCAAACTTGCGGTCCTCAAAGATGAGGAAGCGGTGCTTCTCGGCCAGCTTCAGCAGCGGAACAATCGTTGATTCGTAGCTGAAGTCATCAATAATGTCGATGTGTGACTTAACAACGGCGATGTGAGGACCAACCAGGTCGAGGATGCTGAGAAACTCCTCGGTCGTGCGAACGTCAATCGAAGCACACAGATTCGTCTGCTTCTCGGCCATGAGATTGAGAAGCTTGCGGGCCACAGCACTAGGATGCTTGGCAGCTCGGTCCGCGTAACTCAGCCCAGTGTTTGAAACCATTTTATCACGCCTACTAAAAAATGAGATCGAAGTCGTTAAGTCAGATCTATACATATCACAAATTTGTGCACGGCTGGCACATGTCAGCCGTATCAGAACCGTACGGTCTATTATTCAGGGTCTATGATTCAGGGGCCTTTGCGGTCGACTCAGCCGTCGCAACCGGATCCGAAGGTGTTTCAGTCTTCTCGTCTGTCTTCTCGACAGTATCGTCCACCTTTTTGTCAGACTTCTCGTCAGTCTTCTCACTGGCTTCTGCAACCTGCTTCGGCTCCTGAGTAGGCTCAATCTCTCCTCTCAGACCTGGCAAGAACCCATCGATTCTCCTCCAAGTCTCGTCCCAAAACTCGGGCGTAGATTTAAACTCCGAGGTACTCATAACGAGGATCACGTTCTTGAGCGACTCAACCACCGACTCACGTAGCAGGTCCTTCTGTCCACTGTTAACCAGACGGTCCAGAGTGTCAAGAATGCGGATCCATAGTGCCAGGACCTCGTCATTCTGCTGCTGCACGTATACCACATACTGCAAAAAGACCTTGCAGAGTAGCGAAGCTGTCTGAAGACGAGTTGCGCCCATTCCCTTGGGATCGAGACCGTAAACCTCTGGGTCAAGTAGATCTCCAATGAGTGGGAAAATGGCCACGTCAAACGTCTGTACCCACTCAAACCCTTGTCGGTTGTGGAGCTCCTGCGATAGGAGCAGTCGCTGAAAGTAAGTGAGAGCTCGCGTGCGCACGGCCCGCGAACGATTGACACACTGGTGACCCACTGCAGTCACATAATCGTGCCAGAGAGGCTGCCATGCATCTCCGGCCTCGACAGCGCGAGTCACCACAAAATCCATCGAAAACAAAAGATCCAGCGCTGCGCTAAGCTTCTGCACGAGTTGCTCCATCTGCTTCTTTTCTTTAATGCCCTTGTGCTGCTCTCCAGGCTCTGATAGTCGACCCAGAACGTTGAGTACATGCTTGAAGTTGGTCTCAGTGATTGTGTCGGGACTTTCGCTAATCAGCTTCTGAATGAAGTCAAAAAGTGGCATACGGCACGCAGGATCAGCGACGGTGACGGTCACCAACTGCCAGTACTTTTCAGAATTGAGAACAGAGTCTCGGCACCAACTTTCCTTATCAGCAAGTCTCAGGAGCGGGTATACCACCGCCGACGACGCCTGACCCAGTACTGAGATGTTGACTTCGAGGGACTTTTGGAGCACAGAGTCGAGCTGCTCGCCAAACTCTCCATCTGCCTCATTCAGCACAATCAAAGTGTACCCAAGTACCCGACTCAAAAACTCAGGACTCAGTAGCTCCCACTTATCAATGTAAAATACCAGAGCGCCCAGGGCCTTGGGTGCTACAACGTTCACATGATTGTCGCTCATAATAAGCAGAGACACAAGCAACTCAAGATAGTACTGTGTAACGGGATAGAACAGCTGTTTCACAGCCGGGGCACTTTCGAGGAAGCTAGGAAGCTGGGCTACAATGGCGTCTGCCAGATGACTAATACTTTCCTCGTCCAAAGTTCTGCGTTAGTATGGTTCAAGGTGGTTCTATGTGACCTCCACTCACCTGAAAAGTTCGTAAATGCTGGGGATAGCACATGAGTTCACGCAGTCAATCGCACATAGCGTAGCATCGACGTCATCATCCGAGGGTTCTGGGGGTGAGTCGTTATAGCCCGTCAGATACGAAGACAAAGTAGAGAAAAGACCGACGTCGCGGCCAGCTTTAGAGCGCTTGAACGACGATTGAGGCTTCACCCGAGCAAGTGGCCGCAGACCATGCACAAGCTCAAATTCGGGAGTGATAACCGGGGATATCATATCGTAAAGGTAAAGATTTGCAAAACTCGGAAGCAGCGACTTCCAGCCATCGTGTATCGAGTCAACACACGTTCTGACGATTCGGAAAAGTGTGACTGAGGCCATCTGCGCCTTGAAGTCCGATCCAAACGGCACCGAGAGATCGGACACAATGATGCTGCCCTCGTTCTCAATAACAATCTCGCTCTTCGTAGTTGGTGCCGACTGATCTCCCTCGGAGAGCGTGGATATCTTTGATAGACACGCAATGATATGATCAATAACCGAGTGTAGACCGTAGTGTGCAGCAATCTGCGTTGCTTGGTTGAAACCTGTAATGACTCGCGAAAATACCGTGTCGTCAGTCGCACTAGCAAACACAAATGCCAATGTCGTAACAATTGGCTTCCAGGTTGCTTCAAACATGTACTTGTCCAGGTAGTTTGGTGCTGAGGTCGTCATAGTGCCGGCCTGGTTCATTTTGAGGAGCAGATCACGCCAAGCATACTCGAAGCTCTCCTCATTATCGTGTTCATCAGGCATGATGATCTCACGCGACTTGATAGCCTGGTAGATCTCCTCGAGATACTCGGGGTTGTAATCCTTGCCGTCATTCGCGCCACGAAGATTGCGCTTGAACTGATCCAAGGTCATATGTTTCTTGATATGAGGATTGTGCAAATCTGTGTTGAGCATAATCACCGCATAGCTGAGCACAAACGCCGAATCATTGTTGGATACTTCGACGGTGTTGCCCTCCCCAGAGCAGTACTGGGATGCAAATTTCTCAAAAATCTGTTCAATCTGCTGAGACTCTCCAGGGAGTCGGAAACAGCAGAGGAACTCACGAAGGGCCTCATCAATGCGCTTATTGCCAAAATCAAAGTCTTCGATGAAAAGCTCCATTACGTTCTTATTAACAGGCTTGGCCAAGTACTCTCCAAGAGTCGTCTTGTTGAGGCGTCCAGAGTCCTTAAGGAACCGAGCGATGGATTGAGGCGAATCGGCGTCGACAAGTTTCCTTTCGATTAGTAGATTAATTCCCTTCTTGGCATTGGAATTGAAAATGTCGGTGACAGCAATCACCAGCTTCTTGCGTGCACGGGCTTGAAGAAGAGCTTCGGCATCCTCAGAGGGCTGAGCCGACGACTCAGCCGGTAGTCTGTAGAATATCGACGATATGAGTGCCAGAACTGCTTCCAGGCACAGAGGAGGAACGGCCGCCGTGGACCATTGCGCAGAGTCCGGGTACGCATTTCGGCAGAGGAACCCCACCAGGTCCTCACACAGGTCTGACCGGTCAACGGCACAGTCATAGTTGACAAAAAGATCGGTGAAGAATGAATCCGAGCGTGTCATGCCGGCAATCGCTTCTATCATGATTTCGCGAATGTCGGGTGCTTTGAGATTGAGTCCTGGGTGCACGGGTGTTGATCTACCACCAACAGGAGTCGGAGTAGCAGATGTCGAGGGATGCGAGGTGGGCACCTTGACGAGCTTAGGCCTGTTGGGGACCCCATCGTAAAATATGCTGTCCACGCCCTCTTCACGGGGAATATCTGAGAGAGGCGCTAGTGACGTGAGAAGATAGGTGAGAAGGAATTCTTCCTGGAGTTTAAGATATTGGCTGCACGTGTGCAGCAGGGTGAGAATGGCTCGCAGAGTTTCCTGGAGAAGTAGCGGGCTGTCGTAACGAACGAGCTGGAAGAGATGCTTTGACAGAACAGTCGTTGTTAGATTGAGCAGTGACGGATGGCGTTGGATATCAGAGCCCGAGACCTCAAATGCCACGTTCAAGAGGCGCAACGCGAGGATTCGCGTGCTGTCCGTGTACTGATGGAAGTTGGCGGGATCCAAAATGGAGACGAGTACCCGGAAAACCTCGCGAACAGACACGAGACCGTAGGGCTTGAGGATAGTAGGAATAAGCTTAGCGTCTCCACGGGTGCTCGAAGCAATATCCTGGGTTCCTGCGTCGCGTGACGTCCGCGCTTCGTCGGCATCAATGACAACACCCTCCGAGTTCAGATCGTTGCTCACACTGCTGCGATTCCGGCGATGGTCTGACTTGGACGACACAAGAATGTTGGAGCCAATGTTTTCGTAGCCGGGCGAGTGCTGTGGCTCAGCGACTTGTACGCTGTTGGGGTCAAGATCTTCTACGAGGTCGTTCTCCTCTGGCTCCAGAGCGTGGAGTCGCGAGAAGACGGTGGTGGACAACTTGATCATAGTCATCTCTGCGGTGCGACGAAGAATGTCACCGCGGCGCATCTGGCACGCCATGCTGAGGCAGGTCTCGACTATCTCACACACACTGTCGTCGGAGAGCAAATCTCCGCAAGGTCCGCAGAGAATCTCCTCCATGAGAACGAGAATTCTCAACAATACGGCGTCATCTTCCAACTGGTCAGTAGCCTCGAATCGGCAGTGCGTGATAGCTGTCGCCAGCTGGGCCAGTGCCAGCTCAATGTGAACCGAGGATCTCGTCACGAGACCGAATCGAAAGAACTTTTCCATGGACGCCAGGGCCGCAGAGGTGATGATTCCTGTTGTCGTCTGCGCGCTGATAACGTCGAGAAACGGGGCGAGTAGTCGGCGCGAGTCGAACGTCGCGATGTTCTTGTGCACAGCCAGATCAGCACGAAGCTTGGCAAATCCAGCTATCAGGGGGCTTTCCTGTTGGTTAGTACAGCACGCGAATCAGGGCGCCATATCCAATATAAACAGCACCAGCTCGCACCAAGCGAACACAACAGTTTACTCACAGATCCATTGTTGTGGGCGCGAGCGCGGAGACCGAGACGCGAAGCGAGCGTCTCGTCAGAGCCCTCAGAGTCAGGGGGCGCGGCCAGAATAGCAGCCACGCCCGACTGCGCCCACCGCGCGTTCTTGCGCATGGCCGAGGTCACGGTGTTACACTCGTTGGTGACGAGGAACACCGGGTCCACGGAAATATGCGACATGGCGGCTCAATTGGCGGTACAGGGGGAGTCGTTGCAATCACACAGCCAACTGAAAGGTAAGCTGGCCTCAAGAGTACAAGCATATGCTGGTAGCAGTCGTAAGGAAGAAGAAGCTGAAAAAGGACAGGAAGGAGAAGATGGAGATGGGGGCTCTAACAGAACACCCGCGGCAGGTATAAGGGTTCGAGAGAGTTGGGTCGGTATATTAGGCAGTGCGTATGTACTAAAATCCTGTGGAATTGCATTATGCTTTAGGACCGTGGCACTGCTGGCGTGAGAAGAGCCGCAGATCATTCCCTTATCGGTTATCTATCAGCCGTGCATGGATAGCAACTACCGCCATACAACCATGATGATACGCCTGTTAGTTAGAATAAGAAGGAGAAATGAGCACTGGAACTCGAAATTGTAGGAACTGACAGCACAGTCAAGAAATTATCGAGACGGACGGATGACGCGTGGAGGAGTGAGTGCCACCTACATGCTGATAGTATTCTGACAGCAGTAATGGCACGGCTGACATTCAGCCAGCTGCGACCTGAACTTGACCACCAGTCGCAATGAAGTCGTGATTTGTGAATGTATTACTGTGTTGTCGATTCCAATCTCCCAATTCTATTTACCCCTCGGACTCGAGCTGATTACGGCACTTGTTGCCCGGTTAATCGGCATTAAGATTGATTCACGTCGTTTACTCCCGCGTACAGTTCAGCCCTGCGTACATCTCCGTCTGCCCTCCCGCCAATCACGGCCCTTACATTTTTCGTTTGACTTAGTACTCTTCGTCGTCAGTTCACTAAACAGTCAGTCAAAATGGGCGGACACGGTGGAAACAACTACATGGGATGGTGGGGCAATATGGGTATGTCATTCTTGATGTTGCAATTCCAGCATAGCTCGCTGGAATCGCCTGCTCCGCGTCAATACTAACTCAGGCGGCCCCAAGCAGAAGTACACGGTTCGTTACGCTGTGTCGTCACAGGCCCAGAAGCCTCTGTACGGAGCCATGCACGCTGCCGTCTTCAACACACTGCGCCGCGTTCGTGCTCAGGCCTTCTTCGTCATTGCTCCCGTCGGTCTGTACTACTACATCTGGACCGAGTCCCTCGCGTACAACCAGTGGCTCTACACTAAGGCTGGCCGCGAGACCCTTGAGCGTGTCAATGCCGAGTAAGGCAAAGCCGAGGCAGTGCCCGGTAATCTACCTAGACGCATTAATGTATTGAAAGAGTGTACGACAGTGCACCAGTGACATTTGACAGGTCTGTGACAAGTTTGCAGCAGGATTGTAGGTGGCTTCAATCAAGCGAGGCCCAATGAGTAGGAGAAGGAAGGGATGTCCACTAGTCCGGGATTATCCACAGAGCCGAGGATATACTCATTTCCATTTGTAGGGTGAAGGAGTTGTGTTGTATGGCATACAGGCATGAGCATGAAATCATGCGATCCAACCATAAGCGTGATGCTCGACTCACTATAGTATAAAGCTCTTGTTTGGGCTCTTGACGGGATACTCAGGACAGTCTGTAGAAATTGCATCTCTGAATATGAAGGTAGCCATGAGGATGTATGGTTCATTACTCGCTCTGCTTGCAGCACTAGGAAGTTGCGTTGCGCAGATGGATCTGCCTATGCGACCCACTCCTAAGATCCAGGCTGAGGGCGACGTGTTTGGCCTCATCAGCGTGCACTCGGGAGTACCAGAAGTCCACCTCAAGCCTGTGTTGGTGTTTGATGATAATACACTCGGCATCAACACAGGTTTCAACGATACGGATGTTTCTGGCGCACAGTTTCAAGGTGTCGCCTTTAGCGACCACGGCCTCGTGTTCCAGCCCGACCCCATTCTCGTCCTCGTTGTAGCGGACGATCACAGCCTGCAGCTGCAAGAATCGCTGTTCAATCCAACTACAGGCTGGACAACGACCGGAGCTCTTCAGCTCAATGGACAGCGTCAAGCAGCCGTATGTCCTGACCTGTCGGCAAGCACCATCTACTGGCTCAGCGATGGATTCCAGTGTGACGGTGCAATTGGACTTGATCTGCTGACTGTCGACCTCACAACCCGCGATCTCCAGGGGCTGAATTAGGATGCCCAGATCAAAGACCAGATGGCCATGATCTGGTCAAGATCTCGGGTGTCATAAAAGGAAGTGTAGCAAATTCACTTGTATCCTAAACTCAAGTGCCTTAATAACATCTCCTAAATAGTGTACTACGAATAAGGTACCCAATAACTTATGTATGAGATCGTGTTTCGTAGGTACTGATATATCGGCATCGCACGGCTATTATCTTGGAGCCGCAGGCGGGGTCGATAAGCAGTGACAGGGATTATAACTAACTTGCGATGTTATCCTCAAACAGAAGCAGATTCTCGATTATACATTGAGTAGCCTGAGTAGAGCAGAGTTCTCAAGATACGAGGAACAAGCTTAGCCCAGCTCGCTCAGCTCGTGGGCATATCCTCAACGATCTACAATGTCTCTAGTGCTGAAAGTGGATCAGTTCCGCGATTACAGCGAGAAGTACGATGTCATGGCTCCTGGGCTCGACGAGAACATGATCGCGTTTATTGAAATGTATAGCATGTGCACGGATTATGACGATGGCCTGTGGCTGACATGCAATGAGAAGAAGATGCTGAGGGTGATAGGAAGCAGTACTTCACCAGCACAATTATCACCGGATGCTCCTGTACTCGAAGGATACGATGCTGCAACAGACTACATGGCACAAGTAAGATCGTGGCGACAACGGATGGTTCCAACGGAATCTGTTTCAAGCCTATTTCACTTAGGCACTGCTGCTGGCTGTCTTTCCTGTGATAACGGCATGTGCTTAGTTTTAGCTCTCCCGGGTGGAGTTGCCCAAGCTTCGTAGCATCTGTCGAGTACTATACGTAGTGTCCACTGTAATGACTTGTTCTTACATTCTGTAGTAATAAATTCATCGACATTCTTCTTGCAACGCCGAGTTCAGTAACATTGACACTATTGATTGAGTTCGTGAAATGCAATTGTATTGAGTTCATTAATGTTGTATTACAGATGGTATCAGGGGTATCAGGCAATCATGTTCGGAATACTTGATAGCAAGCTGGTATCAGGAATCTCTGGAAAGCACCACTCACCTTTCCAAGGCAAGCACGCTGCTTCTACTGTTACGACACGAGCCTCCTCGATGTCAACATCTTGATTTGCGCCAAGACATAGCGTGCTTGTTGATTACATAAATAACTTTTGAGTGGATATCCGCTTGGAGGTTTACTCCTCCTCAATGTTAGTACGGTCGGAAACGTAGATACCATCGAGGAACTTTCGGATATCCTTGTTGCGGACACGGCAAATCTGCTGAATGTCAGCAGCAGACTGCGACACGTTCTCGAGCGAGTTGCCCAGCAGAACAAGCTCGTCCTTCTGGCCGCTGGAAATCTCGACAGTAACACCCTCCAGGACGTTGATCGTGCGAACACGCTTCTCACCCAGGAAGTTGCGGATCTCCACCACCTTTCCGCCGTCCAGAATGTTGACGTTGATGGGGAAATGGGCGTACACATAACGCATCTTGTACTTGTATCCCTTGGTGACACCAGTGATGAGGTTGTTCACCAGAGACTTGACAGTACGCAGAGCAGCAACGTGCTTACGGTCACCGTGGATGACCGAGATCTTGATCTGTCGGTCAGACACCTTCTGGAACGTCACATTGATGTGGTTGAGGTTCTTGGTCAGAGTACCACGGGGACCAGTGACGGTCACGTTGCGGGACTTGATGGCGACGGTGACGCCCTCAGGAATCGCCAGGGTCTCGTCAGTCTGAATGTACTTCATTTTTGGTGATGTGTGTTTTGGAAGTAGGTGTGGGAATAGAAGCGGGGGGAGTGAAAATTTCACTTTGTGGGTGGTACGATAATCTGGGACCTGCGTACTTTGAGGTCCAGTCTCCAGCCGCGCGCCGAGCGAGGGCACGGGTAGCGCGCGGCTGGACCACGCGATATGAGCTGGCTTCGATCACGACGTATTGCTACTTCTACCACTGTCCATTGTATTATTTATTTTGCATATTTCCAGCTGGTCTGACTGCCCGAAGTACTCGTACTCATTTTGTATTCATCCGCCGTTGGCTTGTTGTGAACTGGCATGACCGAGGCTGTGAGCACCGTCAATCCGTTTGAGCAGGCCATTAGGGCCTGGTCGGATATCGGACTCGCGACACTACAGAAGTTGCTTGACGATGAAGGAACGCAGATTGTCGAGAACCAGACGGCGTCCGTGCTCGGTCGCAAGGAGCTGGCGTCGCGAACAAAGGAGTTCCGTAAGGCTCCAGATGACCAGAAGCTCACCGACATCAAGGGCTTGCTGAAGTTGTACCAGACAGAGGTCGATAACTTGACGAACCGCGGCAAGTTCGCCGAGACCTGTTTCATGAACGTCTACAAGGTTTTTGCTGAGGCTCCAGATCCAACGCCATTGCTAGAAGCATCGGTCGAAGCCGTCATTTCCGCATCGGAAGTGTCTCGACTCGCCGCCGAGAATGAACGCCTCAATGATCTTGTCAGCAGACACGCCGACTACGACGCCATCAAGGCCAAGCTTCTCAAGCTCGAGATGGACTCGATCGAATCGGCGCGCACCAAAGTGCTCGCCAAAGAGACTGAGATGAATGCTGTCATGGATGAGAAGGAGCGTAGCTGGAAGCTGCGCGAGGAGGAACTGATGAGCCAGGTCGAGGAGTTGCGAGCCAACCAGGACGTTACACAGGCCAGATTGGCTGCTCGAAGCGGCACTATTGATCCATCAGACGGAGGAAGCTCGCGAATCGCCGAGCTGGAGCTTGTTGCATCAGACTTGGAGCGCGCCAACCGACGAGTCGCTCAGGTTGAGAAGCGCAATGTCGAATTGCGCACTGAGCTCGAGTCACTAAAGTCAGGAACTGAGGCCAGTGAAGCCCTTGATAGTCTTGAAAAGCAAGCGGCAGACCTTCAGGGCGAGAACGCAGTGCTATCTGCCAAAATCGAGGGCCTCACAGCATCCATTACTCGCGATCACAAGTCCAGCAGCCAGAGGATCGAATCTCTTGAGCGTGAGTCCAGCCGTAAAGCTGCAGAGGTGGAGACATTAAGGTCCAAATTAGCTTTGCAGCAGGACTATGACGAGATCAAGCGAGAGCTATCGGTGCTCCAGTCAATTGAGTTCTCGACGGTAAATGACAATGATGAGGACGGCGAGGAGGACACCGCCGTCACAAACGAAACCAAACTTGAGAAAATGCTCCTGGCCCGTAACAAAAAGCTCACGTCAGATATGGCTGGCTTGCGAGCTTCGAATGGAGACCTCACTGCTGCTGTTGCACAACTTCAGAAGAAGGTGGCCAGCCTGGCAGAAGAACTCGATTCTACAAAGGCGTTGAACAACAAGCTTGAGGAGGACATGCTCCAGGTTCAGCGCGGTTCTACGTCACCTGCTGGATCAATGGTGTCTGGCTGGAACTCTTCAGCATGGGGAGGCACGACCAATGGCCGTGTTTCTCCCACCTCGTCAATCATTGGAGGCCGTGAAGGTAGACAAGCATCCCAGACCACTCCAAGAGCTGATGGATCTATTCTACCCATTGTTACACAGCAGCGTGACCGCTTCCGCCAGCGGAATGTCGAGCTAGAGCAGGAGCTGCGCAAGAGCTACACACTCGTCTCGTCACTTCAAAAGGAAGTGGAGCAGGTGAAGAGAGACAACGTTGAGTTGTACGAACGCACACGGTACGTCTCTGCGTACAAGGAACGCGGAGGTACGCAGGTTGAGGAGCGGTACCGCGGCGCCTACGAAGAAGGCTTGACGCCATTCCAACAGTTTAAGGGCCGCGAGTCAGAACGCATGATGTCACGAATGGGACCGATTGAGCGCATTTCTTACTCGTTTGTGCGCAATATCCTGGCAAACCGGTGGAGCCGGAACCTGTTTCTTGGCTACTGCGCTGCGCTACATCTACTGATGATGGTCTTCCTCGTGTACGGAATCCACTCGAGCCCAGTTCCAACAGTTCCGACAATGTCGCATCAGCTGGCCAAAGCTGTCGAGCCTGCCATTACAGCTGCTGTGGTTGGAGCTGGCAGTATTGCTGGCGCTGGTGCGGGTGCTGGCATCGGTGCCGGAACCGCTGACTCTATCAGTGGTTCTGGCATAGACGGTGTAGGAGCCGCTGCTGCGGGAGCAGGGCTAGCAGGCGGACCTGGTGCTGGTGCTGGCCCTGTTGGTGCCGGTGTCGGTGCAGGTATTGGATCTGGCTCTGGCGTTGGATCTGGTTCCAAACCTGGCCCTGCTGGTGCCGGTGCTGGTTCAGGTGCTGGTTCAGGTGCTGGTTCAGGTGCTGGTTCAGGTGCTGGTTCAGGTGCTGGTTCTGGTGCTGGTTCTGGTGCTGGTTCTGGTGCTGGTTCTGGTGCTGGTTCCGGCGTTGGCTCAGGTGCTGGTTCAGGTGCTGGCCCTGCAGGGGCCGTTCGAGGAGCCGGCGTAGGCGCTAAGGCGCAAGCCTGATCTCATTGTATACACTCCTTATATCATGGGGCCCTGAAATTGCATGATCTTGGACTGCCTACTCACATTATCCCTCATTGTAGCTAAGTTCATTCATGCCAGTCTTGCATTGTAATTGTGTTGTTCACTGTAGTTTGTAGTTCACTTTTAAGAATAGTTCGACTCAGTATTGTCTGTTAGATGTGGGGCTATTGTTGACTTGTCAAGCCTATTTACTGCTTCTGTTTACATCTACGATTGTTAGGAATAAACATGTTTGTAGAGCCCATGGCAATATACTACACACCATTACATGCAAGGTTGCATTTTTTCATGATCTCGTCGTCAAGCACGTCTAGGCGGCAATCTGACGCAGCTGAGCGGCCTTGCGGGCACGCTGGCGGTTGTTGAGACGGACAACGGTGTTGTCCTCAGCCTTGGGGACCTCGGCGTCAGCCTCCGTCAGGTGGATCTCAATGTGCGAGGGCGACGACTGGTAGGGGTTGATACGACCGTGAGCACGGTAAGTACGACGGCGCTGCTTGGGGGCCTGGTTGACCTGGATGTGCGAGATGAAGAGCTTCTCAGTGTCGAGTCCCTTGGCATCAGCGTTGGCCTGAGCGTTCTTGAGCAGGTCGCTGACGAACTTGACCGACTTAACGGGCCAGCGGGCACGGGTGACACCGAACTCCTTTCCCTGACCGGTACGGCCGATGGAGCCAGCGTATTTTCGGAAAGGAATAGCACGCTTCTTCTCGGAAACGGCCTCGAGGTAGGTCAGAGCCTTCTGCAGAGGCCATCCGTGGACGGCGACAGCGGTCTCGTGGGTGTTCTTGTACGAGACACGCAGGTACGAGCCACGGGCACTGGCGCTCTTGGCGGGGTTGACGGGGGTGGCGCTGTATCGGGTCATCTTGACAGCAATGAACAGTGAGTCGTGAACTTGGATTTAGTTGTGTGGAAATTTCATGTATGCATCGACCCTGCCAGTGGACTGCACTGTGCGTATATGTGGGTATGGCGGTGTTGTGGGCATGTATACACTGGGGCAAGACTGTTGTGACTGTGAATTTCCTAATGCGGATTCATCAGCGGGTAAGGGTACAAACTAGCGAGACGTTTACCCGGCTGTGAAACTGGGGCAGGGATAACCTCTTTGTAGCCCGTTATACGCATATGCTGGCATCCGCCAAAAAGCAACGTGAAAAATTTCTTGGAAAAAATTCAAAGCGCATTTTGAAAAGCACTGCTTCTTCACACAATTGGTTTCGGGTCCTTGACAAGTCAACTTGCCAAGTTCACACATCAGTCGAGTAATCTTCAAGAATCTTCTAGGTCTCTAGAACCGATCCTTGTTACTCGTTTAATAAGCAGATTCGTCGTTGCTCGCGAATTGCTGACCGGTATCGACTGTAACTCTTATACACAATAATGGCTTTCACTCCTGGTGGACGAGGAGGTAGCCGTGGTGGCTTCGGTGGCGACCGCGGTGGATTTGGCGGTGGCCGTGGCGGCTTTGGCGGTGGCCGTGGAGGCTTTGGCGGTGACCGTGGCGGATCTCGTGGCGGTCGTGGTGGTTTTGGCGGCGGTCGTGGAGGCCGTGGTGGTTTTGGCGGTGACCGTGGTGGCCGCGGCGGCTTTGGTGGCCGTGGTGGTTTCGGTGGTGACCGTGGTGGCTCTCGTGGCCGTGGAGCTCCCCGTGGTGGCCGTGGTGGCGCCCGCGGTGGTGCTCGCGGTGGTGCCAAGGTTGTTGTCGAGCCCCATCGTCACGCCGGTGTTTTCATTGGTCGTGGCAAGGAGGACCTGCTCCTGACCAAGAACCTCACTCCCGGTGAGTCTGTGTACGGAGAGAAGCGCATTTCCATTGATGAGCCCAGCAAAGAGGGCGAGGTGGCCACCAAGACTGAGTACCGAGTGTGGAACCCGTTCCGATCCAAGCTGGCTGCTGGTATTCTGGGAGGTCTCGACGAGCTGTTTGTCGCTCCCGGCAAGAAGGTTCTGTACCTTGGTGCTGCTTCTGGTACCTCTGTTTCGCACGTTGCTGACGTTGTTGGCCCCACTGGTATTGTGTACGCTGTCGAGTTCTCGCACCGTCCTGGTCGTGACCTCATCTCGATGGCCAAGAAGCGCCCCAATGTGATTCCCATCATTGAGGATGCCCGTCACCCCCAGAAATACCGCATGCTCGTCGGCATGGTCGACTGTGTTTTCGCTGACGTTGCTCAGCCTGACCAGGCCCGTATCATTGCCCTCAACTCGCACTTCTTCCTCAAGGACCAGGGTGGAGTTGTCATCTCCATCAAGGCCAACTGCATTGACTCGACCGTCGACGCTGAGACGGTCTTTGCCCGTGAGGTGCAGAAGCTGCGTGAGGAGCGCATCAAGCCCCTCGAGCAGCTGACCCTAGAGCCCTACGAGCGTGATCACTGCATTGTCGTTGGACGCTACATCCGATCCTCTTAATCGCGGACTATTGTATTGTAATGTTATATATTTGATTTGGACAGGCAGGTGTAGGTACCACGTATCGACCAACAGTAAGCCAACGTAGAGACTGTACCACCCAAAAATAGTGAAGTAAGCAAGAAGCCCATTCTCAGGAATGATTCACACCATTACGCTGGCAAGAATTCTTTTCATGAACTACTCACAACTTTACTATATAAATACATGGAATCGCACCACCATACACTAATTATATATTGATGCTAAATCTCGTGCACTGTTAATCGGATCTGCGCACTATATACACCGCATAAAGTAGCCGCAGTTTTACAACAAGAATTCTAGCAATATAAATACAATAAAGAAAAAAGACAATACAAATAACCATCACTCGTATACCATCCATTCATATACCCCCGTACATCCAATTGCAACTGACTGCTATACACTGTACTAAAGCGGACCCAGCCCCCTACCTGAGCCCTAGCCCGATTAGATATCTTCATCACTGATTGCCAGCCAAGCCACCAGCTAGTTTTTTGCCAGGTTCTCATTCGATCTGGCGCGTTTTTGAGAATTCCTTCGGTGCTTGGTCAAGTAGCATCTTCTCCGCACCAAGTGCTTCACTGGGAGCCTATTTATACCGTGTCTTCCAACTTTTTGTACTGGATCATCTAGCATAACGAATATGAGAGCGCAGCGCACAGCTTGGGTCGTGGCGCTGGGCGCTCTAAGTGTACACCCGGCAGTTGCTGTGTTCGACTGTAAGGCGAGCGTCGACTCGGTGACATTCGACCTCACGCAACTCGACGGCTTTTACGACCTCAAATCGCTCGCCGACACGCCTCCCAGCACTACACAGACCAACTGGTACATCAACCCATGCGGGAAGATCGACCAGTCGAAGCTGCCCAAGGGCGCAGACTGCCCTGATGGCTCGCAGATTTGCGGAGTGACGACTGTGACTGTGACTGGCGAAGGCGGCAGGAGCACGTCGCTCATCTCCCAGATCATCCCGCTGTCTGGCGACTTCAACGGCCAGCAGTCGCACGCCGAGGCGTCCAACCTTCGTGACGACGACGGAGTGCGTATTGAAATGCGTGGCGGCAAGTGGGGCGACGTTGAGGGACTCAGCGTGACGATTGACTTCATCTGTGATTCGAGCTACACCGACGCCTCCAAGGGTCTTTCGCTCGAGTCGTGGAGTGGCAAGGATCTGTCTCTCAAGTGGAAATCAGCTGCTTCTTGCAAGCGAGATGGCGGCAAGGATGGCGACAAGGACGGGGACAAGGGTGGTGATAAGGATGGTGACAAGGGTGGAGACAAGGATGGTGACAAGGACGGAGACAAGGACGGAGACAAGGGTGGAGACAAGGATGGAGACAAGGGTGGAGACGACGGCGATGCCAAACCGACCAACCCTGAAGACCAGGGCAGCCGGTGGGGTTGGTTCACTTGGGTGTTCATTGTTGGTGTGCTAGCGTTTTCTGCCTACGTTGTGTTCTCAGCTTGGGTCAACTACAACCGCTACGGCCTGTCGGGAGTCGACCTTTTGCCCCACTCTGATACTGTGCGCGACCTGCCATACCTGATCCGTGATTTTGCCCGCAAGATTGGCAACACTTTTGCAGTAGGAGCGTCCCGCGGTGGTTATAGCGCTGTGTAGACGACTGTCCACGCGCTTGATGTAATATAGAGGCTGAGCGCGCAGAGCTAGCCGGGGGTAATAACAATAACTGAATGATGCGGGACGGGATTCGATAATGTCCGTAGATTGGATTTCATGTCAGGGTATTGACGCCTATAGACCTATAGTTTTCCGTACTGTGGACCCATCTAGAGCCAGAACGGAGTCATGTCTGCACCTCTACTTCCAGGAAACACAGAATTCATGAATTCATTACAGCACTAACGGCTATATGTTTGATGAGTATCTGCTAGTAGCTGATACTAACGGCTAAAAGCCTTCCGCATACGACCTCGTGATGCTACTGGCTAAACGCCTTTTGCTTAAGACCTCGTCTCACGAGAGATGATCTCGCTGATGGCCTTATTGACGTTCTCAAAGGTACTTTCAAGGTACTGCTTCTTCTTGCCGAGAGCTTTCAGCTGGTCCTCAGCATCGTCCTTCTCCGACTTGAGCTCCTTCTGGTAGCTACCCATGTCAGTGCTGAGGAACATCTTGCCGACTCCCTTCCAGACCTGCGTAGCAGTATCCGAGGTCTGCTCGACCAGCTGAGCCTCCGTAGCCTCGACAATCTTGATGGCCTGCTGTTTCGACGCAATCTGGCTCGAGACTTTGCTGAGCTCTGCTCGCGTCTCCGAGTACTTTTGCTGAACTTCAGCCAGCACCTGAGTTAGTTAGCGAAGACGAGACAGCCATATCAATGAGCATGAGAATCAATGACTCAGTACTCTATGAGCGGCTATAATCTCCCAGTACTGTATACTCACCCGCTGGATCTCGGCCTGCGACATTGTAGGTGGTGAAGATCAAAGCGGCTTAAATTTCAGGGTATGTATAGATGCTAGAAACTGAGATGCCAAACTCTCCGTAAAACATGCTGAAGCTGAGATCCACCGCTCGGTTAGCGACGGCCTCGGGGCTTGTAGCACGGGCCATAGCACCACGCTCCGTTGTATGGGGTCGCCGGTTCGCGAGCTCCGAGACAAATGTGCCGTCTGAGATGAACCGTCTCGAGAAGACGCTCGACAAATTCTGGACTAAAGTCGCCGTGGGCGAGTACCAGGGAGCTGATTTGTCCGGGTACGTCGTGACGCTCGACTCGAAGCCCATCAAGACGCCTCTCGGACTCCCACTTGTTATTCCCGAGGAGAAACAAAAGGCCACTGCACTGGCTCACTTAATATCACAGGAATGGGCCATTCTGTCGTCGCTGAACATCAAACCACACGTCTTGCCGCTGACGTCGCTGGCAGCCCGTGCCGTCGACCTCAAGTACTCTGCCGAGGGTCCAGCAGAGCGCGAGCGCACCATTGACCTTCTGCTTCCATACCTCGATACCGATACACTTCTCACGTTTTCGCCCATCAAGGACTGCGAGGGCGAACTGCGACCGGCTCAGGATGCGCAGTATGCGCCCGTCATTGCCCATGCAGAGAAGTTCTGGGACGTCAAGCTCGAGACGCTCGACACTGAGATCACGCTGTTCGGCTGCAAGCAGTCTGAGGAAACGAAGCGCAAGGTTCGTGACTGGATCAACTCGCTTGATCACTGGCAGTTTGCCGCTCTTGAACGTGCTACCACCACGGCTAAGTCGCTCATTGGTGCCATGAACGTCATCACCTACGAGCGAACTCCCGACGAGGTAGCCAGACTTGTGGGCCTTGAGACCATCTTCCAGACCGAGCTATGGGGTGAAGTAGAGGACACTCACGATGTTGACCATGCCGATGTTCGCCGTATTCTCGGCAGTGCCCACATTGTTGCTCGCAAGTAGCCGTTGTATATACCAGCTGTGGTCTCCAGTGAAAGGGACTACGTGGTGTTCACAGGTTGTTGAAGTCGAAAGCCTGATTTCATGTACATATCACTATAGAAAAATCGTATGAATCGATAACTTAAATCGCGGTATTCGATGAACGTCAATTATTATTAATACAGGATAAATAAATTACTCGCACGTCAGCAGCTCGTGCACGTAGCGGGCTTCCTTGTCGCCCTTGAGCTGCAGAAGATACGTGATTTGGTTCGGGATGGGAACCATGCTGATGGCGACTCCGGCCTTGCCAAATCGCCTGAAGGCGGTGCCAGCCAAGCCCTTCTCATACACAAGCGCCGGCAGCGTGTTGCTGGGGCCCCGAATGAGGATGGTCTTCGAGGTCGCATTCTGCACTGAGAAGACACTGAGCCTAGCCAGCTGGCCCTGCTCTTCCCAGTTGCCATCGGCATCGCGCTGAATGAACCTGCACCGCAGGTTGTTCAGCAGCAGCAGCTCTGTGGCATTCTCCGCAGGCTCCTCGTCTTCCTCGAGAATTGGCGGCGTGGAGAAGCGCTCAATCGAATGGGGAGGAGTTAGAACACTGTTGCGCGGCGACAGCAGTGGAGGTCGAAGCATGCCAGTCAGGGGCTGGCCCTGGTCGCCGACGAGTGCCGACGTGATGCTTCCCAGCGACGAGTCGCGCGAGTTAAGACTGGGGGGTCCGTGGGGTGAACGGCCGCCCTTCAGCTGGGGCTGGTTCTTGACATCTTTGCGCGACTCCTGCAGAGCGACCCAGAACTTCTCGGCCTCGTCAATGTCACTGATGAGGAACATAGTGGTTCGGCGCGACTGCTTGATCTGGATCTGGTGAACAGTCGACTTTCGGATCTCATGAGAGGGGAATAGGTTCACCTCCATGACAATGCTACCGGCCTGTGAGCCAGCAGTGACAACACCACCCTCTCCACTAGTGCTGACCTCCACGTACATCTCCTTGTTGTTCGTGATGGGGACCCAGCTGCCTTCAAGCCACTGCGAAATGGCTGCTTTGCCCTGGTAGAGAGCAATGCGGCCTTCACTCGTCTTTCTTGTGAAGCCAGCATCAGTGGGGGTATCAGGGACGGCAACTTCAGAGACGGCAGCGGTATATTCAACCGACGTGTCAGCAGAGGACACGGCGACAGGCTCAATGGAAGAGTCAATGGATCGCGAGAACGACCTTGAAGAAATGCTCTCGCTAAGACCGTGTTCGACAGTCGAGTTCTTGGACTCTTCGCATACAGCCGTAGCCACGACGCTGTTGTCGCTGAAATCAGTCGACATGTCGCTAGGCATCTCGTAAGAGGGAGCCTGAGGTGCGACAGCCTCGACAGCCGGCTGCACAGACTGCACAGGCTGAGAGTCGAAGCGTCCGTCATCGACGGGGGGAGTGAGGTTGATGATGTCGAACTCGAGCTTGTCAACCTTCTTCTTGATGAGGCTGCGGAAGCCACCCGAGATCTTGCGCACAAGTCCTCGCGTTCCTGTCGACATCTTCGTGCTGGCCTTGGGACGGAACACAAAGTCCTCGTCGCCAATGGCAGGGCTACCAAAGCGGTCAGCGGCCGAGTCATCTTCGTGGATGACCGGCAGGCTCGCCAGACGATTGTCATTGTCCGAGTGGGAGCGCGGCACCTGGTCCTCGAGAATCACGTCAAGCGAGTCGTCGCTAGTGCTGCTCGTAATGTACATTGAGTTGGCAACACGCGGGACAGCGCTGAGATTTCGGGACCGCAGCATCTCACGGGCACGGGCTGCCTCGTCCTCTTCCTGAACAGGACTCGACTCGTTTGACGAGGACCACAGAAGCGGTCGTTTGTCAGCAGAGGTCGGCGTGTGGAGATCGTCTGAGGACAGAGTGCGCTTTTCGCTCGTTGGGGTTGGCAGAGGGAAAGCTGGCGGACGCGAGTTGTCTGTTGACGACATGTCGTTATCAATGATGATAGACAAGCCGGGCTTCTTTCTGTTGGACCTGTCAGGAGTCGGGGAAGGAGTAGCCACGGGACGGCGAGCCAGCTTGAGAGGCTCGGTGTCGCGGTACATGAACTTGAGTTCCTGCTCCTGACGGTTGAGGTCGCGCTCAATGCGCTTGCGCGTCTCCTGGGCTCGCTTTAGGCGGGCATCGGAGATGGTGCGAATGGGCGTATTCAGCATGTTGGGGGTCTGGGGTGTGAGGGGAGCTGCGATGCTCGAAGCCGTTGTGTCAAACGTGAGGTCGGCCGAGTCGACAGAGGTGTTGGCAGCCTTTGAAGGCTCTGTTGGCTCTTCCCACTCCTCGCCGCCGAGTTCCGGAGTGAGGTACTGCTTGAGCTGCTCGGTGAGGGACGGGGTAAGAGGCACGCTGAGGCGCTTGAGCTCTGCGGACGAGAGGGACCGCGGCATAGGCAGGACGTCGTTGGGGCGCTGGAGGGGAGGAGTCGGGTAGCAGATGCCGAGGCCCAGCATGGAGCGACCCGAGAAGGAGTCGGCGAGTGGAGACTGGGACGCAAACAGCTGGGTCAGTTTCCACTTCCATGACTGCAGTTTGTCCGAGTCGCGGGTGAAGAGGATGATGCGCTTGGTGCGGGGTTGGTCGCACGAGCACAGCACGAGCGAGCCAGTCGTCGTGGAGGCCTGCGGATCAAAATAGATATCACCGGGGCGGAAGGTGGGGAAGAGGAGTGCTCTGCCCGGGTGCTCAAATGAGCAGATGGCGAGGTTTGTGTTGTCGTGCTCGCGCACGAGCAGGATCTCGACGGGCATGCGCGCGAGCTTATCCGTGACATGGTGGATCTCGACATCAAAGGTGTCGCGCTGCACAATATGGGCTGGGTTGAAGTGAGCAGAGACGGGCTGCAGCGAGTCAAAGCTTCTAGCTTTGGAGAAGACAAACGAATGGGAGTCTGCCTTGTCGAGCTCGTCCGACAGCTTGAGGTGTGCCGTTTGCGCGAGCTTGCGCACGAGATGCGAGTCAATGGGTCCTGGGTGTTGGTTGTCAATGATGGACATTGTCTTGGCCAGGTACGCCAACCGTGACAGTGGACGCTTACGCAGGTACGCGAGCTGCTCCGAGTCATGAAGCCGGTAGCTGTATGCAGCGATGTAGCGCTGGTAGACGGGGATGGCGAGATGGATCCAGCCAGGCAGGTGGGCCACAACATCAGGTAGTCTCATGTGCAGGTCGCGAAGAGCGTCGACAGTGGAGAAGACCTCCGAGGCCGGGTTGAGGCGCGAGCGGAGGTCTGACAGGTCCGAGACGTAGCGGCGGTCCGAGGCGCGCAGGTCGCACAAAATGGCCTTGGCGGCCTCGACGTCGCGCTCGGGGTTGAGACTCGGGGCCAGCTCCGTGACGGGCGTCGAGGGCGACGGGCGCCCTGGCAGGTCAAACGTGACGTTGCGCTTTACGAGGGCCATTGTAAGGGAGTGTGAGTGACAGCAGCAGCAAACAGCAACGGCAGGCTGTAGTCAGGTAAGCAACGCAGCACAGCGACAGATCCTGGATCAGAAGGAAAGACAAATGAAGGATCAAGGAGCGGGAGTGCTTGAAGAGCGTGCTTCAAGAGCGTGCGAGAGAGTGAAGAGCGTTTGACAGGTGGATCAGCAGTCAGGCTGGGCCCGGACACTATTTATTCGGCGCGAGAGAGCACCGCAAGAGTGCACCGCAACCACCGGCTGCAGCATCTAGAGCCATCTTGCATGGCCGACGCGTCGGGGCGCATTCAATTAGGCTGGCAGCGGTGCGATTGCTTTTGGCGGTGGAATCCAGGGGGCGCGGATGCACGCCGTTGATGGCGTGGAATGTAGGGGGCGATGCTTAAGGTTGATAGTCGAGGCTGTAAACAGAAGGGATGGGCGCGAGGCTGCAGCAGCACCGCTAGTAGCCGCGTCGTGCCAGGGGGTGTGGTGCATGTTTCCCCGGCCATTGTCAAGTGAGGCGCCGGGGTGGTGCGTGGAGGCGTGGGCGTGTGTTGAGGCGGACGGGCCAGAATGTGCCAGTGCTCGATCGGGTGGTGAGTGGCGAGTGGTGGTGAGTGGTGGTGAGTGGTGGCTCGTGCGCAAACCACTGAGACGGTATGTGACTGACAGGTCAGAACCTGGTGTGAGGTAGACATAACAAGGAGATTGGGAGGACTCCTGGATTCACTCAGCATTCTAGCGTTGTAGCGAGCTAGCTCTGTTAGCACTCTAGCACTTTACCGGTTTGGGCCTCACTCGGACGCGACGCGAGCCATTAGCCAGCTCGGGCCTGGTGCATATGCACATAGCGAAGAAGCAGCAAACCACATGTGCGCCAGGCCGCATTGAGCCCCGAGCGCCTCAACCAGCGAGGAATGAGCACACAATGGCGGCGGCAACACACGGAAACGCGACTAAATTGGCAATTAATCGGCATTAGCGGCCCGAGGAGGCAGCGGAGAACAACAGAACAATAGAATGCGCGTTGGACGTCAGTAGAAGGATTCGTAGATCAGCACGTCACAATAGAAGGCGTAATGAACATCCGAACATCAGATCAGTAGCATAAGCAGACATAAACAGCATCAGCAGCATAAAAGAGTATGTCAGCTTTGGAGAACATTTGACACTGCTGACATTGTAGACTTGGCTGCTTCGATTGATTCAGTGAATACGTCCTCGCCTATTTTG
Organism: Sugiyamaella valdiviana; assembly: GCA_030570555.1. NCBI lineage: Eukaryota > Fungi > Ascomycota > Dipodascomycetes > Dipodascales > Trichomonascaceae > Sugiyamaella > Sugiyamaella valdiviana. The sequence continues at coordinate 1,709,645 of JAJLWF010000002.1, forward strand.
GTAGCGGGTAAGGAACCGTATGACCGATCGATGGCCCGATTCATCAAAAAGGACCCGTCGAATCCGCCGAATCTGCACTCTTGCCGCCCAATGGGCCTGTGGGTCTCACCTCTGTGACCTACTCTGAGCCAGCCATGGGTCCGTTGGGTCCGGTTGCTCAATGAAGCCGGTGAATTGTGGGACTGCAATCCCGAACCCACGCGATTCGACGTTAAACCGACAGTAAGCAGTATACGCACTAACGCAGTAAAAGTTACTAAAACGCAATAGGCTCTAATTAGGCTGCAGAACGCGCTTGGCGCTGTCAACTAATTAGCTGAGTAAACGATGAATCTTTTAAAAAACAATAACACAGCTTCAATAGACTGCTATTGGAAATAAACGAACCACTCAATACTTCAATACACCATATTCACCATCATAACAACTGTACCCTACTTTGCTGTGGCATTAGATGGTATCCAGACTGCTTTCGGGCCGTTTCCCTTGTCCTTCAAGTAGCCGATTCAAATCCACAGCATTCCCAGTCTTCTTCTTTGGTAATCCTCCTCTATATAGAATCTAAATCTCATCTTCTCTACTTCTTCGTATTCTCTACTCCTCCGTCTAACTCTTGGTCTCTGTTTTGCTCCACGCTTCCGTATCCGACCTAACCCTCGCGTGCAGTTGGCGATTTCGACTTTCTACCTACACATTAATGGCTGACGTCAACGAGCTGGCCTCGTCACTGCAGTCGCTCAAGGGCTTGGCGGCGCCGTCACAGGCAAAGCTCAGCAATGAAGAGCGCCAGCAAGTCCTACAAAAGGAATTGGCCCAGGTCAAAGCCATCAACTCAGTGGTAGAGTCGGTAAACGACAGCATCCTCACCGCCGAGACGAACCTCGCTCAGGTCCAGGTCTCGGCCGCAAATGCAAACCAGCTGCTGGACATGTGGGTCCGCATTCTCTCTCAGACTGAGCACACGCAGCGTCTGTTGTCGCACCCGAACTGGCAGGGCCTCACGCGCGACGAGGAGCTCATTGCTGAGCACGAAGCAGCGCGGGCCCGCCGCGAAGAACAGCTGCGTCTCCAGCGTGAGCGCGAGCGACTTGCCGAGATCGAGCGCAAGAAAGCTCTCCAGGAACAGGCAGACAGGCGTCGTGCGCGCCAGGATGTCATGCAGCGCCGTGTCTATGGCCGCAACCAGCCCTCGGCTCCTAAAACCCCCAGCTCCTCAAGAGTGGCTTCCTCAAGAGTCCCTTCGTCAAGTGCCTCGTCAAGAGTTCCATCAAGAGTCGTCTCCACGTCGAGTATCCCTCCTGCCACTGCGTCTACCGCATCCTCGCGCAGAGTGCTCTCAGATGCAGCAGCAGGCCGTATTTCCCGGCCACCACAGACTTCGCGTGACCCATCGAAAGACACGAGCAGAATCCGTGCACCCACCGGCATTCGCACTCGACCAAAGCCATGACCTCACCAACCTCCGTTACTTCAACGTCCTGCCTACTAATTTAACGACTAATGATCCATTTACTTCAATCTCATGCATTACTTCGTGTCTCATCACGGCTTCAAGCTCGTGCTATTTACAATGCCGCTGCAGTTAGCACCGCGCTCGGCAGCTTCGGCAGCTCGTTGCGCTCCCGCTCCCGCCGCGACTGCTTCAATTTTCCCTCCCACGCCAAATTGCAGTACTCGACAATCATCTGGGGTGTCAGATCCGGATTGGCCTGGTCCTTGATGCGCTTGTACTCGCCCTGTGGACTTTCTCCGTAGACATGCCCAATGGTCCGCTGTAGCGTGTCAATGACAGGACTGGACGGGATATGTAGACCCATGTCGTTGATTTTCTTGAGCATAGCAATGGGCACCCATGGCTGGCGGGGATTCTTGCAAAATCCCAGAAACACCAGCTGCTCGATGGCTTCGTCGCTGAACACCTGAGCATCGGCAGTAACTCGAGCCCTCGCGTCCCCCAGCAACAACTGCTTCAAAGTGCTGTGGCTCTCGGCATCCCGCACATCGATCCCAGCTATAAGATTCATCACATCCTTCCCATCTGCAACCTGTGCTGTGTCTGACAGCGAAAGGCCCTTGGCATATAAACTCGCCAGCTTGATGGCCAACAGATTGATATCCTGGTACCGAATGGAGATGCTGCGCAGCTGCTGGAACAAGTTGGCATTGTAGTTAACGGGAAACTGAGCGCCCCACTCGGCCAGAAGCGCAATGCGCTGGCAAATAACACGGATAGGAACCCGCGTGCTCTGACCGTCCGGCATCATAGCCTCCTCTTGACGCCCGCTTCGCAGCATCTCAAATACAAGGCTGACGACGGTTTCTTGCGAAATGGCAATGCCCAGACCGTTCATGCGGCGAACGGTCTGCCATGCGTCAACCACATTTCCCGACCGAGCTAGAGCCGAAGCATACAGGTTCCAGATACGCGGAGACCTCGCTTTCGTGCCGTCGAAGACGTCAAACACAAGCGGCCAGGCTCGACTTTCAACATGCCCGTACATCAGTGCCTCGATCCATTCGGGTCGGTCCTTCATGGTGTTTTCGCGAGGGTACCTCTTTTTCCTGGACTCATTCAGAGCAGTATATAGTTGGGCAACAGACTCCGGATCCTCTTTACTCACCAGGCGCAGCAGCTGTCCGTTGAGAAATATAAAGTCCTCGCGACTGACATGCCCACCCTTAATATAATCGGTCAATCCTTCGTGGTATACACTTGCAGAGTCCTGTCGCATTAAAATCGCCCGCTCGGCCCGCCGCGTAGGCTTGATTCCGTTTTGCTTCATAAACTCGAGGATCCCATCCACAGGAGTGGTTCGTATGCTTAGAATGACTGTCTCCCACAGACTGCCGTTGTGGATAACTTTTGTGGCAGGCTTGTGAGCTCTTGTTGTCCCCACATGCCGTCGACAACTCTCATACAGCTTCAAAAAGGTGGCAAACGGATCTCTGTTGCGGAGTGTCGTGCACAGCCTGACTGCTATTTTCAGCAAAGGCAGAGGCATCTCCGCGGGCCCATGTAGTGTCAGATATGTCTCGATGGCTCTCAAAAAGATAAGCGTTTCAAAGTCTGCTGTCGATGCTGCTGTTTCGAGTATCCGTTGAAGGTGTGCATAAGACTCTGGCTTACGAGGAAATAGGCCCATTTCAATGGACTTACAGATGACGGGCAACAGACTGCGCGCTGGAACCTCGACTTGACTCCAGTACTCAAGAAGAAGGTCAAGAAATGTTCGAGACACTGTCAACTCATCGAGTAGAGCTGTCATATACGCCTGATACTCATGGCTTCGTAAGCAGCCGAGCTCAAACAGCAGAGTCCAGGTTTTGCTACTCAATTGAGGCTGCGATCCAGTTAGCTTGCGATGCATCTCAATGAGGTCTGGTGACTCCTTGACAATGAGGTAGCACATGACAGCTGTGTAGATGCGGTCGTGAAGTGCGCGCAGAGATGGATCAGCGAGCGACTCGATCGTTGACGAGAGGGCGACAGGATCCGTCGTGATAGTAGAGATGAGGCTGTTGAATGTTTTCTCAGCTGAGGGATCGTTCTCAGCTAGCCCCTTTACCAATGCCGGTAAGTCTATAGCTGGCTCTCTGGAAACAGCCAGTTCGGTGAAATGCCTGACTATTGATCCGATGCATTCTGGGCGATATAGAACGTTTGTGTGCCGTACAGTCGCTTTAAGTAGACTGGAAGACCTACTGGTCCCATATATACCCGCATAGGACCTTATGCCTATCCGGTAGACCCTCCGTCCCAATCTCCCCGGTATCATTGAGGTTGAAGTCTACAGCGGCATCTAGAATTTATTATAGGGCAGGGAAGTCATTCCACGCGCCAACAGTGAAATACACTGTAAACACTGATTCTTCTGATTTACGCCATAGAGGAGGCGAAAGTTATATATATCAGTCTCTATTTGGAAACTTGTGTCGTCATCTGAAACTCACACTGTGAATAGTACACCAGTTCAAGACTGATACACACGATGGCCGACGCGTCACCAGAGGCAACGACTCTATGCTATCCATACAGTGTGCTACAGCAGTACAATTCAAAAGCGTCAGCCGACCCTATTCTATCGAATACCGTGCTAAATGTTCAACGCGAGATACAGACAGCGGCTGTAGAAGTGGAGCGGTTGCTGAAGTGGCAACGAGAACGCCTCGAGGACGGCCAGGGCAACGAGGAAGAGACTCAAGGCCACGTTAAGGACCTCGATGAGAACGCTGCTACTATCGACAAGAGCTTCAAAAGCTGTATGACGTCTCAAATGATGGCTGCAGAGTATCTCAAGGCCATTCGCCAGACTGGCGCAGTGGCAGAGAACCACCGACTACCGACGGACGTGGTGCTCAGTGGCGCCAACATCAAGGACTACAACACGGCTCCGTTGATCCACACGGTGTTTGACCAAAGTTACAAGCAGTCGGTGGCGAACCTTGAGGCAATGGGCGAAACAGCGAAGTACCGGACGCACCAGTTTGCATACAAAGCTTACGAAGCATTTCGCAACAAGGTCTTCGATACCGGCCACGAGGCTGATGAGGAGCGGCCTCCACTGGAGCAGTTCTTTGATGACTACGAGGAGGACGAGTTGGTTGTGGGCAGAGAGGTGCTGTCGTACAAGTGCCCTCTCACGAAGCAATACTATGAAGACCCCGTAACGAGTTCAGTGTGCGGCCACTCGTTCACGCGCACTGCCATCATGGATGTCATCAGCAAACACACCGAGAGCACCATCAAATGCCCCATTCCTGCCTGTTCTTCATACTTTGGCGCTTCGCAGTTGAAACGCGCGCCCCAGCTCCAGGTTGGTGCTGATGCGCGTCGCCAGCGTGCTGCCAAAGAATCGCAGCGTCTCAATAGCACCATTGATCGGTTGTAACGCACCCGGTTGGAAGTACTCCCGGCTAAGCACCATCCACCACTATTTATTATTTGTTTCTACTAGAGCTCGAGCTCTCTTTCGCAGGCCACTATCATTTATTTGACCTTCATTCGGTATCTATGTCGTTGGAAAATCTCTAACTGGTCGCTACTGATGCCGGACTGGCCGTCACTAGCGTCAGTTACTAGGCTAATCTGGTTACTAACCGTCCCCACGGTTCCGCATTAACCACGTAGCAGCAACGTTGCATCGGTGTATATTGGTGCAATGCCGCCGGTCCGAGCTGCTGGGTTTCAACGCATTCTGGAAACATCCCCTAGTCGTAGTCTACGTCTTTTCGATATATTGAGCTTGCGAATATAACTCCCCTTGAAGCGGGGTTGGTCATGACGAGATGCCTGATAAGGCAGGGATCGGCCATTTACCCCTGAATAGGGTAGGGTCCGCTAGGCTGTCAAAGGCTAATTTTACCCCTTTTAGGACGAGGAATTAGCTGGCTCTGTTTCATAGATTCGAACACGTCTCCCCCTCTAGTGTCTGGCGCTAAGCGGTATTTGGGAGTGTCAAAACACAGTTCTGCTGGCCAGATCCTCTGCCTCTCCCCTGTCTCAGTTCAGCCCTCGATCCTTCGTGTTCCTCGCCTACCTTATCTGACGCGACAATCGCCAGCAGGTCAGACATTTTAAGTTGCTCTGCATCGATAGCTTAGGCGTCAAAACATCGCGGCCCAGATTCGTCGCCGGCTCGACAGTTGACACTTTTCGGCCAACTCGCTTCCGCCATGATGGATCACGTAGCGGCGCTGCCAACCCACTTGCTGGCCGACGAGGTTCTCGTGAACCGACGAACTACGATGTCCTCGGTAGCGAACCGCCAGTCGAAGCGCTACTCTGTCGCTGCGCTGTACATGTCCATGGGAGGTGTGGATCGCGACGACGACATTGATGACGAGCTGGCAAAGTCCCAGAAACACCTGCGACAGCTCAAGAACAACATCTCTGAACAGTCCAAAGCCAACTTCCTGTTGGAGAAGGACGTGCGATACCTGGACAGTCGTATCGCGCTGCTCATCCAGAACAAGATGAACGCCGAGGAACAGTCTGAAGTGGCTTCGCGCTTGTCAGAGGTTGTGCCTCAAGAGGAAGACTCATCCGAGTACTTCCCCGACAGAAAGAAGACGGACATTTACGGCAACCTGTTCTTCCTGCTCCAGAGCGAGCCCAAGCATATCGCGCTGCTGTGCCGTGTCGTCTCGATGGCCGAGATCGACTCGCTGCTCCAGACCGTTATGTTCACCATCTACGGTAACCAGTACGAGCAGCGTGAGGAACACCTACTGCTGACGATGTTTCAGGCCGTTTTGGCGTACCAGTTTGACAACACGACCGAGTTCAGCTCGCTGCTAAGAGCTAACACCCCTGTTTCACGGATGATTTCGACCTACACGCGACGAGGACCCGGCCAGTCATATCTCCGCTCGGGCCTGTCTGGCAAACTCAACTCCATTATAGAAAAGGAGAACGTCAACCTCGAAATCAACCCGCTCAAGGTCTACGAGGAGCTCATTGACCCGTTCGACGACTCGTCCAACATTGGCATTCCCACCTCGACTATCTCGGCCGAGGAGGCCGCAGTGCACCCCAAGGTGCTCGAGATGATCCGCCCGCGCCACGTTAAGCTGAAGCAGCTTGCAAACGAACTGCTTGACACCATTATCGCGTCCCTCGAGCTGGTGCCATACGGTATTCGATGGATCTGCAAGCAGATCCGCTCGCTGACGAAGCGCAAGTACCCAACAGCTACTGATGCTGCCGTTTCGTCCCTTATTGGTGCCTTTTTCTTTCTCCGTTTCGTCAACCCGGCAATTGTCACGCCGCAGGCCTACATGCTAGTGGACAAGCTGCCCTCGGACAAGTCCCGGCGTACGCTGACTCTGCTGGCAAAGATGCTGCAGAACCTGGCCAACAAGCCAACATACTCCAAGGAGCCATACATGGCCAACCTCGCTTCATTTGTCGATTCCAACAAGACACGCATCAACAGGTTTCTCAATGACCTGTGCGAGGTGCCCGACTTTTACGAGTCGCTCGAGATGGACCAGTACGTGGCGCTGTCGAAGAAAGACCTCTCTCTTAACATCACTCTTAACGAGGTGTTTGGCATGCACCAGCTGCTGGAGAAGTACCGCCCGCGGATTATCCAGTCCGACTACTCACATCTGGCCACGCTGCTCAACGACCTCGGCAGGTCTCCAGCACTAGTGCCGAGGCGCGTCAACGTTAGCATGGAGCTGCAGCTGTTCAATCGCTGGGAGACCGAGGTTGGCGATGTGGATGGTGGCCCTCTCGACTTTCTGCGTGCCGACGTTATCTTCATGGAAGCCAAGTCGCTCATGATCAACATCATTCGTGCCTTTCCGACAGGCCACAGCATTCTAGCCAGACCACTTGACCTCAAGAAGATTGCAGACTATGCAGCCACTCGCAGCGACGAGGGACTTGTCAAGAGAGGAATCAAAGCCATGGATCTGCTTAACGAGATCGACCTCACGGATGGGGAAGATTCGGACCTGCTCGTGGTCGAAGTCGACTACGAGCTGAAGCAGCTAGGCTCGCTGCGCGAGTCGGTGGAAAAGGAGGCCAAGTCATTAGAGGATGTTTACGGAATCATTCGCGACCACAATAACTACCTGCGCTCACAAATCGAGACGTACCGATCGTATCTTACCAACGTGCGACTGAGAACTACGGGAGCAAAGACTGGGTCTGCGCCAGTTGGTGTTAATGTTGATGGAGAGAAGAAGCCCGGCAAGCCCAAGACCGCCAAAGTGACCGTCAAGAAGTATACTCCCCAGCAGCTTGTCAAGGAAGGAGTCGTGCTTGAATGGCGCCTACCCGAGGCCAAGACCAGCAATATGACTATATACATTGCTGCACCTGTCCTTGGCACCTATGTCATTTCGCTAATGCTCAAGGGTCGCCAGCAGCCCATCTTCACTCTGGACCTCAAGCTCGACGACCTTCTTGAACTGTCTGCCGAGAAGGGACAGGACACACTCGACCTCGAGTGCCTTGTGTTTGCTATCAAGCCGCTCATCACGCTCCTGCAGCGCGACATTGACCGCAAGAAGTAGCACTTTGGATTTACGGAAGCAGCGCAGCTGCATGACTCACGATATTGTATTTAATGAATGGTGTAACATTATTGATTGGACATTTGGTTAAGCTGTCAAGGGGTATTGTAGTGTCTGGGCTGTAACTTCTGGGGCTGTAATGGCTGTAATGGGGCTGTAATGGGGCTGTAATGGGGCTGTATTCGGGCTGTATTCGGGCTGTACCATTCTGCTTCCTTTCCTAACTAACTCTTCGTTTCTTGGCTTTCTTTTTCGGCCCTCTGTCTTAGCTTCCCTCAGCCCCCTTTCTTAACTTCATACTAAACCTCAATTTCAATCTCTCTCTTTTTATCTTTCTTTACTCTATCAAATGTCTTCGACGAAGGTGAGCCCCATAAGGTGCGGCGGAGATGGTGGCATCGGGGTAGGGGTTTGTTTCGGGTGATGGGCCGAGTTACGGCGGTTCGCTAATGGGCGTATATTGGTTTGTACCACGACTAATATTCTATTTACACGACTTCCAGGGACCTTTTCGTCCACGTTCAGGAGCCATACGACGTGCTACTGTTCACTTGAAGGATAGTAGGCGGCTGCGGACATTCAGCGAGGGAATCACTGCATTCACCGAGGCTGTATCTTCATCACGCACGAACGGCACCCCCAGCACCCGCGCAGTTGAGGCTGTACAAGCGGGCGCGGTCAAGTTAGCGTCAACATATAAAGACGCGACACTCGTGAAGTGGTGGCTCTACGCTCTACAGGAACAGTAGGTCTCTATTCTGTGTTGACTGGTCTTTGAATTATTGGCTACACTCTTCTTGTGTTGCTTTCGTAAGCCTATAACCTCGTTTTTCGCGTTCGCTACACACGACCATGGCCAAAGACGAGGCACCCAAACTACCAAGGAAGTCACGGAACGGTTGTGTTTCGTGTCGACGCATGCGAATCAAATGCGACGAAGCGAAGCCGACCTGCGAATACTGCGAAGCTACAAACAAAGTCTGCCAGTACGTGGCACCACCTCCTCCCAAACCACGCAAACGACAAAAGGCCGCTCAAGCAGAGTCCGTCGCGGTTACCAAGCGTGCGCGTGTCGAACCGCTTCAGGTTCCTGAGGTCTCAGTCGTTGACGACGACGTCGAGTACATTTTCTCGTCCAAGGATAATTCAAGAGGGGATGAAAGTACTTGGGGCAGTTATTCTGCAACACCGGACGATGGGACGTACGATTCGAGCACGTCCAGTCTCGAAATCTGGACGCATGAAGTTTGCACGCCCGACTTTTCGGATCCATACAACAGCTTGAGCCCGCTGGCCCGGCTAACAGCGAGCGAGATCCACTGTCTGGAGTTCTTCATTCTGCACGGATGCGGCATATGCTCGTTGGGCGAGCCAACCGTAGCACGCATGTGGGTCAGAGACGGCGTGAAAGTGGCCCTTGGCTCGGATAGCGTTCTCAATGGTATTGTTGCCTTGAGTACACTCTTGATGGACAGAAACCGCTTGACCAGCGGACCAGGCCCGGAGAGCCTGAACCATTATACGCGAGCTGTCCGGCTGCTTCGAGATATCATTGCCAGCGATCGCAGAACGCACCGCCCTCCAGAGCTGCTGCTGTCGTCGATTCTTGTATTTGTTTTCGCCTTTACTGAAAGCCGGATGACTCCAGTCATGTCACGAGCAGGCCAACTTGATCTCTTTGGTCTGATAAGGGGCATTGATGCCATTTTTGTCAACTATGCTAAGGATATTGCCGATTCATTCCTCATCAAGCTGACGTTGCCCCATCACCGCGATACCAAAGAGGAGCTAAGGGCCAAGTACAAGGTAACATTTGTGGATAAACTGGAGGCCAAGCTTGCCGAGTATGAAGCAGCTGATATGTTTGCCGACGATCTTGAGGTCCGTGTATACGAGGCCGCTCTCGGTGGTATTGGATACGCATGTCGATTCAGTCGGAAGCTGAGAAACTTGTACCCGATGATGAGTGCCATGAGCAGTCTACCACCCAAGTTTGTCGACTATCTGCGTGAGGACCGGCCTTTTGCTCTTGTGATACAGTCGTATCTGTGTGCATTGTACCGGCGCGTGGTGTTCTATCACCGCCCGCAGAGGGATACATGGGACGACACGATAGATGAGTGCATTGCAAGGAGCCGTAACAGTGACATGCGACAACTGTGCGAGGAGGCTCGATTGATGCGTCGCGGACTCATGTATGGAAACGACATTGACATGCTGTTGGCCCTGAGTCCACTGCAGCTGTACGCCAGCTATCGCAAGCAACTCGTGGTCAAAGCTCCTGTTTCCGAAGAACTCATTGACGCTGCCACCCGAACATTTCAGGAATCGGTGGGGGTGGTCATTGTAGACAACTAACCGCTGTTCTGAATACCACAGAACGGGGTCTACAATGCTGTGGCTGCTGCCGATGATCGCCTGCTTGAGATAAAGTTTAGGCAGCCGCGCCGGGGACGCGCAGGTATGCACTTGTGCATAACTTACCCCAGATCCTGCTATTTATTTAATATGACTTGTATGTCGTTTTGTAGCCGATGCTGGCAGTTTAGTGCGATGTATGATGCTTGTTGAGCTAGTGACTACGCCTAGTGCATTGCAGTCCGCCCGTGTCCTCAGAACCTACCAGCGCTACGGAAACTCAACGCTAAGGACTCAACATCTACAGAAACAGCAGCATGCATTTACAATTGTGTGGAGGCGCTTACAGTGGTGTTGCTATAGGCCGACCTGTGCTAAAAGTTATCTACAATGGCCATGACTTAGAGAGCGCAATTGATAGTGAATACAGGGTGTATCCTACGACCGGCAACCTGCTGAAAGTTTTTAGAACTCCATCCGATGATTTTGGGCAAGTTGTGGAAATTCGTGGGCATTCCTGAACAATTCCTGGGCAATTCGTGCTAAGTGAGACATGCCCAGGAATCTCTCTTCAGTGAGGTTTGCGTGCGCCTGCTCCCTGGAGCTCAATAGATGCGTGGATAGATACTATTAGTGATGGGGTAACAACATTAGTAGGTAGGTTGAACTCTGGTTAGACTGGAAGAATCACCTTTAATGTAGCGTCGATAGTGTGTTATCTGGCATACTTGCGCACGAGCCAGGAACAATCAGATGTGCATAATGTTTCAGAGGTGCATGTGTTTCAGGGGTGCAGCAGCCGTGAGGATATGCACGAAGTAGACGTAAATATGCAGTCGGGAAAGACATGAAGAGCCTGGTGCGAGTGTATACAAAGTGCACAACGGGCCGTGCGGGAGAATGTACAGGAGACTTTATGGTATATTAAGGCGTTATTACGAGCTCAACTCACTATGTAAGGCACTAGCTAGTCGGTGGTAACAGTTGAGGAGATTAGGCAGTACTCTAGGTAGTACTCTAGGTAGTAATGGGGATAGTGTAGGTGAAGTAAAGTGACAAAATGTCATAAATTGGGATATATCGCCAGTGTACGGTTAACTAAAGATACAAATAGCTGGTAGCAGTGCAGTTTAAAGCCACGTTTATAGAGGGTGTAGAGTGCCTCGGCATAGAATGCTGTTCTCAGCAGCAAGAGTGCACTGTGTTCGTGTTATCGCGCAGTGCTGTATTACGACGTCATACACGTGTGACGTGATAAGCGGCGTAAAGTTCTGTTTAGATGTCCTACCATTTTCGGACATGTGTACCTTATTTTGAGTGCCTGCTGTCATCTGCAAGGTCGGACGGGATGTGGAAATGAGCATCTGCAGTGACGAAGCCAGCTTAATGGAAGAGCCAAGCCGGACACGAGTATAGGCCGACACCCGTTAAATGTTCGTGAAAGTCGTATTCATGTCGGGCGTTTCGCTTGCTGTGGCCCCTTAGCGACCCCCTTACTGGCAGATCGGTCGCCTGTGACTCGATGCGGGATTAACGGACATGTAAAGCGTGACGCAACACTGTGTAAGGCAACAACGTTGCCTGGAAAATGGAGCGGAGAAACACGCGAGCAACGATTCGGCAATGATCCGACGGGCCGAACGCACTGAGCACTGGCACGGGCCTCCGATGAGGCGGCTAGGCGATGCGCGGCTTGACGCAGACAGCTCGAAGAAGCCAGCACGAAGGTGGGCCACCGCAGTTGTTGCTGGCTTACCGCAGAGCTGGATCCAGGCGAAGCACGAGGCAGCGAGACGGCGAGGCAGGCGACTCGAGGTCCAAGGCGTCAGTGTCCCGAGTTTGTGCCTGGCATCAGTACCTAAACTCTCGGTTGCTGGGTATCGGGAACCAAACTCTCGGGAACCAAACTCTCGGAAACGAAGCCAAGTGCCCGGAGGCAAACTCTCCGGGCCCAACCCTGCGCTGCAAACCTTCGGCGCCGAACTCAAAGCCTGGCCTCCACATGGTGCTTGCGTTTTTAACGGTTGTGATGCAAACTCTACACTTGACGCAAACTTTAAAGGGCGGGTCTGACAGTACCTACCGTTGGTACGGGTGTCGTGAAGGTTATTGAAGGTTAATGCCGAATTGGCTTTGTCAACGGCGGAGCGGGACCGCGGGAGGCAGACAGCGAGGCAGCCTGACGGACCCCGCGCTATGACAGGATACGTGCAGACTTGCACTGCAGTGTTCCGAGATGGCATTGCGCTAGAGGCCGGTCATTTCCAATCACAGCTGGAGCAGCAGATGCGGGAGCTGTCATTGGCCGAGAATGGCGGGGCGATTGGCATCCGCCTCATCGCTAGTGCCTTAGCAGCTAGACCTGCGAGTGCATCGAGCAGCACTGCAGCGGACCTCCGCTGCAAAAAGGCCTGCCGTAAAAGCAAGCATCCAGAAACAGGAAAGCGAGGTGTTGTAACAGTTTAAACAATAAACACTAGACAGCGACGACTGGAGACTAAACACTGGACAGTCAAGACGGGCTCATCAACTCTTGACCTCCTGCCTGAATCTTAACCCCGCACGCATTTCATGTAGGTTCTGAGATTACCTTTTTGTGTACCTTTTGGGCTGCGTTTTGACCGCCTTTGGGCTGCCCTTTGGCTGCCTGTTGGCTGCTTAAGGGGGCTTTTTTAGATTGCCTAAAGGGCGTGCAGTAACTTCGGGATTAATGCGGTACCCACCCATACCGCCAGACCTCTAACCTAATGCGGTCGTTGCCCGATCGGGCCGTGCTGGCTGAGCTTATCCAGGCGCTTGCAGCCGAAGGATGGGCCCGTGCAGCGTCATTTAAAAGCAAGCCCCCCTGCTCCAGCCAGCTTCTTCATGACCCCCCGCGCTGTCGGACGACCTGCCTTCAACACCAGCGCACCGTCATGGACGTAGCTCAGCCGGGCCCGGTCACTGACGGCTCCGACGCGAAGCCCACGCGTGCGCCCCACAAGAAGTCCCGCTATGGCTGTGCTTCGTGCAAAAAGCTGCGCATCAAATGCGACGAGACGAAGCCCAGTTGCGAGTACTGTCTCGCCACCAACCGCGCCTGTGTGTATTTGGAGCCTCTGCCACTGAAACCGCGGCAACGACGCAGAACTTCGCCCCAGTTCAGCCAGCACGACCAGCAGCTCCAGAGCCAGCAACACCAGAGCCAAAACCTCCAAAACCACCACAACCACCAACTCAACCTGCCCTCGAATCACCACGGAGCTCCGTTCATTATCCCGGCAGAGGATAGCTCACAATTCGTGTTTGCCAGCGCTGTGCCGCCCAAAATGGACCTCTTCCCGACCTTCTACTCGGCAACAACGACGCTCGCTCCAGAATCTGCTGCAAACATGGCCCACGCCTCGCTGTCAAGCTCAACCTACTCTGACGACTCCGAGGAAACGAGCCCCGAGGAGTTCGTCTCAGAGCCGCCTCCAGCTATGGGCCCAGAAGCCAGCTCCTCAGCCGTTACTGCCGGCCCCAGCTCGGCAGCCGTAGCAACTGCCTTTGGTCCGGTATCCAGCTCAACTTCGCCCGTGTCGAACTCAGTCCTGGCCAAATCCTCCAGCGACTTCGGCAACCCAAACGCCACGTTCAACCCGCTCGGGAAACGCTCCGCCAGCGAGCTTCACTGCCTCGACTTCTTCCTCCGCAGAGCCGTCATCGTTTGCTCGCTCGGCGAGCCGACAGTGGCTCGCATGTGGAAGACAGAAGGCGTCAGGGTGGCTCTGGAGAGAGACGGCGTCATGAGTGGAATCATGGCATTCAGCACCTACCTCATGCACCGCTTCAAGTCGAGTGAAGATACCATCAGTGTCGTTGCCATGAACCACTACTTACGCACCGTGAACCTGCTGCGCCAACGCCTCGCCGAGGACAAATCAAAACACTGCCCCGCAGAGCTAATCTTCACGTCGTTTCTCGTTGTCGCCTTTGCCTTTTCCGACACCCAGTGCACTCCCGTACTGGCCAGATCGGGCCAGCTCGACTTCTACACCCTTTTGCAAGGCCTCGAGACGGTCATCACGGCCTACGACCCCAAGCGTGCCTACACTGAATCAATGTTCACGGCCCATGACGCTGCGCGCTCCTACCCCGAACTCGCCAATTCGCGATCAAAATACAATGAGAGGCCAATGGAATTCATCCTCTTCCTCGAGGAAAAACTCGCCGGGTTTACGGCGTGCAATGTCATTGACCAAGTCGAAGCCCAAATCTACCAAGCCGCCATTGATGCCATTTCCTTCCAGTGCCACCTCAGCCTGCATCTTGGCAACTTCTACTCGCTGTTCAGTGGTCTGCGTAGGATCCCCGACCAGTTTGTCAACTACTGCCGCGAAGGCCGCCAGTTTGCTCTTGTCATTCAGTCTTTCCAGTGTGCCCTCTTCCGAAAAACCCTCTTCCACTCGCGCTACTTATATGACACCTGGGATCGTTGCCTCGACGAGTGCTTAGCCGGCATCCACGAGCCCGCCATGGCTGAGATTGCTGAGCAGGCCCGTCTCATGCGCCGTGGTGTCGTTTTCACCGACGACGTCAGCCGCATTCTCGCTCTCAGCCCTTTTGCAGCCCTAAGATATGGCCGCACAGACTAGCGATGTCACAGGAGCAACAGATGCCTGAAAATGCCTATAGGATTGCCGACAAGATTAGCTACTGCGTTGTCTGTACATCCTCGGCTTCTGAGTATGCAGAGGGCCTGAGGGTGCCGATCTTGCGCGGCTGAAGGCACAGCCGCACATCAATTGTGCATTCCAGCTTCTCGACGCGACTCACCCTCTCTCTTGACTGTCACTGTCTCGACGAGGTCTGTACTCACCCTCGATCGTGTATCGCCCGCGTTTAACGCTGCAATTGACATGCCCGTTGCACGACTGATACCGCCGCGTCGCGACGCGACTGCTACCCCAGACGCGTCGGTGCCTTCGATACTTCACACCCCGTCTGGTCTCGCTCTTGTCGAGATCCAGGGAACTGTTAACATTGGATCTCGCTCGTTGACGGGCTCAGAACTGAAAGCTTCCGAGGACTCGGCAGTTGACGATTCGAGCGACTTTCGCCTCGACCGTCGCCAGCTCGGCCGTATGGAGTTCGAGGAAGGAAACCGTGTCGTTCTCGACATGGGGCTACATCAGCGGTTACGCGGAAAACTTGTCCCCCTGGCTAAGCCTGTAGCTGTGCTAAGCATGACCGCGCAGGCTGGTGTACCGCCAACAGGCACCGTTCACATCCCTGTCGTTGAGATCATCCGACACAAGGTACTGTTCAACTCGCGTCCCGAACCGCTGGTCTACTAATACGGGTGTGCCTGACCAAAGATGCATGACGGGTGCCGTTCCGCCGCATGGAGCGTGCAATTGCCCGATTTTTTTTATTATTATTTAGTCTTAATTCAATCCGTGAACACCAGAATTTGGTAGGCGTGAACTAACTCTATACCCCTGCCCTAGCATCTGAAATTGTCAAACTCGACACCAACTCACGGTTCAACAACCCACGGGAACCGTTGTGACCGATACATCGCGTGTTCACCTGTGTCAGGAGAGGCCATGTCCACTGCATTACTGAACCTGTTGTTTGCGCAGACCATCTACGGCCAGATTCTCGAAGATAAACACAATGATCCGCCCGCCGAAACTACAAGCGAGTCGCGATTTCTGCGATTGTCGCGCAACCTACGGGCGCACCCTCTCAACACAGAATTCAATCTTGGCCCCCAGGCATGTCAATCTCTTTACAAGGCACTGCTACCTTCGAACCCGACACACCCAACCGTGGAGATGTTGCAGCCTTTGTTAGCGAAGCTCTACGAATCATACAAGCGTGATGTCATTATCCAGATCAAGAATGACGAGCACGAGTACCGCATAAAACGCAAGGAGATTGAGACTATCCAGTCGGGCAAGTGGGACACTGAGCTTCTTCGTGACCAAAATGTCAAAGATACGTCTCCCACGTCACAGCAGCAGCAACAACAACACCTGCGTCTTCAGAAACAGCTCGAGCTGCAACAGAAACAGGAACAGGAACGCAAGCTTCAACTGCACAGGCAGCAGCTTGAAAAGCAGCGACAGCTTGAAACACGGCAAAAGCAGGAGAAGCTTCGCAAGGCGTCTGAGGAGTCTGGGGCCTCTGTAGAGCCTACAGAGCTTGAGAAGAGTCCCGAGACATCTGAAAGAACCGAAGTTGCCGTCGAAAAAGATGAAGATGTAAAGATGGAGGATGCGGTGGTCGAGGTGGACGAGGAGACTGACGAACCCGAGGCCAAGGATCAAGACACTACGGAACAAGCAGTTGACGAAGCGATTGACGAAACTGACGCCGAAGATGGTGGGGCCGAGGATACCCTTGGCCGTTCGTTACGATCAAAGGAAAGGGCCTCACAGAGTGTGGAGCCGAAACCAAAGTCAAAGGGACAACCTCGCGAGGAATCTGAGGAACTTGCGAAGGACACTGAAGAAGAAGATGACACACACGCGAAGATCGAAGGAGCTACTCGACGGAGCCGCCGGTCACGTCGGGATACTCGGTCGTCCCCCTCGGCTCCTACAGTCAGTAGGAACAGGGGTGAGAAGAGCGCTGAGCCCGAGAAGAGTGCCGAGCCCGAGGCAAGCTCTGAGCTTAGCAAGGTCAAGATTGAAGTTACTGAGGCCGAGGATGACGATGAGGTCAGCGTCAAGGCCGACGAGGATGACGAGGAGCGGGAACAGGACGCTGACATCGAAGAAAACGACGAGGATAACGACGACGAGGAAGAGGAGGAGGAAAATGGCCGAAGCACAAGACAGACTCGTCCACGCCGACAGGACTCCGAGGAGACCAGCAAGAAGCGCAAACGGATACCGTCAAGCTCGCCGGCTGTTTCGCGACGATTCCAGCAGCTCGTCAATCCGCTGTTGTCCGACATCATGTCCAACAAATCTGCATCGTTTTTCACACACCCCGTCAACCCAAATGACGCCCCAGCCTACTACGATATGATATACTCGCCGACGGATCTTCGGAGCATCAAGAGCATGGTCAAGGAAGGCAAGATCCGCGATATCATGGAGATTGAGCGCGAACTGGAGAAGATGTTTGCCAATGCTGTCATGTACAATGGATGGAGCAGCGATATGTCTGTGTGGGCACGAGAGATGCAGCGGGATGCAGAGACGATGCTGGCGCTGTTCAAGGGCGCCGAGCGTAAGGGTCGCAGCGCCACTCCAGGCGATGAGACCGACTCCAAGCGTCGCAAGAAGTGAACAATTTTGGGGACCTGGTGTAAATAGCCGTGATATTTATAATGCTATCTAATGAATAGTAAGCGTTGAATCTCGTCAAGCGAACAAGCATTTAAAGTAGAGTCTAACGATGTTGGAGTGGGGGTTCTGGTACCGATTCTAGTGGCGTTCAATCTACGGATGAAGCAATGTGACGGGAACTTGACAAGGTATCAGCCAGCTGATATGGAAAGGTGAACCTGAAACACAGCAAGATCAGTATAGTGCACCAATTGAATGGCCGGCTATGCTTAGGTCCATCCATAGTTCTCCATCTAAAGGACCAACCACTGATGCCACTCTACCAGTTGCCACTATTCGATAGTTGTCATATCACCACGATTTCACCTCAACTTAGTTCACCACGACTGGCTTCTCGATTGACTTCATCCGCCACATTCTCTCGTTCATCGCCTCCAGTTCGATATTGTCCAAATGACATTGACTATGTACATGACTTAACGTCTCTGCTGCTCCATGAGGGCGGCACTTTAGTTAGTAAATCTTCTACCAAACCATCCTAACAAACATACTTTTGCTCCTGGAAACGCTGGCCAACGCGCTCGCTGTGCTTGAGGAACTTCTCCGAGCATCGCTGGATGCAGGCCTCCTCGCGGGTAGTGAGGGTCTTGGAGGTGAAGTCGTTGACGCAGTCACCAAAGCAGCGCTGCACAAGCGAGGAGTACAGGCGCATGAAGTCGCGCATCTGCTTCTTCTCCACGACCTGCTGGAACTCCTGCTGCTCCCGAGGGTTTAACTGATCCATTGCTGTTGATTGATTTGGTGGTGTTCGTTGACAGATTCAATAAACATTTTTCACTGTCCAGCCCTGTGGGTTAGGCCACAGACAGCCTTGCTGTGGAGATACAGCCGAGGTGACGTCAGTACAACAATACAGTAGAAAACTATAAGCAGGGGTCAGTCAGTTCAGTTCAGGATGAGTTCGACTATTATTCGTACTGCACAGAACAACCTCTTCTCATTGGTAGGCCGGCAAAGCTTCGTCTTACAGCGTCTCTTCCAACTTCAGCATCACGTGATGCACTACCGATATAAGCATGAGAAATTTCGTGTTTCTCCACTTGCCATACCCCGGACTGTGGAGGAGATAGCAGGAACTATCGCAATGGCTGACGTTGGCGAGATCCGCAAGCTGATGACGGGCCTCGAAAAGGCCGGGTCGTCAGCAAAGATTGTGGAGATTCTGGCCATTCTCGACAAGGATGTCAAGCCGACGGAGAAGCTGCTAAGAGTGCGTGATTTCATTTGTCCGGTCCAGAGACGTTACTAACGCAGGAAACAAAGCTTGGTATAGCTGTAAACAAGCTAAGAGGCCACAGTGACAAAGCGGTGGGCGACATGGTGAAGAAGATCATCAAAAAGTGGAAGGAAGAGGTGCAGAGACAGAAGCAGTCACAGGGCAAGAAGCCGTCGGTGGTGGCTGAGTCGCAGAGCCAGACGCCCGAGGGACCCAGTGGCTCGGGGTCGCCAGCAAAGGAAGACAAAAAGGAGTCGATAACGGAGAAGTTCAAGCCCAGCGGCAAACCGCGCAACGCCAAGAACGACGGTGTTCGCACCGACATCTACGGAGACAAGGTTCGCGATACGTGTATAGATCTGTGCTACACTTCGCTTGCGTTGGACTCGGACGCTCCTCCAGCAGACCTGCTCGAGCGAGCCAAGGCCATCGAGGCGGTCGTTTTTGAGGGCGAGAGAGGCACGAGTAGTGCGTATAAGACCAAGATGCGGTCGCTGTACATGAACCTCAAGGATAAGGCCAACCCGATGCTGCGCAGACGTGTCATGACTGGAGAAGTCAGCGCGCAGCGCCTGTACAAGATGACGCCTCAGGAGATGGCGTCGGAGGAACTCAAGGAGGAGATTGAAAAGCTAGAGAAGAAGAACCTGTTTCTGGCACAGGGTGCGACCGAGAAGCGGGCCACCACAGATCGTTTCACCTGCGGCAAGTGCAAGCAGAAGAAGGTCTCGTACTACCAGATGCAGACTCGCTCTGCCGACGAGCCGCTGACGACGTTCTGTACGTGCGAGAACTGCGGTAACCGCTGGAAGTTTTCCTGATTGTACATTAATGAATTACGACGTAGAGAGCATCTGAAGACGGTGTACCGGGAGGTGCAACAGTAGTGGACGTAGTAGGAACTGACTGATACATGAGAGATTCGTAGGAGATGATTTAATGATTCGATAAGTGAGGCTCAGTATGGTATTTCAGATTCAGTAAGACGATTCACGTTGAAGGCATCCAAACTCCAAACTTAAACATCGCATGACCTCAGTGACTATTGTCGATTACTCCACTCGACCGAAATGTCGTTCACATGTTCAATTATATACTTCCCCATTTAATTTAGGTCCGCTCAGGACTTCCCGGCTTCCCCAGAGAGCGGCTGGTCTCAGGGGTAAATTAGGGTGAAAATTCCAATGCGTCATCCAACCTACCACGCGATGATCAGGAGATGGCCCTGTAGAGCTGGCGGGCGCAGTGTTGTGTTCAGTCGAGCAATTGGCACATCACAGTATAAGCTGACATGCGGTCTCGAAGTGCATGCCCAGCTGATGACGAAGCAGAAGCTGTTTTCAAGTGAGTATATGAGTATACAGGGGAACTGTTCTCGATGAACTTGGAGATGAACTCAAACCAAATGACAGCTACTTGATAGCATTTTGACCAGAACTAACTAGACTCCAACACAAGCTTCCACGCAAAACCGAACTCACAAGTTTCATACTACGACGCAGCTCTTCCTGGAACACAGCCGGTGTTCAACTGGAATGCACTCGGTCTAGCACTGAAGGCTGCAGTGGCGGTAGACTGCACTGTGGCTCCTCAGTTCTCGTTTGACCGCAAACACTACTTCTACGGTGACCAGCCTGCTGGATATCAGATCACACAGCATTATGAGCCGTTTGCGACGAATGGCCATCTGACCCTGTTCAAGCGTGACGGAGTCGACAACGACGTCGATGTTCGAATCAAGCAGATTCAGATCGAGCAGGACACGGGCAAGTCGACGTACCTTGACGACGGCGCCAACATCGATCTTAACCGTACCAATACGGGGCTCATTGAGATTGTCACCGAGCCGGATATTCCGACGCCAGAATCAGCGGGTATCTTTGTCCGAAAGCTCCAGACGCTTTTGAGGCATCTCGAAGTCTGCTCGGGAGAACTGGAGACAGGATCGATGCGTGTCGATGTCAATGTGTCAGTCAATGGCGGCCAGCGATGTGAAGTGAAGAACCTGTTCAGTACAAGTGCCGTTGTGCACGCCATCAAAGCTGAGTTCTCACGACAGGTGCGTGACATTGAGAGCGGCAAATCGATCGCCAGCGAAACAAGAGGATGGGACGGAAAGGCGACCTGGA
Organism: Sugiyamaella valdiviana; assembly: GCA_030570555.1. NCBI lineage: Eukaryota > Fungi > Ascomycota > Dipodascomycetes > Dipodascales > Trichomonascaceae > Sugiyamaella > Sugiyamaella valdiviana. The sequence goes on from JAJLWF010000002.1 coordinate 1,730,698, forward strand.
AACTACGAGGAAAGGAGAATGTCATAGACTACCGGTATATGCCTGATCCCGAGCTACAGCCAGTGTCAGTAGACAGCACTATTGTCTCCTACATCCGCGACCGCCTGCCGGTTCTCCCCGACGAGCTGTTTGTAGAGCTACTATCAAAGCCCTACAGCGTCCCGGTTGTCGATGCTCGAACAATAATGGCTGTTCCAGGTCTGCGCGAGTACTACAAGGACGTCGTGTCGCAGTTCAGTGCTAGCGGCGGCAAGAAGACGTCCATCATTTCGAACTGGATTGTGCATCGTCTGTGTGGCGAGCTCAATCAACTTGACCGAGAGTTTGCCGAAGACGCCGTTTCAGCGAAATTGCTGACCGACCTCATTCTACAAGTCGAGCGTGGTACAATCACCAAAACTTCAGGTGCCCTCATCTTGAAGCATCTCGTCGTCAACGGAATCCAGCCCGGCGAGTCCATCTCGAGTCTTATTGAATCTTTTGATCTAGGTCGAGCAGAGTCTTCGGAGGAGGTCCAACAGGCACTTGTGCAGCTCTGTGAGCAGGCCATTGATCAATTCCCCGATGTTGTGGCGCGCGTCAAGTCGGGCAAACCCAAGTCAATCAAGTTTTTGGTTGGTCAGGTAATGAAGCAGAGCCAGGGCCGTGTTGACGCTGCAGTAGTCGAAGAAGCGCTCAAGCAGCTGCTGGAGAAGTGACGTGCAATAATTCGGTAATCCGAGATCATTAGGCAGCATCGACGGCTCTAATTTGCATCCTTGTATATATGATGAATGACAATGAATGAATATAGTAACATAAATTTAGGCCATGACAGCAATAAACGTTATACATCTACAATAGTAACCAAGTGCAAAAGATAGGATCAACAGAACAAGACAAGCGCAAAGACGAAAGAAACACGTCACTCTTCAGTGCCTTCAGTGCCCTCCAAATACGCTAGTGAATTCTTCAAAGCGCGAATGCCGTACTTGACGTCCTCAATGTCAACATAAACCTGCGCCGACCAGCGAGTCCACCAGCCTCCATTGTAGTAGATGATGGGGATATGAGTCTTCCACTCCTTGATGATGTACCGCTTATACTTTTCGACGAGTTCCTGGGCCAACTGCGGTGTTGCGGGTGAGAGCTTGAGAGGTACGCGCACATTTACCATTGAGAGTTTTAGGTCGGGGATTAGCAGCTCCGTGCCAAACTCGCGTGCAACGAGTTCACCTGTTTGCTTTGCCAAGCTTTCGCAGTACGCAAGAATGGCATCTTCGCCGCCACAGATCTCGTTGCGGAACTTGATAGCATCAGGAACCGAGCCAACGCTGCTGTAGTCGATAGTTCCAGTGTATACAAATGTATCACCAAGGCGTGTCTTTTCCTTTTCGGATTCGAGAGTCACGTTGTCGTCGAGGTACACGGCAGAGACAGGGAGCGAGTGAACATAGTGGTGGTGAGCACGGTCGACGTACAGCAGGGCCACGGAGTTGGGCACATAGAACCACTTGTGCAGGTTGGACGTGAAGAAGTCTGGACGTGCTTTGCGCAGCGACACAGGAATAAGACCAATGGCGTGAGCTCCGTCGACAATCGACAGCACACCACGTGTTCGGCACTCGGCGCACAGCTTCTCCCATGGAATGATACAGGCAGGCATCGACGAGACAGTGTCAAAAAAGGCCATCTTGACACCTCCAGGGCCGTGTGAGTCAATTTCCTTCATATACGTATCGACGACTTCCTCGTCCGTCATGGGGTGAATGAGTTTGACCTCGATGAGCTCGACGCCGAATCGATCCCTCAAAAACAGCAGCGTGTTACGGCACGAGCCATAGATGAGGTTAGAAAATACGATTTTGTCGCCCTTTTCCAACGGCAGACTGCGCAGAACCGAATTGATGGCTGTCGTGGCATTGGTGACGAGCACGAGACTATCTGGGTCGGCATCAACGACCTCGGCGACCTGAGCACGCACCTCTGGCACTTCCTCCATGATCGTCGAGATGTAGAACGGGTCCGGATACTTCATCGTCTCACGAAGATGCTCCACACGAGCGTCGAGAACCGCCAGCGGCGTAGCGCCAAAGCTGCCGTGGTTCAAGGGCACCACCTCATCACCGAAGCCAAAGTACTTTGAACGGAACTCACGCCCAAACGGCACGCCCGACTTGGACACAGAGATGTCTTTAACCTTGCCGTCGGCCTTGTGGTCTGCTGGTTTCTCTACAGAGGGAGTCATCTTTTTAAAGAGCGAAAACATGGCCGACTAGTGTGCTTTATATAACTATCGGACAAAACCAATCTCCGCGACCTGTCTATCGCTATCGCAAAAAGTAACGAGGCGCACGAGGCTGCAGTATCGGTCAGAAACGCCCGTATGTGAGTCAGCTTCCTAGACGCCGTTGAACAGGCCAAGTCTCCATCGCTACCAGTTTCCATCCATTGTTATCATCAATCGATTCATCACTAATCACTGTTACTGATTGTTCGCTAATGGCTTTGCCATCGTGTCTCCTCTATGGCTCGCCAAGCGACTTCCTCTTCTAGAAGCAGCCGCAGTGACTCTTCACGGTACGATAGCTCAATTAGCCTTCGCCGTTGCATGAGTACAATAGAGAAGCCTCTGGGTTGCTCGTGAGTCACAGGACATGATTGAAGTGCCCAGTTTGGCCCAGCTTGGCCCAGTTTGCTGGTTCATTACTAAACTTTACGGCGCGGCGCGGGAAGACACGATACTGACGCGTGCACGATGAGTCAAGCAGAACCTTCTAGTGAGCCTTGGCACTTAGTAAGAGTGCCTACGATTGCTATTTCCCCGCACTTGGTACATTAACGCTTCCCGATTCCACTTCCTTCTTCCCCACTCCACTTCTCGGCTACTCACGCCCGGCTACTCACGGGCGGATCACGTGACAGCCAGATGTGTACATTGGAACTTTGAACTTTTGTGACCGCTACTACGTAGAATCCTCGCCATGGCTACGACGGTCTACCTCGGGGACATCCCGTACGACCTCAGTGAGGACCAGATTAATGATATGGTGCGGTCAATAGGTCCAGTGGCCAACTTCCGCCTCGTCCAGGACCGCGAGCGCAACCGGCACAAGGGCTATGGATTTATAGAATATGTGCAGCCCGAATCGGCTGAAGCCGCCGTCAAGGCGTTCAACAACTTGACGCTGTTTGGCCGTACTCTACGAGCCCAATTCTCGCAACCAGGAGCCAACTCACGGCGGCCCAATGGCGACTTTGACAATAGACGACCGGGTCGAGATTTCCGAGATCGAGACCCACGCGACTCGAGAGATTCGAGAGATTCGAGAGACTCGCGCGATTCGCCAGGCCCTGGGTCTGGTCCACGCCAGCAGCAGCGCCAGCAGCAACCGCGTGGTCCAGCTCCCAATCCAATGGACCCCCCGCCAAACCTCATAGTCAACGACGAGATCTCGCGAACCTTGTCGCAGATTCCCCCTTTACAACTACTCGATCTTATCGCCAACATGAAACCGCTGCTGACTGAGAATCCGGCGGGCACTAGCGAGACTCTCAGGTCAAATCCGAACCTAGTGTATGCTATGCTTCAGTCCATGCTGATGATGGGTCTCGTCAACTCGTCAGTTGTGTCTACCGTTCAGAGCCAGCAGCCGCAATTGCAGAGTCAAGGACCACAGTACGGCGCTCCCCAGGCTCCCCAGGCTCCTAGCGCTCCTGGCGGTGCACCACTCGATCCTGCACTCGTCAAGCAGGTTCTCGAACTGACAGATGAACAGATCAGCTCACTGCCGCCAGACAACCGCGACATGATTCTCAGTTTGCGCGAGCAGTACCGGAGGGGAGCATTCAACTAGCATTTGTATATATTGAGAGTGTAGCTTAATGATATAATGACCTGTATGGAGTTCCTGGATATGGGACGCACCTTCACGGCTTGACCCTTTGGCTTGTAAGCAGTTCAGTAGAGTAACCGGCTCAATTTCTCATCTAGCCACTTACCGTCACCTCTGCTTTAACTACCAGTTCTTGTCTACTATCATATATTATTTTCATTACGTGTTCTATAACGGCAAGCTGTCGTGCTATCAGACTTAACTTCTTACATATTTCCTGATGCAGCCGTTCTAGCTTCGCGATGAAATTATTAAGCATTACAGAGCTCTTAATAGCTAGTTCGACGGCGTGGGCAAACACGGAGCAGCTGCGATTCGAGTACACAGGCCAGGCTCACTCTGATCCAATTGACCTCGTACTTCGCGACAATCGGCCAGCTAACAGCATTGTCCACACGGTAGTTCCTCTGGCTGGTGAACTGACTGCTTCACATTTGGTGGCAGTTGACGGCGTTCCGGGCGAGACCTACGAGGTTCGCGTGTGCTGGCCCGCGTCAATGCCCACGAGCTTTGGTCTCGAGTGGAACGAAGAACTGCAGGCCATCAACGTTACCTACAAAACAGAGTCCTACTCGGCAGACGACTCGATCAGGCTCCAACCTCTGCCCGTCACCTACGACATAGTCCTCAATCGCCTGGTACTGGGCGCTCTCCCAGAAGATATCGCGAACACGATTGGATTGGTCGTGGTGGCCGTCATAGCTGGCTACTTTGTGTCGAGGGTTCCATACAACAAAGCTTGGCTGTAGCCTGACGCCGTTGCCTACATGCCAACATATTTATTAAGGTCCTACCGCTACTACGCAAGTCAGTCTGCTCACAGTATGATTTTACTAGTATGCTTGTAATCTATGTACATCTATGAAAGGAGCTATCTGCATACAGAAGTTGTCTACAGGAATCTAGCAAACACAGGAACCAGCCCACCGGGGAAATCCAATGGCCTCACGGACGTTCTCCACTCCAGCCATATACGATACCAACCGTTCAAAGCCCATACCGTAGCCTCCATGCGGGAAAGAGCCGTACTTACGAAGGTCGAGATACCAATCAAGATCCTCAGGCACCATTCCGAGAGACTTCATGCGTGCTGTCAAGTCATCGTAGCTATCTTCACGGAGACTTCCGCCAATGAGTTCGCCCATGTGTGGAATAAGCAGGTCGAAGCCAGCAACAGTAGGTCCCGCAGCCTGAGGATCTTGGATCTGCGACGGCTTCATGTAAAAGGCCTTGAGAGCTTTGGGGTAGTCCGTCACAAATACAGGACCCTTGAACACTTCACCAGCCAGGAACTTCTCATGCTCAGAGGACAGATCGTCTCCCCATTTGAGCGAACGAAGCCCCACCTTATCAGCAACACTGGCCAGCTCAGTAACGGCCTGTGTGTATGAGATTCTGCCCCAAGCATCTTTACTGCTGATAGTATCCCATCGTCCTTGCAGCTGAGCTCGTTTCTCGTCATTTCCTCTTTTTGACGCGAGCAGGTCGTCTGCTGCATTGCCCTCAGGAACAGTACTCCGCACCATAGCCTCGGCGACGTCCATCACGTCACCAAGGCTGTCGGCAAACGCGAGTTCTGCCTCGACCATCCAGAACTCGCTCAAATGACGGTTTGTATCGCTCTTCTCGGCTCGGAATGTCGGCACCATGTTCCATACACGCGACAGGGCAGCTGCGTAGACTTCTAGGTGGAGCTGACTCGAGACACTCAGATAGGCGTGCTGAGTGCCAAAGAACTCGGGGTCCGATTCAGACGACACGCTAAAGACCTCTCCACCGCCCTCGCAGTCTGACGAGGTCAAAATCGGAGAGCTGACTTGGAAGAACCCCGAAGACTCAAAGAACTGGCTCATGCGTGTCTGGGCATATGATCGGTACCGTAGAACGGCCGAGTTTTGAGCAGTTTTCCATCGAAGGGCCGGAATCGACCTCAGGTATTCGGGCGAGTGGTACTTCTTCTGCAACGGGTATGACGAGTCTGCGGGTCCCAAAACATTCAGGGATTGAGGCTCTGTGGACAGTTGCAATTCATACTGCTGAGTCGAGCCCTTGGGAGCCTCGGCCAGAAGCCCGCGAAGCTGGACACACGAGCCAGTCGTGAGGGGTTTGCTCTGTTCGGGACTCATAACCACGGCCAGAGATGTAGCAGAAGTGCCGTCAGAGACATCGGCAAAAGCCACATTCTTTAGTCTCCGCACCGATCGCACCCATCCGCTAACAGTCGTGCTTTCGCCGAGCCGTGGGCTTTCCACGATTGCGCGGATCGTCTGGGCCAGCACCGCAGCCGATGGTCTCATGTCGAGAATTGAAGATTTGCCAGCCGTGTCAGGGGGAGATGTAGATGAGGAAGGTGGAGATCATCCACATCCACAGACGTGGTTGAAATCAAATGAAGTCAGATAAAGTCAGATGAAATCAAATAAAGTCAGATGAAATCAATATGAAATCAGAATACAAATGAAATTATGTAGGCTCAGATGTGATTCTGCTGAAGTGACAGGTCAGTTAGAAGTCAAGCAGAATAGACACGAGCAGAATAGACACGGCTAAGCACCATAGCGTACTAACAGACGAGATCAGCAGCGGCTACACCAGTACCATGACTACATACTAGAACTCGTGAAATGATCGAAACCGTGATTCCCATCCTCACTGAGTTTGAGGTCCTCTTCTACGGTTTGGTCACCCTGTATAGCGCTCCCTACTCAACTACACCGACGCGTCTAACAGAGTGGCTCAGAATTACTAACCGCCCGTACTGTCCCCCTATTGCGCAGCCTGGTCTAATAGACCCAACGATTAATATACACCACCACTCAGCTAGCCACCTGACTACGTAGATGATGAGTAACTTTGGCTGCACTGCGTATCATGCCCTATTCCTACCCCACAGCTCAACACGCAGCCCCCTGCACTTCACGTAAGCTGCAACGTGGAGATCGATATCACATTGAGTTATATTGGAACATACCCCATACAACACGACAACTCATATATTTGTACTACCCAACAGTTATCTACTTATACCTTCTACTGCCACTTCCCCTCTTATCCCCTCCCTCGTAACCCTCGCCACCACCGCGCGATCCCCACCCGCGTACCCTCACCCCTATCTCGCTTATATTAGCCCCTGCTTTGCCCGCTTGCTGTGATCTCTTCCTCACACTCCTCCCATCTGACCTGTGTAGCTACTCGTCTTGTACGCTGCACTTGAACGATGGTCAGGCTGCCTGACCGACCTGAATCCGGCAACGACGCCGGAACTGACGCCGCCATAGCGCGCCGGGCGTATCTGGCCCGCATCGCTCGTACACCCATGGATGGTGAGTCTTCCTCCCTTGAGCTGTTTGATCCACATGTATGCTTTGGCATATTTTAGTCCTTCTTCTGTTATCTACCTTACATCCAGCTGTCCTATAGTTCAGTAGTTGTATACCTACTCTTGTACCTGCTGTATCTCACCCTTCTGTGCTAACGAAGACTCCTGGATAGACGTGAATCCTGGATCGAGCTCGACTCGCAAGCGCCACTCGCCGACTGCACTGACCCCCGATGATACGGTAGACCTCGGCGAAAGCCTGTCGCTGACTGGAACGGCTTATCTGGATGACCTCCAGAGCCTCTACGATGATGACGACGCGCTTGCTTCAGCTGCCAGCGACGATGAAGACGGGCCTGTATGGCCCTTGTCGCAGGACATCGACCTAGCCACCTCTCTCTCAACACTTATCTCCTCTCCCATCAAACAGACACATCGGCCCGTCTCGACTCCACATGATTCGCACGTTTCATCACGTGTATCAGTCAACTCGCTGCGCATCGTGTCCGACGCTGAAATGAAGATGTCTGTAGGCGTTGGCCCTGCTAGTCCAGCAGCCTCGTTCCCGTCGGGATCGCGCAAGTCAAAACGACGGTCCCAGTCTCGTCGAAAGCACTCGGATACTGCCATTCCCGTGGACATGTCAACTATCTCTCTAGCTGCTGCCGGTATCTCGCTCGTTGCTGGTATCAGCTTCAGCGCAGGCTATGCACTAGGACGTCGCTCCGCCGCCCTGGCTGCGGCCGGTTGATGAGATCTAAACGCAGACTGGAAGTCAGGCTTTCCTATCTCTAGGACAGCTCGGCCTCTTATCAGCCTTGACTCGCACTAATCCTTGATGCCTCTGTTCTGTGAATCCTGTTCCCGCTCCTATCTACCTCCTCTTTATGCCTCTATTTATCAGTCAGCCATCATCGGCTGGCTGCCTCCTCGCTTTCTGTTGCTACTGTTGTGTTCCCGTGATGATTCGGATGATTTATTGGTAGGCTCCTGCCTAGTTTATGTGGTTATGTTACAAGTGTCGCCAATTAATATATTGGATCTTATTGTGAGATCGTAGAATGGATACACCAGCATCACTTTACTCCATCATCGCTGTGTTGATATTAGGACTGGGAAGTACAAAACGGGTGGTGCTCTAAGGCTTGCAACGACCGGTGAAACGGGGGTACAGCGTGCAGTCACGCACAGTGAAGCGGTCACAGAGCCAGGCGAGGATACGCTCGGTTCCGAGACCGTATCCTCCGTGCGGGAAGCTTCCGTACTTGCGCTGGTCCGAGAACCAGTAGTAAGGCTCCGGGTTAATGCCCTCACGCTTGAATCCGGCGAGAAGCTCGTCAAGCTCATCAATACGCATAGATCCTCCCGTGATCTCTCCGACGTTGGGCATAAGCACATCGACACTCTCAGTGACGCGAGGGTCGTCGGCACACTTCTTCATATAGAACGACTTGATCTCAAGCGGGAAGCGCGTCAACAGGACAGGAACGCCCAGAGTGTCGGTCATCTTGCGCTCAGCAGCCTCGGCAATATCATCACCGAACTTGAACTTCTCTCCGTCCTCGTTGGGGATACCATGCTCGTTGAGCCAGTCAAGAGCCTTGACATACTCGAGGCGCATGAACGGAAGCTTCGGGGCCACAAATCCAGGGTTGAGCTGCTTGACGAGGGGACCAGCAACAGGATCGGCCAGAACCTTCTCGACAGTCGAGACAATAACACGCTCAATGTGACTGAGCAGGTCCTCAAAGGTGAGGAAACCGAGCTCGGCTTCAATGTGCGTGTACTCACTGAGGTGGCGACGGGTGTGCGAGCGCTCGGCACGGAACGACTCCTGGATACAGTAGACGTCTCCGAGAGCAGGGACACATGTCTCGAGGTAGAGCTGCGAGGACTGAGTCAGATAAGCCTCCTCGCCGTAGTATTTGAAGCCGAACAGCGTTGAACCGCCTTCGACCTGGGTCTGGACCATGCAGGGAGGAGTGACCTCGAGGAGAGTCTCCTCCTCGTACACCTCACGAATGGCGCGAAGCAGGCCAGCACGCACCTTCATGACAGCTGACAGAGTCTCACCACGCAGAGCCAAGTGTCGCTGGTCGAACAGAATCGACGGATCAGCGGCCTCCTGGACCTTGTTGGTGAAAGACTCATCTCCAGACGGAGCAAGACCAATGATGGTGTAGTAGTCAACAATGAGCTCGTGTCCACCGGGAGCAGACTGGCCCTCGGGGACTTCCTTCAGGGTACCGGACAGCGACACAGTCGACTCAATGGTGAGAGTAGAGGTCTGGTAGGCAGTAGCCAGATCGCCCGACAAAACGCACTGCAGGAAGCCAGTACCGTCACGGAGGACAATAAAGGCAACTCCCTTTTGAACACGGAGTCGGTGGACCCAACCGTTGACCTTGACTCGAGTGCCACGGTTCTCGGTGGCAGCACGAAGCTTGATTGTCTTGGCCTTGGGCAGCGAAGCGTCCTCATTGATGACAATTGACTTGGACGCCTCGATCTTGAGCTTCTCCTCGGCAGCACGCTCCTCAGCAGCAGCCTGCTGTTTCAGAGCCTTTTCCTGCTTCTTGGCAAGTCCATCGGCTCCCTTCTTGGCCTTCTTGAGTGCCGAAGGTGAGATCTTCTCGAAGCTTGTCTGGCTATCACCGGCCTCATCCTTCTCAGTCTTCTCCACGAGCAGGTTTTCTGACTTTGTGGTGAAGAGAGCGTAGGCAGGGCTCTGGAAAGGCTTGTCCTTTGATCCAGTGGCCGAGGCGTCGTCGTGGCCCGAGGCCTCACTCACGTAGAAGGCATCGGCCAGCGACAGCTTGTCTAGTTGTTCAGCCATGGCAGTCGATGAGAAGTTCAATGACAGGGTTCAGTATACAATCAGAAGTAGCACGATATACCAGGTATGACCGAACTTAAGATCAATTGGAGATTGCAACGAAACACCTGATGTGATAGATCACGATAAAGACAGATTTGGGTTTCCCGTGACACATTTTTCAGAGTGGCAGGTTAGGGGCAGATAAGATAGGCCGGTGGTGACTGTAAGTAGAGCTTACAACCCAGAACTCTACGACTACACAATCTACAGCTTATAAATAAACAGTTACTACTTCATTGATATGGATACAAATAGAGGCGGCTTTTGAATTCTGTGAGGCATTTTGTAATGTCTACAGAGCTGGTTGTGGTTCAAAGGCTGAGTCATTGGCGCGGCATATGAGGCACGCGGGGTAGACCAGGTGGCATAGAGGAGATGTAAGAACTTCTATCAAAAATAGCTATGAAGAAAATGAATACAGTACAGTGAGGATATGAGAGTTTAGACACTGATGAATATGAATTCAGAAATCGAACCTCATTCACGGGACTGTTGGTGGCACGCGTCGCTTCTCGAGACTGATACTGCATGTGGCCAGAATGTATGGTTGGGCAGTTGGTTCGATGACTCAATGGCACAGGCTGGCTAGTGTAAACAGCTATATAAAGCCATTGAGTCATCTTATACGTACACCGAGTGTTATTTCACACTAATATTTTACACTTGTAGCAGTTATTCCTTCCCTCTTTACCAGCCTGTGCTGATTTGGCACGGCTTTAAGGAGGCTGAAATTTTCTATTCTACCAGCCTCCCAGCTGCTGATCCGTGGCATCTCGACTGAATATTGGCATTTGCCTGCCTCGCGCTCTTTGTTGGCTTTTGCCGTAACTTCCTCTTTCTCAGTTATTAGCGCTTGCAATGTCCGAAGTGGCTGCTCAGGTCGCCTCGCTGGCCATTGACGGGCCCGTCGCGACGAAGGTTCTTATCTTCAAGCCCAAGACAGCCAAAACGGCCACTCCCGTCCCCGTTGTCGTTGTGGCTGCTCACAGTACGACCACGTCCTCGGGAACTGTCGCCAAGGCTTCGGGATCCAAGGATCCACGTCTCGCTTCCAAGGAGCTTGTGGCCGAGTTCTTTGCTGGTCTTGATCCGGTCAATGTTGGAGCTCTCGACATCACCAGCGAGAACGCCTCAAAGATCAAGCTTCTTGTCGACAAGAGCCTTGTCGCTGATCACTCGACCATTCTGACGGTGCACTCGCACGGTCTCGGCTCCGAAGTTCACATCTCGGCTGGAAAGCTTCTTGAGACGTACGAGTCAATTGGCGTCGAGGTCACCGAGGTCGACTTCTCGGCTGCTCCTGCTCCTGCTGCCGCTCCTGCTTCCAAGGCTGTGGCCAAGGCCGACAAGGCTGACAAGGCTGCCCCCGCTGACGGCAAGATTGATGGTGCTGCGCTCATTGGAATCACCGCCGACAAGGAGGGAGACTTCCCCGGCTGGTACCAGCAGGTTCTGACCAAGGCTGAGATGCTCGAGTATTACGACGTCTCTGGCTGCTACATCATGCGCCCCAACTCGTACTCGATCTGGGAGCGCATCCAGAACTTCTTTGACACGCGCATCAAGTCGATTGGCGTCAAGAACGCTTACTTCCCCATGTTTGTGTCGTCGCGTGTTTTGGAGCGTGAGAAGGACCACATTGAGGGATTCGCCCCCGAGGTTGCCTGGGTCACCAAGGCCGGCTCAACCGACCTCGAGGAGCCCATTGCCATCCGTCCTACTTCGGAGACTGTCATGTACCCATACTACTCCAAGTGGATCCGATCGCACCGTGACCTGCCCCTGCGTCTCAACCAGTGGAACTCAGTGGTGCGCTGGGAGTTCAAGCACCCCCAGCCCTTCCTGCGAACTCGTGAGTTCCTGTGGCAGGAGGGCCACACTGCCCATCTCACCTTTGAGGAGGCCAACACCGAGGTCCTGCAGATTCTCGACTGGTACGCGGATGTCTACCAGCACCTGCTGGCCGTCCCCGTTGTCAAGGGTAAGAAGACTGCCAAGGAGAAGTTTGCTGGCTCTTTCTTCACCACCTCGGTAGAGGGTTACATCCCGGCCACGGGCCGTGGTATCCAGGGTGCCACGTCGCACTGCCTTGGCCAGAACTTCTCCAAGATGTTCAACATCACGGTCGAGAACCCGGAGGGCCCTGAGAAGCCCAAGATCCACGTGTGGCAGAACTCGTGGGGTCTGTCGACGCGTGTTATTGGTGTCATGGTCATGGTTCACTCGGACAACAAGGGGCTCGTGCTGCCTCCTCGTGTTGCTGACACCCAGGTCGTTGTTATCCCCTGCGGTCTGACCGTGCGCACGTCTGCTGAGGACAAGGCTGCCGTTGTCAAGGGAGCCGAGGACGTCGAGGCCGAGCTTGTCAAGGCTGGTGTCCGTGCCTATGGCGACTACCGTGACAACTACTCTCCTGGCTGGAAGTTTGCCGATGCCGAGCTGCACGGTACGCCTCTGCGTCTTGAGTTTGGTCCTGCCGACCTTGCTAAGAAGCAGGTTGTTGCTGTTCGCCGTGACAATGGTGCCAAGACGGTCATTAGCCTTGCTAGCCTCGCAAAGGAGGTTCCCGAGCTTCTCGAGACGATCCAGGCCGACATGTTCACCAAGGCTAAGCACTCGTTTGACAGCCACATTGCCAAGGTGTCGAGCCTTGCCGAGATGGTGCCTCTGCTGAACCAAAAGAACGTTTTGCTGGCACCGTTCTGCGGTGCGGAGGACTGTGAGGATGATATCAAGGATCAGACTGCCCGCAAGGACGACACGGAGGAGGTCGACGAGCGTGCTCCTAGCATGGGAGCCAAGAGTCTGTGTACGCCATTTGAGCAGCCAGAACTGGCTCCTGGCACCAAGTGTGTTGGTTGCGGCAAGCCTGCTGTCGCCTACACGCTATTTGGTCGTTCATACTAAGGCGTACAGGACACCGATTGGATGACCAAACCTGTGCTCGTCACTTTAATGTTGCTATGATCTAGTCAAATGCACATCCATTACTGTCTAATCGTCTCATGTGGAGCCTGTGTAATCACTGTCTACAAGACAGCATGTCCAGCTGGTTGTAGTCGTATAAAGCCTAGCCATGAAATTAGCGGCTTGGATACATTTCATGTAGGCTACTAGTAGAGGTCTGTCTTAAATGCCCTATCCTGCCGATCGGTGTCGTGGATAGACATGATTCAGTGTCCGATCGCGAACCGCCTTCCAAGGTGTGACGCACTGTAATCGATTATTCAGCTCTGACATCAGCTTCTTCACCGTCACTTTCTAGCACTCGCGATATGGCCACTGTATCTGTTCACAAGTAACCTATCGTATCAATTGAATCGTGGGTAGGTCATTCGGTGATCTGGCTGGGTTGTAGCTTTACGGTTTGCTGGAGCATGGTCCGTTGGTTGAAAATGGCCAAAAAGTACTATGCCGTGCAGAGTGGACGCAAAACGGGTGTCTTCACTTCGTGGTAAGTATATCTCCCTGATCCGGTATATCCCTAACGCAGGAATGACGTTCGTCAGCTTGTAGATGGAGTTCCAGGTGCTGTTCATAAATCGTTTCCCACAGAAAGTGAAGCTCGAGCATTTTCCGAAGCCAAGTCTGGATACGCGCCGGTTCGGAAATCTTCACTACCGGCCGGTGGATCCAGTACAGTATCGAAACCTCGGCTGTCTGGAGAGCCTCATGTGAAAAGCCGGGTGTCGCGCGCTGAAGCCAGTCAGCAAGCCCGTAGCAGGCAGCGAAGTAGGAGAGACAGTTCTGGCAGCGAAAAGGATGGTTCAGATGGCCGTTTAGTCGTCTACACGGATGGAAGCTCCAGAGGCAATGGCCAAGCAGGTGCTCGAGCAGGCTGGGGTGTTTGGTATGGCAATGGTGACCCGAGGAACTCGTATGGTAGCCTCGACGGCGATGTCCAGACTAACCAGCGCGCCGAGCTGGCAGCAATCAATCGGGCCCTCGACGACGCTCTTGATTCGGGCTCTCGAGATCTCGAAATCCGCACAGACTCAATCTACTCTGAGAAAGCTCTGACTGTGTGGTCTGCTAAATGGCAGCGCAATGGATTTGTCTCATCCACCGGCCGACCCGTTGCCAATCAGGACTTGGTTCGCGAAGGCATATCGAAGATTGCACAGCTAAAGACGAAGGGCATCAACGTTCGCTTTCGCCATGTTGCTGGACACTCGGGAGAGCATGGTAACGAGGAGGCAGACAAGCTGGCGAATCTCGGTGCTGCCAGTGGTTGATCTAAGGACAAAGTTCACCTGTACATCCAAGGGACTAAGCCTGCCATGTTCACGCTTTCACACCTGTATCCAGCATTCACACCTACATCCAGCACTTCGTCTATTTAAGATGTAACTGAAGACATGCTGGCAGGTCCATCAGCTATCTATGTATCTTATTAAACGGCTCTAAATGGAGCAGTTGATGATGAGTCCTCACCAACCGGCAGCTCTTAGCTCCGAGATGGCAACTTTGTTCGTCACAACCTTTGGAAGTGGCTTCTCTGTAAACTGTGGAGCCAAGTGATACACCGAATCAACGCCGAACTCCTCTAGGTACTGCAGACACTTGCCATAGTTCTGGGCAACATGAGCCACACAGTGGGAGTCGTCGCTCAAGCAGAACTTTCCGCCGAGCTCAATGATCTTTTGCGCGACATCTGGCTGCGGATAGGGGACAGACCAGCCTTTGCGGATGGCTGCCGAGTTGACTTCGAACAGGCAGCCAAGTTCAGCAGCTAGCTTGACATTGCGCACAACCTTGGCCCACACAGTCGGCCATGCCTCGAGCGACTCGGGCTGCTCCTCGGGGGCCATGAGCCTGATAAGGTCAAAGTGGCCCACTACCTGAGGCTTAACGGATTGGAGCATCGCATATTGTAGGTCAAAGTAGTCCTCGAACATGGGAATAAGCGAGGCATGCGAGTCAGATTCGTGTACGTGGGCCCTCGATTTGGCCAGTGCTGACGATGTAGCGGCCGCTAGATCCCACTGTTCGCGGCTGTAGTCTATCGGGTAGCCATTGACATGGTGTACTGAGCCGACGACTAGATCAAACACAAACTTTTCACGCAGCTCAGCCACGAAGTCGAGGTACTTCAAATCGATAGTTTCGGACTCGAATCCCACAAGAATCTGGATGCGGTCGCGGTACTCGACCTGGGCCTTGCGTGCACGGTCGTAGTATGCGTAAAACACATCTCGTAACGATGTGATTGTCGTCTTGTTCGCCACCTCCTCGGGGTACAAGTGGTTTTCGCTCAGTCGAGGCATGTGCTCCGTCAAGCACAGCACCTTGAACCCGCGGGCAATGGCCGTCTCGATCATTTCGTCTAGCGGTGAAGACGCATGCTGGCAGTAGTCGCTGCTGTGCGAATGGTGTGTGTGCATGGTGAATATATAGTCGAAGCTCACAGAAGCGACCTGTCTGTATCAAGTGAATTCAATCTTGTCTGTACCAGTGAATTCAATCTGACGGTAAATGGTGGACTGAACGATATCGATAGGTGCAGTTACTGGATAGCGATATCAGCGATTGACCAGATAGCAGTTTGCAGAATTCCACCGGCGGATCCTAACGGGCGTCGAACTTCACGTCGAGTTCAATTCTGGTGAACCAGAGTTGTAAATGGAAAAGTCAGCTAGCAGTTCGGAAATGCAAATAAGTCATCGCAGCTGCAGGGCCAACCTTGAAGGGCCATACGAGCATGTGCTCCAGTACGGCGCGTCAGCAGCTGGAGAAGCCGAAAGACGCAACGGTCGAGGTGTAAATGGCACTTTAACGACGAAAATACAAAACTGGTCAACTACCCATCATCTCGTCCAATTCGCGGATTTGCAAACCTTCTTGCACCTGAATATCTCGGCTCCCTGCTTCCGCCGAGTCATCGGCTATCGAAGATGAGGGTTAGGCAATGGCGCGAGCGGCAGAAAAATCATGATCATCGCATGATCCAGCGTTTCTGAAGTTCAGGCTTCTCTCTATCTTTAAACTCTACAATGGCTCCTCAGATCCTGGATACCGTTCTCGACCAGATCGGCAACACGCCGCTTGTTCGGCTCAACCGCATTCCGCAGTCGCTCGGCATCGAGGCCGAGGTGCTGTGCAAGCTCGAGTACTTCAATGCTGGCGGTTCGGTCAAGGATCGCATCGCCAAGCGCATGGTTCTCGAAGCTGAGCGCGAGGGCCGCATCAAGCCTGGCGACACGCTCATTGAGCCGACTTCGGGTAACACCGGTATCGGTCTCGCCCTCGTAGGTGCTGTTCTCGGCTACCGTACCATCATCACGCTTCCTGAGAAGATGAGTAACGAGAAGGTCAGTGTTCTCAAGGCGCTGGGCGCCGAGATTGTGCGTACGCCGACCGAGGCTGCGTGGGACGCTCCCGAGTCGCACATTGGTGTGGCCAAGCGTCTCGAGAAGGAGATCCCTAATGCTCACATTCTCGACCAGTACTCCAACGTGAACAACCCGTTGGCGCACGAGAACGGCACTGGTGAGGAGATCTGGGAGCAGACGGGAGGCAAAATCGACGTGCTTGTCGCTGGCGCTGGTACTGGAGGTACCATCACTGGTATTGCCAAGGCCCTGAAGAAGCACAACCCGGCCATTCGTGTCGTGGGTGCTGACCCCAAGGGCTCCATTCTGGCCGTCCCCGAGACTCTCAACGACTCGGTCGAGGGCTACAAGGTCGAGGGAATCGGCTACGACTTTGTCCCCGACGTGCTTGACCGCAGTGTTGTCGACGAGTGGGTCAAGACTGAGGACCGTGAGTCGTTCCTGCTGTCGCGCCGTCTCATCAAGGACGAGGGTCTTCTCGTTGGAGGCAGCAGTGGAAGTGCTCTTGCTGCTGCCCTCAAGGTTGCCAAGGGCCTCAAGAAGGGCGACACTGTTGTTGTTGTTCTGCCCGACTCGGTTCGCTCATACCTGACTAAGTTTGTCGACGACGACTGGATGAAGTACAACGGATTTGTCGACGACGAGACTCTTGCTGCCCAGGCTAAGACCAAGTCTCAGTACAAGGGTGCCACCATTGCTGACCTCAACCTGAAGCCTGTCGTGACCGTCAAGACGTCGACTAAGACGGGTGCTGTCATTGATCTGCTGCGTGAGAAGAGCTTTGACCAGATCCCTGTTGCTGCTGACGATTCGGGCAAGCTTGTTGGTCTCATCACTCTTGGTAACCTGCTGTCGTACATCTCTCGCGGCCGTGCTACTGTTGACACGCCTGTGTCCCAGGTCATGATTGATTTCCGTCACCTGCCGTCATTTGTGGCTCCTTCCGCTGACTCTGCCCAGGTTGGAACTCCTCGTGGACCTCAGCGCCGCCGCCGCTTCGCCGAGATCACTGTCGACACTCCTCTCAGTGCTCTGAACCGCTTCTTCGAGCAGAACTCGGCCGCTGTCGTGACTGAGCCTACCGACGATGGAGTAAAGGCCGTGCATGTTGTCACCAAGGTGGATCTACTCAGCTACCTCGCCAAGCAGTAAATTGCAGTAGTTGCATTTCACTGAATATCTGGCATCTACTCGCCAATCCGACAATGTCCTGCCTGGATAACGAACCATTAGCACTCGGCACTGCCGATTTCATATTTGCTGTATATACTTTTATTTGTTGAGAAAGCCGAGGAGTCCCATGAGTCCCTCCACGCTGTGTTAGCTCAATGCAACGAATAATTCTGCCTAACTCACTCTTCCTTCTTGAGCTCGATTCCCTCGTCGTCGAGGGTCTTCTTCACTAGAGTTAGTTTGTGGCTGTAAATGATCCTATTACCTACTCTCAGTGAGCTGCTCTCGAACGGCACTGTCAGACAGCAGTCGAATCTGCTCCATGACGCCGGATTTGCCCGACTGGCCATATCCGCGCTCACGCAGGATCTCAGCCGTCTTCTGAAGAGCCTCCAGCGACTTGGGCGAGCCAGACAGTTTCTGGATAAGCGGGTTCTTAGCAATCTCCTCGGCCTGCTCGGGGCTCACGTTCGGAAACGGGCCCGAAGAGTTGAGACGGCGGCCCGCAGAGACCGTCATGGCCACCACGCGAGGTCGCAGTGCAGTAAATCCTCTTCGCACCAGCATTGTCCGAGAAATCATTGTGTATAGTTGAAGCGCAACTGAAAAGTATCCATATATCGTGAAGCCATACTCGTTGCTACCCTGACCCTACCCCTGAGAAGCGATGAGCTTCAATGCCGAGGATCACGGACTACTGTGTTTCTCATGGATTCGTCAATGTTAATATATCAAGCCCTACGGGCCGCCTCGCAATAATTAGATTTTGATGATGTCAACCCGAGCACGTTCCCACACCTGGTTGTCAACCGTATCAGCGTCTCCCTCGATCGTCAACGGTTGGACAGTGATGGCAGCAAACGCACCCCCGCCAGTCTGGCGCGTCAATTGACCTGGATTGATGGTGACGACGTTGTTGACAACCTGTGCCACATGGCGCGTTCCTGACGGTACAATGAGGATATCTGGTAGCGCATTGCTGATCTGGGTCAGTCCCAGGTACGGCACGTCGAGATTGACACCCCTGCTTCTGGTGATGCCGTTGTCCGAGCCAGTGGTTCCAGGGAATACAGGGTACACTCGGCGTTGACGAAGAATGTGATCAAAAGCTTGAGCAGACGGTAGCAGCGGCGGGGGGCCTGGACTGCGGACAGAGCT
This sequence comes from Sugiyamaella valdiviana, assembly GCA_030570555.1. NCBI lineage: Eukaryota > Fungi > Ascomycota > Dipodascomycetes > Dipodascales > Trichomonascaceae > Sugiyamaella > Sugiyamaella valdiviana. Next base: position 1,749,433 of record JAJLWF010000002.1, read on the forward strand.
TCGCAGGATATCTTGGACCGAGTCGACGGATGCTGTGGTCACAACGACCTCGTTGAGCGACAATGTGCAAGGGTTCGGCAGAGTCTTGAAATGGCGCGGGAGATCGAGGGACTTGCGGTCGAACTGCTTCTGAGGAAACGTGACATGGCTCTGTGTGACATCGCGCAGATTAGGAACCATGACGACCTGAACATTAGCATCAATGGCAAGCAGCTTGGGGCGCACGAGAGTGCGGAAGATGTCGTCGAGAGTGCCGGTGTTGGAATCAGGCAGCTCAAAATCTCCCGACTCAATGAGCGGGTGTGTGCGGTCAACAAACGGGCCGTTTAGGATGACAACGTCTGGTTTGCTGCGGTTGATGTAGTCAACAAAGTCCTGCAACGGCTCAAAGTCGAGGTTGTCGCTTGTCGTGTACGGTCCTGCGGCCACAAAAATGCTGATGGGCTCGTGGCTCTGTAGCTCAAGAGACTCTTCAAGTTCGCTTCTCAGCGTGGCGCTTCCGGGGAGTAACGGCAGCTCGAGCAGCTCCCGGACCGCAAAGTAGTCTCCATTGGCGTTAGTACCTCTAACAGCAATGATCTGACCAGGGAATAGCGAGAACTGGGACAGCTGGCTGACATCAAGACGAACACGGGCACCACCGCTGAGTCGGCGGCATGCCTCTAGCATGAGTGATTTGCTGTTTGGCCTCTCATCGCCGAGCGAGTCAGACACTACACGGCCCACGGCGACGATTTCTTCACGCGACGCTAGAGCAGGGTTGCCAAGATCCGACACGTCGAGCTTCTGCGCTTCGCACACAACGTCCATGAACTCCTCGATCTGCAGGTCAAGCACCTCGTCAGCCTCGGAGATCTTGCGATACAGAATGCGATGGTTGAACTTCTTGACGTTCACGTTGGCCATGATCTTGACCCTGCTCTTGTCTGACGACGCCTGTGGGCCAGCTCTCTCAATCGTCGGGTTCAGTGTCTCAACGACTGTGCCTGCATCTGTTCTGTGCCGGTATGGAGTGCCGTTTCCTCCTGCTGGAGTCGCTGCTGGCGAGGACAGTGGAGGTCGTGAGATTCCGGCCTGAGATGGGCTGCTTGCTTCTGTCTTTGTACGCACACGCGAAGGAGTTTGTGTCGTGCCAAGAGCGCGTCGTTTGCGCGATCCGGGCCCACCAGGAGTTAGCATCGAGTCGAGAAAGTCCGAAGGGCTACCATTCGAGCCGGCCGATGCTGGTGTTCCATTGAGGCGTAGAGGCGTAGGACGAGAAGCCGCTGGGGTCGCCGAGACTGGCTGCTTGGATCGAGTCTCGAGCTCGTTCTGTAGCTGAGCCTGAAACTGGCGTAGGTTGTCGACATTCAGCTTCATGTCGGTATCTCCCATCTTCATCACGTACGATTCCCACTTGTACGACAGTTCTTCGGCGGAAAGCGCGAAAATCTTCATGATGGACAGGCATTCTGTCGATACAGAAGCCTCCTGGACATCAGGCCCCAAGTGCTGGACCAGCACTGCCGTGTCGGCGCTATCGACAGTCATTAGTGAAGTTGAGTGAGTTTGAATCGCGACACCAATTAAACGCGTGGGTAGGGGTGCAAACGGCTGTACCTCAAGAGCGAAATACATCGCCAGTAGAGTTAATACACAGCTCGGAAACACCCTATCTACTGATTTTATCTTCTGGTTAATTTGTTGTGATTTTTATTAGCGCAGGACTGAGCAGATTCTATTTAGTCAGTATCTTCATTGACGCATAAGTGAAGCAATTCCAAGCACTTGAGCTGTTACCTTTACAGTATGATTCATAAGTAGCATATATACTCTTCACACATCATAAACGGCTCAACACATTGACATTGACTTTGAAAGCTCTAATAAATGCACTACTAGAGTGACTATAACCATAAAATACTACAACACCATACTACACACCTATAATACCTCTGCGTCAATAACGCAATGACATCACTGCTCGGCTCAAGTTGCCGACTGACCAGCTAACCGTCATTTCCGTCCCGGCCGGCCCTTGCCCGAGCATCCCCGCCATGCCGTCATTGCGCCGCACCCCGGCTATCATTAACCGGCACTTGATCTGACCTTCTTATACTTGTCGTTTTACCTGTTGTTTTGATATTTTAATTGCTTTCCAATTAACAATGACAACTAGTGGCTCACAGGTCATTGCGCAGGCCCTCGTGGACCTCGGTGTCCGTCATGTGTTTGGCATCGTCGGTATCCCAGTCATTGAAGTAGCCGAGGCATGTATCGCTCGCGGCATCCAATTCATTGCTTTCCGCAATGAACAGGCCGCTACCTACGCTGCTACAGCTTACGGATATCTGACGGGTCTCCCTGGTGTTGCGTTGGTCGTTGGTGGCCCCGGTGTCGTCCATGCTCTGGCCGGTGTCGAGAATGCCAATGCCAACTTCTTTCCGCTGCTCCTGCTAGCCGGCTCGTCCGAAACTCACCAGCGCGGTAAAGGAGCGTTCCAGGAACTCAACCAGGTGGCTCTGCTACAGCCACACACCAAGTTTGCCGGCCAACCGGCTTCTGTGCGGTCCGTTCCGTTTATGCTCGAGAAAGCCTACCGAACGGCGTACTTTGGCCGACCAGGCTCGACGTATGTCGATTTGCCTGCCGATATCATCCAGGCCAAGCTCGAGCCTGCTACTCTACAAGCATCTCCTCTGCAATCGCTGACACCGCCGGGACCAGCACCCAAGTCTCTTGGAGACCCACAGCGAATTGTCCGCGCTGTTGATGCCCTCAAGTCTGCAAAGTCTCCGCTAATTATTGTAGGCAAGGGTGCGGCATATGCTCAAGCTGAGGAGTCGATTCGCAAGTTCCAGAATTTGACAGGTATCCCGTTTCTGCCTACGCCCATGGGCAAAGGAGTTGTGCCTGATGACAACGACCTCAACGTTTCGGCCGCTCGTTCACAAGCCCTGAAGTCGGCAGACGTCATTCTTCTTCTTGGCGCCAGACTCAACTGGATTCTGCATTACGGCGATTCGCCCAAGTTCTCCGACGCTGTACGCATTGTACAAGTCGACACAGCTGCCGAAGAACTCGGCAACAATGCCGGCAATGCAGAGCTCGGCATTGTCGGCGATGTCGATCTCGTAGTGCGCCAACTCACGGAGCAGATTGGGTCATGGCGCGCACCCCCTCTGTTGAAGCAAATCAACGACACAAAGGCCAAGAACACCGCCAAAGCGGCAAAGACAGAAACCACAGAGTCACACCCTATCAAGTACCAACCTGTGTACAGGGCAATTCGGGAGACCCTCGCCAAGGTTACATCAAAGGACATCATCTACGTTTCTGAGGGCGCCAATACAATGGACATCTCACGGTCCTCATTCCCGCTCAACAACCCGCGTAAACGTCTCGATGCCGGCACAAACGCAACAATGGGCCTTGGTCTTGGCTACGCCATTGCTGCAAAGGTCGCACTACCGAACAGCCTTGTCGTTGCCATTGAAGGCGATTCGGCGTTTGGTTTCTCGGCTGTTGAGATCGAGACCGCCGTACGCTCAGGTCTACCCATGCTCATCTACGTCATGAACAATTCGGGTGTCTACCACGGGGTCGACGAGAAGGCTTACGACCACGTTGCGACGACTCCATTACCACCGACGGCTCTGCAACTCAATACGGCTTACCACCAGTTTGCCGAGTCTCTCGGAGCCCGGGGATTCCTTGCTCGAACCGTCGAGGAAGTAGAAAATGCTACTCGGGAGGCTGTCGCAAGCAACCAGGTTGCAGTCATCAACGTAATTATTGACTCGGGCAAGGAGAAGAAGCTCGAGTTCGGCTGGATGGCAAGTACGAAACCCAAGCTTTGAAGAGTGAGCTCGTAGACCGTACTGAAATACATATGAGCATTTAACTGGGGCGTAGGCTAAATTATACGGAAAACACTCTATTATCCATTGAATGCAGTACTAAAATCAAAACCACCTCCGCACCTACTCTTCTGTACTGTCATCGTGGGAAAAGCCATTCAGCCATCCCTTGACGGAGTCCATGGCGTCGCTGAACCAGCCTTTGACTTTATCGACTGCATCGTTGACGTGATCGGCAATGGATGGCGACGTCGTGCTGGACGCATCAGGCGTCGTTGTGGATGGACCAGGCTTCTCCGACTGGGAAGAAGAGGCAGGAGGAGGCAGAGTAGAATTGTCCGGAGGCATCGTCTCTGAGAAAACATGCTGGGGGCCAAAGAGCACGTCGTATGTGGAGTTGACCTTTAGAATCTCGGTATGGAACGAAACTCCAGGATATGCCTGTGTGTCGACCCAGGAGCGCGGCAGTGGCTGGAGGGCGCGTCGCACAGGGGCTCCATCTGTGCTTGCGGGCGTCAAGCCCAGAGTGTCGCACAGGATATTGTATATGTCGACGTTGGGAATCGGCTCGTACATGTTACGTTCGACACCTGAGCTGGCCTTGAAGTAAGGACCTGTGCCTAGGAACAGCGCCCGCATCAGTGCCTCGGTATTGTTATAACCGTGCACTCCAAATGGCTTATAAGTTCCGCCCATCTCCTCGAGCTGTGGGCGAGTAGTGATAGACCAGCCCACTTCAGGAATGAGCCAGAGTGGAGCGAATCGGCTGTCGTAGTCAGAGTGTAGCGAACCACCAAAATTCCACTCGCGCGGCAGCTGCTCGCGGAGGAACACACGCCAGCCGTTGGCTAGACCGGTATCGGGGTCGACCGACTCCTGCGATTTGATGTGTTCGTAGGTTGACTTCACTAGGTCTGTTGTCTCCTCTTTTAAGCGAAGGGCCACAAGGGGCCAGCCGTCCGTATGCTCGACAGTGTTCATGTCAACAAGGTCCTCGAGGAAAACGACTCGGTCGTTTGATGTTGGAGCCATACCGTGGTCAGACACGACAATGAAGTTGACAATCTCACCAAGGTTGCGGTCTTCGATACCCTGGCGGAGAAGTCCGACGAGAGTGTCAACGTCTTGCAGCGCTGTGCGGATTTCGGGGCCCGAGATTCCCACCAGATGTCCAATAGTGTCGACTTCAGGAACGTACGTCAACACAAGCTCTGGACGCTTGGCCAGATCCGGCTCGTCGAGCCATTGGAAGACGCGGTCTCGTTTTGAGCTCAGCAGCTCAGACGCATTGTATGCGTCGACATGAATAGGGCCACCTTCAGCCCAGTTCACTTCAGAACCCGGCCACATGTGCACAGCTGTCTGAACTCCCTGAAATGATGCTGTTTGCCAGATAGGCTCTCCACCCCACCAGTACTGGGACAGACTCTGGGCAGGCTTTGTGTTGTAAAACTGCTTTCCGATTTTCGTGTCAAAGAACGTATTGCCGATAATGCCATGGTGGGCCGGGTAGAGGCCTGTAACGAGTGTCCAGTGATTGGGAAACGTCGATGATGGGAACGAGGGCACCATGTAAGGTACACCCGAGTGGTGCACAAACAGCTCGTGAAGGTTCGGGGTCAGCTCTTCGCTGACGTAGTGAGGGTGAAAGCCATCAAGAGAGACGACGAGGGTAGTAGGGAAGAACTGATGAGTACCGTTGGACAGCACAGGCTTGTCTACCTTTTTGTGCTCGTTTGAAGGCGGCGACGACCATCCAGAGGTGATGATCCATAGAGAGCCAAACGCCAGGAACAGGAACAGCGCATACAGAAACGTACGGTTGCTGTTGCCTCGACCGCGACGGCGCGTCGGCTGTGTCTCGAGGTCGATTTCAATATCGCCGTCGTCCTCGTCTTCGTCGTCGTCGAGGCCAAAGTCGTCGTCGTCGTCAAGGTCTGCCAGTCCCGAGCTGCCTCTTCGCGTCCTGCTCAAATTGTCCAAACGTTGTGAACCAAGGAACTTCTTGCCTCCAACAGCCCGATACTCCCCGCGACTACTGCTGCCTTCGGCAAACTTGATTTTGCGCTGGGGAAGCAGTGAGGCGAGCTTGGACCGCGCTCCTCCGGACCACGTGCTGGGCGACTTCTGAGCAAGTGCCTGGACGACCTCGTCGTCGGCTCGGAGAAGATCACGGTCCCGGTCCGTGACGCTGCGGCCACTGACGACGATGTCGAGCTCCTCGTCGCTGGCGTCGACGTCGGCCGACATACGAGGCTCATCAATCGAAAAGGGCATTGTAGCTACCGAATCAGCACAACGCTGTACAAGTCAGTTTCATCCGTCTGGAGACTCGTTTGTAACACAACTCAAACTGTGCGTGCGACTCCCTGCACTAAATTCGCTGAACCGTCGGTTCGGTTGATAGCCAGTTCGTGCCGTTGTCAAGTGAAGGCAGCTACGAGCTAAAGTTTGGCTACAGGTAAGGTGTCCCTAGCCCGACTAGTAATCTTGCAGCTTCACCGCCCCTTACGCGGATGCGATGCGCTTAGACAGCCGGACAGGAGAATGGACCTATTAACTGGTACTCCACGACTAGTCAGTACAACCATCAATTATATACATATGCTGATCTCAGGTGTCCATGCGTATGCTAGCTAAATTTCATATAAACAATCCAGTAGGGACAATGGCTCCAGGCCGTTGCCGCGCTTCATCTTCGCGGTCTAGTAGCTCACTTGAGCCTTGACTTGACCTTGGGAGCCGCCGGGAATGGCACTGGGGTGCTGGCACCTGTCGCAGGACGGCTCGACTCATCAAAGTTGCCTTCGTCCTCATGGTACATATCCTCGAGGCTAAGTGACTTACTAACTGCTGCCAGAGGAGTGGCTGTACCGCTAGACTTCTTCTTACCACGGTTCGACGCTTTGAGAGCCTGCTGCTGTTCGCGATCCTTCTCCTTCTGGCGCAGAGCAGCATCAACAGCTCCATCGTCATCAAGCAGCCAGTACGCAACTTCGCGGCCAGGTTTCTGAAAGTCGACAGCTGTGCCAGCAGCAGCCGATCCGCCTTCCATGACGACGCTCTGGACGTGCTCCTTCTGCTTGGCTCGGTCACGCATACGCTCCTCGATCGTTCCACGAACAAGAAGACGGTATACTGTCACCTGGCGCGTCTGACCAAGACGGTGTGCACGGTCCATGGCCTGACTATCAATAGTAGGATTCCAGTCAGAGTCGTAAAAGATCACAGTGTCAGCGGCAGTCAGGTTGATACCGAGACCTCCGGCGCGCGTCGAAAGCAGAAACACAAATAGCTCCGGCTTCGTCTGCCAGTCATTGACGAGATCACGACGGTCAGACAGTTTCGACGAACCGTCCAATCGGCAGTACTTGTACTGGCGAAATGTAAGGTACTCCTCCATAAGATCCATCATCTTGGTCATCTGGAAGTAGATGAGCACTCGATGGTCGTTGGCCTTGAGTTCAGTAAGGAGCGAGTCGAGACGCGCCAACTTGCCAGAGTCGGTGACGAACTTGGCCATCGACGGCATACGAATTGTAGTGTAACCGGCGCGATTGTTCTGTGCGACGGGGTACAAATTGGATGGTGGGAAGTCGGCAACCTTGACGCCATGCTCGACAAGGGACCACTCCTCGTTGAGTGTCATAGGCCTGAGTATCTTACGGTGCTCCTCGTTGAACAACAGACGCTCCTGGTCACTGACAACACTGCGGTCGATACTGACCAGGCTGATAGGCGGTCCCTGCACGCGGTCGTCATATGCCTTTTCAGTGACATGGTAGTAGTCGTCGGCACTGACGTCATCGGCAACACTCAGAAGACTATTGAGAACAGCACTTCCGCGAGCACGGAGACGCTTCACTGGGTCGTAACGGTCGTTAATTAGCAGTAGTGAATGTCCTGGGTGAAACTCATCGCCGTAGACTTCCTCAAGGAGCGCGTCGTGGGACTCATAGCGGCCAGTGATGCGATAGAGATCAGACGACCGTTCGAATAAGCCGTGGCGGCCCTGAGAAGAAATCTCGCCCGGAGAAGAGCGGAACAGTCTTGACGAAGCCATCACAGAGTTTGACGGGTTCCAGATGCTGAATACGTTATCGAGATACTTTGTGTTGAGCCCGGCTGGGCTATCTTCGTTTGGTACGCCCAAGAAACCGCCAGATCGGTACAGCATCTTCGGCACTTGATACTCAATCTGGTTTCGCGCAGAGTAACGCACCTCCAGAACGGGTCCATCTCGTAGCAGACTAGCCGATGCGCCGAACTTGATAAAGTTGAAAGCTGACTTGACATCAGCACGCTCAAACAGGTCCGGGTGATTGCACACCTTTCGGAACTGCATCACAAGGTTCATGAGACTCTGCGTACCGTCATCGGTGTTGGATGTGGCACGCTCAATGAGATCCATGAGACTGATCTGTGACCGCAGAACACGGTACAGCAGACGTTGGCGGGTTGTGAGGTTACAGTAGACGTCGATTTCGATCTTGTCGCCGAGTTCCTGCTGGACGTGTTTCTTGACACGACGCAGCATAAACGGTTTGAGGATCATGTGAAGACGCTTGAGCTGCTGCTCATTGAGCTGACTGTTGTTCTGGGCGTGGCTCTCAATGTCCTTTGAGAACCATTCGCTGAACTCCTCGTGCGAATCGAATAGTGACGGCATGATAAAATGCAGCAGTGCCCACAGTTCCTGCATGGAGTTCTGAATGGGTGTTCCAGTGAGCAGGAGACGGTTACGGCACTGGAAGCTGAGGAGCGATTTCCAACGAGACGATGACGACGACTTGATGGCCTGTGCCTCGTCGAGAATCATGTACTGCCACTTGAGACGCTGAAAGTACTGAGCATCGGCGACAATGAGCTGGTACGAGGTGATGAGAACGTGAAACGGGGCGTCCTTCGTATAGGTGACCTGCTTGCGGTCAAGGAACTTGCGAAGAATTTTACGGTCCTTTGCGTTTCCCCAGTAGGGGAGAACTTTGAAGTTGGGTACGAACCGGGAGATTTCTTGCTGCCAGTTGTGGAGGGTCGAGGCAGGAGCGATTACCAAGTAGGGACCCCAAATGTTGTGAGTTTCGGCAAGGTAGGCCATGACGGAGATGCTCTGGACGGTCTTACCGAGACCCATTTCGTCGGCGAGAATACCATTGATACCCTGCTCGTAGAGGTTGGCCAGCCACGTGAGACCTTTGAGCTGGTACTCCTTGAGCTGGCAGCTAAGCATTTTAGGCTGGGCGATCTGGACGTCACCGAGCGAGGTGGGGTTCTGGAAGTTCATGTCATCATCGTCAATGTCAACGTTCTTGATCTCGCCATTGAAGTTGCGCGCCTTTGTCTGAGCCTCGAGCACAGCGTTCTGGGCGTTCGACATTGCGGCTTGACGGATTTCGTCGTCGTCGGCAGCGTCAAAATCAATGTCCTCGCCAGTAATGGTCGTGGCCGACTGGGCTTTGCCGGCCATGATGTCGGCGCCGGGATGCGGGTTTTCAGGTGGTGCTTCGCCCGAGGCCTCGGCGGTTTTGATTTTGCGGCCAATGAAATGCGAGTAGAGTTCTGTTTGGGTGATGAGGAAGTTGAGTTTGCGGGCCTGGCGTCGGGACTCGCGCAACTCCTCCTCTTTTTTGGCCTGGTCAAGAGCCTCTTTTTCAGCGCGGCGGCGCATGTCACGCTCCTCACGCTCGTTGCGCTTCCAGAACGTGAGCATCTCACGCATGCCACGACGGGCGCGCGTCTGGAGATCCTTCACGTTTTTGTTTGTGCGGAGCTGCCAGCGGCGCGCTTCCTTGGATGCAAGCGAGGCGGTCTTTTTGGCGTTGCTCTGTCGCAGGTTGATGCTTGTCTGGACGATTTTGTAGACTCTGGCTGCGTCGCGGCGCGCCATGTCTTTCCAGATGCCTTCGTAGGTGTTTTGGAAGAGGCGCGCGACGGCGCGGATCTCCTTTTGCGACGGGCCTCGAGTCTTGGTGACCTTGTCCTTGTCACCAGCGGCCTGGCCCGACCGCGAGGCAGAGGAGCCGTTGGCTGTTTTGGCAGCCTTTGAGCGGGCCGACGCCGGTCGCGGAGAAGAAGCAGTGTCGGCGTCGTCGAGCTCCTTGAGCTTTCGCTTGGCAGCTTTCGCCTTTGCCTTTTTGGACTCTGGTTCTTCGTAGGGCGCGTCGACGGAAGCGGCCGACTTTCTGCGGGGCGCCTTTTTGGCGTCAAAGCTGGTGTCGTCCTCATCCTCGTCTGCGCTGCCGTTCTCCTTATCGGGGTCGTCGCTGGGTGAGACCGCAGCGGCCGCGAGCTGGGCCTGGCGCTGGGCCTGGCGCTGTTTGCGGCGTTTCGAGTTGGCGTCGAGGCGTTTACGGCGGCGAATCTCCTCGACGGACTCGGACTCTTCAGTGACGAGGACGTGGGAGAGGGCGCGCGCGTGTAGCGATGTGCGCGCGTCGTCGAGGGCTGCGTGGAGCTTTGCTTCGTGTGCTGCCGTCAGATGCGCGTGGTTAGCGAGCGAGCTGGATGCGTGGCACGCGGCATCGTGGGCCGTGGCGCTGGCGAGTCGGGCCTGGAGACCCGCCAGGAACTCGTCCTTGGACGCGGGGAACATGATCTTGGGCCTCGAGCCGTTGGTGAGGCCGTAGGTGTGGGAGGTGTGGGAGGTGTGGGAGGTGTGGGTGGAATGCGTGTCATGGGTGTCATGCTTGCCATTGGCGTTGCCATCCGACAGCAGTGACGAGATAGACATTGCGTCGTGGCGGTCGACAGCCGACATGGTGAAGTAGTGTAGCGAGGAGGGGGAAAGAGGGAAAAGAGAGAGACTGGACAGACGAGCGACAGGAGCTGAGTGTATCAATCGTTCAGTCGTGTCGTTCCGTCGTTCAGTAGTGTGGTTCAGTCGTGCTGTTCAGTTGTGCTGTTCAGCTATCTTGTATCGACTTTCGCTATCCGCACCTCGACTATGGTATATCGAGTCGATCGAATCAGATCAGACACAAGTGACGACAGAAGTGACGAAGCCAGTCTCGGTTTATCCACGTCTATCGAGTCAATGGTCTCCTAATCGTCGTATCGCGTCTGGCGACTCGGGTAGCAAGGAGGCAGCAAATTGAGCGCTTCGGAAGCAGCAAATGGGAGCCGTTTCGGAGGCAGCCGCTTCAGACCAGGCACTGCCAGCGTGCTGGTTATATATTCACGAGGCAACGGGTGGAAATAGCGGCTCGACTGTAGGGAGGCCGGGCGTTAAGGAACAAGTGGCGAGGGCCGGGTGGGGGACGGGAAGTTGTGAAGCAGGTTTTTATTTTTAATTATGGGCCATGCCGCCAGGCCCAATTGCGCGCGCCTAGCTCTCCGCCAGCGGCTTTGTAGCATTTTTTTGCCCGGGCAGGATGCGAATCCCAGGGTTGGGCCCCCTGCTCCCACGGGGACGAGGGGACGACGGCACGACTAAACGGGCAAGGGCCGAGGTTTGTTCGGGTGAGTTGTCATTGCGCGTTTGCCTGTCGAACTGAGTTCAACCTGTGCTCAGTAATAGAGTAATATACAGTAGGATTTGGATTTGAAGATTCTTGTCATGTCACCACTGGCGACTCCACGGGATGCCACCCAGATTTCACCCATGTCTGGATGCTACACTCGGGTTGGCACGGCGCATGACCCGACCCGCCGATTGCGGCCCTCGTACAGCCGCCTAAAGTCACGCCGTTAGGAGCCAGGAAACCAACCAGCCAGTCAAAGCTCACTACAGGCTACTCCTACTACAGCCAGGTTCTTCACCACCCATCACGAGCTGCTTCCTGATATGGCGCGGCTGTGCCTAGAACGGTACTCCGATTGATACACTACACCACAGTTGCACCAGACGCCTAGGAGCCTAGAGACGACTAAAGCAATTGCGATACAGTGGAGTTGAAGGTTACACTACACTAGACTCAAAGGATTGCCTTTACAGTTGAGTCACGGGTACAGGCTATCTCCAAACGGGTCACCGGCTTATAGGTGATTCTGCATCTACGGAGTCTGCTTCGAGCTCTGTTCTCAGGTTCTGGATTGACTCCGGCTACCTCGCCATGCTGGCTGGGAAACACACAAAGTACTTTGAGCGCAACCTGGCTCTACTACCCGGGGCATATACGCCATACGACTCGTCGAGGACGTCGCTCGTGTACTTCTGCATTGCGGGACTCAAGCTGACCGGAGCTCTCGACTCCATCTCGCCAGAAACACGCACAAACTGGATCAACTGGACGTACTCGAACCTCGTCCAGTCAGGCAATGGCTTCCGCGGCTCGTCCTCACACAACCTCGGCGTGTCGTCGCCGCTCAATGACCCAGCCAACCTCGCCTCGACGTTTCTGTGCTTGTCGATCCTGGCGCTGCTCGAGGACTCCTCCATGCCACACAAACTCGACCGCGCCAAGATCATGGCGTACGTGAAGAGCTGCCAGGCGCCAAACGGCCGGTTCTCGGGCACCTCTGACGAAAGTCAGCCATTCGGCGACAATGATCTGCGCTTCACCTACATTGCCGCTGCCATTTGGCGCATTCTCGGTAGACCTGAAGCCTCTGAAGCACCGCTGTTTGATGTCGCCAGTGTTGAGACGTACATTCGGGCTACTAAAGCATACGACGGTGGACTCGGTGATAAGCCAGGATCCGAATCACACGCTGGCATGGTCTTTTGCGGACTGGCAGCGCTCAAACTGCTCAATAGACTGGACCCACACGAGTGGAAAGATACAGCTGGCTGGCTGTCGAAGCGCCAGCTCACGTCGCTCGACACGGACACGAGCGATTCCTGGGAGCCCTGGGAACAGGGCGGGTTCAATGGCCGCGGCAACAAGCCGGCAGACACCTGCTACAGCTTCTGGGTGTTTGCGTCGCTGGAGTTAGTTGATGCTCGCGCGGCAGTGGATCACGATATGGCAAAGACGTTCCTGCTCGACCACTGCCAGCACCCGGTCATGGGAGGCATGGTGAAAGTGAAGGGCAACCCGCCGGATCCGCTACACTCGTACCTTGGCCTCGCAGCGCTGGCTCTTTTGCATCAGGACGGCATGCCCAGGTTCGACGCTGCTCTCACTCTCCCAGTCTCCACCGTCGCCTTCATCGATGGTCTTGTGTGGTCGTAAGCAGCCGTCTATACGCTCTATAGGCTGGGCGTCACTAAACGCTGGGGCTATCTACTTCACCATGGCCCTTGTCAAACTACACGCTCTGGCTATCTACTTCATCATTGCCCTCATGGCCCCATACTCGCATTTGACTCCCCTCGCACTGCACTCGCCTTGCACTCCACTCGCCTTGCACTTGACTCGTCTCGCACTGCACTCGCCTTGACTCACCTCACTACAGCATCCTGCATTATACATATCATTACATGAGCTTCTCGCTCGGCCTATGTACATTATAAATAAGTTTTGGTCGTAGTGCGGTCGGCCAATCTTCGCACTATCTCCTCGTAGATGCACCACGAGATGCCGGCACTGAGTGCTTTACGACTGAGGCGTAGCGACAGACCGTCAAAGAAGCGCAACAGACCCTCCTCTCTTGAAATGAGGCCCACGGCGTGGAAAAACGTGCGGTACTTGCCCGGATCGAGCTGTACGCGGGTCTTGATTGTGTCAAAGGGCCCCGTGATGGTCGTGGCGGCAGCTGCCGAGAACGCGGCCGAGGTCGAGTTGATGACAGCTGCTTCAACGGTCGAGCGATTGTCCGAGACGCTGGGGAACAGCGAGTTGAGAATCTCTTTTGACTTTTCATAGAACAGGACGTACAGACCAGCGTACGGAGCATCGCGCGCACACGTCACACCGTAGCCGTAGAAGTAGCCCCGGAACCCGTGTGCCTTGTATACGGAGGTGACGGCATCAGTCAAGGACTTGTAGTGGTACAGAGACGACTCGAAGCGCACCTTGACAACGGTAATGGGCATTGTCAGGAAGCCCACGAACCCGCGCACAAACGCCCCGCTGGCCAGGTTCTCGTACATGTTGAGTTTCGGCAGGTTCGAGCTTGTACCCGTTGTTTCGCCCGGGGTCGACCACGATTTGGCCGCTTGGATGCGGCCGCGCACGGTAGAAAGACAGGTGAAGTACAGAGCACTGCCAGTGGACATTCGCAGCGCCGAAGGGACAGTTCCGCGCCAGAGAGCACCAACAGACGGCAAATCCCGGAGCGACGCTCGGATCGTGGAGCCCTTGGCCTGCTGCACCCGTGTCTTGAGCAGATCGAGTGGCTGGAGAAGCACAGAAGAGGTGATGCCGCTCACGAACCCAGCATACAGATGGTACGCCGTGGAGGTGGTGCCGGCCTTGTGGAACCCGGGCGGAGGCGACGCCGGCACCGGAGAAGAAGTGTCCAGAGCCATTGGCGATTCAGGCTCCCGCTTCATTGACTGTACAGTAGAAGGCAAAGCCATCGCATGGGTTGCGGCTGTTGCTGCAAGCCACTAATTGAAGCCGCTTACTTGAAGCCGCTTACTACTCACTTGAAGTCAGTCACTAAAGGCAGAAGCCCTTTCTTAGCCATTTGAGTTGCCATTTGAGTTGCGGCCTTATTCTTGGTCTCATTTATTGAAGCTCCATTTGAGCCTCAATTGACGCTTGTAGTCCTGGGACAAATGGTATAATGCCAGATGTCCCCGACAGCCCTCAGCGTATCTACGTCTATGTACAGAGCACAGCGACATGGACGGAGGATGTACTGAACGAGGCTCTCAAGTCGCTATCTGAAGCTGAACAACAGCGAATCAGCAAGATAAAGACACCGCAAGACCGCAGGATGGCTGTGTGTTCTCAACTGCTGCAGCGTCATGTACTAAAGAGCCATAGTAACCACGGCAGTAACCACGGCCCGCTGGCTCGCGACAATGGCAGACCGTACGCTACAGGCTCGCACATAGATTTCAATGCGAGCCACGATAACGACTGCACAGCTGTCGCTGTCATCTGCCACCCATCTTCGCGCGTTGGCATTGACGTGGTTGCACTCGGTCAGACCAAGTCGCTTGATTCTGATGGCTGGTGGTCAATGGTTTTGAACGATGAGGAGCAGGCGTTGGTGACAACAAGCAAGGACAAGCAGCTCACATTCTCTGCTCTATGGGCTGCAAAAGAAGCCTTCCTCAAGTGTATAGGCACTGGCATAGCCGGCAGGGAGCCTACGAATGTCAATATGGCCGAGCTCGACCTGGCACTCCCCACCGACCCAAATGAGTGCAGAGAATACGTCCTTGAAGGCCATATCACGAGGGCCTTTCATCTAGACGAATCTCGCCAGTTTATATGTGCTCTCACCACGGATCACAAGGGTCCTGTCACTGTCACTGTCAGCACCATTGCTTTACCCGCAAGGTAGCCAGATCACCAACTGTACCCTCACTACACTGCTACTCTACGAGCAGCTGAGCTGACGACTCAAATGACGGGACCTATCCGATTCGACTACTCGACTCCACGGTACTAATTTATTGTTGAAATTCGATTGTCTTGAATTATCGACAGTCTCTCGTTGACCCCTGAACTGCATTTACCCCGGATTCTACGGTTGATCCCACCTCTACCTTCAACAGGCCAGCCAGCACGCCAGCTAGCACGATTATCCAGCTCCATGACACCCTCTGTACTATCTCTATTTATTTACCTATTTAATATGATGATTCATGCCCGGATCTGTAGATCTGTTCTATCGTCTACGGTGCCACCTGTCTACCCTGCTTATGTCTGCTCGGCACCCCTACCCGACCTCGGCACCGAAAAACTGCGCCAGTATAAATACCCCACGGTTCCCCAGAATTTCATCTTCACATTCAACGGCTCCTTTTCACCATGAGACAGGAACTCGTCACGTCTGCAGTGTCGTTCCTCAACGACCCGCAGGTCGCCGATGCCACGCTCGCCAAGCGCATCGAATTCCTCGAGTCGAAGGGTCTTCAGAGGGACGAGATAGAGGAGGCGCTAAAGCTAGCCGGTGGGCCGAGTACCCCGGCCAGTGGATCCTCGTTCTCCTCGACCACCTCTTCGCCTCCCTACTCCACTCCAGCGCTTCCTCCGCCTCTCTCTCTGCCGCCTCCCATTCCAAAGCGCGACTGGAAGGACTACTTTGTCATGGCCACTGTCAGTGCCGGTGTCGCGTACGGCATTTACGAGGTCACCAGGCGCTACGTGCTGCCGCTGATTGTGCCGCCTACGCCGCCATCGCTAGAGGCCGACAAGCAGGCACTCGAAGCCGAGTTTGCTCGCGCCGAGGGACTCATCAGTCAGCTCCAGAAGGACACGGAAGAGCTGAAGGAATCAGAGCTCAAGCGCAAGGAAGAGCTGAGCACTGTTCTCACCGAGGCCCAGGCTGCCATCGACACCGTCAAGTCTCAGTCACAAAAGAGTGAGAACGACGTCAAGTGGATCAAGACCCAGGTCGACTCCATCAAGGACACGCTTCCTCGTGCGCTCGAGCGCCACCGCGATCAGCAAGATAAGGCACTTCTCGAGCTCCAGGAGGAGCTGAAGTCGCTGAAACAGCTCATCAACAACCGCATCAAGTCGTCGGCCCCATCTGGACCTCCTCCTGCGTCTGCTGTGCCATCGTTTGTTCCGTCTTCGCTGAACCGTAAAGTGCCATCCGCCAGTTCGGTTGGCGGCACCTCCGTTCCCTCGCTGGCCAGTGTCAGTGCTGGATCCAGTGCCGCGCCTAGTGGATCCAGAGCGACACCAGTGCCTGCCGCCTCGACCCCCTCGCCTGAGACATCTGCTTCCTCGACTCCTGCCTCCTCAACACCCGTCAGCCGGCCTGGTATCCCTGCATGGCAACTCGCTGCTGCTTCAAAATCCCCGGAGCCCGAGGCTACAACCAGTTAGATGAGTTTTGGAACCCTGTGATGTTGATTAATGACAAATGATGAATTGATGCTTAAATCTATGTATGCAGCTGTTCTAAGGGTTGCACATCTTCCCGATACCGTCGAAGTACTCGTCATGGCTCGCTAGCGACATGCTGAAGTCGATTCGCGATATGTTCCAGGAGCAGCCCGGGTTCTCGTTTCCAGAGCAAAAGTACACCGTATCGTCGGGTGGAGTAGTGGATGGGTAGTCTATGAACACTTCACCGCCGACCTGTGTATAGCCCTGCCAGAACGGTACCAAAGGGACAACGTCGTTGAGATGTGTCATGCGGAAGTAATTTCGATTTGAATCCCAGGTACCGTTTGCGATGAAGCTGTTGTCGAACCAGTTTGCAAAGTCCGAGTTGCCCACCACTGGCTGGCCGGCAGTGACTACTAGGAGGTCTGAATTGTCGTAGCCGGCAAGTTTGAACCCGGCCGCGTATAAAGCAGCGACAGCTCCTCCTAGCGAGTGTCCACTTACAACGAGCCTGTACCCCGGGTACCGCTCAATTGTGGAAGTGAGATTCGGTTCGATGGCTTTGTACGAGTTGATATACGACTGATAGAAGCCCTCGTGGATGCGACAACTCGAGCAGGCAGTCGCCAGGTCTTTTATTGTCGAGTTTGTCTTGTCACTGAGCTTAGGTGCTATAGGTGCAACCTCGAGATCAGACAGGATATCTGTCGTTCCGTACGTTCCTCTCAGCATGATGTGAATGCGCTCAGTACTGTGATCAACTGACAGTAATCCAGTGCATTCCAGCGGCCCTCCAGTTCCGGGGCTCCAAGCTTTTATGAGTGTCATGCTCGGGAACTCGGAGCAAGTTTCACATGCCCAAGAAGTCTGGTTCGATTGTATGCCGTTGACACGGTCAATGCAGTTGGACACGGTCATGAGGTCCACAAAGTACTTCAAGTTGTTGATTGTCTCGTCATCTGCTAGTTCTTTGGTGAATGGCAATGGGGCAGCAGCTCTCCTGCCCAGGTCTATTGGATGGGCTCGAGCTCGGCCAATAGTTATCACGAGCAGTAAGCCGAAAACAATGAGCCAGGAAACCAAGTTGATGGAATATCGGAGCATGATGTCTGGCGGACAACTTGGTTATCCGCTCTCTTTATATCTTTAAGATTCAGTTTACAGATGTTTGTCGGCATAAGCCTACGAGTTATTCCGGATATGCCCTCGGTTGGCAGTCGGTTCGGACATCTACTAAATAAATCTACTAATATCTCCGAGTATTAGACTCAAGGTTGTATCCCGGTATTCTACTAGTCGTACTCATTGGACAGAGAATTAAAGTTGTAAAAGGTAATTTCATATCTGGCTTGACTTCGTGAGGACCACGAGCCAGAACTTCGCTCCAAAGGTGTCAGGAACAATTAAATTTCTAATTCAACATGCCAGGAACTCCATTCTAGTCCAACGTGCCAGGAACAATTCATTGTCTAGAGCAGTTATGTACAGGTTCTAGCTGTATGCTGGTGAGGTCGTCAATAAATAAACAAATCTCCAAAACCAAAACTTTTTTTCCTCCACGTCCTTTTCTGTTCCTCTTCCATCCCCCTCTCATTATATGCCGGTCGGCACAGCCAATGCAATATTACCTGTAGGCTGAGCCATCCAATCCGCGTCAAAAACAAAACCGTACCACCTTCCAAATCATCTCACATGAAAACGTATGCACCCACAATGCGGTGAATCCTTACCGTTGAGTAACCAACGGTTCGGTAAAAAATGACATCGACCACCTCAATACAACACAACAGTAGAACCAAAAATCACTGCCCATAGACTTAACCCCACACCGACGTCGTCAGACCAGACGACTTACCCCACACCTTGGACCAACCGAGCGTTGAGCCTGACACAGAATGCTTTTCTCCAGACAGAAGGGCAGACGTAGGTTTCGAAGATGGCTGGGCCGGGGCCTGTACGCTCTCGGGATTGGGAGCGACGGGCGCAAAGGGGTCGAACTTGAGCCGAGGCGAGACGCTGCGGCGCGGGTCTCGCGGCCACACCGAAGAGCCCGTGAAGCCAGGTGCCGAGGCGGGTGCCATACCCGAGAGGCCAGCAACTTCGGGAGTAGCAGTCGAGGCCGAGGTAGCAGGTGCTGAGACAGTGGGGGCGGAAGTCACTGGGGCGGTCACAGAGGTATGACCAGAGTACACAGGCTGGGCAGGTACACTCTGGGCAGGCAGAGACTGAGGCAGAGACTGAGGCAGAGACTGAGGCAGAGACGGCTGGACATGGCCAAGGCTCTGACTGTGGCTGTGAGCATGGATAGGAGCATGCTGACTCTGGTATTGAGACTGGAGAGACTGGAGAGACTGATGAGACTGGTGAGTCTGATGAGTCTGATGAGTCTGATGCTGGTATTGCGTCTGATGAGTCTGAGACTGGAGCTGAGTCTGGCCGTCGTACCCCCTGTATCCCCGAGACGGGTACCTGCGACCATATGAGTAGCGTTGTTGCTGATCTGAGTTAGAACTGTCAGGGGCCTCAAAGTGACAGCACTCACCATAGCGGTCGTAAGAAGAGGGACGACTGTTGGACAGAGCCTGTATCGTGCGATCCACCACTGGGTTAGTTGGGTGCGATACACCAGTAAAAAAGGCACCTACAGTCGAGCTGCGAAGCAAATGGAACCGATGTGGCTACAGTTAGCAAAGAATGACACAGTAAACGGAAGAGACTAACCTCGTGGCCCAGCAGGCTCACCAGCAACGTCAGAGCCAGTGGGAGCAGGACTCATAGTCATACGAAGAACAGCGAGTCTTTTTTGCAACCCCAGGCAGTAGCAGGCGACGTTGGGTTGAGCTGGTGCAAACTGAAATTTGTCGTGGTCACTGGATAAGGGCAGTTGCTCAGGAGATGCCGAGGCTGCACGGCGAAGAAACTGCAGGTGTTAGTGGGGTCAGGGGGTCGAACGGCGTAGAATGGGGCCAACCAGCAAGACTACGTCAGACTAACCGGAAGTGTGGATACTTGCTCGTCATCTACTTGCTCTTGCACTTTGACTCTGGTCCAGCCTTCGTGGATTTGCGGGGCTCTTCACCATCTCCCCGTACCCACCCCTGAGCCAGTAACCAGTACCAGTAACCAGTAACCAGGAAGCCAGCATATTAAACCAGTAAGCTACTAATGTGATCTAATCGATCCACGCTACAGTACAAACGTGCTACACGAGCTCTGTCATATGCCCCTTCGGCTCCTTAGTTCTCCTGCTGTGTTGTTTCAGCTTCTGCCGATGGCTCAGGGGGGCCCTGGCACGGCTGTCAAAAGTAAGCAAGAAGAACATTGTGACAATAGATATTTAGTGACACTCAGTTTGATCTCAGTTGATCCTCAGTTGATACTCGGTTGATAATGGGAGCGGCGGCATCTAAGCCGAAGAGTCTAAGAGCAGCTTCGGCCGCTCTCAAGAAGCCCATTCCACTGACCAAGGCTCCTGGTGCCACTCTAACCGGTGGATCATCAGGTTCAGCCCCTGGACCATCTACCGTTGCTGGTCCAACAGAATCAACAGGCAGACCAAACAACATTGTGGCTGACGGTCAAGATCCGCAGTCCGGTGAAGACCCAGCATTTGCCGAGCGACTCCGACAGCTCGGCACAGTGCAGTTCCAGGACGTCAAGCGTCAATACGCCCGTTCCAACGAAATGCTCTCTGCGGTTGAGTCCCGACAGCGTCTCGAGCGCACTCAGAATCAGACCATCGAGGACAAGTACGCACCCAAATCAGTCCTCCACGCCGAAACCATAACTGCTATCCTTGAGAGCAGGCGTGACGGCGAATCTGACGAACAGATTTCGCGCGACTTCAACCTCACTCCATTTGTGCTCGACAAACTAGGCTCCCGCCTATCGGTTCCTCCCCCACCAGAACCGAAGCCGGCTGAATCGGCAGTTAAGAACCGTGTTTCCGTCTTTGAGGACGAAGACGGGCCTGTGCTTGAGAGGTGAGGGGTGCTTGAGACGCACTCGACACCCGAAGTCCTGTAAAATCTCGCCAAACCTCACACTTCATTGGCTGATTATACCACTGAACCTCCTGTATTGCACCGCCCAATTACCACCAGTTCTTTGTTTAACTGCTGGCTGAAACTACTGTACATAACTCTCAACTGAGCAGCCACGCTAATGCAGGCATAGCCAGTTGTCGAAATAGCCGCTGGAGCTTGTGAGTAACTCAAAAGTCTGCTAAAATGCATTGCTAGCACTTTACTTTTCTGCCTCTGATCAAACTACTCTGCATTCGAGTTGGCGGTTAAGGCACACCCCGCAGTCGGCCCCTGCGTCTTCATCAAACTTTGCAATGCAGGAGACGTTATTACTTGAACTTTGCATTATTACTTGAACTTTGCATCACCCGAACTTTTAATTAAGTTTCTGTCGAGACCGGTGAAACTAAATCCCCGGATACCGAATCTACCGTCCACTTGGCTTCACAGGTACGAGGCCTTCAGTTGTTGGCGAGCGTAATGCGCTCTAGTTTACAGAGTTCCCTTGGAACTCTCCAATTACAGGCGCTGGATAATAATGTTCATAGTATAAACAGGACTAAATAAGATATGTGAGCTACGAGCAAATAAGTCCGATGATCACCATTGATCCTCCAATATAGACTTTGATTGAAGCCATCACAACGCATAGTCAATTGCCATCGCTGTCTCCATGAAGTTAAAACTCCGAGTGCAACGGGGTCTCTGAGTCCCCGACAGACCCCATGACCGTCGCCAAAGCCTCGGTAGCAGCTTCCACCTCCTTCTTGATGTACTCGCTAACGGCACCCAGATCAATGCCGCCAGTGAAATAGGCCACGAGCAGTACAACCCCAAAAAGAAGAGCCAGAAAAGAAAATGCGTACTTCCAGTCGAGTGCGCGTGCCCCTTTATTAAGAGCCGAGCGCGGATCATGCTCGTCAATGTACTGCTCAATCTTGCAGCAGCTCATGTCAACGGCAAGGAAGTTGGGGTCGTCAGCTCGGTTACGCTGGTGGATGACACGCGTGTAGTGTCGAAAGATGTCATAAACACCTTCCATCGACCGAGCTCCAAGAATAAGCTTCGCTGTTAGGCCACGGCGGATCTTGATGTGCTTATGGAACACTGCTGGGTTGTTGAAGACAAGTTCGAGCGTTGCAATCGACATGACCTGTGGGATGGCACAGAATGTGAACAACGTAGGCTCGGTGAGGTTGTTGAGGTACTCGAGCACGTCGGGGACATGGGCCAATGAGAGCACTGTTAGATCAGATACACAATGGATGGCCCTTGTAGCGTTCTTGGGGTCAGCGAGTTCGGTCAGCGAATCGACGTACTTGCCCCACACTTCCTTGGGCCAGAACGAGCGACCGTCGTCAAGATCCTCGCGAAAGTCTCGAATGATGTTTGTCTTCTGCAGAAATAGCCCCATTGACTGATACAGGGCCGGGTTTTCAGCCAGCGTGCTGCTTCCAAAATCAGAGTAGACAGCCATTCTCGTCAAGCCTTCGCCAACAATACCAGCAACGTAGTCGCAGTACAGATCATAGTCCTTGATCGTCGCGACACCGTTGTAGTTCTTCTGGGCTGATGCCTCGACATAGTCAGCCATTCCATTACCCATCTTGTGCGTGATGTCGGCAATGATGTCCTGGTACATGGGGCGCAGTCGGTGATACTCAGTCAGCACTGTGTCAAACTCAATGAGCACGACACGGTCGTTTTCCTTCTCGCTATTCTCAGTAAATGTCCAGTCGTCCATCTTGAGCACTGAGCGGAAGTCACGAAGTAACGGTACTCTGCGCTCGACTGTCAGCGTCGTGTCGTCCTCAATAGTGTCGAGACCCCTCAGTATGATGTAAAAGAGAGTTACCTGAGTTAGTGGATATGGAAATAACAACCATTCAACGAACTCACAGCATCGCGAAGTTCCGGATGAAGCTCCTTGACTACGGCGGCATATGAGCGCGAAGTGATGTCGAGAAGCTCGTAGCAGCGGCGCAGCGTAGCAGACTCCTTAGCAGGACTGCGCGGGTACAGCGACGTACGCCAGTACTTCCTGGGTCAGTACAATTGGATACCAAGTAGTTCTTTCCACCTACAGCTCTAGGGCTGCATTCAGCTCACTAGGATGTAACAGCAGCTCGAGTACTTTTGCCATGTCGGAGTTAACGTTATCTAACAGAGGCTTAGACAGTTTGTGGGCAGACCCTGGCCCCGACATGCGAAGCTGATGACGCACGGCTGTGCAGCCCTAGACCTGCTAGGTTCACCACTCGAGCTGAACCTAGCTACACAGTCAACGGAATGGCCAAACCAAAGAAAGCGGCAGCGCCGCCGGTCGAAGATGAGGAGCAGATGCGCCTCGCGTACAACTCGGCCGTGCTGATGCGGCACGATCCATACATGGCCAGCCTCATTGCCACGTCGGCCATTTGCAACGTGTACAAGTTCAACCTCGATGACGGTCAGTGGGACAAACTCGACTACCAAGGCACTCTGTTTGTCTATTCGCGAGCAGCTAGAGATCCCAGCAATCCGGGAGACTCGCACAAGTTTCCGTATGGTCTGATGGTGCTGAATAGACACGGGCCCGATAACTTCTCACTAGGGATCATGCCGCACAGCGTAGCCAAGGCCGCTGGTGAAACGGAGATGGGGGCTCGTCTGGAAGACTCTTTCATCATGGTGCAGACCGATGACAGCGCCATGTACGGTTTATGGCTGTTTTCGGAGAAAGACCGCGAACACATCTTTTCTATGATAGACTGGTGCCTGAAAGAGGGCGGAGGCGCTCAGTAAAGAAGCTACGAGACACGAAAAGCTACACATCAGATACGAGAGATACACACCAGACACTGGAGAGACCTTGAGATGGAGAGTAAGACTCCAATGACGCCAATGACTTGCACAACACTTCCTTGTTACACTCATAACTTGGCTAGACCTGGCAGTATAGACAGTGATACATTCCCGTCTACTGTCAACTTCTGTAATATATAATAACACCCAGGCCAAAGACTTCAGCCCAGATTAACTGTCTAACTATTGAAAGAACCAGCGATTAAGATCGGCTCCTCGAATAGAAATGGGTTCAGTTTTACTACCCAGTTCAGTATTAGTACCCTGTATCGTATACTTAGTTTGGCCACCTGCCAATATCTATTCACATAGCGTCATTCCATTTGTCATTAACACATAACATCTGTGGTTTTAACGTCTGAATATTTTTGCTCACTTCGATTTGTTCGAGTTTCTTCGATCTGTCATTTGGAGTTGTGGAGTCGTCACCCATAAGCAGCATAAGCACGGCTTTTCCTACGCCTTACTTCACGATTTGACTAGATACCACGAAGTCGCGCTGGACTGGATGAGCGACGGAACCGACGCCACGCGCGACGAACTGGATGGAGAAGTGGCAGCAGACGGCGAAAACAGCGACTTTGACGAGTACGAGGAAGAGTACGGAGATGATTACGACTACGACGATAACGTCGATGATTATGATGGCGGATTCGGCGGTGACTCGGAATTTGAGACGGTAGGCGAGCACAAGCTGTCTGCGCACAAGGTTCCATTCACAGTTGTGTCGATTGAGGACCTCGAGGAGCGCCAGAAACAGATTGTAGAGCGAGTAGCCGGCATCATAGGCGTCGATGCTTCGCGAACGATCAGCCTGCTGCACGTCTACAAGTGGCGAGAGGACGCGATGATTATCGAGTACATGGAGAACCCACGCAAGGCGCTAACCGAGGCTGGCGTATATGCTGATGATGTGGCCACCAAGTCCTTCACCGTGAAGCCAGCACCTCGCGATTTCGCCTGCTTTATCTGCTGCGATGCCCGTGCAGATGCCAAAGTCGTGGCACTCACTTGTGGCCACGAGGCGTGTGATGCGTGCTACAGGCAGTATCTCACCGGGAAGATCACCGAGCAGGGCCAGGTGCGCCGGATTCCATGTCCTGGAGGCACCTGTGGCCTCAACGTCGATGCTGCTCTCGTGAAGCAGCTTGTCGATGCCGACGTCTATGTCAAGTACCGACATTCATTAGTCAATACCTTTGTCATGGAGGCACCGACGCTGTGCTGGTGTCCTGGTGCGGATTGTTCGCTGGCTATAGAATGCAGCGTGCGTACCCACGATCTCCGCGCTATAATACCTGTTGTCGAGTGCAACAACGGCCATGTCTTCTGCTATGGGTGCAAGGACGAAGATCACAGGCCAGCACCGTGTGAGGTAGTCCGCGAGTGGCGGCGAAAGTGCCAGGACGACTCGGAAACGTCCAACTGGCTCGCCGCCAACACCAAGGACTGCCCCAAGTGCAAGCGGCCCATTGAAAAGGACGGCGGATGCAACCACATGAAGTGCCGATCCTGCGACTACCACTTTTGTTGGATCTGTCTCGGCGAGTGGAGCTCGCACGGCACAAAGTGGTACAACTGCTCGCGATTCGACTCTGGCGAGACCGAGAAGGCAAAGGACGCACAGAACAAGTCCCGTGGCGAGCTGTCACGGTACTTGTTCTACTACGAGCGCTACGCCAACCACTTCCGATCTATCAAGCTGGAAAAAGAGTCGTTGACGAAGATCAAGCTCAAGATGAAGTCGCTACAGGAGAAACTGGGTATGTCATGGATCGAGGTACAGTTTCTGACCCAGGTCCACGAGACACTGCTGCTATCACGACAGTCGCTTTCTTGGGCCTACGCATTTGCATACTACCTCAAGCAGACCAACAAGACCATCATGTTTGAGAATAACCAGAAGGACCTCGAGATGGCGGTGGAGAATCTGTCGGAGATGTTTGAGTCCGATGTGCAGAACATCCTTAATAACAAGGTCAAGATGCTTGATGTCTGCACCTACATCAAGACCCGCCGTGACGTTTTGCTCGATTATGCTGCGCGCGTGCTCCAAGACGGCCAGTGGGACTTCAACGTGGAGTTTACTGATTAGTGACGCACGCGATCAGGCTCTACATTGCAGCTCTACATTGCAGACTCTACATTGCACTTCTTTACGGGCTCTTTCAGCTTGCATTCCCTTTGGGACGTCGCATTGCCCCGCAGTAGGCCCAGCTTTTCACATACGATCCCCTGTCAGTGGTTTCTATACCGAATCGCCGATCTGGAGCCCGATGCTGCGACATCCCCCTTCAACCCCTCCCTCCTGTCCATCTACTCCTATATTTATTGAATACATTCCTCACTATTGGACTTATTTTTCAAATGTCAATGGGACTGGCATTTTATCCCGATTCATGGACCCCTTGCAGACAGCCGATCGCTGCAGTGTCGAAGCGGGGTACCCGAGAACTGTTCGATCTATTGCAGGTCGGGGATCCCTAGCGAACTAAATGTTTCGGATGTGCATTCATCTGTAGCTGGGCCTAATATAAATAGGCCTGTCTGGCCACACTTCAATCAGTGTCATGAATTAATACCATTAATACTCCAAAAAACCAAGCAAAATAATCAGGCCGGTAGTCATCACGGCCAACCGAACGTTGGTAATCACGAAAGTGTTACAGGTGCTGCGAGCCATTGAGCTCAGCACGGAAGACGGGCATTCCCCGCCGAAGCAATTCTGCCAAGAGGCAGCTCTGCTCATGTCATGAGAGCGGTGGGAGCTACCGCGATGTTGGTTGGAAGAATACCTCCTACCGGTGTCTGGCCCTTGGCGTCAGTCTGAGCTTCAGCTCCGTCGGCCTTGTCAGCCACCCTGTCAGGCTGTCCTGGCTCAAGTGAAGTCGTCAGAGTTTCTGACGACGAGTAAGCGCTGAGTTGCAGGCGAGCAGCCTCCTCGAGAGCAGGCTGGCTCATCTCTGGGTGGAACTCGGTGAAGAAGCCAAGACGATCATAGATGGAGCGGGCACGGATATATGGGTCGAGGGCAAACGAATGCTGGGTGAGCTGTGCAAAAAGGGCGTATCGCTTCGCGTTGATGGCTGCGTTCTCGATGGGCGTCGAGGCCTTGATCCAGTATGTGGAGAGCTCCTCGAGTTCCTCAAACAGCTCGTCGTACTGGGCCAGCATCTCCTCGCGGCGGTCAATGTCACGCACTGCCGCGTTCTCGCCAGCGATTGGCGGCACGTAGTGGTAGTTGAGCTTTCTGGTGCCGCCGAGATTTGGCGGGATGTAGTCCTTGCCAATGCATTTCTCGAGGTCCTCGGGGTTGCGGGTGAAGGAGATCTTTGCCGCGAGGTCCGGGTTGATCCAGTGCTTGATCACGTCCCAGGCGACCTTGAAGACCTTTGGCGCTTTGTGGATGAGGATGTGGCCAACGGAGTCAGGGTAGTACTTTTGGAAGGCCTTGACGATGAAGCGGATGATGGGGAAGTCGATGTTGGCCATGGTAAAGCCGGTCATGTCAAATAGGACGTTGGCTTGGTAGACCTCGCGGCCATTGTACTCGCTGCCGAGGGCGCGGCGGAACAGCTCAAAGGCGAGGATGGCGAAGCGCTCCAAGGCTTCGTCCGACTGAGCGTTTGGGTTGTGGGTGCGGACGGGGATCTCAATGAGGGGCCTGCCCTTGAGATCGTGGCCGCACAGCAATGCCTTGCCGATCTTGTACTGTAGGATGAGACCATCGTCCTTGGAGATGTAGGCCTGTTCCTCGCCGCCGAGGAGGAGCTCCGAGACCTTGGCGGTTGTCCACCACGAGACGGCCGAACCGAGCATACGCAGGGCTCGCGACACGTCCCAGTGGCTGGCCTTGAGGAATCGCAGCAAGAAGCTGTCGAGGTGCTCAAACGCGGTCATGTGGCGAAAGGCGTACTTGAACTGATCTGGTGAGATGAGGTCGACGGCCTTGTGGAGGACCTGAGCGTGGTGGGCTGGGTCGTCGTTCTTTTGCGACGAGCGGCCGAGGAATCGCGATGGCGAAGCCTTGACCGAGGAGCCCGAGCCCGAGGACGAGGATGTGAGGGTGGTGGTGAGTCCCTTGGGGGCCGAACCCATGTAGACGAGGATCTGAGACCACATGGTCTTGAGCTTTGATTCCTGGTCGTACGACAGGGAGCCCGGTCGGCCCAGCGCGCCTGCGGCGCTGTCCAGCGAGCTGTTTGACGAGGCGATGCTCGGTGTGCTGATGAGACTGGCAGACATTGTACGCGATAGACTCCAGTGAGCTGTATACGCGGTAGACGCCGAGAAGTGAAGAGAGGAGGTGGGGGGTTTGGAAGAGGAGGAGTAGTAGGAGTAGGAGTAGGAGTAGGAGTAGCAGGAATGTAACGGAGTAGAAGCAAGCGTAGGAACCAACAGCCGAGTGTATCAGCAGTGGCGGATCAGTGTTGGGTAGACGAGATAACGATTGGGGGGTTCTCGGCTTAAATACGATTTGTCGAGCCCACGATGGAGCGGAGCCAGAGGCCCTGTTTCAGAAGCCGAGGAGCATAAAAACAAACTGGCGCGTGCAGCAAAAGCAAGCGCGTCCGCGAGGGGGTGAGCAACGGGCAGCGGGCAAGCCCCAGATTAGGCGAGAACCCTGGCAGGGTTGCCCAAACTCTAAACAAATAGCGGGGTGAGCCGAGAGTTCAGAGGCTTTAGGGCAAGTGGGCCGAGCAACGGCGCGGGAGAAGGGAAAGGCAAGACGGGTGGGTCGGGGAGGCAACGAGCGGGGTGGAGTCGTGAGGCAAGTGGTATGACCAGGATCTGCCGTCAGGTCCGCCTACCCTGGACCCCTGGAACCCCTGGATAGACCGGGTAGTGGCCTAGTAATGAAGGGATGAGGCTAGGGCTGGCGGTAAGGGGGCTGGCGCGAGGATAGGCAGAAGGAGTGCAGAGAACGAGGGAGCAGGCGAAGAAGGGCAAGCAGAGGAAGATGAGATCAAGATCCGAGGCTGGACCGCGGAGGTGGTGCTAGTCAGTAATATCCCCTCATGACCCCCTCACTTCCCCACGTTGATAGTAGACTGGAGCGGGGCTTGCAGGCGGAAGTGGTTCGGTTACATGCATGTACCCCGACCAAAACGGCATCCAGTAGGCCGAGGCAGAAGTGGGGTTGGCACTAGTAGTGCGAAGCACCACAACGCTGGGACCAACTGGGGTCGCAACTGCGCTTGGGACCACTGATGGGCCGAGCTGTGCAGTAGCACGCTTTTTGCGCAGATTGCTAGGTGATTATTGGCTAATAATGCTGGCCAATTAATATGGTGCAGGGGCTTCGGCGCATTGGGACTGCAATTACGACTGCTTGGGACTTCCAATTGGGACTTCCAATTGGGACTTGCAATTACGACTGCACACACACTGCGCACAACTGGGTCTGCTCAACAGAAGGTAAGGCACCAGGTAAGGCAACTGCAGAGGACGAGGCAAGTGCAGTGCAGGTGATTGGCTGGGTTGGTTGGCTGAAAAGGTTGGCTGGGCTGGCAGGTGATGGTGATGGTGATGGCTGACTGGTGATGCTGACTGGTGCTTGTCGATTCGCTCATGGCTCATGGCTCACAGATAATCCGGTGAGTTAGCGCGGCCAGATCCGTGGCGCGTACCCGTTAGCACTAGTGACCAGATCTGGCGCCTCGTGCCCGAAACGCACTGATGCACCGCCTGCTTGCTTTTGCGCATGCTACGACGTCGTGCTCCTGTGCTGCTGCTGTGGT
The DNA here is from genome assembly GCA_030570555.1 of Sugiyamaella valdiviana. NCBI lineage: Eukaryota > Fungi > Ascomycota > Dipodascomycetes > Dipodascales > Trichomonascaceae > Sugiyamaella > Sugiyamaella valdiviana. The sequence goes on from JAJLWF010000002.1 coordinate 1,778,721, forward strand.
GACGAGAGATTGTGCGACCCGAGCAAGCTACGCAACACCGTTGTGGCCCGAGTGGCCTCTGGCATGTCCTCGGACTCGCCCGTGCCCCCATACCCCTCCATGCTGATGCACTTGTCCCCATGAAGCCCAAGGTTTTGTTGACTTTGGTAGGTTTCGCCTCCATGTGAACACCACACTAAAGCCCGGAGATGAACTCGGCTAGACTTCTAGTTTGCACTAGCCACTCGCATCGCACTAGCGCCGATGCTGCTGCTGCCTGCTGCCTCACACTGTTGAACGCGCTGGTTTCTCCGATGCCTCGCGTCGCTAGGGCCCTGGCCTGCACTTCTTGCATCGTCATACGCCGAGCAATCTCGTTTTGGGATCCGCCTGATGTTGGCCCCAACGATGCCTGTGCCTAGCCGCTGGCCTGTGCCGCCCAAAGGTCCACTCCACCGATCCGGCCGCCTGCGTCTGCATCTGTCTCGGCTCGACTACAAGCAGCAACGCCAGGCCCAGTGCAGGTCCAAGGTCCCGTAATCGCAAATGGCCCAATCGGAGCCCGCCCTGGTCCCCCACGCCCCCTCAGGCGTGTTACCACCCACCTCCACTGTAGTTCCTCGGTTCCGTATGCCATCTCTCACCGCCCAACCCCACTCATGGCGACTCCGGCTGTGCCTGCAGCCTGCCATCTAAGCTTCGACGGCACCCGCGTAAGGTTTGCTTAGAGTTTGGCAGTGCTTTTGCTCCGTTCCAGATAGGCAATAAACCTGGCCAGGCCTTCCTGCCACGCCGTCTCCACGATGACCTGTCAAACGCTGTCAGACGCCCTCGGGCCATCATCACCGCCAATCCCTGCTTGATACAGCCTGTCCAGTGACGTGAGCTCATCACACTAGCACTCCTCCATCCTCCAATCCTCCTCTCCTCAACCACCCAATGCCACCCCCTATTCAAGCACGCCACCATTTCGGGCTGTGTTCGCTGGCCACAAATGAAGAACCGTTTGGGCACTCGACATGACGGCGCTGCCGTTGCCTAACAGCCACTTGGCTCCAACTGTGTCTCGAGCACTGCTTCCCCTTTGGACGCTGATCGGCACCAGAAACGATCTGCCAGATGTGCAAGATAAGCATCTCAGATCCTCTCGGACTCGAGCATATGACAGCGTCAGCAAACTGACGCAGCTCGCCATAACTGGCAGATTCCGACCAGCTTTGATCGCCGGCGGCTATATTTAGCGGGTATCAAGGTTCATAAACGACAATTAAGCATTCTATGAGCTGTCTTCCTGTCGTACAAATATCGTACGACCTGCCATGCCCATGAATTGCCGCATCACGATGCATACCACTAACCTGAACCTGACCTGAACCTGCAATGACCTGAAGCCACGAACTGACCTGAACCTACGAACTGAGACATACAGCTAATATTGACTCACTCAACGTAAATATCGCTCAACGTAAATACTACCCAGCGTAAACGCTAGCCAACTTTGCCCAAAAGTACACGCAACTAAGTTCATCCAGGATGCATTAATCTATAGTCTAAGTTCGATACGAGATCCTCGGTTAGTCGCGCTCGCGGGTGCTGCGGCGTGACAGAATCGACATGGCCGAGGAGCGGCGCTCGCCAGAGTCGTCCACAGCGTCCTCACTAGACAGGTCGCCCATCCAGCGCTGGGCCAGCGTGAAAAGGATTATCACCATGAGCAGAATAAACCCGACAATGCCAAAAAACCACGCAACGTTCGATCCACCCTCACCTGGCACACGCACGTTCATTCCGAACAAACCCGTCACGAGGTTCATAGGCACGAGCACTGTACCAATGAGCGTGGCCTTTCCGAGTACTTGGGTGACACGGTTATTCGACGTAACCGACACAACCTGCAGCTGCGCAAGGTAGTTGGCGTGCGAACGGGAGAAAATCTTCTCGTACGCAGACAGGTTCTGGTACATGGTGATGATATGATCCTGGATATCGCCGAGGTACAGGCCAATCTCGCCCTTGGGCGCATTGTCCCAGTGCTCGTTGCACCGCTTGGCAAACATCTTGATGACATCAGCCTTTCCAGACAGCAGGCGCAGCAGAGTCATGACCTTCTTACGGGCCTCACCAATGCGTCGCAGCATATGCCCGAAATCTGACTGCCGCGCTACAAACACAGAGTCCTCGATCACGTCCGTCTCCACCTCGATCTCGTGGATAATGGGAGCAAACGAATCGGTGATGTCGTCAATGAGCGCATAGCAGATCCAGTCCGACGATACACTGACGTACTCGCGTAGCTGGCGGATACGTCGGCGCACATTGGCACAGTGCGACACAGACGAAAAGTGGAAGGACAGAATGCCATCGCGGAACACCACAATGTACATGTTGACGGGCTCCAGAAACTCCTCAGACTCGCGGTCGTTGTCAAACGTGTGGAAACACACAAAGTAGTAGTTGCGGAACAGCTCGACCTTCTCGCGCGACTCCTCGGTGCGGATATCCTCAGCCGTCAGCGGGTGGATGCCAAACGCCTTGGAGATAACCTTCATCTCTGCATCGGTGGGATCCATGCAGTCAAGCCACCACGTACCGTTAGCCTCGCTGAACAGGTCTTTGAACGAGTCGCCCTCATTGACGAGCGAGGGAATGTCAGGCGCATGCACCGTCTCGTCCATGTCAGCAGCAAAGAAGCTAAATCGGTCACCCGCCGGCTCGGCAGTAACAGGGAACTCCTTGCTCTGATACGGGTTCTCGGGGATAATCTCCTCCTTCTCGCTAACAGACATGGGGTCAGTGTACAGAGTGCTCGAGACAAACGTCTCAGACGGACGTCTCGGGCGAGATTGACGAGGCGGCTCGACCTGGGTGTCCTCGCTCTCGGGCTGGCTACCCTGAGGCGACTGCGACACGGGCGTCGACCGGTCCTCGAGCGAGATGCCCTGCGGCACCAGCGGCCGGTGGTTCGACATGAACCGGTCGGGGTTTACTGTCGACATCGACTTGTAGCGGTGGTGCACATACGAGCCTTGTTTGGTACTGTCAGTGAAGGCATCGAGCTCGACAAAGTCGACGCCCACACGCTCGTCCGACTTGACCATGGGGAAGCACACATCCTCCTCAGTCTGATCGTTGAGCGAGACGCGCGAGCCGTTGCTCGAGTCGTCCGAGTCGCCAGTGCCAGTAATCGAGCGGGTCGACGTGCGAGTCAGCTTGCGCGAGCGGCGACGCTCGATATTGGCTCCCTGGCCAGCGTTGAGCAGGATGCCACCGCTCGACGGTACATCCTCGGGATCAGACAGTGCGGCGACAGACGAGGCTCGCGAGCGGGTTCGGCGCATCATGCTGCCAAACGAGCGAGAGCGCGAACGCGAGCGAGACTGGGCTTGAGCGTCGGCAAAGCGGGACGCGGACGCGCGGTCGATCGAGGCGTCGAGGGGCGGATCGCTACGGTCGCTGGCCGAGCCAGTGGTCACGCGGCGGAGCTCCGAGAACGACGTGCGCACGGGCAGCGAATCAGGCTGGTTGCGGTGGTCGTTGAGCGGGTCCTGGATGGCCACAGCGACAGCATTGCGGCCCTCGCCCACAACGGGCGATGGGGTCTCTGATCTGTCGTACATGGCAGAGATTTGGTTTAATAAAGCTTGGAGCTCAGATGGAAAGATGAAACGTTCGATGAAACGAGTTAGCGGCTAGATGCAAGCCGGCTCTGTACCCTCGGTCGTCCAGTTATGGCGGCTGCTTGGAGTCGACCTGAGTGATGAGGGAGCCTGAGCAAGGCCGGTAGGCGGAGGTGCGAAGTAGGGCAATCAGCTTTGCGGAGAGGCCTAGGACCTGGCTTGAAGGGAAGGGCGGTACAAGGGGCGGTCTGAAACTTTGCTGGACAGACTAGAAAAGCACTAAAAACTCTTCTGGTCTCGTCGATGACGGTTCTCGCGGTGTGAAGCTGTCGAAAAATACGAAAGCTGTCCTCGAGGCGTACAACAGAAAGTTGAGATGACAAGGTTAAAAAGACGCAAACGGCTGCTAAATACGTCGAGATTTTTTTTGACCTAGCCCGTTAGGCGGAATGCCTGATTCAGCGATGGCGCGGCTGCCTCATGCGTTGCGATCTCAGTGCTTTTGATTGGCCAGCACAAGGTTCATGTGGGGTAACGGCGACTAAAGTTAGCAAGGCCACTCGAAGTTAAGCTTGATGCCCAGTACGCGACACCCATATAACAGGTATTGCTTCTGCGACGCTGTTGACCGTATTTGGTGCCACGCCACGAGCAGACAATCGCCCTACCCGGCTGTTGAGGCATTTCTTGGCTGCAGCGCTAGCAGCTGACATGCAGCGAGAATCGGAGTGCGACGAGCGACGAGCGACGAGCGACAAAGTGCGGTCTAGCGGAGTAATATAGCAGCTGACGAGGATATGCGTGTGAGTGGTTGTATATCTCATAGTCAGCTCCAGTAGGTCTCAAGAGCCGCGAGGCTAAATGGCCAAACGGCTAAACGGCTAAACGCGGCAAACGCTTTGGATCTGTACGGCAGAAGAGCAGGGTAGGGGAACAGGAGGAGTAGGCCAGGAGTAAGCCAGGAAGTAGAGGAGCCAGGAGGATGTAAGATTGTAGTAGAAAGGATTACAGTAGAAAGAGAAGGAGGATGCTGAACGGAAACCCAGTGAAGGCCAGTTGAAGATATCATAACACATACTGGTGTCAGGGCAAAAGATGTGCAGTAACTGTTGGATCACATGCAGCTGTAGGCATGCTAGCAGTCACTGCGTATACTGTGTAGCTTAGTTCATATCACTGAGTGGTCATTAACAGTCTATTTAATACTGTACCATCATTTACTGCCGCTGTATCACTGTGTCGTACCGTACCATCCTACATCTACTCCCGGTGAGTACAACTGTACAAACGAGGATGCACGGCTCACCATTTGGGTACGCATGTGACTTGGAGGTCGCGCCAACAGAAGGCACATCCAGATATTAAGGCAGTTAACTGAACTATCCCCTGCCTGTTTAGTAGGTCGAGTCAACGTACACAGCTGTTCCCTAAAATATCCCACCTGTCTCCTGCTAGACAGCTTATTCTCATATCCACTCTGTCCAGTATTCTGTTGGTGTTAGGGTTAGAGGACTCACTGAAACAGCGGGTGACTCCCTTTATCGAAACCGTCACGAAGGAGTCACACCGGGGAGAGCCGGGGAGAGCCGGTTCAAACCGACATGCGGTACGAAGCCTGGAGATGCGCTGAGGGTTGGGGTACCCCCTGAGGTTCTATATAGGACATCGAGACTACCTTGAGTTACAGTAGATAGCTGCCTCTAGAACTCAGTGACTTCATTACCATGACATCTCAAGCAATCATCACCCGGCAGGATCCTCCCCAGCAAAGCCGAATAGCGAAGTGGTACGAGAATGCGGACCTGGTCGACTCCTATGCTGTGGCACTGCCTGCCGACTGCAACTCGGATATCCGAGTCATTGGACAGGCAATTCTTGGCCGGCCAACCATCTGGTTCAAAACGCTTCTGTTTATCCGGGACAGCGTTATGCGTCCGTTCGGTGTGAAAACTTCGAGTGACCTCATCAAGTCCAATTCCGGCGGCGACCAGATCGATTTCTTTCCAGTGCTCTCATCATATGATGACGAGTCGATTTTAGGAGAAGACGACAAGCATTTAGATTTCCGCCTTTCTGTGCTGCGGCAAAGGACGATTGGCGGACCGGACCTTGTGTTTGCAACAACTGCGGTTCGCTGCCATAACCGGCTCGGTCGCATCTATCTTGCAGCCATTACGCCCTTCCACCGAATGGTGGTCCTCTCGAAGCTGCGTCAAGCAGTCAATGCAGGCTTTGTTCCCTCCTGAATTACGACTGCTGCTTTACGGCAACCAGCGGACCGACAGCTTTCCACCCATTGTACAGATAAGCATGCTAGCAGAAAGTCGGTGTGTACTACTGTGTAGCTTCATTCATATCACTCTTCACTCCACTACTATACTTCGCGTCATTAATGCCACTGCATCACTGTGTCGTACCGTACCATCCTACATGTTCGGCTTGAGTACAACTGTAGAAACGATGCATGCCCACCATTTTTGGGTATACACGTGACTGCGGTAGGCGAGCTCATAGCACTGAGCAGCAGCGAGTGCAGCGACAGCAGCGAATGGTGACTTCAACTACTAGGAAATACTAGCTTGCGCGCTGGCTTGCACTTAGCGTACTCTTTCTCTGCGATTTGGACTCTAACAGTAGATGCTGAAAGCACCACTCCGATCCTACGCTGCAGTCGCTACCGCCGTGTGGGTATCTCTGTAACCGCTTCATACGCCTGGAGTGACAATGACATCACCTAGGACCTGTCAGTGGAATGTTTGACAGAACACCACGTATAGCACCCTTCCGCCCTCTAGTCACCGCTACCACTCTCAAGTCGACTGCAACTCACGCTTTCTGCTTCTTTCTGCTCCTCTTCTCGTTGTTCTCTTGTCTTGGTCTGGCTAGTCCGCAGGGCAGGGGTGTGCGGCGGGCGTGCGGCTATCTAGGTTAATATAACCGGATTAACTGCGGGGTAGCGGCGCGGGGTGGGGGCCGTTCAGGCTGCTACCACGGGCCTCTCCAACCACCATTCGACCCACTACCACTTTCTCTGCTCACCCACCACCATATTTCCGTCCCTTTGCCCCTGACAGCCTCAGAACCGGCTGCAGCCCTGCCCCGCACCGCGCCTGCTGCTGCATGCACATGAGGGGTTGTTGAATTGGGACGTTTTTCCCCGCTTGTTTTTCACTGCTGTATGCACCTGCTGGTGATCAAGCTTTATACAACACCAGCTGTGTTGTGCCCGTTTGCCTATTACAGGCTGTTGTGGGCCATTTTGTGTTTGTTGCTGCCATCTGCTTGTTAGTTGCTTCACTTGGAATATCATCATTGGCGTCTGCACCCACGCCTGAGTGAGCTCTCGCTCGTACGATTCTTGCGAGCTCACAAGTCTCAGCATGATGGAGATAAAAAGCCCAAACACTTCGCCTCAGGCGGTTCACACCCCGTCCTCCGTGACGTCGTCGACGACCCCGACAACGACGAGCACGTTGACAGGCCTGTCGTCACTCGATTCAAATGGCTCACCGCCCGCTGATGGCGAACCACCAAACAAAAAACGCAGCATCGTGTCACGAGCGTCGGTAGCGTATCCGCGAAAACGCGCCGTCACAGCCTGCCAGATCTGCCGACTGCGCAAGACGAAATGCGACAATGAGCGCCCGACCTGTGGCTTTTGTGCCAAAGTCGGCCGGTTCTGCGTATACGACGACTCGTCCGTCGACCAGTCCAAATTCGACCCGGCCAGTCTCGCCATTCTCGACCGCATATCCGTCGCCATATCCCAGCTCCAGTCAATATCAACCAAGCTCGGCGTAAAGGAGACAGAGCCCATGGTGTGGCCCAGAACGGCTCCACTGCCGTCGAGCGTCAACAGCATCGCCAGCATCTCGGGCGTCGACGACACATACCTCGAGGCTGACTCGTGCTCGCTCAACATCCCACCAGGAAACATGACGGCCGAGAAAATCGTCAAATGGCCCATCTTCAAGGACCTGCCGTACGTCCAGGGCCTCGAACCGCACCACTTCAAGCGCCCCGAGTCTTACGATGCAGACGTCCTCAACGAATCCTACGAGCTAAACTACCAAGAAGCGCCCTCGCTCGTCCGCAGCTTCCTCGTTAATGTCCACACCAAAAACACCGTCTGTGATGTGGCCACCGTCCAGCAGTACGCCCGCGAAATCGCCGAAGACGGCCCGCGCTGGGACTCACATACGTGTATCGTGTTGTTGCTGTGCGCTCTTGGCCTTCTCGCCAAACCCATTGACATGAAGGACTTTGGTGTCAACTCAACCTCGATCACTGTTGGAGCTAACAGGAAAGATATGGCCAAACGATACTTCATTGAGGCCCGGAAGCGAATCGGCCTCATCAACCGCTTCTCCCTCGATCTGGCCCAGTGCTTCTTCCTGTCGGGCCAGTTCCACATGTACAACCTCGAGCCAGACCTGGCATGGGAGGACTTTCATGAGGCATGCCTCATATGCAAAACCTACCTTCTCGTCAACACCCCCGGCACAAACAATTCGGACGACGAGTCGCAGAACAAGGCGCGCGCCAGTCTAGAGCAGCGACTGTTCTGGACATGCCTCAAGTCAGAAATCGAACTCATTGTCGAACTGCCAAGGCCGCTGTCCGGAATCGCCAACGTCACATATCCTGTGCCGTTCCCGGCCCCGCCAGAAGACTTCTCGTCCAATGATGGTGCCTTCCCTGAAGAGGAAGACGTCATCTTCAAGGACGTCCAGGAACAGAGCTGGTACCACTATTTAACCGAGATTCTACTGCGTCGCGTCAGCAACGAGCTCATCAACTCAATCTACAAATGCGACTTCTCCGAGTGGCTCAAGACGCCCCTCGAAGACCTCCTGAAGCTCGTTGAAAGGTGGGAACTACAAATCGCCGAGTGCTACGTCAACTTGGCTCCCAAGATCAAATTCAACTTTGAGGAAGAGCCTCGCAACGAAGTCCTCGTGTTCTTGTCGTCACGTTTCCTCGAGATGTACGAGTACCTGTATCGACCCATTGTGTACTACGCTATCCACCGACCCACGTCGAATCCCGATGTCAAAAAGTACGTCGACAAGTACTTCTACTACTGCGACCTCAAGTGTGTCAAGGTCCCCAATGCCCACCGACACCATGGAACCTGGTACCACTGCCGGGGTAACTACACGTTTGCTCTCATCCTGTTAGCAGCGGCCAAGGGTGGTATTATTGAACGTACCGTGGAAGAGCTGCGGGAGATTGTCGGCTTCTTTATCACGTCGCTGAGATATTGGGAGGACGAATCGCCAGACCTCACACAGCCAGCTAACATTCTAGAGAGAATTCTCGACGATGTGTGCCGGTTGAAGCAGTAGCGTTTGAGTAGTATGGAGCTAGAAGCTAGCCCATCACTCGTGTAATTTAAATAGTGGACGATAATGTAGTAACGATTCATTGATACTCGAAATGGGATAACTCAAAATGGGATAGAGACGCCTGCGTCTACAGACCCCGCCAGTGGGACGTCTTCTCAACGGTGAATGGCGCCTTGGCCTGGATGGAAGCACTGCTGGTGCCGACGAGGACACTGTACTCGCCCTCCTCGGAGATCCAGTCGTTGTGGTACTCGTCCCAGTACGACGTGGCGTACTTGAGCGGGATCTCCACCTTAACGGACTCGCTCTTGCCAGCCTTGACGGCGACCTTGGCGAAGCCCTTGAGCTCCTTGATGGGTCGGCGGATCTTGGGGTTCTTCTGGGCAATGTAGACTTGAACGACCTCGCTTCCGTCAATGCTGCCAGTGTTGGAGACATCAACAGACACGGACAGGGTCTCCGAAGTCGCAGAGACCTCGAGGTTCTTGAGCGCAAACTTCGAGTATGACAGACCGTGGCCAAAGGGGAACAGCACGTCCTTGGCAACCGTCTCGTAGTAGCGGTAGCCAACGTACACGTCCTCACCGTACAGGGTGCGGCCGTTCTCGCTGCGGTAGTTGAAGTACGCAGGGTTGTCCTCCACTTTGTGAGGCCACGACAGAGGCAGCTTACCGCTGGGGTTCACGTCGCCAAACACAACGTCAGCGATACCGTTTCCGGTCTCGTTACCACCATACCAGGCCTGGACAATGGCGGGGACACTAGCGTGCCACGGCATGGCCACGGGAGTTCCCGACTGGTTGACAACGACGGTGTTGGGGTTGACAGCCATGACAGCTGCCACGAGCTTGTCGACGTTGGGAGGGTAGTCCATGTGGTCACGGTCGTATCCCTCGGACTCCCAGTCCAGGTTGAGTCCAAGGGCCAGCACGACCTGGTCGACGCTCTTGGCGATCTCGACGGCCTCGGCAATGTCGTCCTCGATCTTGGTCTGGCGCTTGTAGCCAATGCGCAGACCACCACCAATGGTGACTCCGCTCTCAATGGCGATGCGCGAAGTCACGGCACTGCCGAAGTAGACGGCAATCTTGTAAGTCTTTCCAGCCTTGAGCTCGATAGAGCCGGTTTCCTCGATAGTTCCACAGTCAAAGAACGAGTTACCCTTGGTCTGCTTCTTCTCATTGTCAACAATGAGCTTGTCGTCAACGTACAGAGTAGCAGTACCAGACACGACGAGTCCAAAGTCGTAGACGCCGTCCTTCTCGGGCGTCAGGTAAGCCTCGGCGTCCACGTAGAAGGCCTTGTCACCGTTGGGAGCAAAGTCGGCCATGAGCATGTACGACTCGTCGAGGTAGCGCGAGTCTAGCAGCTTACGCTCCTTCTCCGAGTGATGAGCATCGTATGAGTTGACACGGAAACCAGGGCGGCCCTTCTCGTCGACAAGGTCCTTGCCAATGAGCGGGAGCTCCTTGAAGGTGTTGACACCAAGAGCGTAAAGAGGCTCCGAGGCCGTCTTGGCACTGATACCATCAAAGGGCGATACAGCGTAGTAGGGTCGCAGCGAGGCCGAGCCACCACCGCTGAGCGTCGTCACCTTAGCGTTGGGGCCAATGACGGCAGTCGTCTTGGACTTAGACAGAGGCAGCACGCTGCCCTCGTTCTTGAGCAGGACGGCCGAGTCGGCAGCGATTTTGCGCAGCAGAGCGCGCGTCTCGGGTGTGTCGCGCGTGATCTCCTCGCCGCCCTCGGGGACACCCGACTCGGTGAAGCACTTCTGCACAAACTTGAGCACCGAGCGAGCACGGTTGTCAACCTCGACAAGTGACACGCTCTTGGTGATGACAGCTCTCTCGAGGAGAAGACCACGCCACAGAGTGGGGCCGGGCATCTCGAGATCAAGACCAGCAGCGACACTGTCGCCAGTGCTGTAGACGCCGAACCAGTCGGACATGATGAGTCCATCCCACTTCCACTCGTCGCGGAGCACGTCCTTCAAGAGCTTGGGGTTCTGCGAAACGTGAGTGCCGTTGACCTTGTTGTAGCCGGTCATGATAGAGCCTGGGTTGGCGTCGCGAATGGCAAGCTGGAACGGCATCAGGTAGATCTCACGAAGTGCACGCTCAGTGACCATGGCATCAACAGCGTTACGCTCGTGCTCCTGGTCGTTGCACACAAAGTGCTTCATCGTGGTCTGGACACCGCGGGTCTGGATGCCGTTGATGACGGCCGCAGCGCTGAGACCGCTGAGCACGGGGTCCTCGGCAAACGACTCGAATCCACGGCCACCAAGCGGCGAGCGCTGCATGTTGGTGGTGGGGCCGAGGATCGTGTGCACGCCCTTGGCCTTGGCTTCGTCGCCCATTGTCTCGCCAGCTTCGCGGAGTAGCGGCTGGTCCCAGGTGGCGCCGAGGGCGGTTCCGCACGGGAAGCACGCAGCGCGCACTCCGTCAAAGAAGCGCGTTCCACGAACACCTGTGGGGCCGTCCGAAGTTCGCAGCGACGGGACGCCGAGGTGCGGGAACTCGTGCGTGTGCCAGATATCCTTTCCAGACAGCAGACGGCACTTCTCGGAAAGTGTCATCTTGGCGAGCACCTCCTCGACGTCAAAGGGTGCCTTCGCCAGAGGCTTGTAGTCGTCGGTGTGGAATTGCGACTTAGTCATGGTGTGTGTAGGATCTGTGTAATGTGAAGACCTGTCGACTGGAGAATGAGAGGGGAGCCGGGGTATTTAACTTGAGGGGCGCTGTTGCTTTTTTGGCAGATGCTGCAGGCCGGGCATTTTCAGGGGAAGCTGATTTACCCCCACCTCGCGAAGTAAGCCCGAGAGTCCCCGCAGGTGTGGGGTACCAGCCGCGCAACGTCAACGCCGCGCCGATCTGCGACTCCGCTGCAAACCCCGCCAGGCCAGCCTACAACACTGCAACATTACAACACTTCAATAATAGGCATGGCCTATGGAGAAGCATTTTACAAGTCGAATTATATGGCTGCTTGCTCTTCCTCCACTTCATCTCTGTGTTTCTGACCCGCTGTCTGCTGCTGCAGCTGCACCCCGGCATCCCCATTTGGGTTCCCCGTTTGGGTTCCCCGGATCAAGTTAGCAGCCGTGTCGGCTAATTCATATCACCCAACGGGTAATGCCTGCGAGCCGGCATTGCAATGACCCGGACCGCCTAAACTGCGCGTCCCTTAGCTAATCAGACGCAGTGGAGGCTGGGTTGCATTTCCCGCCAAGCTTACAAATCTCATTCTAGCACTGCCCATTTACCTGGCATTAACAGGCTAACGTCAGTTTATCCGTGATTGAGACAGGGTGAATAACTGGGGTCTCCCCGCTATGTCTCCACAATGCACCTGATCTACCCCACTCGTCATTGGTTCTGCACGGTTCGGAGTTTAATTGTTTCCGGTGCACTGGCATGAATACCCGCGGAACCCCGCAGTCCCTGCTTCGCCCTGCCGTAGGGTCTCACCGAGATCTCCACATTTCCTGCAGTCGCAGTAAGTGATTTTACGACCCTGCCATTGTGAAATCCTCCACTTGCGTAATCCTGCTATTCATATGCTTCAGTTCTGATTCTGCACATTCCTGTCATTCTTCATTATTTTGGAATCCTGTTATCTAGCTTTGTATCCCTCTCTTCTCTTTATCTTCAATCTAACTCCCCTGCTAGTCCCGTGTTACATGCTGTACCCTGCCCTCTACCTCATACTCCCGGTACTCCCCGAATCTCCAACCCCGCCATTTAAGGTTCTTTAAGCGCTGAGAATCCATCATGTATGCTGCATCAACCCCACAATTATGAAAATATATCCGTCAAGGCAAACTGGCGCGAACCTGGCATGGCCCCAAGTGCCCTATAGCTCTGGCATGCGCAATGCCAGCCGCGACTCTCAGCTATGATGTCAGTGCGCGGCTGTGCTTACCCGGCCCCATCGACGCCCGACCATGTCAAGGCGTTTAAACAAGACAACAGCAATCGCGAACCTGACGTCCTCCACAATGGCCCAGATTTCGCAAGTCTCCACTGAGGAGGCGCCTGCCAAGCCTGCCGTGGCCACTGCCTCCAAATCGAGCATTGACGTATGTGCACTTGCCAATTGCCTCTGCCAGTCTAACCCAGCCCTTGCAATATGTGTGGTTTCTAGGTGTGTAACGCGAGTCAGTCGTGACAGAATGGTGGCAGGTTCTGCTTCGACGGCAGTCCCAGAATGCCACCTCCATAATGACACACGCACATTCAACGTACTAACCCAGGTCACATCTTGACGTGTGTCGGAACAACCATCGAGATCGCTGCGCACCTGCTCTTCCAGGGCCATCAGTTTTGGTCGCTCGTCGTCTACAGAGCCACGTTCGTCATCATCGTGCTCACGTACTTTCTGAGCCTTCGCAAGAAGCTACTCGGCCAGGTACCTCATTTCTTCGCCCTCCTACCCATCGACACCTTCCAGTACGGTCTTTTGGCTGCGCTGTGGCTCGTGTCCAAAAGCCACGGGCTCAAGCTGATCCCCTACTTTGTCTACTCGATCCTGCAGTCGGCCAACTTCATCTCGACCAAGATCATGCCTGGCTCGAGTCTGGCCTCACTCATTGACTCGCTCGTCGCCAAAAACAGCTACAATGCTGAGCGTGTCGTGTCGTGGTCGTCGCTGCTGCTCGTCCCACGCCTCGTCCTCGACGTGCTCATGATTCGCTCCGGCGCCTTCATCTCGCTGCTCGCCTACCTGTTCTTCTACCGTATCCGCGTCGAGTACTCGCCCATCACGAAGAACACTCTCCATGATCTCGAGGACATTGCTGACAAGCTGTTCTCGAACCCCAAAATGCCTGCAAAGGTCCGTGACATCTGGACAAAGACCAAGTGGAGCATTGACCACTATGGCAGCCACGAGTTGAGTGCTCTCACCGCCAAGCCTGCACCTCCTAAGGCGGATTCAAAGCCTGGCCCCCCTCAGACCAGACCCAGGGCCTCCACCAAAGAAAAGGCTCGTCGTGGCTCAGATCAGGATCTCTTCCTGAAGTAGAATGGTGCTGGCCATTCTGGTCGCATGGCCTCTAGCAGGCTTCTGTAACACAACAGCTCTGAGCATAGCTCTGTAGCAAAATGGATATTTATGACTAGTGTCGAGTATTTGTCAAGCAAGCGCCAATGACTTGTCCACATGCATTTATCTATCTATTACGACGTCAATTCCTCCTTCAGCGCCTGTAGTCTATCCCATCCCTTCGAGTCTTCCCAGAAGGCCTTTCCACGGCCCATGAGAAGTCGCACACAAGATCGCGCTTTGAACTTCCAGTCCTTGCAAACAAGACTACCCTCGCCAAATTTGCCTTCGAGCGGTCCAAAGTTGATGTACGCATCCACGAGGTCGCCGCAAAATTCGACTGCCTCGTCCCAGACCTCTTCGTCAGACTCCAACAGCGGTGTGTGCGTGAAGATGCGGAATCCCTTCTCGTAGTCCTCAAGAGCAGCCCACGGAACCCGGCTCCAGATGTGAACTCGTGCCAGCAGTTTCCACAACCTGGGGTTGGCGGTGATAAGTGGTGCGACAACGTTGACGAAGAGGTCAATGGCTGTCTTTTGAAAGTGGCTCGCAGTGGCCCCGTCATATTGCTCCTGCACAAGCACCTCGAGAAGCTTCTCGAGGTACTCAATGTCAATACACTTTTCGCCCTCTTTCTCTGATCGCAACGAAATAACCGACTTGAGACCGCGTAGAACCTCGGTCCACAGACCCAGGTCTGCTGCTACTGCCGTGTAGTTGCTCCAGATACGCCAGTCTTGCTTATTATGAGCAGTCCTAGATGCTCGTTTCAATGCGTTAAATGCCTCCTGCTTCTTGTTGAGATGCAGTAGGGCCGTGGCCAGGTTGCTCCAGCTCTTGGGATCGTCTTCGTCAATGGCAATGCATCGCGTGAAAGCCTCGGCAGCCAACTCAAATTGCCGAGTCTCAAGGCCGGCACAACCATAGATGAACCAAGCGTCGTTGTTTAGAGGGTTGATCTTGAGAGAGTCGTGTAGATGCGAAATGGCAAGATCAATGTTGCGAGCGACACCCGAGTTAGGCGGCGGTGAATAGTAGAACTGGCCCAACGAACGCTTCGCAGCAGGGTACTTGCCTACTTCCCACGCCTTTTCCCACATTTTCGGATCCATTGTAATGTCTCCAAGAATGGAAATGGCTCGAGCATCCTTGGGGTGCTTTTCGAGGTGAGTCTTGAGCAGCGCTACTCCCTGCTGTTGCTGCCCAACAGCGGCGTAACACAGAGCAACCTCTCCCCACATGTGCAAGCGTTCATAAACATCAATAGAAGACTTGAGTGCTCCTATAGACATAAACTTCTCGGCCAGCTTTGTATCCATGGCCCACTTGGGCAGAGGCATAAGCTGATGGATGTATTCCAGTCTCTTGGCAACATTCTCCGCACTCTGTGCGGCCTCTTCTTTAGGAATATACGATGCCTGGCTGTGTCCCAATTCTTCGACAAGACTCTGCATTTGCAGAACACCACGCTCAACGGTTTTGGCTGAGTCAGACTCAAGAATGCTTCGTGTCCATAGGGCCATGCTGAAGATGGACCAGTTGACACTTGACTGTGGGCTGTTGATTATTCGGCTCACCATGGCCTGTAGCTCTTCCTGGATGAGAGCATCCTTGTGTGGCGTACTTCCTCGGATTGCAGCCATCTTCAGCAGCACAATAGCCGAGTCGATATCTAGAAGGGCCATTGGCTTGTTGAGATCCATGTTCTTCAGCTCCTCTGGGAGCTCACTTTCGGCACTGATGTCGATCTCACTGTAAGTAGGTTTCTCCAAAAGAAGGTCTGAGTTCAGATCAAAGGTGTTTGGGAGCGACGACTCGGGCGCGGGAGCGTTGGCCGAATCAGAACTCTTGGCAAGGTAGAGCAGCTGCGAGGTCTCGTGCTGCTGAAACTTTGTTCGCTTGGCTTTGACACCGGTAAGAACAGACTGGAATCTCGAGTTCTCGACCGCCAGTTGTATAAATTTATCGCTAGCCGCCTCGTTGCCATAGACGATCCGGCTTCGCGCACACTCGCAGTAGAAACGAGTTCGAAGCTCACGCTTGATGCTGTCTTCAACGTCAGCAGAAACCTCAGAAAGGACGGACTCTGTCAAGATGGAGTTGATCGAATCATGGAGAGTTGCACTGGGGCTGTTGATAACAGACTGTTGAATAAGCTGGGCACGAGCAAGCCACCACTTGGCGTAGGGAGAATGCAACTCGGAGAGCATAGTGAGTGCTAGGACCAGCAGATATGAGTGAGACATGAGACTGAACGCCGGCTCACCGTCCTTTCCAAGTAGCTCGGTGCATGCGTCTGTGAACTCTTGGAGTTTGCTAGCGTCACTGCTTGGAATGAGACAGTCGATGTCAGAAATAGCCACGTTAGGTCCAGTGATGTTGGATTGTATGTAGAGTTGAAGACACGTCACCGCAAGAATCAGAAGACTCTCCTGGTCCTCGGGGTGGGCCTTAACCAAGGCTTCCGCCTCTTTCAGATACTCAGAGGCATCATTAGCCGTCCACCGGATGTCGAGGTCTGTGGATATGCGTTTGGCAACAGAAGCCAATTGTGCATTAACGACATCGGCCACCAGAGCGCCCAGTTTTGACTCTGCAACGCTCTCGGGCGGAGACTGCGACAGCAGCAGATACGCCAAGATCCGATTATCCGCAACCATACCAGCCCGTCTTACTAATGTCGTTAACTCCAATTTTTCAGGGGGAAAATATATATGTGGGTAAGGTCTGATCTATCTGCCCGCGTTAGTGATTTGGCGCTTCTTCAATGCTCAAACGAGACTTTCTGCCCTACATATTGGCATTTGTGAACGCAGCTTTCAAAGTCTTCTTCACACCGATTCACAATGCTCGGAGCTCCCAAGTCGCGGCTGCTGGATCTGCTGAAGCTGCGGTCGAGCATCTTCCGCACCTCGTTCAATCCCGAAGGCATCCGCACCGGTGCCAAAGTTCTGCGACGCTCGCTCCGTGGTGACCTCATCAAGGCTCACTACTATCCTTCAAACCTCATCCCGACACCCAAGAAGCTCAACGAGATGTTCCCCGACCTCAACTGCACCGACCCCAAGGAGCACCGTCGTCTTGCCAAGAACCTCGAGAAGCGTCGTAAAGGCAAGGCTCCTCCCAAGAAGCTCAAGGGTCCTCGTGAGCAGACGAAGGGCAGGAAGAAGTAGTCTGGCTCGAAGCTGGTTTGTCGAAGTCTGTCCTAAATGGCGGTTTCTCGCCGTCTTGTATATATTTTATGTCCTGGTGTGGTAGTGAGCTGATACCTCTATACCGTGACACTGGGCACAAGCTAATGATCAAAAATGCATATTGTAGATCGTACCTAGTACATAGATTCACTCGTCGCGGGGAGATTTGTCAGGGCGGGCCTGGCGCTTTCGCCGAGGACTCATGGACTTGCTTGTGAGGTAGCGAGGTTGAAGACTTGTAGACACAGTCTCGCTGGTCGACTCCAGCCTTCCTCTGGGACGTCCATTCGGGTACTTGGAGCTAGAGCTCGAGGCCGTGTTCTGGCGCGTCATCTGGCGGGGGTGTTCTGGTGCCTCGTCCTCTGGAGAGTTGGGCGCCGTACTGAGATCATTTTCGTCAAAAGGGTTCAACTTCTGCCAGTGCGCAGCAAACTGTTTCGTCAAGTACACCATGCTGAGAAAGCCGCGCAACTTGCTGAGGAATAGATCCATTTCAACCTTTTTCATGAGCATCTTGCGACGAAGGTAGTCATCAAGCTTGAGGCAGCGGTGATAGTCCATGCCCTTGTAGAGAGGGAACTGTCGCAAAAGCGCATTGAATGAGATTCCACGTTCAGGGTCGGCCTCGAGAAGCGCCTGGGCACAGAACAGGTCGTAAACGTGTCTCCGGTGGCGGAACTCGGCAGCAGGGAAGTTCCGCAGAACGCTATTCAAAGCAACAATGTCTACATCGTAGGGGTCGCTACCGCGTGCCATAGACCGTTCAAGGATCTTTGGCACAGTGTAGTTGCCATCGTAAATGCGAATGCTGAAGTATCCCTCGGTTTTCGCCAAGAACTTGTGCAGCTGCGTGGTGCGAATATAGCCGACACCATTCTGGTCAAACTCAGACCATGCTTCCTTGAACTTTCTGATATCCTTCTTTGTTATACGTGACGTGCCGTGGTGGAATACGTAGCTGAAGCTTTCGAAAATCAGCGACACAAACATGTTAACAAAGATATACATGGACAGGACATTCCAAGTGATGAAGAGGAAGTAAGCAAATGGCTTACTACCACAGTCCGAATTCGAAAAGTCGGGACCGTTAACACAGTAGGGAACATCGACCAGGTAGTCGCTGAGAATCTGGTTCCAACCTTCTCCGCAACTCATACGGAAAAGTAGCACCAGAGCCTTAGGCACTGTACGGAAGTTGATATTGTCCGTTCCATTTGGACCAATACGCGTAAGACCAAAAATCTGGTTAAACGCAATGGCATAAACGAGAAATAGCACAAACCAAGTCACCATCAGATTGACAATATCCAACAAGCTTGCCGACGCCGTTTTGAACAACTGGTCGAGGCGTCGGCTCTTAGGGATCCACAGCAACATCATGCCGACTAGCCCCAACTTCTGAAAGTTGTAAAAGCTGTACGATTCCGTCTCAGTTATACCAACTGATGTGAACGAAATCGATACAATGGTCACAAGAATGCCAAAAAGGTTCCAACGCCGGTGAACGAACTTGCGATAGCCCAACGCATAGAACTTGATCACCAGCAACAAATTGTAGATGATGGCCAAAGTCAGTAGAATAAGGCGCATCGCCGATTCTTCGTTGTCAGGCGCAGGATAATACTCGAGAAGAAGTAGGATAACGGCCACGCTCAACACGGCCGCCTCCACCCGGTATATCCATGATCGAGGGTTCTGAACTGTCCGTAGCAGATAGTGACGCAACGTCCCTGGTGTGGCATTTGGTGCCTTAATGGACGGCTTGGCAATCTGCAGTAACTTCTGTACTTCGTACCATGTCAGCTGTTCGTCTGTGAGGAATGCCGTACCACGAGTGGCCGCGTAGTTCTTGATGATCACCGACAAAAACACCGTCAAGATGAAAATGGTACCAACGATGTTGTACAGGATGGGAAATATACCATTGTAGCGCGAAGCAAAAGGCTCCGGGTTCGAATCGTCACCGGTGATGCTCATCACTGAGTTCAACACATCAACCCAACCTTCGAGTGAGATGACTTCGAACATAATGAGGAAGCTGTGCGAAAACGAATCGAAGTCGTAGTAAGTCTTTGTTACCGCTCGCGGTGCGTAGATGTCCCAGTTGAACGGAGTCGATACGTATTCATCGACACACTCACTGAACGGACCCACATTGCCATCTGTGCAAAAGGAGAGCTTGCCGGCAAAGATGTTGAGGCCCCAGACCGAGAATGGGAATAACAAACACAAGGAAATGATGATAGCACCGATGATTTTTCGTAAACCGACAATGATAACATTGTGAAATGTCTTTTGTGCGTTGGCACTAATGGAGAGCAAGCGTAAAGCACGGAAAGCCACAAATGCTCGCACAAATCGAGAAACATAACCTTGGAAGAATGCCTCACTGACGAAAGTCGCCCACAGTGATACCAAAACAATCAAATCAATAACGTTCCAGCTTGACCTTGTAAACGCATTCGGCGTGTAATGGAAACCGTCGGCGATGATTTTAATAGCCGCTTCGAGGAGGAACAAGACGGCAAACGTACCATCAGCGTACGTGATCCAGGTATTGGCCGTTCGACCAGTGGTCTGGGTCAGCTCCTTAAAATACAAAGGAGTGTTGACGCAGGAAGTCACAACCATAGCAATAGTAGCAGCGAAAAAGAAGGTCGAGAACCCGTACCAAACAACCTGCTTCGGATAAATGCCTGTCTGACGAGAGTCGTAACTAGGTTGCACAATGTTCTGACAGAACCGGCGCACCCGGTTAGTGGGCTTGAAATAGTACAGCGAAACGTCATACCTCGGATTCTCTTCGAGGTACCGGCGTTGTCGCTCCTCTTTTCTCGTCTGAGAGTTGAGGAAGTCCTGCGCAAAATCAGTAGCAATACCAGTGGGAAGACCGGTAATATCGGCAAATGGGTTCTCCTTAGCCTTCTTCCGGCGGCGCCTTTGGACGAAGCCACGCACTGCCAAGAAGCCCTTAACAAATAGACTTGAAGAAGCCTTCTTCTGAGGAGCTTCCACCTCAGCTGGCATCTCGGGAAGAATGTTCTCATTGTCAAACAAAAAGTCTTCAACAATCTTGCGCTCAAGCAGAAGGTCAAACACGTCTGAGCTTGTGTTCATCTTCGTCTTGGGCTGAGACTTTCCTGTGAAGTAGCCGCGGGCTCTCTTCAAACCCATTGACAAGTAGTCTTCTCTGTTCATGTTCATAGCATATGAAGATATAAAGGCCTTTATCTGCGCTCGTCGCTTCTGACCAGGTTTCAATTCCAAGTTCTCAGTGATAACAGCAATGAACAGGTTGATGATGATGAAGTTGGAGAAAATAAACCACCCAATGAGGAACGCTGCGAAGCAGGCCGCTGCAAATAAAGATGGTGCATATTCTGTGGCAGCATATAGGGTCGTAGTCCAGTTCTCGGTTGAGCTAATGGTATACATTCCGATGAAAGCGTTTGCCAAATCGTAGAATGAAACCTCATTAACCTCACCATCTGACTCGTAAGGGATGACACCTCTGAACATCTGAGCTGCAGTCAACGAGCAGAGATACGTCGTCAGCATGTAGAAGAGCGTAAGGTTGAAGATATTACGGTAGTTTCCCAGTACTCCAGCCCACAGATCGCGAGCGAACTCAATTGAAACTGCCACGCGGTAGAACCGAGCAATCTGAAATATTGTCAGCCAATTGTAAACCGTGGTGTGATTGTGAACGGGCGGCAGAACGATTATAACGTTGGCCACAGCAAGAAATGAATCAATGATGTTACTCTTGCTGTGAAAGAACATGCGCCAAACCGGCAAATATAGGCAGAACCGCAAGCAAACTTCAAGAAACAGAATAATAGCAGTGGCGATTTCCCACAGGTAAATAAACGTCTCGCCGCCATCAGACGCTGAGCCTGTCCGCGTGCACTGTACAATCATCGATGCCAAGACGACACCGCCCCAAATCTTGCCCTTTCTCGCATGATAGACGCGGCCGATAAGACTCTTTGGGCGAATCTCCACGTGTTTCGCGGGATCAAAGAAGTTCTGCAAGACCTTCCACCCGGCAGCTCGGGCGTTGCCGTCAGAGCTGCGTTCCATTAGCACTTCCTCGCGAGCTAGCTTGAACGACGAGATGATGACGGCAACGAGCAAGTTTGCAAGCCAGAATGTCAACACGATGATGCCGCAAATGAAGAACAGCGACGACACCACATAGTCAGTGTCCATCGTGTAGTACATAATATCGCTGAAAGTGTTCGCCGACATGATGACGAACACAAGCTCCAGAGCGTTGAAAATGTTGTCGAAGTTCACTGAGCCAGCATAAGGGTTAGATCCAGAAACGCACAAACTGTTGACAGGGCACGCAAATCCCTTCGCCTGAGGCCCGGGGGAACCGTCATCGTAAAGATACGGCAACCTTTCAAGGGTTACAGGGTGGAGGTAGCTTCCGCAGAACTGGCCGGTCGAGTAGTTCGCCTCGACACCAGTCGGATCCACCCAAATACAAGTTCGGCGAAGAGAGCTTTTGAATGCTTGAACACCAATGATGGAGAACAGTACCCAAAAAAATCCGATAAACACTACGACGTTAGAGAGCAAAGGTGCCGCCTTCTTGAGACCGCGAAGCACTGCCGAAGTTCCGTGTGTCAAGTTGAGCAGGCGCAGAATGCGAATGGTACTGATGGCACGTACTACGAAAAACTTGTGCTTCGCTTCAACGCCTGTGATTTGCAAGATAAGGGATATCCAGTAAGCAAGGACAGCCAAAAAGTCGACGCGATTCCAGCTACTGCGGAGAAATGCACGTTCCTGGGGAAGACGCGAATCGTCCTCGCCGTCTTCGCCGTCATCCGAACGCTTGAAGAAAGATGTGAGGCTTTTGACAATAGGGGCCGGGCGCATCGATGGCCGCGAAGAAATTGCGAGGGCCGACAATGGCGACTCTGCTCTTGTCGCAAACCCGAAGGAAACCTTGATGCGAGTCCATAGGGACGGCCCCTCAGCGGATTCGACGCGCTGAGAGTCGTCGATGAGGCCCTGTACGATGATCTTCATAGTAATTTCAACCGTGTAGAGAAAGAAGATGGCCAGATACAGAAAGTCATAAACGGACTGGCCCCACGGTGGAAACAGGTCGCCGTCGGGATGTTCGCCAAAAATGTTTTTAGCGCTGTCAACAGAGAGGGTGATGGTGTGTACCAAGATGAGAATAAATAATGCCGGGTTGACCCAAGGGCGATGCAATAAATAGTAGAGTCGAAGACGGAGAGGGGAGTCTGGCGGGAAGAACAGAAGAGATTTTCCAGCAAGACGAGGTTGAGGCGTCCTGTCAGGAACGACGCGCACCTTTGCATACATGTCGTCCTCATCCTCGTAGTCATCGTAGCTCGAGTATTCAGTGGGGTATTCCCGGATGCCAACCTTTGTGAAGTTGAGGCTGTCTGACTTGCCCAGAATGGCGGTTCGCGACTCGGTGAATGGCCGCCGTTTGTCAACCGAGTCACGGCGTTCGTAACGAATCGGTTCAGCGTCTGGGTGCACATCGTGGGACAGAAGCGACGGAAGGCCAGGAAACAGCTGCGCCGAGAACGCCTGTTCACTGTGCCGGCGAGGAGGTCTAGCTGGACTCGCGTCACGAGATTGTGAGGCATCGTCAAAGACACGGTTCGACACAAATGCCATGGCTCCAGCTAAGAAGCTCTGTCTATTGGATGCATGGGATGCGGCGGTAATTGTAGCCTCGTTTTTCGCTTGAGTTCCTGACTCTGCTCTATCGTAGTCGTCGCTTCTCCGCGGCATAGGAGACAGCGAGCGACCGCGCCGTGAGCTCCGCAGACCAGCTGGCGAAGCTGCCCGACGGGCCGGAGAGCCGAACGGCGAGCGTTTCCGGGGCGAGCGTGCTGAGACGGTCGGGTCATCGAGAGGCGGGATGCGAGGACTTTTGTCGAGTGTCTCTTCGAGGTGCCGTTCGTCGGTGAGCCAGTCTCCACGGCCGTCTAATCCCAGGGCATCGTCGAGGCCCTGGCGGAAGAGGTCGAATTCGCCGACCTGCTCGTCGGACAAAAGAGCACTGTGGCGGGACATTTGGGCAGACAGCGCCAGGGACGTGACTGACGCTGCTGGGGCAGAGCCTGGTAGTGGGGTGCCTGGGGTAGAACCGCCCAGGAACAGCTGCTTGCTGCCAAGATATACGGCAGACAGAGGTCTCTCTGGAGAAGCCCTCCGCCTCGAGTCGGAGCCACGGTTACGTCTACTGCTGCCTGTATCATCTTCCAGCGTATCGTGGGCGTCGTGGTACTCGGTGTGCGAGATATTGGGCGCCAGTCTCGTCTGGCTCGTCGCTGATAACGTCGGTTCCAAGTCGGACAGCTCGTCGAGCGAGACGTCGTCGCCCGTGAGACTGCGGGACCGGGTGGGCCGGTCCCAGGTCTTCGGCGGCTGGAGGTGGTGCGAATCCATCGAACACGCCCGCGCCGACTCAAAGTTAGGCTTTTCGGGTGTTATCTAAGATGTCCAACTGGGTTTAAATTTAACATCTGGATCTCACCTGCGGCAAGGGCCGAGCGAGGCTGTGTGGGGTAGGGGGCATGCACGGGCCGACCGAAACGGGATTAAAGTGACAACAGGGGGAGACAGCGGAGGGACGAAGAGAGGTCAGAAAAATGGCCAAAGAAAAGGAAATGAGTAGAGAGTATGAGTAGTAATTAAATGGGATCAGACAAATATGTAATCATGACTCCTGTTGTGGCGATTGGCGTGTGTTGGCGCGTCGTATTGACCATACCCTTCCATTTAATGACGTATCGCACATGCATGAACCCGAGATGCCAGCGAGGATAGCCAGAGCCAAGATAGATTGGCATAAGCGGAGTTGGATCTCAGGGTGTGATGGGCGGTGGAGTGGAGTCCAATTGCTGGTGTACGGGGTGTAGGATGTTGCAACGGTGTAGGTATTCGGGTCTGATGAATCTATGTGATGGTTATTTGACGTGCATAAAATATGAGGAATGAAGGCTATGGCAGAAGTGTTCAACATGTCGGGTCAATTGCGTGTCAAACAGGTACTGACCAAACTGGCAAGGTCTCTGGTAAGTGCACTATCGTAAATTGATATTCAAATGTTTGAACTAGAATACCCAGAGAACTAGAGTAGTCGTCAAGCCCGGACTGCTTGCCCACAGGTTAGTGTTCTGATCTAAGCTCTCATCTGGAGTCTCACTTGTAGTTCTACATTGCATTCTCCATCTGAGTTCTCCACCTGTAGTTCTCTTCGTCTCTGCTCTCTCCCCTTAATTTCCCCACTATCCACTTCCTACTTCCTCTCTTCACAGTTTTCTAAATCAACAGACTCAGTACCAGCAGATCCCCGCATGCGGCGAGCGCTGCCGCACGGCTGGTTCAGGAACCAACCCTACAACCTGCCAACCGTGACTTTTGATCCGCTACTGCATCCTCGATGCGAACCGTACGGGTTCTTTGGCCGCTCGACGTCATTGCGCTCGAGCGCGCAGAGGACTATCAGCCCAGTCTCGTCATTGGCTGGAACAATGCTGACTCTGACCTGGTTGTCGTCACGACTCTGCCTTACCTCGATCCATCAGTTGTAGCGACTCTACTGCAACGAGACACGCTTCTCAAGGGCTCAAAGTACCCGAGCCCGCACATCTACGACCGCTGTGGGCTGCGTCGAATGAGCATCTTGGGGACTCTCAATGTCGACCACTCTATTCTTGCCAATTCAGTCGCCGAGCTCAAGGGAAACCCGCGTCGCTTTATGATCAATGCGCGACTTGACGACAGCATGAAGTACCCACAGCAGATCACAGATTCGGCATCTCAGGAGCATCCCGTCATCCAGACGATTCTGTTTAGTCCTCCAGACTCGCATCGCATGCAATACCTCTCCATATACCCCATTTCGCTGGCTCTGTCTGAGAAGCGACTCCTGACGCTCATCAGCGAAGAGTACGAAAAGACGCTCGTGGAACGGTCCCAGGGCAACCAGCAGCTCATGGACAAAATCGAGCTGCACTCGTTGCGCGACATGAGCTCAGCAGACAAGCGCAAACAGATCCTCAAAAATTGCATTGCCCAGGTCAACTGCTGTGTTGAGCTGGGCCTCATCATGCGTCGAAACGCGGCCATCGAGTTCCCGCGACTCAAGGCGCGCCGACGACGGCTGTCAATGAGCGAGTCGGTGCTCGAATCTGCACGCACCGTTCACAATGGCGTGTGGAGTGCCGCTGCTACAGCTTGGGACTCGGCCGTGCCAGCCCTCAGCTGGCTGCTCGTCACGGTACTAATATTTCTGAGAGTCGTGGCCGAGGGCATTCTCCGCGTGATTGAGTGGAAATCTGAGTCGTTCCCCTACGCACTGAAAGACATCTCGGCAACTGCGCAACAGATTGATCTGCGCCTCGAGCAGTTTTGTTTCTGGCCCGTGCAGTATCTCACTATCCGCAAGCGCTCAAAAGACTGGGACAGCAACAACGACTTCAATGTCGAGTACGTCCGGTTCTACAACACCATCTGGCTAGTTGTCAACGACGTGATTCTTGGCGTGGCCATTGGAGGAGTCATCATTGAGAAATCAGATATAATCGCCATTTTTCTCTGCTATCTCATAGATGACATCCTCGCTGTCAGGTTCAGGGAGAACATGGTATGGCTCATGGATTGGCCAGCAGGTCTTAAACTCAACAATCAACTGGCCGCCTTTTTTGGAGAGCTCTTCTTGTTTGTGGTGATGTTTTGGGCATCGGTGCTCAGTGCGTTGAGCCCTTACTACGGCACTATCATCCGCACCATTGGCTTTTCGGGAGTTCTGGGCCTTACACTGTCCATATCGATGGTGTCGGATCTCGTATCGTTCACGACGCTGCACGTCTACGCGTTCTACGTCGCGTCGGCCCGCATCTATCACTTGCAGCTTGTCATTCTCAACTCGCTGTTCTTGCTGTTCCGCGGCAAGAAGCACAATGTGCTGCGCAACCGTATCGACTCTTGCAACTATGAGCTCGACCAGCTGCTGATGGGCACGATTCTCTTCACAGTACTGCTGTTTCTTCTACCTACAGTGCTGGTGTTTTATTTATTCTTTGCCTTCAATCGCCTCGTCATTGTCATGTCGTGTGCGTGCCTCGAGTCAGTACTGTCGTGCCTGAACCACTTCCCGCTGTTTGTCATTCTACTGCGGTTCAAAGACCCGTTGCGCATTCCGGGCGGTATTCGCTTTGAGCGGATCGGCAAGGACGACGCCATGATTCTACGCCCAATACCTCTTGGGTTCCAGCACATCTTCCACCAGTATAACATTCTCGGCGAGCGGATGCGCATGCATTACCTGTCGTTCCAGGTCGTGAGGCATATTCTGTCGGGTCAGTTTGTCCCCATTCCGAGGTCCAAGCTCTATGTGCTACTGTACTCGATGCTGCCGGAGAAACGAGTTGGCATCCAGAGCCTGATACAAGCGCTTCGGGCCAAGAATGCCTAAATTGCATGTAGCGCATGTCATGTATTAGTACAGTTGCGTATGTCTAATTTTACACGTTTTGTCGTGCTGCATAGGAGTCAGTCGAGTTTCACCTTAGCAAAGCCAGGATCAGTACATTTGGCCCGACTGAGCACTCGGGTAGAGAGGTCCACGTATTACGGCTTAAGCCTTGTTGGTGGTAGGAAGAACAGCCTCCTTGAGCTTCTGTTGGCTGACCTTGGCGACGGCGTAAACAATACCGGCCAGGAAACCGAGGAAGATGGCCGAGCAGTTGGCAAAGGTGACGGGAGTGTCAAAGAAGATGAGACCCGAGAGGGCCACGGGCAGCTTGTTGAGGGCACCGACCATGGAGTAGGTGGTAGAGGAGGTGACACGCACGCACCAGCCCGAGGTGTACGAGATACCAAGGGAGAAGAGACCCGACAGAATCATGATGGTGAAGACGGTGGAGCGCGTGTCCGGGGGGAAGTTGCGCAGCACGTTCTCCGAGGACCAGTCCTCAAACAGAGCCGAGCCAACCAGCAGCACGGGGATGGACAGCAGGTTGTTGTAGAACATGGTGTCGAGGTCGGTGAAGTTGGTGAGCTTAATGCGCTTGCGCAGGAACAGCACGAAACCGGCGTTGGACAGGCAGTTGGCAAACATCCAAAAGTAGCCGAGGTTGAAGTAGGTGACTTCGCCAGTGGCCGTGGCGGTGGAGGCGATGTCGGCCCAGGCAGCAACGACGGACGAGAGCACAATGAGCAGGAACGAGCCGAGGGTCATGGGGGTGACGGAGCCGCCAAACCACAGGACCTCACCGTAGGCAATGAGGATGATGGTGACGTTCTTGAAGATGGTGTAGACGGGGATGGACAGGTACTGCATGGCCTTGGAGGCGGTGTAAATCATGAGCACGAGCAGCACCGAGATGGGGAACCACTTCTTGGCCTCGGCCGAGTTGTAGGTGCGGAAGTTGACGATGCCGGCGGCCTTGAGGGCCAGAATCACCGACAGACACACAAACGACTGCATGGCCAGCAGGATACAGTTGAAGTTGAAGTATCCCACCGACAGCACGTACTTGTTGGTGACGGTCATCATGATGGACGACAGGCAGTAAGCCATGACCGCGATGGGCGGCGAGTTCTGCAGCGACACGACACCTTCAGCCATGATGAGACGAGGGCGAGAGGAAGAGACGAGATGAAGAGACGAGATGAAGTGTACACTACAAGAGTACACGAAGAGAGTACGTGACACGAAACCGGTCTAAGGCCAAATGAAACAAATCACACACCAGATCACTTGCGCTAAAAGTCGCGAGTCGACGAGTGCAATCGAGAT
Source organism: Sugiyamaella valdiviana (assembly GCA_030570555.1). NCBI lineage: Eukaryota > Fungi > Ascomycota > Dipodascomycetes > Dipodascales > Trichomonascaceae > Sugiyamaella > Sugiyamaella valdiviana. The sequence goes on from JAJLWF010000002.1 coordinate 1,806,715, forward strand.
GCAGTCAAAAGTCAAAGAATCTACGTGTCGCTCGAAACAGCCGTTATCTTTGTTGGTGCCTGAATAGGGCTGGTAAAAAAAAAAACCAGATCTGCACGCGCGTCAGCCTGCGTCCTGCCCACCGCCCAACCAGCTTTGACCAAGGTTTAATATGGGAGACTTGTATGTTACATAGGCAATGTTGTATATGAGTCCCGCATTTTAGCGCGCCTGTCTTTCGTGTGTTTCTCTTTCGTATCGCCGCCTTTGAGCCGGCTGCTGGCGGTCCGGAACCCGACTGTCAGGGCAGGGCGTGGATGCGAGGTTGGGATCCGAGTCCCGTTCTGGCTGACGCGTTCTGGCTGGCCGGAAAGGAGGCTACTGATAGGCCGAGGGCATGGTAGATGCAGCAGGACAGGAGAGATGTGCGAGGAAATGTGCGTGCCGGTTGTTCTCCGCGGTTGCTCCGGCGTGAAGCCCGTAGGTGAAACCGTAGGTTGCTAGGCTCGTTAGTGCCAGGTGCTAGTTCAATTGGGCCACGTCGTATTGGTCGTACCAGTGACCGCCAGATCATTAATGTGGAATAAATTGATTAACATCAGGAATTAACCAAGGCAAATAAAATAAGCCAACCGTTGATTAATAGTTAGTAAATATATTGACATTAGTTACTAGTCTGTGCTGAGGAGCTTGTTAGTAAGTTAACTCAGCAGTAACAGTTCTAGTATAACCCCTACCAGTATAACTTCCAGTATAACTCCTACCAGTATAACTCCTACTAGTATAAACAGTCTACTATCGTAAACTCTGCTTTCTCATATTCTACCTTCATACCATTCTACTTTATTCTACTTTATATTCTACTTCCTCATCTTTTACACATTGAATTGAATGCTTAGGCTGACATGACACTGTGGATGTTGCAGGCTGCACGGCTGGCTACTTCTCGGCATTGACACTTCACGATACTACAGTAACACCACTGGAGGCATGTCCAACATCAATGTGGACGGGCGCACATGGCAGGACATTTTCGCCCACCACAGCGTTGCTGACATCTACACGCTCAATGGCGAGCTGGCGTCGCGAGCCGGCAACAAAAAGCTCGAGCTTCGCCAGCTCGTGGGCCAGCGGTACAAGGATCTGCTGCGCACGTCGGATCGCATCACGCAGATGTACGAGACTGCCACGGCTCACGACGCGGTGCTCACGGAGCTGTGCTCGGTAGCGCACTACGCGCGATGGGCCAATGACGACTCCAATGTCTCCAAGTTCTATGCTGACGATACAGCTGAGACCCGCAGTATAGCCGTCGAACAGCTGCTCAATTCGCTGCTCCAGCTTGTGGCTCGTCAGCTGCCGCTTGAGGACGGAAACCTCGTCGTGGCTCGCAGTCTGTACCTGTGCGAAGTGATTCTTTCGAGCCATTCATCAGACAGTGGTTTTGAAAGCAGGACGGCCAAGTACCGTGACATGCTTCTGGTGAAGCTCAAGGGCCAGCTCCTGAAGGGCTCTGAGTCCGCTGGCGCTACTGAAGCTTTGCACCCGGTCAACCTGTTCCTTTCATACATGATTGTTGAAAAACTGTCGCCGCAGCAGGCTCTGGCGAATTTCTTCTCAAGCCGCCAGGCGGCCATCAACTCGGTCATATCGGCACACCCGTCTGCGGACTCGCTTCTTGCGTGTGTTCGCATGACTGGATCGGCGCTGGCCATCTCTCATCAAGCATACAGCCAGAACCAGCTCCACCGGCTCGCAGCGCAACAGGCTTCCGTATACCGCATTCTTGATTCCCCGGAGTTTGCCCAGCATCCAGAGCTGTTCAAGAAACGGACCGAGAAGTGGCTGCCGGACGAGGTTCGTGCTTCGCCCTGCCTGGCGGTCGAATGTACACAATCCATTGAGCACGGCGGCCGCAGTACGGCGGTAACGAAAAAGGCATTCACCGATGCCACCAACGAGTTTCTCAGCTCCGTCGTGCTGTCCCTCGCATCCTCGCTGGACGCCATTTTCTCCTCCATCTCGAGCCTTGACACGCTCATAGACCTTTACGCCAGCATGATTGACCTTCTCCGCGATACAAGGTCTCCCCGTGCACTACGAGGGCACAAGGTACTTCACGGAAACACCGAGACCGCTTGGTTCCACGGAATCTTTGAAAGCAAGTGGTCGGAGCGCTTCTGCCAGCTCGGCACCGCCACTATCCACTCGCTGGCAGCCATTGACAAAGACATCAACAAGGCCATTGACGGCTTGTCCTCATTAAACGGTGTGTCGGCGTTTCACCCGGACTCGAACTTGTTTGTCTCGCTCACTGAGTCGTCAATGGACTCGCTCTTTGTGGCTCTCGACGACATTAGCAAGGGCCGTGTTGGCGACGTCCGCGACCTAGCATACCGCTGTGAGACCTGGTACCAGGATGTCACAAGCATCTCAACGCATATCGAGGCTTACACAAAACTCAAGAGCCGCTACTCAGGCCCTGCTGCTGCTGATGACGCACCGTCACTCGACGACGAGGACTTTGACGATGAGTGGAAGCTCGCAGGGGAAAGGGTGATTGCGGAGCGATCAAAGGAGTTTGGCGATTTGGTGAGCACGCAAGTCCGCGATGTCTACGCCTCGATCCAGCAGTCTCTGGAGACTCACGTCAAGGGCAACAGCACGTCACAAGCAGCTGCATTTGTAGTCAAGGTTGTGCTTGCCCTTGAGGGCGTATTCCAACGCTTTGATCGGGGTCTTACTTACGACAGTCTGCTGGCTGACGGATACAAGCAGCTGGCGACTCATGCCAGACAGCTCGTGGCTTACTCAGGAAACCCCCGTCTGGCCACTGACTTTACTCTTTGGGACGAGGATCGAGTACTCGGCAAGTTACCATCCGCGCCATCGCTAACGCTCGTTGCGTCCTTGTCAGAGCTCACCCAGAAGGCTACGAGTGAGTTTGGGTGGTATCATGCATTGTGGAGTCATCCAAAGGCACGCGATATCCAGAACGCCATTGGAGAACGCCTAGCAGATCTGCTGCTTGAACTGAACAGTTTGTATAGAGAGGCAGAGGTAGCGAGGGACAGCAAGCCAGAAGCCAGTGACGAGGTTGAAACGGAACAAAAGACGGAGGCAGCTGAGGAGGCAGCTGAGGAGGGAGCTGAGGAGGCAGATGAGGAAACTGCAACAGCTGATGTGGAAGCAGCTGAAAAGACCACAGAGACAGTTGAGGAGACTTCAGCAGGAGACGAAGCTAAAGTGAGCCACAGTGCCGAGCCAAAGGAAGCCAAGGATATACCTGACGTGCCTGATTCCAAGGTTGATGAGCCCAAGGCTGATGAGGCAGTACAGCCACCTTCCAAAGAGGAACACAGCCTTCAAACGTACGCGGACGTCAAGTACGTCGAGGTTCTCTTTGAGCTGTCGACAGCAAAGTCTACAGCGCACGCAGCGAGCTCCAAGATTCTGCCTGACGTGGCCAAGCTCGTCGATGGGAACATTGTCGAGGCGGTTGCTCGTACACGCCTGCTGTTCTCACCGCTGGCACCATAGCATCAAATCATGAAATTTCATTCACACAGCGTTACAACTACAATCTATAAATACGAGGGCTCCAGTGGTTCTCACTGACCGAGCAGTGCTCAGTGGAGTTTTAGACAGCCCGATCATAAAGCCCAGAGCAGCAGCCAAAAGACGAGCCAAAAGATGAGCCAAAAGACGAGCCCGACAAATAAGCAGGCAAGAAGACAGGCAAGTAGACAGATTAGCATAAGATGAGCAATAGCTGTCCAGAAGTGAGTATCGTGCTTCTAACAACTGTTCCTCGGCTCTTTCTTCCCTTCACGTCTCATTGTGCCATCAGGCCAGGATCTCATTGTGCCCTTAAGCCAGAAACTCAAGCTCCGAGGCCTCGGGTTTTGAGTCATGTCCATCATGAGCCAGCTCGTCGTGCGCAGACTCGGCCGCGTCGTCCAAATGCCGCTCCGAGTCGGCAATCTGGCCGTTTTGAGTCGCGTCAGCGGATCCGTTGCGCGAACCACCGTTTTGGTGCGAGTCGGTACCGTCGTGCGCACCCGAGTCACTGCCGTTGGAGTCGCGAAGCTGGTCCTCGCGCTCCTTTTGCTCGCGCTCGGCGATTTCCGCTGCTGTGAGGAATCGGCCGCCCTGGCCTCGTGGCCGGCGCATCGCGTGCTTGTGCCGGCTCTCGTGAAGATAGGGTCGGCGGCCCCGAGCCACTTTGAGCGACTCGTCGAGCTTGGCGCGCGCGACTCGCCGTTTCAAGATCCGGTGGTACTGTTTGGCATTGACATAGAACGGTTGTTCTCCCTCCCCTTCCATGGTTGTGTGCTGCGGTGTTTAGGACCAACTGAAAAGAGCCTTCTTGTGTCGATTGTGGTGAATAGCGCGGGTCGTGAGGTGATGTCGTGTGTTGTGCGCCCTCGTGACAGTCTTCTTTTGAAACAATTCGTGATTCTTCTCAGCTTCGATCCCTGCGTGTTCGGTGCACAGGACTTTTGGTCTGCGATGTCGCTTCTTTGCCGGCGCGGCAGAATGCACCGATCCCTTCCTCATCGGGATATCCCCGACCCTCGGCCGGGCCCGGCCCCGCACCGTTTACAGTTTAAGCGCGCGAAGCTGAGAGCAAAGGGCGGGATTCTTTGGAGACAGTAGAATGAGGGCTGAAAGGCATCCAGCTATATATATTGAAGTCGCCAGGAAATAGTTAAGACGGCTGCGAACGACCGACTTTCACCTGATGAACCGACTGACCTTACCCGGAAGCATCAGGCACATGCTGTTACCCTGCTCTTGAGTCGGCGATGGGCTACAATGCCTGACGTCACTACTCCTCAGCTATGGAACAAGACACTTCGTTATGAAGTCTGAGTCGCCTTTGTCAATTAACAAGTTACCCCAAGTATCTGAATGAATCTTCTCAATTAAGCATATCGAGTACCGTTTGTCTATATCCCCGGCATAGTCATTCTGCAGGCCCCTCATCCTTAGCACGAACCATCTCACACAGCAACTGTGTGAACCTCTAGCTCTACAATTCCACTTCACTGGATACCTTTACCTTCTTCTTTTGCCTTCATTACCTTCACTTCTCTACCTTCATTGCATTTTATCTTTAAGCGTGCTACTTCTCTGATTTCTATCTTGGCTTTGGCATGCAGGGATCGCAGCATCGACTTCCCAATTAGGCCGGCAGCCCGCCTCTGGATCTCCTGAAACTGGCAGACCTAAAGATGCCAATTCACTGCCTGAAACGCCAGTTCAGCGTGAAGACTACCTGATGCTCTTGATCCGGACATGTTCACGAGCTCATGTGGCCAAGATGCCACCCAGGTGGCTGCTCGCCTCGATACAGCCGTCTTTGGTGCCTGCTTTAACCTCTTCTCGCCTGCTCCACTCGTCACAACCGCGGCAGATAATCCCAGGCGCTCCGACTCCGTTTGACGATCTGACGAGCTCGAATGAAGAAGAGGACTCAAAATCATCGAATGATTCGAAAAAGGACTCGAAGAACTCGGATAAGGCAAAGTTCAAGGACATCATGTTCAAGCTGCTCGAGACGGCTGGCATCATGGTGGCCTCGCTGTCGATGCTGGGCCTGGCAGGTTTCGTGTATCATCGGTCCTATAAAGAGCATTCGCTGAAGAAAATGGAGCTGGCCTTCACCGAGGGTAACCCAGCCTTTGAGCTGGCCATCCAGGGCCGTAGAGCTCAGACCAGTGACCCTGATCTATGGTGAGTACCCCTGACGACTAAACATTCTGTGTGATCGCCAGAGCAAGATCTACTGAGCGTACGACATCCGAGCATATGAGCTGAAGCATATGATCTGTTGATCTACTTGATGGGTCCTCATATTCCTTGGCTAACACAGGATCGTGAGAGAACACCAGAAACTGCTGGACAGTGTCATTTCTGGCGAAACTGTTGGCCGGTACTATCTTGTGGTATGTGACCAACACAAATCGTGATAAGTCGTGACGCTAATTCAGATTGGTGAAAAAGGTACAGGAAAGGCATCAATGCTTCTTGAGTAAGTGGCTCCCTATACTTTTGACCCGTCTAATTGCAGAGCCATGAGGAAGACAAACTCGCTGTGCTGCACGTTTCTCAACGCACACGCAGATCCTGAGATCTTTCGCATTCGATTGGGAAAGGCTCTCAACTTCGAGTTCCACGAGGACTATCTTGGATCGCTCTTTTCGATTCGTGGACCAAGAGACACGACTGCTCTGCTGGACATTGAGCGCGCCTTCAACACCCTCGAGACCGTGGCCGTTCGCCATATCAAACGGCACAACCGACCACTCATTCTAATCATTAACAGCGCGCATCTGATTCGTGACGACGAACAGGGCCAGAGTCTGCTCGAGCTTCTGCAGCAAAAGGCGGAGGCTCTAAGTGGAGCTGGACTGGTAACTGTTATCTTCAACAGCGACGACTACTGGCTGTACGAGCGGTTGAAGCAGCTAGGTACGCGCCTTGACGTGCTGACGATCAATGATTTCTCCCGAGACCAATCCGTCCAGGTGCTGAAAAGCACGCGGAAGCGACTATGGGGCGAGCAGATGACGTCTTCCCTCGGAAACGAAGTGTACAACCTGATTGGTGGACGTCCTCAGCACCTCGCTGCTGTGGCATCTCAGATCGACATGATCAAAGCATGTCACAATCTAATTGACAAGGAAAAGACTTGGTTTCTTAATCAGTGCGGCCTTTTGGGCGAGACCATGGATGACGATGTCATGGAAAGCGGTAAATTCTCCACGTCCGCCATGCTTCTGATGCGAGAGCTCGTGAACATTGACCGCGAGAAACGGGCTGAGGCTGCCGTGGCCCATGCTCTCGGCGAGACAACAGAAGATCCATCACTAGCAGACCACAAAGTGCCACGCATTCCCCTCTGGCGGGCGCGGCAGATCATGACTCGTCCCGACTACATTCAGCAATACGACAATCTCAACCTCTTCACACTCGACTCCATGTCCCGCGTCAAGGCTGACTCTGTCGTTATGATGCAAGCTTTTCACGAGGTTGCGTCACTTCCTGGTTTCGACGAGTTGCTTGAAGAGACGTGCGACCGGGTGTCGGCGATCGAGTCCCTGGGTCGAACGCGTGAGTTGGTAGCAAAGGATCTGGTCCTGAAGGGATCATACCGCATCTCGCGGCCAAATAAGAATGGCGATCTTGTGATCTCTCTGAATCAGCCCGAGGAAGATGACGGTGATGAGAATAATGACCACTACGCACTCGATCGCTCAGATGAGCGATTCTGGTGGAAGCGGCGTGCTGATAAGTTTCGCAGCCATAAGCGCGATGAGCATGCGGACAGTGACTTGCAGAGTACAAAGCTGGAACAAGCGACTGGAGTATAAGAGAGATAGGTAATACGTGGACCTTCCTGATTACGATCTGGAACTTGTAATCGAAAGCAACCAGAGGAGGTCAACCGGCTGCAATTTGAGTTCATATGCATTCATATATTCGTAAAGGAGTTCACTTCCCATGAGAGTCGACAATCGACCGGTAGCTCTGGCGAGAATCCACATTATACTTGGCATCGTCGAGCTCTTTGCGCTCTTGTTCGAGACGCCGGCGTTCTCGAATGCGCTCTTGCTGCTGTTTGTTCTTTTCCCGTTGGATCTCCATTTGCCTCTGTGCTAGACCGTCCTCGGTTTTACTAGCGCCGTCAGCGGAAACTTCAGCAAGAACCTTGTCTCGATGTTCATCGGATAGGACGTAGAATCGTGGATCGTGCAACACGGATTCTGGCAGGTCTGACGAGCTGGTGACGTTGCTTGCCTGAAGTAGAAGGCGCAATGCCTCAACTTGCTCAGACTCAGATTTCTTCTTCAGCAACGAGTACCCACGATATAGCTTTTCTTTATCCTTGTCGGCAATGTCGACGTCGAATGCAGGCTCATTGCGGTACTTGCGCTTGAAGTCGACGTAGAAGTACTTTGACTTGTACTTGGCTCGCACAAACTGCATGAATTCGACGACATCATCGTCCTGGTCGACTGTTTCCTGCTGCGGTTGCGTGCTCTTCATCTCTGCAATCTTGACACGAGCCCACTCGTTGAACGCATCTTCGCGCTCCTTAGTGGAGTCGAGCAGATCGTATCTGTCGTCATCGATCACCTTTTCTCGCTCCATTTCCCACGAATTATAGGGATTAACCTGAGATTCATCTAGAAGCGTCTGAGTTAGCTACTGCCAGTAGTTCAATGATAGACTCACCAGAAACTGTTTAAGCTTATCCACATTATCTCCCGCTTGTTCCTCCTCGAGATTATCCCAGTCAAATTCGTCCAAGACGTTGAGTACATCGGCGTCTACTTCGTCGTCTTCGTCGTCTTCCTCTTCATCCTCTTCTTCCTCCTCCTCTTCCACTTCCTCCTCTTCCTCCTGCTCATCGTCCCGCTCTACGGGTTCATCTGCCTCGACAATCTGGATAGTTCTCCTAACTGGCTCGTCGTCTAGCTTGAGACCTCGCGCTTTGGCTACAAGAACAACCAGTTCGTCCCGGTCCATGGCAAGAATCTTCTCTAGCAGGTCTGGCGGTGCTTCCCACAGCGATTGTTTTGTCTGTCGATTGTGTACAAACCACCGTCCAGATCGCAGGAACACCATTGACCAGTCCGAATCATCCACATCCCGCTTATATCTAGGTCTGTCCGGAACCTCACGAGGCCTTTTAGGAGTCTTCTTCGAGTCCCGGGGAGCAGGTATATCTTTGGGCTTGCCATTTTGGGTGGATGAAGCTGGCTTTTCAGGTAGATGCTCCTTTGCCGGTGACTTCTTGATCTGGTGTGTTTCACTCAGTTCAGGCTTCTCTTTCACCTCGACCACTGGAATCTGGTATGTAGACTTCTTGGTCGTAACATTGTAATAGTAATAGTGCCCTGAAGGCGCTTTATGCCTTGACCAGCCTGGAGGCAAAGCCGGTTCCATTGCAGTGGTGGTTTCTCCGAAGCTGAGACCGAAATATAGAGGTTAGGAACTGGACGCAACCGGCGGGTAAACCCGAGCAGATGACCCAATGACGGGCTAAAAAATGCGGGGTGGCTGCGGTCTAGGTTATTTAGGACCACTACAGAAAAACTTAAACTCACCCGTTATTTTAATTTTTATACCTCTCTAACCATTGCACGTTTGCAACCGACAACCCACCGCCTCAACGGACTCGCTTCACCTACTCGACTGTGCTCTCTCGTGCTCTCCCGTGCTCTCACCTCCTTTGTGCTGAGCAAATCTAGGGTCTCGGCATTGTGCGCCAAACCAGAATCTGTAGATTGACTCAACCTGAGCCGGGATCACAGCGTCAACTTCGCCTCAGCCTCGTCGGCATTCCTTCAGGCCATCCTCACGACTCCTCATCAGCCTTTAGGGGCAACGACATCCAGGGGTTGCGCTGCTTTAGCTAGAGCGGCCCCTTTAGAACTGCGCTGACGTCGCTTCCTTGACTCTCAGTCAGCACCTGTGACTCTTACATCGTACCGTCAAGATGTTTAGAAGAATAGCGCCACGGGGCCCTTCGCCTCCTTTGCAGGACATGGAGGTCGACCCTCTGACGCCCGAATCGTCGGATTCAGGCCGACCCTCGCCATCGCCTGCCATGCCTGTCCCTGTACCTGTGCCCGGCTCGAATCTCGACCATATCGCCAGTCAGCGGGCTCACATGGGCCACAGTATAAGCCCTCATCAGCAACAGATGCGCCGGGACTTGCTGCCGCCCCTTATGGTGCCAAAACACCGCGATGCTAATAGCCTGTCGTCGTCTGCTTCCTCGGCTTCTCGGTCCACTGGAGCTGCGTCGACACAAGCCTATGGATCTTACAACCCACCGCCTGAAATTGGTGCCGAATATGTGCCAGGGACTGTCGTGGGAAGCATGGACATGGCTGCATCCGCTGCGTCGTCAGGATTGCCCTCGCCTGCTAGCGACGACGACAACGATGACCTTCACACAATATCGAGCCAGAGACCTGTACCACTACCGTCGCGGTCTCAGTCTGACGTGGTCCCGCGGAGCATGTCTCCAGGCGATTCGATGCTGTCAGCGGGTCTCAACCAGACGAGACATCTCTCGCTGCGAGCGGCCGATTCCTCGGACCAGTACCTCCCGGATGAGCAAGCCTTTGCTGCGCACCCGCTCGCTAACGTTCTGTCGTCTCCGACGCTTGGCCTTTCTGAAGCCGATTGGAGGCGAATCCCGTTTAGTTCTCGCCGTAAGCTTGTCAATGCCCTGGAAACTGGCTCCCCTCTGTCAGCAGTCCCACAGAAAGACCTTCCAGATTCGCTTGTGCGCGTTCTTGAAAGTGCTCCCGTATCTCTTGCTGGTTCCGTCGTTGGATCGCGGGCCGGCTCTGTGACATCCTCCATGGGAGACTCAGAGCCGTCTGCCAATGCGTCGCCCATGGGCACACCCCTCTCCCCTCGTCAGACGCTTCGTCCCTTCTCGCGTCGCATGAAGGAGCGATCGGCTACCATGTATCCTGCCCTTCGCCACATTAATGAAGGAATTCCGGCTACGGGATTCCTTGGACCACAATTCATTGGAAACACGACGTCAAGTTCGGCAACCAATTTACGCCCCCTCTCTCGATCCACCTCTCTTTCGAATCATTCCTCTGACACCTCGGACTCGCCTGCATACCGCTTTTTGGCCAAGTTTGGCAACTCAGACGGTACCAACACCTCGTTCGAGGCCGACATCGACGAACAGGTGGGTGATTATGTGCTTGGAAAGATGATTGCCTACGGCGGGTTCAGTCAAGTTCGAGAGGCGCATGCCTACGATGATGTCAGACGACAGCCAGTTGTCCGCGCCGTCAAGATCGTCAAGAAGATCTACGCGGGCGAAACACCGGAACGTCTCGAGCGTGTACAAAACGAGTTTGACCACGAGGTGACCTTATGGAAAACACTTGACCATCCGCACGTTCTACGTCTACTTCAGGTAGAGCAGACACCAAAGGCAACCTACTGCTTCACGGACAAGATCACTGGCGGTACACTGTTTGACTTTGTGAGGTCGACACGGACGGGAAAGACTCGCAATCCTCAGCTCCTCAAGGACTACTCGTTTCAGCTTGTGACCGCCCTGCTCTATCTCCATGAGAGCAAGTTCATTGTCCACCGTGATGTCAAGCTAGAGAACTGTCTTCTCGAGCAGATCGGTGAGGATCGGTTCAAGGTCCTTCTATGTGATTTTGGCCTTAGTGACTATTACGAGTATGATGCACAGCTATCTGAAGGGCGACCTTTGCGTGCATTGTCGCGCGAATCATCACAGCTCACTTTCGCAGCCGATGGTAGCATCGACAGAAATATGACACCCCCTGTCATAGGGCCCTCGGAAACTTCATCTATTCTCAACCAGCATCGTGAACGCCCATACAAGTCCCGCTCAGACCTTGCGTCGTCTCGGCGGTCATCTGCTTCCGGAAACGGAGACACGATCACGAGTCGCGTGGTCAACACGCCACCACTTGTTGCAAATGGCTCTCGAGCAAACAGCAGTAACAAGCTGAATGGCCCTGAGCTTCTGTCTCCTGCCGCAACGCAATCATTCAACTCTACAACTGAAAATTGTGGCTCGATGCCGTATGCATCGCCTCAGCTCCTTCAGTCCAAGGTTCCCATTTTCGACCCCTCGGTGGACATGTGGGCCTACGGAGTTGTGGTTTATGCGTTGCATCGGAACCGACTGCCGTGGTCACACGGGTTCCCACCTAAGCTCACCCAGATGATTCTCGAGGGTGACTGGGACGAGGCCGACTTTGCTGCGCACGCTGGACCCGATATCACGCATATCGTGAAAAGATGCCTTGAGAAGGACGTCAGTTCTCGGGCGTCGGTAAGAGAAATTGTTCATCTGCCATGCTTCAAGGAGCTCCGTGCTCTACATGCTGATGCGCTCCGTTGAGGACGATACAGACGACCCTCCTAGTGATTTGCAGGACATTCATCTTTCACGAGAGAATCGCAGTTCTCTCCTTACGACCTAGCACTATTTATTCACGATTGTACTCATAAAAATGTATTTATTTTGCATTCATTACCGTGGTCCATTGATGGTGGGCGAAGCCACAATCTAAATATACGTCAAGTGGCTTGATTGTCGCTGGCCTAGCGATGAGTAGCGTCCAGAGCGTGGAGCCGAATCTAGACCTTGATAGCGACCGAGCATCGACTGAGGTCGGGTTCGAGATCTGCCAAGAGGCGTGCGAGTGCGTGGCTCATCTGGGCCAGCGTCGTATGAAAACGGGCTGCTGTAGCCGTGGAGGCGGGGCACAGACTCGGTTGGTCTTGGCTGCCAAGGCTGCCGAGCGGAAAATGACCGCTGAGGAGTGATTGTTTGGCGGTCGTGTACTTCTGGTCGATCAAGATCTAAAGGGATCCGGTCACAGTAGCTCAGCATGAACTCAGACAGTGAAAGAAAGACCTGGTCGAGAGCCGCAACCTGCTCCTGGGTCTCATTGCACACTTGTGAGGCAGCAATTACATCTCCGACAACACGCTCGAAACCCGTAACAAGGGGGTCGTTTCCACGAAGCCGTCGCGCCCGATCTAGCACCGACATGGCGTGTCGTTCAGACGGGCTCGGCTGAGGCGCGGAGCGCGAATAGGTAGGCGAATGAGCATAGGAGTACAACTGGCTCCGACGACGCGAGTGGCCAGAGTGGCCAGAGTGAGGTGCGCGGTCTTGCTGAGCTGGGTCGTATGGAGGTGACGACGACAAGTTCGAAAGGCGTGTGCGTAGAGTTCGCGGATGCTGGTGCGAGACCGAAGAGGTTGTCGACACACTATCTGTTGTGCTGTGGTAGTCTTCACCGACAGTGACGAGATTGTCCTTGAAACGCTCTGCACCCGGGGTACTGCTTGACTTTGAAGCCGGCGACTTGCCGGATGGTTGAGCAGCCTTGGCCGTCAAATCTGTATCGTCGAGAACAGGCATCTGACCGGAATTTTCGTGTCTCGTACCGGCATTTCCGTCCTCTCCCTCGTCCCCAGCTCGCTCATTCCCATTTCCGTTAGTCACACCTCCCTTCACACCTCTCTCATTTCCAACTTCATCTTCAGCTCCATCCGTCTCGAGCTTCAATTGGTTTATGCGATCTCGCACGGCCGTCAGCTCTTCAAACACTCGAGAGCGTCGGTGAGACCGTGGAGACGAGCTCGGATGCGAGCCCTGTCCCGATAGCGGCGTGGAGACATGAGATTTGGGCGTCAGCTCATCTATCAGTCGCGCTGGTCCATGGTCGTTTAGACCAGCTGGTTCTCCCCGATAGGGGGTATGACGGGCTGAGGTGGTACGTCGCAGTTCGGATCGAGAAGCGACGCCGGATCCGTAGTCATCATCCTCATCCCAGTCTATTGACGAGACCGAGTGAAGTACATGGTGTCGTGAACTGTCTGATGTGCCAATGGGTAGATGGCCCTTGCGATGCTCGGTCAGTGGAGGCTCAAACCGCAGCGGAGAGCTCGGATAAGCGGTGAGGGTGAGCCTTCTCGTAGCAGGTCGTTCTGGAGACGGCTTACCGTAGAGATCCAGAATGTCAGTTGTGTCGCCCGTATCGCCGTCAGTCGAGTCGTGACGGGCATGTCGGGACTTTGCCTCGAGCAGCGACATTGCTACCAGAGTCTAAACAAACACAGGAAGCCGAGCTTGAATTCGAGGGCCTAAACAGCCGCGCACGATCGTCAGGGGGCAGATGGGCACCGTTGGATCGAGCGTCTCGAGCGTCTCTAGAGCAGTCCCACGAAGAGCAGCGCCAGCATGTAGAAGCAGGTGTACACTGAAGGAACCAAGTGACCACACATCTGCTGCCCCGCCATGCAGACCCACCCGCCTGACTCAGTGGGCCCGAATTATAAGAGTGCAGACGTAAGTGCAGCAGGCGTTACTACGGTAGCATATAAGTACCAATCACTCAATGGAATGTAGCGTACCTGAGTGAAAGTGACGACAGTTGATACTTGCATTTGTAACTGCTCAGGTGGTTCTGGGTTATACCACGATAATCTCGTGTGGTATCGAACGTTAGTGTAATACGCAGTTCCAGCTCGCCTGAATGCCGGCACTAGTCGATGTTAATGGAGTAGTCCACTGTGTCTATCGCGATTCTTCCAACTTCCAGACTATCTGATTTATTCATTAATCTAAATACACCACATTCACCTGGCCTGGCGTGCCTCATTGAAGGCTAGCTATTACGCTGCACATCCCGTGGGCTGGGGTCGACGCGTACCCTGATCTCGCGACGGACTTCGTCTTTCATTCAGCACTAGACGAGTTGACTGTTTATATTCCATGGACTCGTCGCTATGGGCCTCGTTACTGAGCTCGGCGGCCAGCGTCAGTTCGGCGCCTACAGCTGGACTGCTTGTGCTTGGTAGGTGCTCAATTGAGTGTAAGTGCGCTCTAACATAGGTCCTGCTAGATGCCAGAAATCTGTCATTGCTCGCATTCACAAGCACGCCGCTGCTATTCACGGCGGACCCAGGGGCTCGTCGCTACCTGGATCTCGCAATGTCTCGGGCTCAAAAACGGCTCCGTCTTATCCCATGGCTCACGACTTTGGACCTGGATACAGCTTTATCGATTTCACCGACGAAAACGACGACAGTATTGCCAAACTCGATGTGTTCAGCCTCGACGAAGTGAGCGACGAAAGCAGACAAGATGCAGTCAAGTTCGCTGCCCGTGTGCTTGGCCGGTTCCACTCGCTGAACCAGAAAGCTCTCGTCGTCGTGCTTCTCGACTGGTCCGACAACAACCCGAAGTCCTGGGCATCGGGGCTCTCCCAATGGCTGTCAATTGTCCGAGACGCGACAAGCTCTCTTGATACGTCACAAACTGTAAAAGACATTCAGCACCGGCTACAGACCTACGCTGCTCCATCAGCAAATAGCGCAGACGGCCAGCCGGCCGCAAATGACGCTGTATCAAGCATTGAACTACCCCTCGAAGAAGGACAGTACGACCTCCCTCTCGGTGCAGACATACTCTTGGCTACAGTTGGAACAGAGCTGGTTGCTGAAACGGTCTCTGTAGAAGATCCGCTCGACTCAGTCCAGCAGTACTTGAGGACTGTCGGTCTAAGGCATGGTGCGTCACTCGTGTATCTGCCTTACACGCTCGACATCCCCAACACGAGCTTCCTTGACCTCTTGTCTGAACGATTGGAACTTTCTGTTGATGCTGATTCTCCTTTGGGGCGCAAAACGGCTCCGTCTGCGGTTGACAGAGCCGGCCTGACCATTCCTTCGGGCTGGGACTCGCGAGGGAAGATCCTCGCCGTCCGAGATGGATTCTCCATAAACAAGGCTTCTGACTCGTGGCTTACAGATGACCGTACTAGTATTGATTACTACGAATCGCTTGTTCCGCGTTGGTCTAGCCAGGCTGTATCTACCGACTCTGGGGCCGCCCATACGACCAAAATCGACTTCCAGCAAGTCCTTCAAAAGCACTACGAAACTCTGCAATTAGGAGCATCTGTCGCTCCCGCGACCTCCACGCCCACCAAAGCGGTCAATATTGGAGGTATCCAACTCGACAGTGTTGAAGACATGGTTCGACGAAGGAAATCCCGTGAAGCAGCTTCAGCTGCAAACACGACGGCCAACACGTCAACTGACAGCCTCCCTGCTACACCTGACCGACGCGCTGATTCTGCTGTGTCGACTCCTGGATCAGCACAAAACGAAGTTCTGGCTAACTTTTTCCAGCATCTTCTTAACAAGCACAAAAGTAGTCCCAGTCAGGAGTGACTGGTGACTGACTTCTGAGGTTTGTAATGCCTCTTATTTATCTCGAGCATAGAACTAGTTTCATATGATATGCATTATTCGTATCATCTAGTATTTTACATTACTCGGACTCGATGTCCATCTGCGACTCATCAAACGTTGCGTCCTGAACCTCAAGCGTTTCACCACCCTCGTGGAGAATGTCTGAAAGATGGCTCGGAACCTGGAAGTGCTCCTCATCAGGCAGCTCCTCAACAAAGGCAAAAGCGGCGTTTTCGCGCACAGCGCGGTTGAGAACCTGAGTTGCAACCGGATCCGACGGAGAAATGCTCAGTGCGTCATGACAGCTGCGGATCGCTTCAAAATACCGCTTCATTTCGAGGTTGACAAGGGCGATGGATGTGAGGATCGCAGCACTGCTGGGACCGGTGTGAGACACTTCCTCAAAGTATGAGAGCGCCTTTTCGAATTGGCCCGCTTTCCGATAGACATGTCCAAGGTTGACCTTGACGGGTTTCCATGTGCGAGGGTCGGCATCGAGGTCTTCGGATGCCTCTAGCGCGCTAAGAAGGAAGGCCTCGGCCTTGGCAAGCTCCTGCTTGTGATAGTGAACGACACCGAGCTCATTGAGAAGAAGCGGGTCCGATTTGCAAATGACAAATGATGTCATGAGGTACTCCTCGGCAATTAGGAGATTGTGAAGATGCAGATGCTGCATGCCAAGGTACATTGGTGGCTGGTGTGTTCCAGGAAATAACCGTGCAGCAGTTGAGTAAGCCGAAATAGCCTGTTCAAGTTCTCCCTCTTGGGCAAATGTATGCGCAAAGGCAATCCAGGCCGGTACATAGTATGGATTCAGAATCGAAGCTTTCGAAAAGTAGCGCCGAGCTTCGGTGACTTTGTCCACAGCCATGTAGTATGTTCCAACAGCAAGCCACGCGGCAGGTTCCTGGGGATAGTTCTCAACGACCTCGTGGGCCAACTTGAACAGCTTATTACGCGCTCCGCTTTCAAATAAGCAAGACAGGTAGTATGGCATGACTTCCAGTTTGAAGCTGTCCGCCGCCAGAATCTTCTCGCACACCTCAACACACTCTTTGTAGCGGCATTGTGTAAAGAGGAGATCGGCTCTAGCCAAGAGGATATCGGGATTTTCAGCTAGGCCATCGAAATCGCTTACCAATGTGTTGTCGGCCTCCCGGTATGCCGAAAGGTTGTTGTACTTGCCGAGACGAATCGTATAAAGTGATTTGACGAGCTCGGCAGTCTCGCCGGTGCATTTGTCGAAATCAAGGCTGCGAAGAAACTCCCATTCCTCCTTGGGTGTCATGAGACAGTTGGTGACCAGTTGGTCGAATGCTTCATAGCACTTGACATCAATCTTGACAGCCTGCTGATAGCAGTACTTTGCAAGCTCAAAGTTGTTGTGATTTGTGTAGATCTTGCCTCGGAGGAAACTGAGTAGCGCGTCAATGTGGATGTCAGAGGAGAGCAAAGGCGGGTTATACGTCTCAGTCGATGTCCGCTGTATCGATGTACTCAGCGACTGGATTGCCTGCACAGACGACCCGAGACCAGCGCTTGTGCCTTGGCTCTTCATGGTAACATCCTGGATCGTTGAGCTTCCTGAACTCGAGGCTCGACTTGACGGATCCGAGCCTGGACCTCCTACTTCACCGACGATATCAAGCGCATCATCCCATTTCAACATGCCACACAAACTCAGAGCAGCTACATACTTGCACACTGGCGAAGTCGCGAACTCGGCGCGTCGCCGGAGCACGTCGTGAGCCCTGGCGTAGTTCCCATCGGTGTAGAAGATCTGCGCTAGCCAGATGGTGTCGGCAAGTTCGTCGGTCAGTGCGACGATTTTGTCAGCAATGAACTCGGCTGTGCTGTACTGGTGACTACCGAACGCGTCGTGGCGCCATTGTCGTAGCCGGTCGACCTGTGAGATTGGTTTTGACGGTACGGAGCTGTGAAGTTGTGTAGGTCCCGGCGCCGGAATGAGTCCAGCCGCCCGAGCCGACGCATGACTGTGAGCGCGCAGTGCGGGCCGTGTCGCCAACGGACTATCGAATGAGTCCATTAAAGCACAGGCTACGTAACTGTGAAGCACAGAAAGGCGATCTATGGAATACTCCACACCCGCGACGTCGTGAGCCCTTTCCCTACTATCTATGTAGCGTAGGCAGTGGGTGGCTGACAGAAGCGATCACGCCGCAAGTAGTAGTGAGGGTAACTTGGTTTCAAGAAGAATTGATTTCTTTCGCCCTCTATTTGAATAATATTATTTAGTACAGACTTTTAACTGCAGTTGGCGTCGAGAACAGCGTGCTTCTGGCCATTTACCCCTGAATCTGCGCCGGGTAACAGGAGAACATCAACTTTTCAATATCTTGATCCCATCACTACTCAGGCTACTTCTCCAGTCAACAATCCACATCATGTCGCAGCTGCGATCAGGTACGAAGAGGCAAATGACTCGCCTTATGGCGATTGCCAACGGCCCCGGATCGCTCCGCATCAGTCCGCGCGTGGCCTCTCTTGAGATGTTCATCAAGAAGAAGACCACCCGTGAACAACGTGGAGCCAAGCACTTTTGGCGCCATTGCCTGCCCGGTGTGCAGTTCCACAACTCGCAGCTTCCTATCACAGTGCACAACACCGAAGCTGCCTCTACTGAGTCCACTCTGTTGAAGCTGTTTGTCAAGTACGCTGACGGCAGCGTGAAGACGATTCCAATGGCGGATCGATCACAGGATGAGATCCTCGAGGACTTTGTAACTGCCACGGAAGCCGAGCCAGTTCAGAAGTACAGCATTCCCCAGTACACTCCTGCAAAGCAGTAGATACTAGCTATAGCATTTGGCTTGAAAGTGGCTTGAAAGTGACTGAAGAGCTTGACTTGGACGCTCGACTTGATGGTTGACTCGAAGCTTGACTTGTACATATTAAGTTATTACCTCTACGGTCAGGGGTATCACTGATCTCTGGTGTTATTAAACACTGCGTGGTCATCGAAATGTATCTAATGATTTCAGTTAAATTCTCCGGCACGCACACTTCCGGCGGATTGATATTAGCTATTGTGTTGCTCGCTCTGATGTCAAGAAACTGTCAGAAGGCCATCGGAGAAATGCTACTACCTGTATACTCCAAATCCCAAATAACTTGCGCTTACGATTCGATTTCTGTGTGCTTCGCTCGGTATCTCCGTGGTAGACTGCCTGCCCAATTGGGACATGCAGGTCCATGTATAATGCGGGGGACCTGCACGCGAAGTCACAGGGACGCGAATATAAAACGGCCTTGTCGTCCTCCGTCAAAGGCAACTTCGTATTAATATGGACAGCTTGGATTGGGATTCAAAAGATATTGTACAGGCGGGAGCTTACATTGGCGACGGCGTCGTAGACGGCAGTGGCCCAAGATTCGACGTTCTCGATCCTGCTACTGGAAAGCCATGGATCTCGCTTCACAGCTGCACTGCAGCTGACGTCGACAAGGCCGTTGAGTGTGCCCAGACAACCTTCGAAACTTACAAGAAGGTACCAGCTCGGTCAAGAGCAAGGATGCTGCTCGAGTGGGACAGACTTATCCGCGAAAACAAAAACGACATTGCTCGCATCGTTTCTCTAGAGACTGGTAAACCGTACAATGAGGCTCTTGGAGAGGTCGACTACGCTCTAACGTTTTCATGGTGGATGGCTGGAGAAGCTGAGAGAGCTCATGGCTCGACCACACAGGGTGCAGTTCCGTCAAATCGCTATGTCGTTATCAAACAGCCGCTGGGCGTCGTGGGGTGCCTAACGGCCTGGAACTTCCCTGTAGCACTTCTTGTGCGAAAAGTGGCCACTGCACTTGCGGCAGGATGCACGGTTGTTGCCAAGCCATCTCCAGAGACTCCAGTATCGGCAGTGGCTTTGGCAATTCTTGCTGCTAAAGCTGGTTTCCCTGCTGGTGCCTTTAATGTACTACCTTGTGATGCTGAGCGAACTCCACAGATTGGCAGTGCCATTTGCCAGCATCCGTCGGTAAAAAAGGTCTCATTCACAGGAAGCACTGCAGTCGGGAAACTACTAGCAGCCCAGTGCGCGTCAACACTCAAGAAACTAACACTTGAGCTTGGTGGTAATGGCGCTTTCATTATCTTTGATGATGCAGACCTCAAGCTGGCCCTCGACTCGCTAATGGTGTGCAAGTTTCGCAACTCGGGCCAGACATGCGTCTGTGCTCAACGAGTATTTGTGCACTCCAGCATATACGACGCAGTGGCCAAGAAACTGGAAGCGCGCATTAAGTCTGACCTCAAGGTTGGTCGCGCATTTGACGCTGGTGTAACAGTTGGTCCCTTGACAACGGCACGCTCCGCTTCAAAGGTTGTCCATCACATTGAAGATGCCGTCACCAAGGGTGCTAATCTTGTGATTGGCGGAGGTACTCCTACTCACACTGACTCCAATGGCTACTTCTTTGAGCCGACCCTGCTGACCAACGTCTCAGACGCCATGGCCATCAGCAAGGAGGAAACATTTGGTCCTGTTTTGCCACTCTATCGTTTTGATACCGAATCAGAAGTGCTGAGGCGCGCAAACGACACAACCATGGGTCTCACCTCTTATGTGTTTACTCGGAACGCAGACAGAATCTGGCGCATGTTCGAAGGCCTTGAGACGGGCAATGTCGGCATAAACACCGGTCTGACAACCAGTGCCGAAGCACCGTTTGGCGGCTGGAACGACAGCGGATACGGAAAAGAAGCTGGCAAGGAGTATGCCATCAATGAGTACCTAAAGGTCAAGACAGCAACCTGGCAGGTACAGTTGACTACCGACTGAAAAACTTCTTGCTGCACAGATATCGTAGCTTTCAAGGTGAAAATGGAATAAATATATTACTTGACATTAGTATTGGCGCATCCTGCTGCTTCGAGGATCAATAGGAGGCGTTGGGCGTCCGGGGCTTCTGGATCGATGCGATGTGCGATGAGGGGATGGGGACCGGCTGGGTGCTCGTCCCCGTTTAGAGTCGTCTGCTGGGAGCTTTCGTGAGTCGCGTATGCTACGGGGTTCACCAGAGGAGATTGGTGAGCGGCTTCGGCTTCTCGACCGATCCGATGCGTGGCGCGAAAGATGTACACGCCGAGGAGGCGATCGCGTGCGCGACGGTGAACGGGAGGCAGATCTCGAACGGCGCTCTAGACGAACTGGTCTCACTGGTGAGCGAGAGCCGGAATCTGATCGTCGTCGTCGTCGATCTCGATCTGGTGAGCGGGAGTACGAAGATGCTCGATCGTTGGATCGAGAACGATTCCGTCGCACCGGAGAGCGTGAGCGCGAGTACGGACGACGGTGGCCACGAGCAGGCGAGCGAGAACGGGAATACGAGCGGTCGCGAGAAGGTGACGGCGTCTGGGATCGTGACTTCCGTCTGTACGCTGGAGACGGTGAACGCGACCGAGAGTCGTCTCTTCGTCGGGGCCGTCTCAGTCCGCGTGGTGCTCTGCGCGAATCGAGGGCCTCTTTCATTCGTCTGTTGGCCGTAATTTTGGCATCAGCGATCTCGTGCACTCGGTGGCTCTCAATCCTTTTCGGGGCGCTCGCCTCTTTGGTACTTTTCAGTTCTTCGAGCAGCTTGTGGCGAAGCTCGTCGACGCGGCGGTCGATCTCGGCCTCGCTGAGCTCAGCATTTTCCACCCCTTGCTCTTCAAGAGACTCGCGCAACTCAAAGCACTTCACTTCTATATTTCTCTTCTGCTCGTGCTCGAGAATCCCACGGTCGACTTGGCGATCCGAAATGTTGCGCCTGTCGAATCTGCGTTCTGCCTTATTCGCCTCGAGTTCAAGCTGGTGTCGGCGTTCGTACCTTCCAGATGAGTTCTGAGCACGCA
Organism: Sugiyamaella valdiviana; assembly: GCA_030570555.1. Classification (NCBI taxonomy): domain Eukaryota; kingdom Fungi; phylum Ascomycota; class Dipodascomycetes; order Dipodascales; family Trichomonascaceae; genus Sugiyamaella; species Sugiyamaella valdiviana. The sequence continues at coordinate 1,828,352 of JAJLWF010000002.1, forward strand.
CGGCCGCAGAGTTCCTCTGCACAAAGCCGTTCGTGGCACTTCCACGCGCAGTGGTGAGCCCAATACCGTTGTACGACATGCTGGCAATGTGAAACTAGTAGAGCTGGAATGCACGAAATATAAATTCCAGTCTCCATGCTTGTAAGCGCCGAATTTTCAGGGGTGCAGCTCACGCCAAATAGGCTCGTCCCAAACCCACTAGATCCAAGGAAACAGCATTTGCAATCACTAACTGAAGCTCATTTCTCGGGAGAAGTGACCGCAGAGCTGCGAGTGTGCTCTGTACTGTACTCGTCGGGGTTTGTCTTCTCAGGTTGGAAAAATGGATGCTCCAATGCCTCGCTCGCGCTCAGCCGCTTGCGGTAGTCTAGCTCCATCATCTTAGCCATGAGGTCGAGACCCTGTAGCATATCTTCTGAAAGAACGGGTGCTGGCAAGGCTGCTGAGGTGAACTTCGTCGGGTGATCATTAAGACACCACTCGATGACCTGGGCCAGTGTGTAGCCGTCTTCGTGGATCGTGGGGATGTCTGTCTCGAAGATTGATCCATGCAGCAAGGCGCACATCTGGAGCTTCTTGCGACCAAAGATCGTGGCAATCTCGATTAAGGCATCGTTGTCATCATCCGAGTTGAAGAACGGGAACCGTTTGCTCACAAGAGTGAGGAATATGACACCAGTGGACCAGATGTCAAGCTTCGTGTCTTGAGCTGCACACTTGAGGAGAACCTCTGGCGCGCGAAATCCACGAGTTCCAGCTCGATTGGCACGACGACCACTGCGGGTGTCGTCTTTTCTATAACCGCTTTGAGCGGGTTCGGCCAGGTAGGCCATGTTGCTTCCTCCTGACACGCACGGGCATCCAAAGTTGTGGGACGAGATCTCAGCGAGACCAAAGTCCACCAGCACACCACACCCGCGACGCACATCGTACAAGAAGTTGGTAGGCTTGACATCTCGGTGGATGATGCCGTTCATGTGTACAAAGTCAAGTCCGTGTAGAATCTGCTTGACATAGCGACGGATTTCGCCAATGCTCATGCGTTTGTAGAATGCCTGGGTTAGACTTGTGGAGACAATTGGAACTGTGAACTCACTCTGAAATCAGTGTGGGGAAAATAAGGAAGGACAGCGAGAACTTGGTCCCGGTCGCGGAGAGCAGTGATTATAGGGATGATGAAGGACGAGCCAGACAGCGTTCGCAGAATCTCGAGCTCGTTGGCAATGCGGGCAGGCGACGAAGTGACGTATATACGCTTGATGGCGACCATTTTTATGGACGACTTGCGGTTGTATCCGCGGTCCCAGTCGTTTTCGTACTCGTCGTACTTGAGGTCCACGCCTTTATACACCGAGCTGAACGTGCCCTGGCCAATCTTGTCGAGCAGATAGTAGTTTGACCTCAGTCCAAAGAAAGTGTCCTGAAGTTCCTCCATTTCTCCGAGAAGCTCTTCGTCATCGGTGCGCAGGCTCGCCAGGTACTCCTTCGTGATCGCTGGCGCCTCCTTGGGCGTTCTGGGTGGTCGGTTCTCGTTCACAATCGGCTTCAGCACTTCGGGTTCAGGCTCCACCTTGACACCATCGTCCAGATTCTCATCGCTAGCAACTGGAGACTCGCGAAGACGACCGCTACCTTCGTCGAGGGGCTCGTCGCGAGCGGGGGATTCACAGATAAGATCCGAGGGCTCTGCTTCTTCCGACTTGCTCGCCTCTTCGTTCTCCGCTGATCCGTAAATGTCACCCCGGAGAGTCTCTTCGTAGTCGTTCATCGGCTCGTATATGCTATCTGTTACTGCAGCATCCGATCCTCCATTCGCATCTGTGCCTTCACGTTCGTCGACTTTCATCTCGTGAGCGAATTGCGCTTCGCTCGTAGAAAGCTCCAGCAAGTGCTGGCCCGGTGTACCTCCAGGACCGAGACTCACTACCTCATCCTGGCTGTCTGGATCAATCAGGTATGCCTCCATGCCGTCAACAGAGTAGGGTTCAACAGCTTCAGACGATTCTCGGGGGTTGACGTAGGCCATAGCTCATACCTCGACTGGTAGGAATCAATGTTTATGCTTTTCCCCTGAGTCGCGACGCGTGCTAATAGTGAATATCCGCATAGACGCGGGATTCTGGCGAGAGAGCAAGGAAGAGGGAGAGTAGTCTACGTCAAGTAGTTTTATGAAGTTCGTGCACTCAGTGACACAATGGCACACGCAGGGGCTCCTTGAGTGTTCATCTCCAATCGATCAATGGAGTCATTTTCTTGTCGAGGACCGGCCAAAGGCACTTCCCCGCAAACTCCCTATAAATTTGGCCCTAACCCTATACAAAAGCCACGTAAAACTGAAATTTGGATACACGCGTCATCAGCAATACACATTAGTCGACATGAAGTTTGCCAGTCTTGCGTCAGTCGTGTCGGGTTTGGCAGTGGCTGCCGCATTCCCGCTTACTGTCAGGGTGCCAGCCAATGACAGGGAATGCTTCTATGGCCAGGTCTACGAGGAGGGCGCTATGATTGGCTTCTCGTACACCGTTTTGGCTGGAGGTTCGTTTGACATTGATCTGACCATCCGCGGACCCGACGGTGCCGCCATCTACGAGCAGCCCAAGGACACGCAGGGTGAGTTTGCTTTCACCGCCAAGACCTCGGGCGAGTACGAGTTCTGCTTCTCCAACGACATGTCGACCTTTTCAGAGAAGACGGTCGAGTTCGATATCAACGTTGAGTCCGAGGTCCGGGCCGATCTCCCTGCTCCCGTTGGCGCTGACGGTACCAACAAGGTAGAATCGTCTGTCACCCACATTGAGGAGAGCACCAACAGCCTGATTCGTCAGCTGCACCACTACAAGACGCGAAACAACCGTAACGAGTCGACTGTCAAGAGCACCGAGGCACGAATCTTCTACTTCAGCATCATCGAGGTTCTTCTCATGGTTGGAATGGGTCTTCTCCAGGTCACCATTGTCCAACTCTTCTTCAAGGGCTGTAAGTTGACCTGCTCCCTTCTTATATACCAACTAACCCAGCCCGAAAGCAGCTTGTTTAAGCCCGCACTCAAAAGTAGTAGGATATACAAAAGCTTCGGTGTTAATTCTAGCTGTCCAGTCCTTCAATGGTCGTCACTTTTAGACTCTTCAAGGCATGTTCAGCCAATCTAGAGATCCACCATTCGTCCACCTAACAATCACATCTACGATCACTCTCCCTCATAAGTCATGTATTGTACACCTACGCGGTACATCTGGCGATTCTATGCCGACCAGTACTGGTAAGCCTGGGGCAGCTCGACGCTGACGGGTTTGACATCCACGACCCGCTTGTCATCCTCGACCTCGTCGTCAGCTGCGGCCACGACACCTGGAGCAACCTCGGTCGCCAGCTGTGGGTTATCAGAGAGAACCTTGTGTGCTTGTTGCAGTGTAGCCCGCGACTTCTCGTTAAGACCACCCTCAGCCTCGGCAACTGCCCGGTTGAGAAGCTCATCAACCGCACGAGCTCGGCGGTGAACGGCCAGGCGGTCCAAAAACACCTGTTCACGCTCATTTTCTAGGGTACGCCTGTCAACATTAAGCGCGCGTTCGAGCTCGGCAAATCTTGCCAGCTTGAGGTCGACCTTGGACATCTGACGCGACATTAACGTCATAAACTGGTTATACATCTGGCGCTCAGAGTTGACGGCAAAGGCACCGGCACGAGAACCTATCAGCGTGAGGGCTGCCTTGGCCGCGTCAGCGACACCCAAATCTGGCTTGTCTGATGCGGCGCCGTTGGCATGCTGCTCCTCCAAGTTCTTGCGAATGACATCGACACCACGGCCGACACCAGCTGCAACCACTTCAGGGTCCACAAGACTGGCTAGGAACGATACAACGCTCATCACAGGGTTATCCGCTTGAGAAAAGGGAATCTGGCTGGTGGCGTATTTGAGCGGGCCAAGTTCCTCCTTCACAGAGCCGTTAGCCTCGCCCTTTGCACCGAGGTGCTTATCCTCAGCGGCCAGGCTTACAAACTTGAGAACCGCCTGGTCTTTTGACTTGCCAACATGCTGAGCAATGGCGACCCAATCATGTGGGTACTTTTCAACACCCTCAAGAAGCTTGAGGACCTCCTCCTTAGTCCACGGGGCCTCTGAGTCCTCCTCTTGTTTGATAGAAGTATTCGAGGAACCGTTGGCTTGGGGTCCGCTTGAATGCGCTTGTGCCTCCTCCGCATCGGTCCCAGGTCCCTCACCTTCTGAGCCAGATTTTACATCCAGTGGTACAGCTGCTGGATCATCGATACCTTTGTAGAACTGGAATGGGAACAGGCCTCGCGGAGTGTCCAAAAGTGTCTTCCATTGGCCCGTAAATGGCGGCTCCAAATCAGCAGGTCGCGCCTCGGCGTTGACCTGATAATTAATGAGACCCCACTTCTCGAGGAACTGATGTACACGCATGAGGGCACAAACGTCACCGACAAGATTACGTCGGCACGCCGTCACTGTGAGGTATTCCTGCGGGTTGAGTCGGTATGTGTTGATCATAAAGTCGCGATACCGCCGGTACACTTGAGGCGTTTTGGATCGATTGCGCTTGTTGAAAAATTCGGGCAATGAACGTGACTCAATCTCGGCAATATGACCCATTGAGAACCACTGGGCGTATGAAGGGATGACAATGGTATGCGTCTGGGGAGCCTTAGTCTGAACTTCGGTCTCCTGGATCTCACGCTCAGCTTCGACGCGATTTTCCACTACAGGTTCGGCCACGTCCTCCTCGAGTTTGGCCTCGCTCGGCACGTCAGGCATGTCGAGATCCTCGGCCGCAGCGTCGGTGGTCTCAGGAGCGTCATCAGCGCCGTCGATCAACACGTCCATCGCGTCAGCGGATTCCGAAGGGTCTTCAGACTGCACAGACGCTGTGTTTGAGTGTTTATCGTCACTCTCTGCCTTGATCTCAGCATCTGTGGGCTCCTCGATGACTTCGGTCTCCTCTGGCTCAGCAACCGGCAATTCGGCTTGCGGAGGAGTGAGGGATTGCTCCAAAGGCTCTTCTGCCGCCTCTTCTAGTTCGTTTATCACTTCGGCTGGGGCCTCGAGCTCCGCGGTCATGAGGCTGTCAAATGCATCGGGCTCGTCGGTGTGTTGGAGCTCTGGCTCCTCACCTGCGAGGTCATCGAATTCACTCGTAGAAGGCACTTCCTCGGCCAGTGAAGCTTCAGGGGCAGCCACAGAGTCAGCCTCTAGCTCCTCAACAGCATTGTCGAGAGTAGGCTCCAAGGCTGATTCCGATGACGAGTTGAGCCCCGACTCAGGTGCCGACTCGGATGCTGATTCGGGAACCGAACCAGGTGCTGATTCAGGCATCGGTGAGTCGTGTAGCGATCCGGGTATCGAGTTGACAACTGAATCTGAAGCAGAGCCGGGGACAGAGTCCACGGGTTCAAGAGCATCGGTCTCGGCGTCCTCAGGCTGAGCAAATTCTTCAGCGACTGCCGAACTCAATCCTTCTGGAACATCCACAGAGTCCGTGTCCGGCTGCTCAGCCATTGTGTCGCTAATTGTCGAGTCAAAGTTGAGTGTTGGTTCAGGCTCTTGAGAAACCTCAGCCGAGCCGTCGTCTAGTAGGTCGCCCGAGTCTTCGGGGTGATCCACAAACCCGAGGTCTGGGACTTCTCCAGAGGGCGCTCCGAGTTCGTCTGAGAGAGCGCCGCTAAGGTCGAGCTGGTCGGTATTGTCGGGATTCATTGCACAAAAAGCCACGGGCGCGACTGCTGCGGATTCACAGGCAGCCGTCGACGCGCAAGTACAAAAGTGGCACACGCAGAAACAGCCGACGCGAGTGAACAGGTGCTATATATGCGCAACACTGAGTTCTGGCGGCCAAACGCGAGATTGCCAGTGAAATTTCAATTAGCCTTGGGTGAGGTGTATTTCGTGAAGATGCCAAAACAGCCAGCCTCTCGTCGCGCCGGGTAATCAGGGGTTGAACGGGGCAGCCGCAGCATACCCTTACCGCCTGTTCCTGGATCACGTGATGGGCTGGTACCGACGGCTTCTGTTCATAAGCCATCTAACTTCAATATATCCATCATAATGATCACAGTTGGAAGAGAATTGTGATAGAAGAGCTTATAGTGGCATCAGCTGTGTAACTGATTTGTAATTTATTTAGTGGTATCCGTTCGAGTTGGTTTTCGCGAGTGAGGTCTCTTCTACTTGCTGTATAATCCGTGTAGTCTGCTAACCGATAACATAGGAACTAAGAAGGGAGTGGTGAGTACTAATAACAAGGCGGAATATATCATCAACAGAAGAATTACACAGTATAAATTGGCACTGGAGTATTACTTAACATCGGATTAATTGACGTCTTATTACTTAGGTCCCTCCTGACCTGGAACATGGGTGTCATATGCAGACCGGCATGCCGCGGTCTGGTATCGAGCTCGGATGCAGGGCTGATATCTGGCGTAAGACAGCGACTCTGTAGTGGACGTATCTGAGGCAGGTGTAAATGCCAATTAATATATGCCAATTAAGGACGCGCATTGTTTGTATCACAGGGACCTCGACCAGTCCGCGGCTCGGCCTCGCTTCCCCGCATCCACCTGTCACTCGCCGGCAGCGGGGTATCCCGCGGACCCCCACACAGCCGTACGCGCAGCATAGCGTTGGGGGCCCCTCGTCTGCAACTCAACTTGTCGATAGCCGCTATTTCTGCTGCCGGTCTCCCATTGCCTCTTTCCTTCCGCGTATTTGACATTTTCAACATGTCAGTTTCCAAGCCCGACTCGACCTCTCTGGTCCAGGGTTACCTCCAGTCCCTTCAGACGAACCCCATTAGGTGAGTGCAACATCGATTCGTTTAGTGATCCGTGAGTCAACTTGATGCTGTCGGCTCTCGTCCCTGGTCTCATTTTGGCTCTCATGTCGGCTCTCATGTCGACTCATCTTCACTTATCTAACACAGAACAAAGGCGTACACGTCGGCGACTCTCAATGCGCTCTCCGAGTTCATTGCGTCGGTGCTGGCTGGAGAGAAGGACCCAGTGACGGGCTCGTATCTGAGCTCTCGTGTTCCCAAGATGGCCATCTATGGCTTCTTTGTTTCGGCACCTCTGTCGCACTACCTCGTGATGGGTCTCCAGCGCGCGTTCCAGGGCCGCAAGGGAGTTGTGTGGAAGCTGTTGCAGATTCTCGCCTCAAACCTCGTCGTGACGCCTATCCTGTCGACGGTGTTCGTCAGCTTCATGGCCATTATTGCCGGTGCCCGCACCAGCGCACAGGTCCTCAAGTCGCTGCGGGTTGGATTCCTGCCCGTCGTCAAGGCTTCGTGGGTCACGTCGCCGTTCACGCTGGCGCTGGCCCAGGCTTTCATCCCCGAGCACGCTTGGGTGCCGTTCTTCTCCCTCTTTGCCTTCTTCCTCGGCACCTACAACAACATGATTGTCAAGAAGAAGCGTCAGCAGGCTCTCAAGGATGCTAAGGACGAGTAGATTGTACGAACGAAACGATGGTATCAAGGGGAGCGGAAGTGATGTAGCAACGAGTAGGTGTATCATGATAGCCGTAGTTACGAAAGTCTACGCTCGAGTATCAAGCTGAGCTTCATGCTACACGTAGTAAGTTATCGCAACTATATGTTATCGGATTGTAAGGTATCGGAATTGTAGTAACATAATTACAGGTCGCAGGTAGATAACTCGGCATATACGTATTGTGGACCCTGCATACCAGCCGCGAACTCATCTCGAGATTCATTCAGATATTGACTTGTCAACATCCATGCCGCAAACAACATACAAGCCAGACACGCTGTTGCAGACGTTCACGACAGCGTCGTTTGAACACGACGACACGCGTATCTCGGAGCTGGCTCTCGAGGCGGCAGCCGAGTATCTGCGCGTGTTTACGCGCGAAGCAGTGTGGAGAGCTGAGCAACAGCGCACAGGCGGAGGCCAGACGCGTCCGGCGCGACTTGCGCTCGAGGCAGGAGATCTAGAGAAGGTGGCTGGCACTCTCGTGCTCGACTTTTGAAGGTGCCGAAGAAGCCACAGGAGTATGAGTTACAGTCAGCAAGAATGGGCGCTACATTCTGGCTTACATCTGGAACTGACATCTGGCTTACAATCCGGCTTACAATCCAGCTTACAATGTGACTACCATACAGGGCACACGACTCCTCGGATACACAGCTGGATATAACATTAGTTCATTCGTAGACGGTCGTAATAGATGCATGTACATGAAGATCCAAGCAGGTCATTAGCTTGATCTTTCAAATCGTAGGCTACGCTGTTAGGTCGCTGGAAGAATGACTTGGCGCATGGCTCGGAGCATGGCTCGGAGCATGGCCGGTCTTGTCCAGTAGAACGACGGTCCAGAAACCGACGGTCGTGCGGGCTGCGCTTGGCTCCTCTCCATCTGGAGCCTCGGTGTAGGTTATACTAGAGAAGAGCGGAATGCGCATAGACTCGTCAGTCTCATCTCGAGATTCAACGTCCATGACAACAGTGGCCCAGTTGACGCCCGACCCGTGAAGACGCAGCTCGGCGTTACGTGTTCGGTCGCGTTCGGCAAACACGCGCCTGCTTGTATTGGTATCGCGTGCAATTTGCCAGTCTGGGACGGCCTGGATCAGAGACTGTTCGTCCCACATGTCTGGACACGGTCCCAGCTCAAATTCGGGATTTATGACTGTAACGATGGGACGATTGGGCTGCTGGACAGCTGCGAGGTTGACTGAGACGGGCACTGGCAGCGGGTTTGTCACTGTCAGCAGAAGGGAGAACTTTGCACCAAGTTTTGCCGGTCCTTCTGGCTGAGAGGTTGGTCTGCAAGAAGCAGTTGTGATAGACGACGTCGGTACGTTAGACAGCGATCCGCGCTGTGGGGCCGGCGCGACAGTAGCAGACAGGGCCGGCAAGGCGTTGAGGGCCATAGTTTTGATCTTGAACTTGATAGCAGAGGGTTTTGGATCCGGCTTCACGAGCGTGTGCCTGCACACGTGGCACCTCTTGGCTGTCTTCCCCCGTAGTGCCACCAGATGCGGCAGCGATGAGTCTGTAAGGGCGGCTTCACGAAACTCACTTAGAGGCATAACATGACTGTCAGCATCGCGCTCGACAAGCAACTTGGGACCTCCGTAGATAGACAGAGCCGACCGTGCGTCTGTGCCCTGAGTCACTTGTTTGATAGATCGCTGGATCGTCCGGAACCGTGCTGTGTGGGCCTGAGAGCGGGCTAATCGAAGGCATTGCTGAGCGAGCGGTGCTTGCTTCGACAGCCCGATATCGTGAGCGCTTTCCCAGTCACAGAAGTTACATTTGAGGCGATACAGCTTCGTGTCTGAGTCGTCGCCTGAAGATACGACTGCCACGGCAGCTGAGCATTTGGGGCATTGCACGCAGTTGCGCATACACCGGTTCGCGGCCGTTCCTGCTCCCTGCTCGGTCACTTCAAACAGGCACAGCGGACAGTACCGAGCCACCACTTCCTCGTCCACGCATTGCGGGCATCTGACGGCCCTACAACTCTCGCAAAAGTAGAGGCTTTCGAGCCGGTGAACCGACTGGGCGTCATCCAACGTGCTCGGAATGAGATCGCCAGAGTCCACGGGACTTGGAGACTTCCGTGATCTTCCCGAGGTCCGTGCTGGCTCGCGACACGCGCAAAACACGCGCGTTCGCGCGTTCATCGCCAAGTGTGGAGTCAAAGTCTCTTGAAGAGATGCATAAAACGCATATCACCAGCCTTGCAGTCGAGGTGGAGTGCTACTATGGGAGGCACTGTAGAAGTGTAGAGGTTTACAGTGCAAATGCAGTTAAAGCGTAGAAGTGTAGGGTATAGTACTTGTAGCGAAGTTGGAATGCTGCAATTGGTAGGTTGTGAAGTTCAATTGTGAAGTTCGGTGAGGGGCTACGAATATCACCCTACGTGCATGTCTGGTTCACCTCCAAGTCCATCAGTGTATCATGCCTCAGTGTATCAAACTCCAGACTATCTCACCGTCACACTATTTACCATCAGCCTATTTTAACATCAGCCTGTTTTACCATCAGCCTATCTCACTGCCAATCAATAGACACTGATTCGCTGGACATTACTAGAATCACACCAGTGGAAGCTGGTATAATGAGAAGCACACTCTAGCGCAGGCTGCCTGAACACTTCGCAGGCATAAACAAACTCGACTCGGGTTGACTATGTACAATGGTCGTATGCATCACGCAATGCTATTTTACTCAAGACTGATCTTGCCTCCGACGGCCTCAATCGTCTCCTTGATCTTGTCGGCATCCTCCTTGGGAACGTTCTCCTTGAGCACCTTGGGTGCGCTCTCGACAAACTTCTTGGACTCGACCAAACTCAGGCCCAGCAGGTTCTTGACCTCCTTGATGATCTTGGGCTTCGACTTGGCATCAAACGACTCGAGCTTAACGTTGAAGATGGTCTTCTCCTGCACAGGCTCGGCAGCCTCCTCCTCAACGGCAGCAGCAGCAGCAGGCGCAGCGGCAGCACCGGCAGCTGGAATGGCAATGTCGGGGATGTTGAGGCGCGTCTTGAGCTCGGTGATGAGTTCCGAAGTCTCGAGGATCGTGAGCTTCGAAATGTCGTCGACAATAGCCGAGATCTTTGGACTGGCCGAGGTGGCTGCAGCGGCCGTCGAGTTGAGGCGCACGGCAGCCATACGCGTAGCCGTCAGACGCGAGGCCTGACGGAGAGAAAGGCGGGCAATTGAGGCCATTTTGCTGCGAGTACCTGGCGAGTTGGTGTGAACAGGGCAGCTCAAGGCCTATAGTTTGGCGGTTGGGTGGAAAATTGTTCAGGGCCGGGTAAGTGCACGGCTCTGCGCGGCTGTCTAGACAGGAACAGGGCGAGGGTGCACGGGTGCAGATCTGCAACGCTCGGCTGTAAGGGTCTTCAAGGTGGCACCGTCAGCCGTTTGAGCCGCTGAAGTGGCGCTTTCAAAGATAATCATTTATCCGTCCATTCTTGAGCAAGAATTTCCAAGATTTGCCACCGATCCAACTGAGTGTAACGGGATAGCATGTCAGCCCAATCTTCGGCGTCTAGAAGCTTGCTCTCGTCATCTCCGGCATTTACCGTATACGCCGGAGAGGAGGGTTATTACTCTAATCCTTCTGGGTCTTGCAGCTTAAGCTCGAGCCCTAATACCTACAGTCCTCCGAAGTCAACGTTTACTCCAGATGACGCGCAGTGGAATATTTCACTGTTGGCACTGCACTATGAAGGCTTACCCGTATATCGATCAAGATCGAGCACCCCTCTCTCTCACCCCGATCTATCTACGGAAGATGCATCGGCTTGCGAGCCTGACAGACGTCCCCTGTCGCACTACGAGCCCCTGCCAACGAGAACATCTCCGTCTGAGACACCTGTAGCCCTCTTGACACAAAGCGGATACAGCGTTAATTTCACCTCTCTGCTCAGTGACCGTCTTCTTGCACAGACCAGGACTGTGGCTGGTGCTGTTGCAGATACCTCCTCCAACTCCACTAAGCCTGAAGACGATGTCAGCCAAACGGCATCGAGCTCGCGCTAGGTTTCGACAAGCTTTGGACTTGACGGCCCAAACGAATTCTGTCGCAGTTGGAACCTTTCATATCTTCTCAGTCAATCAGTGCCACCTGATCTGGCATCAGATCACACAGACACTACGGTCTCTTACCTATTTATATGTAGCTTCATTCTTTATTTTTATTGTAAGCCTGGTCTGTGCGCATTCTTCTAAAGTGGTAGCGTGCCACCAGTATGAGTAATGAACGCTCCGAAACAGAGGGTGGCGCAGCAGACTTCGCTTTGTGTCACTAAACAGAGTTCAGCTGGGTAAACAAGCGCACAGTCACCAGTGACTCCCTTCAAGTCAGAAGTGGCACAGTGGCATGCACGAAACTGAAGTGGCATCTTCCACGCCAGTATGAGATATATAAACGCCAGTCCACGCCAGTCAGTTTCCAGCATTGAATGAAGGTGATGACGGTTTCGCGCGTAACGTATTCTACTTCAAACGAAGCTCCACGCTTTACAGTTAGAGACTTTCGACACCTCGCTTGTAGTAATCCCGAAGCAGCGTCGGTTGCGAGCTCGAGTAGCTCGTGCGGCGGGAATTTGGCTGGGCATCCATTTGATAAGGGTCCAAGTCATGGGGATGTGGGAATCAGTCGCAAGGATGGTCTACCTATTTCGCCGTCGACGCCAACAGTGATAACTACTAGTACGATTGTCGTTTTCTCATCAGGAAGAACCCGTGGCCCTCAACTTGTCGCGAAGCCAAGCGAGCTGTAAGGATCTGTGCGAGTTTGCGACCAGTCAAGCCTAACTTAGTCTCGGCCTTGAACAATATTGACAGCAGCGTGATATTGCTGAAGTGTCACCATATCACACTTACCTTTGCCTAGAAGTTCAGGAATACATGCGTTCTTGCTATAATTTCGGTGTCCTCGCGCCATTTAAGCGACCGAGGGTGTCATGTGACGGCTCAAAAATATTTGCTTAGTCAGGTGGCACCCGACGCTAGCCCCACCAGCTTCATCCCATTCTGACCTCCCAACCAGAACTCTCAAAGTCTTCAGGTTCAAGTTTGAACGCAGGTCTCTACGACCTCGCGAGCTCAAACGCTCCATAAGACTCGTGGCTGTCTACTGGGCTCTACGACCTCGCGAGCTTAAACGCTCCATAGGACTCGTGGCTGCGTACTGCCTCAAGCCTTCAATCTCGCTTTACGTTCGCCTCCGTGCGATCACCTCTGAACTTTAACAACTATTACCTACAGACAAGTCCTCACCATGCACGACGACAACTGCCACTGTTTCGTTTCGGAATCGGACGACGATTTTGTGATGCATGTTTACGACTGCAAAGCTGGTGCCCACAGCAATCCGGACGTCTCTGCTCTGGTCTCCGATGACGAATGCGTAACGCCACCCGATATCCTCAGTTCCGACAGTGATTCCGACGAGCCAGGTTCTCCTCCCCTAGAGACCTCCACCCGTAGCCCACCGGCACCCGCTCTACCTGTTGCTGACGAGGGTAATATTGGAGTGTCTCGTCCTCCGTCTCCGTCCCGGGAAAGCTCCCCTGATTTCACAGTGACGCCAGGTATCTACGGCCGCCCTCCAACGAGCCTGCAAGACTCCGTCAGAGAGCGAGTCAGCTCGTTTCGCTCCGTGTCCCACGACCACGCTGACCTCTTCAGTAAGGTGGACGAAATGTACGAGGAACTTCACTCTATTCAGGAGGTCGAGGGGGCATACCTGCCTATACGACGATTCCTGAGGGGGCCCATTGGAAGGACACGCAGGCCCATTGGAAGGGCACGCAGCGACAAAGTGTGACCGGCACCATTGGTCGTAGAACGTAGGACGTTGACAAGTCCGTTTGTTCGGCCTTCAGTTGTGGTTTTTGTTTGGTCTTGTAAGCTATCGACACTGTCCGGCCCGCTTCACCGCTGCCTGCGTACTGGCTCGTTTGAACGGCAACGCAAGAAACTGGCACCTCTAGAATCAGCCGGATAGTTTACTGGATCATTTTGATATGGAAGAGCAGGTTTAGTGGTCATTAAAGATATCAGACGTATATTTGCCTGGGACGTTCAGTACTAATTTCGGTGTGCACGGACCATGTTCCCCAATCTGATCGAGCGGAGGCTGTACGCGCAGACCTAATGAAATATTTGCTTTTTATTAGTCATCCATCGAAAGTGGCACCGGTGCCGCTTTCTTCGTTTAAAAGTGCCTTGTCTTCGTCGAAAAGTAGCCTGCCAAAAACCCGTTCAAAGAGTCCAGGATTGGCGAGTTCTAACGTTGGTCTCCACGACCTCCCGAGATCTACCGTCCTATACGACCCGAGGCTGTATACTGCTTTCATTCCTTCAGTCTTGCTTTACATCGCATAAGTGCGTTTCCCTCTGACCTTCAAGAAGTTGTTTCTGACAGATAAGTCCTCACCATGCCCGCCGTTGATCACGCTGGTTCGGGGCTAGACGGGGGGTTCAGAATGCGTATTAAGGACTTTAATGCCGATTCTGAAAGTGATGCCGAGATGCCAGACGCTGTTTCTCCGGCGAGCATCCGCGACTTCTTGCCAGGCCCGCCAGATTCAGTCAGAGATCGAGTTAACTTGTTTCGCTCCGTATCCCACGAACACGTCGACCTCTTCAGTAAGGCGACCGAAGTACAAGAGATGCCTCGCCCTGCCGTCTCTGACGAGGGGCCAAAGCGGTTTAGACCGCCGCCGTTCCTGGGCGAGGTGATGTTTACAGCGTCAGAACTCCGGCGACTACACGGTTGGCCAGAACCCACAGTTCGAACGGCAACGCCAGCAACTGACAGTTCGAACGGCAACGCCAGCAACTGACAGTTCTCGAGGATCCGCCAGATAGTTTACTCGATCATTTTGGGATATGGATTACCTGGTTTAGTGATGATTATTATATTGGGGTACCAGGTTTACGTGATGATTAATATATTATGGGGCAAATCATTAGATCATTACCAAGCACAGAGGCGGCAGAATCTGGGGTGCCGCAACCCTGGTGGAACGGCTAAATTTCAAATGTGCTTCACAACATTTCACGTCACTGTCTATTTATTACCACGGCACCTGCTGCGAACTGCTCGTCATGTCGTTTCGGTTCTGTCTTGAGTGGTGAGTATCTCTTGAATGCGGATGACTCCGTCTAACTCAGCAACAACATGCTCTATCCGCAAGAGGATAAGATCAACCAGCGGTTACTGTACTCATGTCGAAATTGCGATTACAAAGAGATTGCCGACAACGCCAAGATCTTCCGCAACGAGCTCATGTCGAATATCGGCGAGACGGCGGGTGTCACACAGGACATCGGCTCCGATCCAACACTCCCTCGATCCGACAAGGAGTGCCCGCAGTGCCACGAGAAGGAGTGTGTGTTTTTCCAGAGCCAACAGCGACGCGCCGAAACGACAATGATTCTGTTCTACGTGTGCATCGCCTGTGGACACATCTTCCGGTCGCAGTAGAACCGGAGATTCCACTGTACAAACTCGAAGACTCGACCTGTGAATACTCGATAACCCCTCTACCAAAAGACATCTTGCTTGAACCGTCAATTTTGGATGGGACTGCCCACATGACGGAGCAAAATGTATCAACAAATTAATGACTCACGAAACTGGCGTGAAATCCACCGGCGCCCGCACGAACATCAGTGGGTAGAACTATTTCCTGCAATACGACAGCTGGTTGCCAAGCATGATTCGCGTCTATTGATTATTCAAAAGTATATAAGAAGTGAAAACAAGACTTGCTAGTCGAGAAGTTGAGCCCCTTACAGGGTTAAACGAGTAGTGGTGACCCGTAGTCGTTGATGTCACCGAAATCCATGGAACTGAGCGGGCTCGAGTCAGCAGGACCTTCAAATACTGTCGTGTCCACGAAGTCGCTGGGGTTGCCCCAGAGGCCCTCTCCACCAACGGGTGGGTCAGAGATAGTGTTAGGAACTCCAAACGTGTCAAGAGAGGTAACGGGAACCACGCCAGGAAGCGCCGAAGCTAGACTATCACTCGCAACTAGAGGGGCCACAGCCGTGGGAACAGCAGTCGGCAGAGAGCTGCCAGGAGCGACTGTCAGCTGAGCCAGGGCAGAGTTGAACGAAGCCATGTCGTTCACCTCGACTGCATTGTCACTGATCCGTCCTGCAGCCGTAGTCACTGCAGCGGCACCTTCCGTCTGGCGGAAGTCTTCCATGACACCCGCTGACGACGGAGCGCCAGCCCCAAACGGAGGAACAAACTCGCTAGTCATGAGAGGCATCTGAGAAACCTGGACAATACTGACAGCTGCGACCGACTGTAGTGGAGTCACCACAGATGAAACACCCTGGTTAGAGCCAGTGACAGTTACGATATCCGTTAGAGTTCCTGTGAAAGGGGTGGCTGCCGGAGCCTGGGTCGCAGGCGGGGTGTTTACAGGAGCCAGGGTAGTTACAACCATACTCTGCGGGCTCTGGGGAGCAGGAGGGTCTGGAGGAGCTCCAGGAACCGACACCTGGGGAGTGACCACCACCACGGGTGATGAATCCGTAGTAGATGGAGCTGAGTCTGGCGACTTCTGAGTTGCTCCGATGAACATACCATTGGAATCAAACACATTGACAACCGTATGAGTTGAGATGACTTCTACAGAAGAATGGGTCACAACAACAGTTTGCACATTGGCCTGCGTGAAAGTAGCTTCTGGGGAAGTCACAGTCAGGATAGGGCCTGGCTCATCAGTCACAGTCGACACGATTGGGGCTGCAGTTGCAAAGACGGTGACTGCAGGTCCAAGAACAGTTGCGACAGTAGTGAACACAGTGCTCTCGTGGAGGTCACGAACTCCAAGACGCTGGACATCAAGTTGAGTTTGGAAGTGTTCAACCAGCTGAGTCAGAGCAGCGGCATCTGGACAGTCAACACCAAAGTAGGCCGAACTGTTGCTAAGACTGCTGAGGGTCTGTCCAAGTGTTGCAGCTGAGGTTCTGCTGGTATCCGAACCTTGGAGGACGCTCTGACTGAGAGCGTTAAGAGACTTCTGCGAAATATTGGTGGCAGCCTCAATCAAGGGGCAAAGCACATCACTGACACTGGCTACATCAGACTCGTTCGTGATCGACTGGGCAACAAACTGAGTGGCGCGAAGAATCTGCTGGTTGATACTGTCGATCGACGAAGGACTAGTGTCAGACAATGTCTGAAGCATCGTGTTGAGTGTGCCACTAGACGAGTCGTCAGCGCGCTTTGCAATGTTACTGAGAGCGACAGTTGTCTGGAACTGCTCAACAATATTGGTAAGCTCAGCGGAGTCTTGAGTGCAGCTGAGTTGAAAGTTGGCTGAACTATTGCTCAGGCTGGACAAGGTCTGTCCAAGAGTAGCAGCCGACGTGGTTGTATCCTGAGTGACTTTAAGAGACTTCTGATCGAGATAGTTGAGTGTCTGCTGGGAAATGTTGTTGGCAGCACTGATGACCGGACAAAGCAGAGTTCCAACCTGGGCTAGAGTGGTTTCACCATCAGAGATAGCCTGTGACACGAGCTGGGCTGCAGAAGATATCTGACTGTTGATACTGTCAATCGAGAACGGAGACGTATCAACTAGTGCCGCCAAATTGGATGTCAGTTGAGACGATACAGTGTCAACGGCAGAGTCGCGCTTAGCAGACACGACGCGTTTGCGGAAGTCGTCACCGATGTCACCTAGATCTCCCAAGTCGCCCGCATCGTCGCCGAGGTCGCCGAGATCACCAAGTCCATCATCATCACCATCTCCTCCAAGCAAATCGCCGAGACCATCATCGTCATCGTCATCGTCATCGTCCCCGCCAAGCAAATCGCCGAGACCATCATCTCCATCGCTATCATCGTCATCGTCATCGTCACCACCAAATAGGTCATCGCCATCGTCGGAGTCATCGTCGGAGTCTCCGCCAGAGTCATCGTCATCACTCTCTCCAGAGCCAGACCCGTCATTGTTATCATCATCAGATCCAGAACCCGAGTTGTCGGAACCACCGGAACCTCCGCTTCCACTGTTAGAGTCACCACCTTCATTGTCATCATCCCCACCACCTGTTAGACCATCAAGGAAGCTTCCCAGGACAGAGTCAGAGTCACCACTGCCGTCTGAGTCTGCACTCGAAGAGCCAGCAGTAGGAGAGGAGTCATCACCATCGGCGTCTGAGCTGGAAGAGCCAGCTGCAGGGGAGGAATCATCACCATCAGGGTCTGAGCTAGGGGAATCATCATCGCCGCTTGAAGCGGGAGGCTCATCAGAGGGCTCATCAGAGGGCTCATCGTCATCGTCATCATCACCAGGCTCATCGTCATCATCACCGGACTTATCATCGTCATCATCATCATCATCATCATCATCATCATCATCATCATCATCCTCCTCCTCATCGTCAGAAGATTTCGGCTCTCCACTGGGTTTGGCAGAGTCAGAGTCACCGCCAGCGGCAGCGCTAGACTTCTCAGGACTGGCTGGAGGTTTAGCAGCAGCAGGAGCAGCGGCAGCAGCAGCAGGACTCGAGGTCGTAGCTGGTGGTTTTGCAGGAGCAGGAGCAGCCTCTGGAGGACTCGTCGTCTTTGCAGGTTCCGGTTGAGCGGGAGCAGGAGCTGCTTCGGAGGATTTGGCAGGGGCTGGCTTCTCAGGAGCAGGAGCTTCCGAGGATGCCGGTTTAGTGGGGGCAGGAGCTTCCGACGTCTTAGGACTCAAAGCGGAAGGAATCTCCGTTGAAGGAATCTCAGCGGAAGGAATCGCCGTGGAGGCAATCTCAGTGGAAACCTCAGCAGAAACGTCAGCGGAAGCTTCAGCGGAAACATCAGACCAGGCAGAAGGAGACCAAGCGGGCGGGCTCCAAGCATCAGTGGCTGCTGGAGGAAGCGACGGGAGAGTGACGGTGAGTCGTGCAGTTGCAAGTGGATTCGACGTGTACAGATCTGGGTCCTCCAGAGTCGCTATCTGAGTGGGCAGAATAACAACCATTGGCGCGCCAGCAATGTTCTCGTCCATGTAGACATGACGAGATTCGACATCGTCGGGGATGGGCGAAGTGGCCGCGAGGCCGAGCCAAACGGCCACAATGAGGCCTGTCGAAAGCTTCAATTGGATCATGGCTATGGAGTGTCCAGAGCCCGCCACGAGCCTATATATACATCCATCTCAGCACATGAATTGCACCCCAGTGCGTCTTTCAAGAGCGTGGCCAATAATCATGGTACATGCGTGGCAGCACTCGGATGGTGAGACTCACAGATTGTGAGACAGCTTAGTATGAGGGCAAGTGCAGAAGTGATACTAAAGATACATGTACCTTCGTAAAAGGGAATATCAGACAATAAGTCAATATGATAAAATATGTACAATTCGGGTCTATAACCCGACGCCCGACGCCCGAGGATGTTTCGGGCTCTGGGCGCAGTTTGGCGGCATTCAGGCGCTTTCAGATGCTGTTCAGTTTTAAGCTCCAGCAGAGTACGCTCAAACGGTACGAGGAGCCAGAGAGGCGATTTTGTTGAAGCCCTTGTCTTTGAGCTCGCGAGCAACAACACTTGAGATTCGGGTGCCTACTGGGTCGCCCGACTTCTGGATCAGAACACAGGCGTTGTCGTCGAACTTGATGGTCGAGCCGTCGGCACGAGTGACGGGCTGGCGCGTGCGCACAACGACGGCGTGTCGAATGTCTCCCTTGCGCACACGCTGAGCGGCGTTCTGGCCTGTGAGGTTCTGAGGAATGGGCTTGGCCTTTTTGACAACCACCACCACCTTGTCGCCTAAGTTAGTAGTGCAGAGCTATTGATCCAACATTACTCACCAATACTGGCGGGCGTTCGTGGTCCTTTTCGAAGCACCTTGATGCACTCGACAATCATGGCACCCTGAGTTAGAAAACTGGTTGAAAAGAAGCTCAAACTACTCACCGAGTTGTCAATGACATTTATCAGTGATTTGAGGTACAGCATCTTAGACGAAAGCTGTGCAAATTGTGACTCGTTTAAAGGAGTAGTAGGGTACAGCTCAAAAGGGACAGATTCAAGGACCAGCTCAAAGTAACAGCTCAGGCCGTATCAGATGCTGTGACTCGTTTGCACCAAGTTCACTCTAGTCGATCCAAGCTTCAAACAGAAGTGCTGAATTTCATCGGCAACTTTTCAGGGTTAGGAATGCACAGTATGACGTCGTGGGAGGCTGTGGTAAACACGAGTGTTAGGAACAGACTCTAACAAATAAGCTCAACAACTTTGAAGTTATTATCAGATAGTTTCCTCCCATATCATCCCGTCTATTCACACCGCTCCATCTGCTACTTGCTTTCTGATCTCCTTCGTATCGACAGCTCGAGCTGCTAAAATTAGGGCGCGCAGGGCTAGGGTGCGGTTGTTTTGTCTTCTCGTAATTCTTTTCGTGCTTAGCCCCTTACACACTCGTTGTCTGCATTGTGAGACTTGGAATTCGAGGCTCGGATTATAGACACTCGAGACGGTCACACTTCACAGGCTAGTATCTACAACACACACGTGAGCGACTCCGTTCTGTTCGACCATTTTTGCCTTTACAGTGCTTGCGGCCTTGTTCAATATGACACGCCTTTCGTGGCTCATTGCGGGCCTCACGGCGTTTGCTTCAGTAGCACGCGCGGACATCCAGCTCGGCGCTCTCAGCCAATCGTACGACGCGCTCACCGACACCATTACCCTCAAATTCGACGACGACGGTACGGCGCCCCCATTGAAGGAGTACACGTTGATCCAAGTCAACATCATGACGGGTCCCAATGATAACATCAAGCCGGTGCTGCTGGCAGCAGTGCCTCAAACAGCCATTACCGGCTTATCATCTATTGCTGTGCCGTTGGCTGGCGTAGTCGACATTGGAAACGATGGTTCCTACTATCTGCAGGTTCAGACGCTGGTGACCGCGGCCGAGTTCTCACTTCACTACTCTGACCGTTTCGATCTGACGGGAATGTCGGGAACCACAATCAAAGCCAGTAGTGGCGGCGACACGACGCCTCCTGAGCCCCTGCTCCTTTCGGTTCCTGAGCCCCCTGGTGCTGCCTCAAGTCTTGCTGCTGTCCCCTATACGGAGCAGGTTTCCCGCACGCGCTACGCGCCTATGCAACTCCAGCCGGGAACGACGGTCACAAAGGCACTCTCGCCCAGCCCACGATTCCCCACGTCGGCTGTCAGCTACTTTAAGACGGCAGAGCCCTCGCCGTCGCAGTGGTCGACAATCACCATGGGCTGGTCCTACACTTTCTCATCGCTCACCAACTACGCCAGCACCATGCCTGCCCCCACCGTCTTCTACAAAGCCACTGCAGTCATTGCCAGCTCTATCGAGGCCAAGTCCCAGGCCAAGGCCCGTCGTTGGGACAAGTAGACGGTTATTTATCTGACATTGACTCTCATGGAAGCCGGCCTCGTGACGAGCCAGTGACTGCATGCTGGGGAGCTTCTTTCTTCTTCAGTCTCCCGGCCAAAATTATCTGCTCAACATGTAATAAATACATACAATGCACTACAACGTAACAATTATATACAGCGATTACACAGCGTTCATCATGAGAAGCAATGCATTGATTTTATTTGGATCGCCTTATTGGATCGCTTGGTTTACTCCTCGTCTTCGCTGGCCTCGTCCGCCTCCTCCTCATCAACCTCCTCGTCCTCGTCGTCATCAAGATCAATGTCTTCATCGCTCTCATATCCTGACTTCTTGGACTTGGCTTGCTGCTCCTCGAGACGGTCCTCCTCCATGCTCTCCCGCAGGATGCGCACACGCTCAGCATAGACCTCACGCTGTACGACGACATACGCGCCAAGAGGCGTCTTCTGCCACGGCAGATCCTTGAGGAACGCAGCGACCTGAGTCTTGTTTCTGGGGCCAAACGCGACCTTCTCACGCCGCTGCTCAATGAACTTTGAGTTGAGCTCGAGCTTCTCAACAAGCTTCTGTACCTGCTTGTTGAACTGAATGCTCTTGCTGCGCTTGGTGAATCGTCGGAAAGAGATGATAGCCGGGATGGCCAGCTCAGGGAATGCCACGCTCTTGCTGTACAGAACGAAGAACTCGCCAACAAGGTCAACGAGCTGCTCACACACACCGGCCTGGTAGGCGCGGGTGCCAAGATACGCCTTGGATGCACGAATGTTGTGGTCAAAGTCAAGCGGGCGCAACGAGCTAGGCTTGCCAGACTTGCTGATGGTTGTCGAGGTGAGGATCTCCGTCAGCAGAGGGAGCACTGGGATGTAGACACCCGTCTGCTGCGAGAGACGAAGCAAAGAGCGAATAAGGTAGAAACGCAGGGGGAAGTACTGAGGCGTCGGAATAAGACGAATGGCTCCAAGGGTCACCTGGACAAGAGGGTGAATGAGATCGCGCAGAGGCGACGCCTTGCCAGAACTGGCCTCCTTGGCAGGATCACAATGCGAAGAAAGAGCTCGCGACCAAAAGTCGAGAGAGTGAGCATACTGCCAGTTATAGATGGCCTTGTACGACTCAGCAGTCTTGTTCGTAATGCTGCTTCGCAGATGAATGGCCAGCTGGCGGATGAACTGGAAGCCCTGCTGGTAGGAAACAACAGCGTCAATGCTGTACAGAGTAGCAGCAGAGTTCTTCATGAGGTTGATCGAGGGCATGGTGTGGATGTTAGTGCGTCTCGAGGCTTTGACGATTCCTCCGTAGGTAGTCTTGAGCACCAGCTCCAACAGAGACTTCTGGTAGGTCTTGGCAGCAGAGTCGAGGAAAGAGAAGGCAGCAAGGCGGGCCTCGTCATCTTCAGCAGAGGCCCACACCTTCACAACAGCGGTGATCATCTCCTTGAGCAGGTTACGGTAAGACAGGAAGTAAGGGAGCAGCTCATGGATGGACTGCAGGATCAGCAGCAGAGTAGCCTTCTCCTGCGTGCTTGACAGAAGAACAGTCAGCGACGACAGCTGCGATCGCAGAGTTGGCGACAGAGCCTTGAGCTTCTTGTTCTCAACAGGAGTCGACTTGGCGCCGTTCTCGCCCTTGGTCAGAGGAATGTGGTGCTTGATGACTGCGGGGGTCGACTGCAGAGTCAACAGGAGCAGCGAGTTAAATACATCGGGGTCCGTAACGGCGTAGTGGTAGTTGGATGCCGCAGGATCGTCGCTCTCCGTCGAGTGCACAGCAGCAGTGAAGGCACGCAGCACGTTCTTCAATGCTCGCAGCGATCGTTCATTATCGAGGGCCTTCTTCCAAATCCTAATATCTTTTTGCGTTACCGTGATGGGACCATCCTGTCCCTTCTCGTCATCGCTCTCCGGCTCAAATGCAGAGCCCTTGGGCAAAGGCTCCTCGTCCTCATCATCGTCACCATCCAGCAGCGCCTCAGGATCAAAGTTGAGAAGGCCCTTGTCGTTCTCCTGGAGGTACTTGTAGAACTCGGGGTCCTTCTCTGCAAGCTGGCTCAGCTCATCCTTGTGTGAGACACTCTCAGACTTTGACTTCTTCGACTTCTTAGGCTCAGGAACAAGGTCATCCTGCTCCAAGAACTCCTCAACAGAGTCAGAACCAAAGACTTTGTTCTTGGCTTCAGCATCCTCGACCTCCTCGTCGGTCTCTCCCTTACGGGTCTTCTTCTTGCCCTGGAGCACCTTCTGCTTCCACTTGTGCTCAATGCGGCGCTGGTCCACAGTGCGCTTGAGGTGCGACTTTTGGAACTTCTTGGTCGATTTGCTAGGTTTCGCCATGGTTACAGTCTGCCAGATCAAACGAAGCTTTCACACTATAAAAAAATATTAAAATTTATTTGGTAGCACCGCACGGCTGCATTTCCGCCGCATCTCGCAACCTAACCCGTGCATGACTTCGCATGCCTAGTGACTTCGATATTCACATTCACAATGGTTCTATATTCACCATTCATACTCTTTAAAATGCGTGATGAGGGTCAATAAAGCGGAATGGGGAGCCTGTTACGGACTCGTGCTCCTAGCTACCCCGATGGGTCTACTCGTTTAAACTGACTTATTCATTGTTACTTCCGTATAAGAGAAATCAAAAGCGTCCTTAGTTGGACTGGGAGAGGGTCTGCTGCAGCTGAGAGTTGATGCTCGACAGCTTGGACGTATCGATGCCGTACTTGCTACCAGTCTGAATCAAGCCCGTGATAGAGTTTGTCAGCTGCTCAAGGGGTGCACCGATAACAGCATCAACAGCTCCGCCCAAGACGTTGGAAAGGACGACCTCAGCGCCGTTGGTAACGGATTGGAACAGAGGTCCAAGCAGGAAGTTTCCAACAACGTTCGAAAGACCTCCAGTAAGGGGACCAAGAGCGTTGGAGATGACGCCAGCGGCATTGTCAATCTGAGAGTCAAGACCAGTAATGACGGCAGAGATCGTGTCGGAGACAGGCTTGCCGTCGTTGCTCTGGAGCTGGCGCGTGAGCGAGTCAATGACCTGCTGGAAGTTGGTCATGGAGCTCTCGATTCCATTCGGCAACAAGCTAGCCTGACGAGTGGTGAGAATAATGTCAACTGTAGTCTCGCCGGCGAGTGGCATGGCCAATACGGCAGTAAGGGCAGCAGCCACAGTGAGAATGAACTTGGAGGCAACCATTTCGGAAGAGTGGATGTTAGAGAGTGACTAAAGTGAGTGTGATATCTGGATGAGAAGGGATCGAACTGATGAGTTGCAAAGAGTGATTCCATGGGCATTATATACGCGCACGAAGACTGCTTTCTGATCAAACATGGACCTCACTGCTCCACCACAATTTTAGTGGAACGTTTTGCATTACTCATTTCGCTTGCCCATCACATGCGAGTCGTCTGACAACCGGCTACAGGTATAGCTTTGACCCATAGTAAGGTTCGCGATGACGCTCAGATCCTTGACGATGCGCGGCTGCCAAGGTCAGAGTAAGATGAACCGTTTCATCGCACTGGCTCATTTCATGCTGAAACCACGCCAATTACTCGTATGGACCGGTAGGTTGAGCATATGTCAAAGGCTTTGGCACTGTCTTGAGGCGCCCACGATTTCTAATGAACTGATCGATACGATAGATAGACGGTTTGAAATTAATGGCTCACCACAAACATATCGCGCACAATCAGTGGCCGTAGCCATGTGTCAGCAGTGGCTGGACTCGTTAATAACTGAACTCCTAGATGGCTCGTAGAAAATATAGACTTGCTAATCAAACATGTGACTTCACTTCGTACTGACGACTATTTACAATGGGTCTCTCTTATATGCTCGAGAAACGGTTCTTACGAGGCGGATCACGGAACAGGCTCTGCATATCCAGCATCGAGCTGGACCGTGAACTGGGGCGCATGGTATCGGCGGCCAGGGCAGAGAGTGATACGCGGCCACGCTCGTCCATGGTGGCCTTGTTTATGATGAATTCGTGTCGCTTGATGCGGTCGCCCATTCCAGTCGACAGAGCGCCACTAGCGACAAAGCCTCCAATACCGACAATGCCCTTGCCAGCGCCGAGAGTACGGCCGGGCACGACCTTGGCACTTCGCACGCCCTCGGGGGTGGTCATCAGCGAGCCCTTGAGCTTGTAGCTGAGACCAAGTGCTGGCTTGAACTGGTAGTGCGAGGCGCTCGACGTCGACTGGTCCTTTCCCTTGTGGCCCAAGAAACCAGAGATGACATCACGAGCATCCGCGTTCGTCTTGCGGAACTCCTCTACAGGGACGTTCTTCTCGTTGGTGAGGTATTCACGAAACTTGCGTCGGACTTCGCTCGAAGTGAGATTGAGCTCACGGATTTGCGACTTGCTCAGCGAGTCGACACCCTTGTTGCGTACAGTATGGGCCTTGAAATAGTTGCTGTTCGCAGCCATCTTGGGCAGCTCCAGAGGAAACTGTAGTTCCCGGAACTTCTGCAGCTTTCGGTAAAAGCCCGTGTTGCCGTCAAACTGTGCGAGTCCAACCTCTGAGTCCAGCGCCTTCACATTGAGATACAATGACGAGTGCTTCTTGGGGATCTGGCTCTTGAGACCCCAGTTACGACGGTGGAATGCAGACGTTTTGGTTGCAACGAGCTGGTGTGTTGGGTACCACTTGTTGCGAGCCAGGTCGATGGCTTCAGCAGAGTCCTCAGCCAGCGCCGACCGGTGCAACGACGCGAGCCGCGAGCTCCGCAACAGGTTCGGGAATTGGCTCGACATATGAGATGAGGAACTTGATTTCAATGATTGATCCGTATAGGTAAAATTTCAGGGCGGGTAAATAACTTCAGCCGCGCGTGTCGCGAATAGCCCTCAGTTTGTGAGAACCTGTGCTAATGAGGAACAGTAACAGTTACGATTGGTATATATATACATTATGCAAAGACGTCCTGTAGTTTGAGACGTGGGGCAATGTTCATGGCCATGAGCTCCTGGAACAGCAGCTTGGCAGCGTAAGGAATGGTCAGCTTGACCACCTTCTCAGCCGTCTCGCATGAAGGACACCAACCATTGTAGCCCATTAGACCACAAGTCTGGCAGACATCGACCTCAAAGGCATCTGATGACAACATGAGACGCTCTAGTAGTAGCTGCGATGCACCATAAGCAATGACACAGTCACGCTCCATCTCTCCAAGACGTAGACCACCATCTCGACTTCTTCCCTCAGTCGGCTGACGAGTGAGCACAGCACGAGGTCCGCGAGGTCGCGCGTGCATCTTGTCCATGACCATGTGCTTGAGTTTTTGATAATAAATAGGGCCAAAGAAGATGTACGCTTGTAGACACTCACCGGTGATACCCGAGTAGAGCATGTCCTTACCTGAGTACGAGTATCCGTGGTTGATGAGGATCTCGGACATATCTGAGAGCTCGGAGCCACCAAAGCACGTTCCATACTGCAACGTACCATCCAGTACTCCGGCCTTTCCACTCACAAGTTCGATCATTTTGCCAACAGTCATTCGCGAGGGGAAACCATGGGGGTTCATGATGATATCCGGGCAG
This sequence comes from Sugiyamaella valdiviana, assembly GCA_030570555.1. Classification (NCBI taxonomy): domain Eukaryota; kingdom Fungi; phylum Ascomycota; class Dipodascomycetes; order Dipodascales; family Trichomonascaceae; genus Sugiyamaella; species Sugiyamaella valdiviana. The sequence continues at coordinate 1,854,811 of JAJLWF010000002.1, forward strand.
ATACCATCATCATTGAAGGGCATATCCTCCTGCTGAACAATGATTCCGCAAACTCCCTTCTGACCATGACGAGATGAGAACTTGTCTCCAAGCTCAGGACGTCGTGTTTGACGAAGGAGTACCTTGATGAGAGGTTGCTCCGATTCCGATGACGACAACATGACCTTGTCCACATAACTCGGCTCAGGAGCCTTGTAATTGACTGGAGTCGGGCGGTATGAGTCAGCTGAGCCCATGTTGTTGTCGCGGTTCGTGAGAATGTTATCGTCAGCGTTAACGGGAACAGCCTTGTTGATATACGTCTGACCCGTCACAATAGGACAGCCAACCTCGGCAAGACCATCGGGTCCAAGAACCGAGTGCTGGAAGATAGGAAGCTGAAACTTCTTCTTGTTTTCGAACGACACACCCTCAAGGCGGTCACTAGTCTGGTTAGGATAGCGCTTGAGAACTGCAGTCGTCTTCTTCATGACCTGGCAACGACCGAACCCACGATCGACTGACGACTTGTTAAGAACAAGAGCATCTTCGATATCGTAACCAGAATAACTCATGACTGCAACAACTGCATTCTGACCAGCCGGAAGCTTGTCATATTGAATCAACTCAATAGTCTTAGTCTTGACCATTGGCTGCTGTGGGTAGACCATGAGGTATAGCAGGGTGTCGATACGATCGAGTTGGTTGTAGGCAATTGCACCAATGGCTTGCTTTCCCATGGCGCACTGGTACGTGTTTCGCGGAGACTGGTTGTGGTGGGGATAAGGAATCAGTCCAGCAACGGCACCGAGAACCGTGAACACCTCAATCTCCAGGTGAGTCGTGTTCTCCGTGATGTCATTCTCATAGAGAGCAATGTAACTGTCGTTCTCCTCGTTACAGTCGAGGTACTCTACCAGGCCCTCATGCAAAAAGTCGTCGAACGACATCTCACCATCAAGCAGCCGTCGAAGGTGGCTCGCCTGCACGCGCGGCTCCTTGTTGCTGACAATGATCAGGGGTCGGCAGATACGGCCTCCATCAGTAGCAATGTGTACTGCACTGTGATGATGGTTACAGTACACGCTGATGAACTCGGACACCTTGCCTTTGCGGCGAAGAGCACGGAGCGAGTTGACAAACTTGAAAGGGAATCGCGTGATACCAATGGGAGTACCGTTGAGGTACACGCCATATGTTCCAGGAGAATGCAGTTCGTGTCCACCAATGATAGAGATATCTTCAACACCAAGTACCATACAGCAGCGACGAATGGGCTCCTCCTCAACGTCGGTGGTGATATGCGTCATGAGTGCCAGATTCTTAACGAGACCGCAGGCCTCTCCTTCGGGAGTATCAGATGTGCAGAGCATACCAAACTGCGACGGCTGGAGGGCACGAGGACCAGAGACCTTTCTCGACTTTTCAAACTGCGACGAGATACGCGTCATCATTCCGAGAGCACTGATGTAGCTGAGACGGCTGAGGACGTGGGTTACACCAGCACGCTCCATCTTGAATCGCTTCAGAGACCAGTTACCCGTAGATATGGCACGGTTCATACCCATGGTGATGTTGCTACTGTGAATGGTGATGTTGAGTAGCGCATCAAACTCGTTGGTACGGTTCGGTTTTTTGAGAACCTTGTCAATGTTCGCCTTAAAATCGCTGTTGAATTTCTTGAACAGATCTTCAAATAGCAGAGACATCAGCTGACCAGCCAGCTCGAGACGTTTGTTACCCACGTAGTCACGGTCGTCAACCATCTTGGGGTTTGCCATGGCCATGATCACACGTCGAGTCATGATTGCCATGTAAAGGGCCTTCTCTCGGAAATCCAGATCGTGGACAGAGATATGGGCGATAATGGTGGTGGCCAAGGCTTCCATTCCCTCCTGAAGGGTTGACAATCTCGGAGCATTGAGTCGACGCACCGTTTTGACCTTGGAGCCGAGGTATTCGAGCGCCTGCTGCTGAGTGTGGACTCCAAGCTTTGAGCACTCCTCAAAGTTGATCGCGAACAGCTCCTGGAACTCGGCACTAGGACCAGCAACTAGCTCCATGATCTCATAATCGGTGACAATACCGGCGGCTTTGAGCACGAGGACTATAGGGACCTCTTCGCTGACGGAGTTGTGTTTTAGGTAAATTTTGCCGTTTTTGGTAAGCACATACGTCTTTGACTTGCGCTCGTGGGTCGAACTTGTGACAGATGCCTGCACGATGCCTTTCTTCTCGTCGGCCTCGACGATGATTCGGTTCTTACTCAGCTGTTCTTGCACAAGAATGACCTTTTCGGTTCCGTTGACGATGAAGTATCCACCGGGGTCAAGCGGGCACTCGCCGAGGTCTGCCATCTGGTACTCTGTTTTGTTGGTCAGAACACACTTTGAGCTTCGTAGCATCACTGGCATGCGGCCAATCTCGAGGTTCCGGTGCAGCACAATCTTCTTGCCTCGTGTGTATTCAACATCAACGTAGATCGGAGCTGCGTAGGTGAGGTCTCGTAGACGGCACTCCTGAGGTGTGATTCCGCCGGAAAAGCTGTGCACGTCCTTGCGCTGAGGTACTCCAACGCGGATGTCGAGGTATTTAAGGTAGAACTCGGGGTCGACATCACTAAGAATCATCTCGTTGGCGCGGACGATTTTCTTGAGGTCGACATCTATAAAGTAATTGAACGAGTCCAGATGTTGCTTGACGAGTCCCTTGACTTTGAGGAAAGCCGGCAGCAGGTTCCACTTGTCTTCAGCGGTGTTGATTGAGTCGGCGAGAGCCTTTCCACGGTACATTGGCTCGAGCAGGTCGTTGAACGACGAGTCGGCCGCACCCTTCGAATGGTCATGGCCGTTCGCCTCTGCACCCGCTTCAGGCACCACCTCGGGGGCCTTGCGCTTTCGAGGAGGCATTGGTGGTGAAATCCAGAAAATCTAGAGAAATCCAGATGTCTGGGTTTCGGATTTTTTTGGTGGTTTGTAATTTTCACGGCATGCAAGGTCGATGCGTGATGTTAGGGCCCACGAAGCCCCCTACCCCTGAGTATCGATAACCAGATCACCAGATATTAGCATGTCAACCAGATAATAACCAAACTAACAAGATAATTCCACAATGGATACATACGACAAAGCGCACGCAGTGGCCGAGCATATTCGCGGGAAACTACCTGCCGAGCTGAGTAAACCGCTGGTGGGAATTGTGTGCGGAACAGGACTAGGTGGTCTGGTCAATATCCTCGATTCGGAGCCGGTTGAGATCGCATACTCGTCAATTCCTCAGTTTCCCGTGTCTACAGGTAGGCAAAGCATGTATTGTAACCTTCAGTACTAACACAGTTGCTGGTCATGCTGGAAAGCTCGTGGCAGGTCTGCTGCGTGGAGTTCGAGTCATTCTGATGGCGGGTCGGTTCCAGTAAGTGAGCCACCATTTGGGGGTTTGGCTAACACAGCACGTACGAGGGCTACGACGCCAAGGACACGGTCTTTCCCATCCGCGTGTTTGCCGCTCTTGGTGTAGAGTACCTTGTCACTACGAACGCTGCTGGTGGACTCGCTCCCGACGCCAAGGTCGGTGATATCATGCTCATCAACGATGTAGGTGACCTGTACTCTCTTGACGCCTCACTCTAATACAGCACATCAATCTACCGGGCCTGGCTGGTCTTCATCCTCTCAAGGGACCCAATGACGAGCGTCTAGGTGTGCGCTTCCTGCCCCTGAGTGATGCTTATGATCATGAACTGCGATCGCTGTTCTACAAGGCAGCCGATTCGCTGAAGATCAAGCGCACCATCTTCGAGGGTACCTACGCATTTGTTAGCGGTCCTACGTACGAGACCCGTGCTGAAGCGCGGTTCTTGAGACTCAGCGGTGCCGACGCCGTAGGCATGAGTACTGTCCCTGAGGTCATTGTCGCTCGACATGCCGGCATCAAGGTCTTGGCCCTGAGTCTTATCACCAATGCCGTGGTGACGACACCTCTTCAAACTGGCCGCGAAGAACTCAAGGCCTCGCTGTCAGAAGGTGCTGCTAGCCACGAGGAGGTTCTTGAGGTTGGTGCGCAAGCAGCTAAAGACGTCGAGGCCATTGTGTCGGAAGTTGTCGCAACTCTCCACTGATGGTTAGACACCTGTCTCGAATGGCACTGTGCCAGTTGAGCTATTACATGCTAGAGCCAATTACGCGCAGCCAACTAACTTGGCTCTTACTTGGAGAATCTAGTTCTGATACAACTTAGAACGCCTAGTCCATCACATTATTCATAGTCTAGCTTTTGCTGCTAACTCGTTGCGTGGCTCATTTGTGGCTCCGTGTTCATCGCTCATGTGCGTGTTCTTAGTTTACTCGTCAATGACACCGGCAGACTCCCACTCGCCCTTGAGGTTCTCCTTCCACAGCGTGACCTTGTTGTCACCGCCAGAGACAGCGAGAATGTTGCCCGAAAGCGACCAGCTCACACGCCAGACGACATCGGGAAACTTGTCCGACTTGAGCAGCTTCTTCTGCCATGGGCCCGAGCCCTCCTGGGTCCAGATGATGACGGTCTTGTCCTGGGATGCCGAGGCGATGTATGACTTGGACAGCACCGACGGTGACCACGACACATCGCGCACCCAGTCGGTGTGGCCCTCGAGAGTGGCCTCTTCGACATAGTTGTTGGTCGCACTGTCATACTTCCAGATCTTGACGAGGTTGTCGCAGCCTCCAGACACGAATCGGCGCACGTCCGTGGCAGCAGACGCGTTGGCACCGGTGTTAACGAGCGAGCCTGACACGGCAGGAGGCGCCCACGAAGCGGCATTGACTCCGACCGAGTGGGCCGGGAAAACAACAGCGTCGGGCTTTCCGTCGTCCTTGAATTCGACAATCGACACGCGACCGTCAGACGAAGCACACAGCAGCAGTGCGCCGTACTCCTGCGGAGCCCATGACACCGAGTTCACGGATGCCTGGTGAACCGCGTGCTGGGCAATGTTGGACCAACGCCCGTTCTCCTCGCGCCACACAATGGCCTTGCCGTCGTATGAGGCCGAAGCAAGAATGACGCCGAACTTGGGGTGTGCCCAATTGACTTGCCAGACAGGGCCATCGTGGCCGCGAAGTGTCTCTACGAGCTTCTGGGTCTCGCCGTCAATCTCAAAGATCTTGATCGACTTGTCGGAGGAGCACGTAGCCAGACGCTTGCCGTAGTAGTCGAGCACCGCGTCGTGAATGAGGTCATTGTGTGCGTTGTTGATGGCCACCATCGTGAGGTAGTTGGTGCTAAGAAGCGTGGAGTGTCAATGTTCGAAAATGACAGCGCCAAAGTACGCCCTAACCCAGACAGCCAAAGCCCCTAATAGCAAGACTCGAACTTCGCAGTATAGAAGGTAAATTCCTTTGCTCTTGCTCGGTAAGATACTTGATGGAAGAGAACAGAACTGGATTGAATTGAGTAGTGTACACTGAGTTGGAAGTTGCATTCACCGAACTGCTTCGTCTTCACCAACGACTAGACCTAGCCCTCGATCCGATATCAGCATTAGAAGTCAATCTACATTACTCGTTTGACGGTTCACCGCGGTCAATTCGTTCTGTTCTTTTGTTTCTCTTCACTTCTGTTCTTCACTTCTGTTATTTCGGTTACTCCTACTCATGGACTTGGGGGCTACTGTGAAGGAGTACCTGGAGGGGCTCTCTCCAGCGGTCCTCGAACGACTGTACCAGTCGCCTGCGACATGCCTAGCAGTATTCCGGCTCCTGCCATCGCTGGCAAAGATGCTCGTCATGTCGATGCTGTTCGCTGACTCTCCAATGCCCGTTTCATACATAGACACGCTTGTTAGGCCAAGCAGCGGCCGACTTCAGGTGGAGGCACTCCAGAAGCTCAAGGGACTGCATCTCATTGTGGAGAAGAGGCGTGAAGCAACGGTGATCCTCAACTCGATATTCACCAAGAGCTTCCGAAGCGCTCTCACTACCGGAGAGGCCAACAGGTCGTTTGGTGTGCCCTGTGAAACGGAGGACAAGCACAAGGTCGACATTGCATTCCTCGACCAGCATGCCACCAGCAAGTGGGAGGGCATTCTGCATTTCATGGTCGGCACTTCGTCGTCTTCACCGCCAGGAAGCGGTGTTCTGTCGCTGCTGCGACAGCGTGGACTTATGGAGCCGGATCCTGACGCTGAGTACCGAGGTGCATTGGCTATCACGAGCTCTGGATTCCAGTTTCTTCTCCAGAGCGTCAACTCACAGATCTGGACTTTACTGCTCCAGTACTTGGCCATGGCGCCAGACCTACAAATGGACCCTGTCGACGTTCTCAACTTTATATTCATGTTGGGATCCCTAGAGTTGGGGAAAGACTACTCTCTGGGTGCATTGAGCGACACGCAGATAAAAATGCTGGAAGATCTACACGACTTTGGAGTTGTGTACCAGCGCAAATCGTCATCGCGACGGTTCTATCCTACACGACTGGCTACGACCTTGACATCAGATACATCGGGCCTACGCACTGCATCATCTTCTGTCGATGTGGCCACAACCTCGGCTGACGGAGTCCTCAAGGACCAAGCAGATTCAGGGTTCATCATTCTTGAAACAAACTATCGGCTCTACGCCTACACCAACTCACCGCTGCAGATTGCTGTGCTCCACCTATTTGTACACCTTCGAGCACGATTCCCAAATATGGTCACGGGCCAGATCACCCGAGATTCGGTGCGACGCGCTCTTCTCAACGGCATCACTGCCGACCAAATCATCACATACCTCACCGTCCATGCGCACCAGCAGATGCGCAGGAACGACCCTGTTCTTCCCCCCACCATCACAGACCAGCTCAAGCTCTGGCAACTCGAACGCGATCGCATTCGAGCCACAGACGGCTTCATGTATACCAATTTCTCCTCCATCGAGGAGTATAACCTCGTGGCGTCGTATGCTCACGACCTCGGTGTGCTTGTTTGGCAGAATCCGCAACGCCGACGTTTCTTCGTTACGCGAGAGGGCAACGCACAGGTCGTTGAGTACGTACAACGCAAAATGGCTCGATGACCGCCATTGTGAATTGGCGTTCAAGTCGCCAGCTGTAAATCAAAACTATGCATACATTTTAGTTACACTGTAGAAGGTTGTCGTGATCTAGTTCTGTTGCTGTTGTCCTGCAGCGTTAACAGCTTCCTGCGCCCGACGTGCCTGCTCAAGCCGCTGCTGTTCTTGCTGCTGTCTTCGTCTGTACCACATAACGACTGCTGTGAAACAGAACAAACCAATCGTAACGAGCACTTCAAGGAACAAGTCATCTTCAACATTTTCCCAATCGAGATCTCCAGTGGAAATCCCAGCAAAGAGCGCGGAGAGCTCATCTTCATCGTCCCAAAGCTTGAACTCCATCTCATTCCATCGCTTCCAAAACAGATTCCATTGCTCCTTCATCGAGAGCTTTGGTCGCGCATCGCCCATGATACCACGAATTTTACCGCCTGTCAACGAGTTCCAGTACCCCTTGGCGTAGAGTTGGAGGAGAGACAGCTTCACAGGAAAGTAGGCCTCAGGGGCGCTTTCGAGAGCCAGGTCGTAATACCGTTTCGCCAAATGATAATCCTTTTCCACTCCAATCCCGTTCTCGTGCATCCAGCCAAGGTTCCACCGGGCCTGGCTGTTACCGCGGTCAGCAGCAGAATTGTAGCAAGCCGCGGCTTTTTCAGGACTACGAAGAGCTCCAACGCCGCCCAAGTAATAGTCTCCCATCTTGACCTGCGCATCAGTATTGATCTGCTTGGCTGAACGCGTCCAGTACATGAGACCATTTAACGAAGCATTCGGGAATATCGCGTCCCAGTCGTGAGAATCTCCAGTATCAAGATAACTCCGGGCATTGTCAATAATAAACGCCACATTGACCTGGGCAGATTCGTAACCTTGCTCAGCACATATTAAGAACCCTAGCAACGCTGAGATTTCATCCTTCTCGCGGTACATCTGCTGGGCCCAGCGCATGGGCGAATGGAAATCCTCGACTCGCTCAGAAAGCTGCTTTAACAGGTACACAGCATCCTCGTAAGACAGGCCATCACCATTACCGCTGTTGGGATCGCCAATCGAGAGGGCCAATAGATGCATCGACTCAAAATTTCCTGAGTCGGCTGCACTACGAATCAACTCCATGGCGCCTGCAGCGTCACCACGGGCACGGTATATGCGAGCCAGGTTGAACCTGGCACTAGCAATGCCGCTTGTTGCTGCTCGCTCGAGATACGCGGTTGCCTTTTCCACATCCATGTCGACTTCGATTCCCATCATGTACATCATGCCGAGACCGTTCAATGATACTGTGTGGTTAAAGGCTGCTCCACGAAGGAACCATGAAAGTGCTGCATTCGAGTTCTGCTCAACTCCTTCACCTCGGAGGTAGCGCTCGCCAAGAAAGCCGGCACAAGCTGCCGCATAGTGAACTTCTTCTGGGTCCGTGAGCGGTCTTGTCGCTTCTTCACCAGGGCCCAACTCCAGCGACCCATCAGGTCCTATAGTGACCGGGCTGAATGTAGAGCCATCCATTTTAGTGTCGATATACCACAGCTGGGCGGCTCCGCGCATGGCATACTGGAAAGAGGCCTTGTAGTCGGGCTCAGAGTAGATGCCGCCCTGGTAAAACAAAAATGCCAACGCGAACAGTACCAGCGATGACTCATCGCCAGCGTACTGGTCAAACTCGAGAATGCCCTCAAAAGAGTTGAAGTTGTACGAGTGACGACTACGGTGGCGCTCGGCCTCGGGTCCTGACGATACCTGGCTCGCTCCTTGGCCGTATACGCCGCCAAAGAACTCGTCAGCAATGACAAATGAGTTCCTGCTGAGATGCTTCCTTCCTAGAGGCCCTGGGCCGTCTAGAAAGTACTTTAGCGACTGGTCGCCTGCCATGCGGTAGAAATCGTAAGCCTTCTCATAGTCAGGCGGCGACGCAATGGCCGCAATGCTGCGGAATCCCATGGCCATTTGAGCGCGGGCATCGCCACCATGGGCTGCAAAGGTATAGTACAGAGATGCCTTGGCTTGGTCAATAGGGACGGTCCCAAAGAGACCAGTGGAATAGGCCAGACCGACCATGAACTGGGCGGATGCATTGCCGTGGGATGCCAATCGATCGTAGTACGTCACAGCAGCGGGCATGTCTCGCGGAGTCGAGTAGTTTCCAAACAAATGCATATCTCCGAGAAGGTAGAGGGCGTCGTGGGACCCGAGGTCGGCGGCTTCGTCGAGCATGCGCTTCGCCAGTGCCAGTTGGTCTGAATCCACTGCAGCAGTCTGTTGACCAGGGATGTCTGGGATCTCGGCTACTCCCCACGAGCTCAACAGTCGTCTAGACTCCTTGGCCAAATACCGCCCCAGCTTGAGAAACCCCGATGTCTTTCGAAGGTGTTTCGGTGCTCTTGATGGCGAGAATACCTGCTTATGAGGCCCTGCACTCCGAGGTTCTGGTTGGCCGTACTTTTGTAGTAGATCCAATGCGTCATTGTACAATGCAGCGGCTGGGTCTTCGGGTGTTTGAGGCTCGCTTGAATTGAGGCCGAGCTCGTGAGACACCACTTCGTGCACTTGAGCGCTGGCGAGCCCCGCAGCTACCGCCGTCACCCAAAGGGCCAACTTCATGTTTACCACGAGTCCTCCGGTTACAGTGTTAAGAACAAGCCTGGGGTATCACGCCGTAGAGGCAATCGTTCCTGCGTATTTGCGTATTGCCGCCGTCAGTATAATACTTCGTAATGAATACTTCTACTAGTTCACTCGAGTCGTGAGCTGGCGATAGCTGTGCGCCGCATGCGCCGCAGTTCAGCCGTGTACCCAGCCGCACCTGCCATATATCTCCCCTGATCTGCCAGATGGCTTTTATCCCCACCATAGCCATGAGTTTGCCCGTGACGGTTGATCCGACGAGCAAGAAAATCTCGGTCGACGAGTCCTACGTGGATGCTCTGCCCGAGTACCAGCAAAAGGACCTCGTGGAAAAGGTCGAGCAGCTCAATGACCTCAGCAGGTACATGGCTGGACTCACGTCAAAAGTGCCCCCTCCGCCAAACACCATAGCCAAAAACATCACCGACCAGGTCAATAAGCTCAAAGACTCGGGTCTGTCGTGTACGCGCAACGGCAAGCACTCGGACGCGCTCAAGTACTACTCGCTCGCTGTACAGATGGCCCTTCGCCGACCGCCATGGGAAGCCACTGCCTATGTCATGGAAGAAGTCAGCTCTGTGCTGGGGTTCCGTGCCGACGCTTACATGTCGCTCAACATGTGGCCTGAAGCGTTCACTGACTCGTCGCTTGTGACGCTGCTCAAGCCTGCAGATGCAAAGGGCCACTTTCGCCGCGGCAAGTGTCTCGAGAAGGTGGAAAAACTGGCAGAGGCCCGCACAGAGTACCAGACGGCGGCCTCCATTCTTCCCCAGGAGCCATCGTTTAAGACCGCCCTCGCTGAGATTGACGCCGTCATTGCTTCAAAGCCGCTGTAAGCGGCCAAGTGGGTTAAATGCTAGAGGTAGTAGGGCTAGCCAGGAGCCAGCCAGGAGCTGAGCCATGCCGAGCAAAATGCAGATCAAATGGTCTATAGAGTGAACATGTAGAATGCTATTCTGCGTCTTGTTGAGAAGTACACATGTAGTCAACTTTTGCGCCCGTGTACTGACATGTGCGCATGGTCGTACTGACGATGGTCATGTAACACTTCTAATCCAGTCATGATGCTATTCACCCCTGATGGCATTTCATTCCGCTGGACCAGTCATTCCATCTACAACATATAGTGTGAGCATAAAATAACGGTGGCTACTTTACATTATGTCTAGTCATGGCGCTCATCATCACGCTTCATAATCACCCTCGTACGCCTCTTGTGACAGCGTAATGGTCGGTGTGGGGTGGCTCTGCACCGCATAGCGGTCGAGTTCCCATCCACAGTGACGAAGTGCGGTCTCGATACGCAGCTCGTCAAACAGACGCGCGACAGTTCCGGCTGTCTCTGTGATGAGCTCACACGGATCTGTAGCCTGTGCCTGGCTCAGCTTATGCGCAATGAGCAGCGCGTGCACCCATCCACGCACATCGGAGTTTCGGGACCGTGTGCTGAGAAGACAGATCTTAATCTGGGGCGACTCGCCAGCAGCAGTGTAGAACAGAATATACCCCGTATCACGCGTGTTACAGGCTGCCAGCACCTGACCCAGCGTCACAGAGCTCGGGAGTAAATCGACAACTGACTGAAAGCCCGTGTACACAGCGCGGCCAATCACAACGTCGCTGCCCTTTGAATACCAGCGCAGAACTCCATCGGGCTCGAGGATGCGTTCACGCGCTGACGCACGTTGAGGTGTCGTCAGCAGTCGCGATACGCTTCGGCCCTGCGGGTCAGATACCTTGTCAGGCTCTTCTCCAGCGGTTTTGGCCAACGGCTCGTCTGGAGAAGCAAAGGCCTGCTCAATCTCGACTAGAGACGAGATGGCATCGCTAAACACAATGTTGGTGCGCTGGCGGTTGAGCGTGCGAATAATGACACTTGACACGGCGTTGTAGTTGGTGTAGAGATGCAGCATGAGCAGCAGGATAACGGTGACCCACATCTCGAGGCCTTCGCCCTGCACAATCTTAACGAGGACCGAGCCTGTCAGCATTCCGAGCAGTGTTATGACGGTTTCCTGAGACTGGTCTTTTGCGTTGACATCAGCAATGCTGCCTCTGTCGGGATCGGTGAAATGCTGCGTGAGGGCAGCCCGAGATCCTCCAGCCATGACTCCGCAGATGCTGCGAAGCAACCCAGACATACATAGCAGCACAATCTTTGTGTTCTTGCTGGCAGGGAACATGGGCGACAGGCAGTCGAAGATCGTCGCCGAGTCGTTGACGAGATCCGCCATGTATCGGTACTTCTTGCACTCGGGTTCGAGCGTCGAGCCATACTGCCAAGCAAACACAATCGTGCCCATACGGCCGACAGTCTCCTGGATGATTTTCATGAACAGCGCCGAAGTTGACGTAGCGTCCTCATCACCCACTCCCACGGCCGTGAGCACGCATCTATTGGCAAACAGCGACGCAATCGAGCTCGAAAACGCCTGGACGGAGTCGTAGATCTGATAGTCAATGTAGTCGGATGTAACACTGTGCGGGTATCCAGTGGGAAGAAACACGTTGATGAGCGATTGAGCAAGATCCTTGATACCCGAGCCGCCTACAAGCACCTCGCGTGCCCGCGGTAGCAGCGATGCAAACGAGCCTGTTCCCGCGCCCGACGAGTACGAGGCCGATTTGGCGTTTCGGCGCGTCAGGTCCTGAGGGCCCTGGCCCTCGTAGATCGTGGCCAGAAACCCATTCTCGTCGAGCTCGCGAATCACCAGAACGCCATTCTGATTAAACTGACCGGCAGTCTTTTCCTGATCCTGGTACGACATGGCTTTAGGTACAAGTAACAAGACGCCTGTAAGGTGGTGAACGTGTTCCAGGCTGGGGAAGGGGTGCACGGCTGCCGGTTCCTGCAGGTAACGTGCAGGAACAGTGCTGGTGATAACCGTTTTATATTAGATTTATTACAATTGCCGCGTTATTTTTCATCATACAGATATTACATCGAGGACGTCATTAATGCTTATAAGGTGGATGTCATTGTTACTTTTAGACTATGGGGGTGATGCTTCGTATGTGTCCTTTGCCGCGTTTGGCAGTCCCAAAGCTTAACTGTGTAATGAAGCAGAGACGATGAAGTCGACTCAAGGCTTCTCTTAAATATGAGCACTTGTGTTGTAGTTGTCCTGAAAGCTGAAACGTATACCTCGTAGTTGTCCTGAAAAGCTGACAGTATGGTAAACCGCGTTCATTACTCCTCGTCCTCAAGATCAGCAATCTGCTCCTGGAAGTTTCCGAGACCGAGACGAGTCGCTTTTCGGAGTCGCTCGACAGCACTGGCATACAGGCCCTTCTGCTCATCGCTATCCACTTCGTGAAAGTGGGCCAGCGAGATCATGGCCTCTGCAGCCAAGACCAGCGTATCGCTTCCATCATCTTCAGCCTTCTGAAAGTGCTCAATAGCCTTTGAAAGAGATTCCTTTGCCGCAGCAGAGTCGGTAGCATTAAGCTCGGCTGGGACATTGTCTTCGTCCTCCTCGTCCTCCTCGTCATCTTCCTCACCCTCGAGAATCTGCTCGAGTAGAGTAACAGCAGGAGCAGCTACGGCGGTATGGAACTGTCCCAGTCCTCTGTTCGCCCACATGATGTGGCGAGCAGCAGCATCAGACTCGGGTAGCTTTTCGAGCACGCGGTCAAAGCAGCGTTTGCACCAGCCCAGGAAGACTGCCTGTGCGACCTTTAGCTGGTAAGGCGAGTTCTCTGAAGCTTCCTCGTCACCCTCGTCTTCGCTTTCCTCAGCGTCCTCATTTTCTTGAGCTAGTTTCTCCTTGCCTTTGTCACTCGGTGCCTGCACCTTTGAAGTCTCACCATTGCCCTCATCCTCCTCATCCTCATCCTCTTCATCATCCTCGTCATCCTCGTCCTCTTCGTCATCTCCCTCATCTTCGTCATCATCATCCTCTTCGTCGACCGATGCCAACAAATTGCCAAGTTCGTCGGCCACGAGGAGGACATCGGAAACGACACTCAGATCGTCAATTGTCAGGTCGGCATATGACCTACTACTGCTGTCGAGCAGCTTCTCGACTTTTTCGAAATCCTCCGTCGACGTCTGAACGTACTCTAGAATATCTCCGAGCCCTCCATAGACGTCCTGCAATGAGTCTGCTCGGGACACTTGATCTTGCGCAAGACTTGTCATGACCTTGGCACGAGTTATGAGAAGAGGCAATGACTCGGGGTTGTCCTCCAGTCCTGTGTTTGCTCGCTCAAGAGCCATGGCCAGGAAGTCGGTACGTCCCTGTACTGGCTTCTTGGACTCTTTGGTTGACTCTTCTTCTGCGTCCTCCTCGTCATCCTGGAACTTTCCTAGTTCATAGAGAGCTCGAGCGTACACATTGTGGAAGTTGTCGGGTAGCTTTTTGCCGTCCGAGTTCCGGAGCAATCCATCGCATTCATGAATTACTCCGTGAAGAAGTGATGGATTGCTGCGTCCAGATGAAAGATACGTTTCGTAGAGTCCTTGTAATTGGGCGATTTCGTCCTCGGGGTCGACGTCATCGCCGAGCTCAATTGTCAGCGTTTCGCCATTTTGTGACTCTGGAACGTCCGCATCAGCGCGCTTTAGCTTCTTGGCCTTGGAGGCCTTGTTCAACCCAAGAGGACGCTTGACCATGATGTTGTTCCTGAGTACAAGTATCGACTGACATTCTCATATTTTTCAGTGGCCCTAATAGCCGCTAAATTTTAGCCGTGCGGTTCCAGCCGTATCATCGCTCAATCCCGGGGTAACTTCTACATCTATGTTGAAACGTCAAATTGATACAGCCTAGCGAATGTAATAGGAAGCCCTTCTGGCTCCCCGTCTGTGTCTCCCCGAGTATGTCCGCCGTTGCCCTTTAGTCGGCAGTGCTTGTCACCCAAGACGGCGCAGCTCACGTTGGATCTCAATAATGAGATGATCGACTCTACCGCCCATATGACGGATCTCGAAAAGTCTTTCCAGAGCCGATCGGAACAGCTGTTCCTGACGATCGGGGTTCGTCATGGGAAGACGGGCCAATGAGATCATGGCGTCTGCCGTAAGTTTCAGGCTAGCAGCATTGGTCTGGACCTCTGCTCTCATCGAGTCTCTAATCGTGTTCTCCAGTGAATTTCGTCTCTCTAGTTCTCGTACATATGACGAGCCCATGTGTTTGATGTACTGGGGACGTCTTTTTTGAAGGGGTTCTTATAGGATTGAGATGACTGGCACTAGTTCTGGCTACCGCGCTCTTGGTACAGCCACTGTCAGATATCGCATCAGTGGCACACTGTGGCGACTGGCGTTGTGTGACACGAAGTGCAGATCTGAGTGTTTGTTATCGACAGCCAAGGCAAAAAGTGGCCGATTTCATGGCGCATTGGGTTAACGGCAACTCCGGCGCATTGGGTTAACGGCAACTCCGACGCAGCTATTCTTCTCCACATTAGGCACAGTGCAGTCAACAAGCAACTATCCAGGAGTTGAGGTCACCAGAACAGAGTCGTTCATTGCCTTTATTTCCCATACGACTCTGTGAGGTTCGTGGCATCTGTAATGTTCCATGGCTTTCATGCTGACAAAATGACCGATTTATGTGGTTGCAGTTGATAGTAGAGTTTGGTACATTGGACTAGCTCATGTAGCACACCATCGATGTCGCATGTTGTGTGGCACGCTCTGCCCAAAAAGGGTGTTTAGTGGCATAGCCCGCAATGTAGGATATTGTCGTGCCACTGCCACGAAGGAGTCATATCGGCCAGTGCCACTTAGCTTAATCCGGTAGCGCCACCTCAGCCGTGCAGACTGCGGCCCGCACTTGTGATATCACGTGATCTCGGCACGAATGTTCCGCTGATAACAAAAATTCAGGGGAACGAGTCATTCCGACCTGGACGTTACGAGTGGCGCTGACTAGCTTTTCGAGTCTCCGAGTATTCCATGGGGCTGCTCATTCAACAGTCGGTAGCAGGCCACCGCGTGCTGCTCATTGGTGAGCAGACGGCCGTGAGTGAGTCGAGAAGGACCAAGCTTGAGTCATTAGGAGCCTCTGTCGTGCTGGTGCCGACTATCGAGGCGGTCAGCCTTGATCCGCCCGCGATCCGACATTTCCTGACGACTTCCGGCCGACCTGAAGTCGACGGTGTTGTGGACTCGGTGTTTGTAGGACTCCCGTCGCAGTATCAGCCAACTGCAGTACACATATTCGACATTTGTCAGCGATTAAGGATCCCCGTCAATGTTGCCGACCAGCCGACTCTTTGTACGTTCACGCTGCTGTCGTCGTACCAGGATGGTGATTTCCAGGTCGGAATTACCACCGGCGGCAAAGGATGCCGTCTAGCGAGCCGACTTCGGCGCCACATTACAAACAGCTTGCCTCCAGGAGTAGGCGCTATTTGCGAGCGGGTCGGGCAGCTCAGGCAGCTGATCCACGAGGAGGATGAAGAGCGACTTGCAGCGGTTGGCGAGCACGACGACGATGCCGAGCAGACGTCGACGCTCAACAGCCTTGTACTTGAAGCAAACGCTCAGTCGGCTGAAGACAGGAAGAAACAGCGCATGCGCTGGCTGTCTCAGATTGTCGAGTACTATCCGTTTGAGCGGTTGGTGAATCTTGAACCTCAGGAGCTCAGCAGAGACTACAGTCATCTCGAAGAGGGAGCTCCCGTGGCTTCCAGGCACGGTCGCATCTCACTAGTAGGAGCTGGCCCCGGCAGCGAGAAGCTGCTGACGAAGTGGGCCCTGGACGAGATATACACGGCCGATGTCATTCTTGCCGACAAGCTCGTTCCATCAGAAGTACTCGAGCTGATTCCGAAGCAGACCCCCGTTCATATTGCCAAGAAGTTCCCTGGTAATGCCGAGAAGGCGCAGGAGGAGCTGCTGCAGCTGGGTCTTGACGCTGTGCGTCGCGGTCAGCATGTGGTGCGTCTCAAGCAGGGCGACCCGTATATTTTCGGCCGCGGTGCTGAAGAGTACATCTTTTTCCGCAGTCATGGATACACACCACAGGTTGTGGCAGGAATAACGTCGGCTCTGGCCGCACCGCTGTATGCCAACATATCTGCTACACATCGCAACGTTGCCGACCAGCTGCTCGTGTGTACGGGCACTGGCCGTGGTGGTGCGCTGCCAGATCTGCCCGAGTGGGTCGAGTCACGCACGACTGTCTTTCTCATGGCTCTTCACCGCATCGGCCAGGTAGTCGACCATTTGGTGGCCGAGAAGCACTGGGATCCGCAGGTGCCGTGTGCTGTGGTTGAGCGGGCCAGCTGTCGCGACCAGCGCATCATCCGTACGACGCTGGAACATGTCGCCGAGGCGATTGCTGCCAACGGGTCGCGACCACCAGGGCTGCTCGTCACCGGGCGTTCGTGCGGAGTCATTGAGTTACTCGGCGAGGAGAAATGGGTCGTCGAGGAGGGCTTTCGGTAGACGAGGTGCCAGTGCGACGCATTTAGTGTTGTAGCAGAGTAGACGATCCCTGTACATACACAGACTACACGACATTACATGTCGTACAGACATCAGCATTACATGTCGTACAAACATAAGCATTACAGTACACAATGAAGGACTCCTTCAAGTTATCAGAGCATACGAGTTATAGCAGTCTATAGTATATATCGCTACAAGTCATTACAAGATTATAGTAGTCATGGATATCAGGAGAAGTACTAGTGGGGTTAGATATGCTCATCCAGCCCTGTAACGATATCCTTCTTGGTGTTGACATCTGATATCTCATTAGATATGCTCATCTAGCCCTGTAATGATATCCTCTTGTTGTTACATCCGATATCTCGTATTTGATACACTTTAAGCTCAGCTATACCGCTGTATCATACCCGAAATCTCCTCCACCAACTAAATAGCAACATGACTAGCCGTATAACTGCTGACATGTAGACTAGTCACCGGATATGTACTGCCTCAGCAATGCCACTTGCATATAGCAATGTCCTATACCGGCCAAGTAGCCAGCATATTAATCAGCACAATACGATGTTCTCGAAGGATCCCTTTACACCCATTATATTTCATTTCTATATACTTTTTCTAGTGTCACCATTTACTGTTTACTCACCCCATACTTATACATTACTAAAGGGTCTCGCCGCTTGCGTAATCTGGCCAGATGAGCCGCCTTGATCTGTTGCCGTTCGGGTCATTAGCGCTATGCACAGCAGCTGCATGGCCTTCGGGCGGGCTGGGCGCCGAGGCCCGGGTCCCGGCCGTGCCGTCATTTGGGGTGGTAGTAGGCGACCGATGAGGACGTAAGTGAAGCTGAAATAACGTTGTATGAATCGTCTTGTATGAAATGAGTCTTGTATGACAGTTGGTTACGACCTTGGCTGTTGTGACCATTGTTGTGTCTGGCTGTAGCTGCCTGCCTGCCGCTGCAGCCCCTACCTCGACCCGCGTGACTGATCCCCGTCTACAGTCATACCGTGCAGGTAGCCCGTTATACAGAGGTAGATAGCGCCACACCCCGGCGGAGCTGATAACGCCGCTCGGGTGGGTGCGGTCGAGTTATTTATAAAGACCGACCCGTCCCCAACCTGGCTTCCTTTAGTTTATCCAGCGGCGAGCTTGCTAACGGCTCTCTACACCCTTTAAACCGCCTCTTTTTACAACTCGTCCTCGTCCTTACATCCACCATGGGTAACATCGTCGTTGTGGTGCAGTCCGACTCGGGCTCTGGTAAGTAGTTGCTCAGGCTGACGGAGGTGGCGGAATGAACATAGGGAAATCGGGGACATAACGGATGGATATAAGGGATAACGGATAGGTGATGCCGATGTGATGGTGGTGCTGCTGTCTGGGTGTCGTCCAGCTCTCTGGCCGGTCCTTGATGGGGTTTTGGTGGTATGGCAAGCGCCTTCACCGTCGGGCCGAGACTAAGGCGGATAACCTCTACGTGGCACTGCCAACATCGGCTCTTCAAGATCGGGCTATTCTCGCAGCTCGGGGATACGCCTGTTAGTGTCTAGCTGGCTGTTGCTGACGGCTTTGTTGACTGCTCGAGTTGCCTGCTCTGGCCCAAGCTACCCCGCAGGGTGAGGCACGCCCAGTTGCCTCGACTGGCGTGGTTGCTTGACAGGCGGCACATTCGGCGTCACTGGACGGTGAACCAGCAGTCGTGCTCCTATTACTTGACTTGTCTTTGCTACCCCCTGGTGACTCCCTGGTGACCCCCTGGTGACCCCTTATTGCCCCTCCCTTGTCATCCGTCCGCCTTATGTGTATCCATACCCCATTAAGCCTCACCCCTTGATACCTATCCAAGGGTAACAACCAGTCATTGACCAACACTAACAATAGTCGACCTCTCTCTGTCTGTTGATTCGTCGCATACCGTTGCCGACATCAAGAGCCTGCTCCAGAAGCAGAACCCGGCCCTGCCCGTCACATCGACGTCGCTCAAGTACGGCGACACTGCGCTCGTGGACGAGTCCAAGACACTCACCGACTACAAGATTCCTTCTGACTCAACCCTCCATTTTGCATTGAACACGCCGCCACCAGCTGCCGAGCCCGAACAGACACTGGACCTGGCCGCAGCGGCCCGCGCCGTTGTTGCGTCAACACCCAAGCGCAACAAGCGGCGGTGCACTTTCAAGGCGTGCCTGTCGGCACCGCTGCGAGGTGTTGGTGACTGTGGATTCTGCGAAGGACACTACTGCAGCAAGCATAGACTTTTAGAACAGCACGACTGTATTGGTCTGCAGAACTGCAAGCAGCAGCTTCACGAGCGCAACGCCGTCAAGCTGCATCAGCAGCAGACTGTGGCCAACAAGGTCTGACGAGTGCATGATAATCAACTAATATTTATTCCACAAGTAGTGGCTTAGGTGTCAATCATAGGTTTCTATCAGGTCTATCGCTCATTGGCGTCTAGACTACGCCATGCTGGCTCAAGCCATACTTAACGGCATCTAGGACGTTATTCTCGATGCTCGTGGGAGTTACAGATAGGGGAGCACCGTCCTTGTACACGCCTGTGCGCACCAGAACGCTGTTCCAGCCAAAGTTGTGCGCACCAATGATGTCCGAGGCAGGATTGTCTCCGACCATATACACAGTTGGAGATTGAGTGTCGCCTTTATGGAGCAACAACTGCTTCAACAGCCCCTCGGCGTACTCGTACGTGTACCGAGTCGGCTTTCCGATTGTGTGCGACTCGAGCTCGAAGCCCGTGCATTCGCGGTACAACGTGTGGACTGTAGCTTTGAACGCTCCTTGGCCGAATCGTGAAAGCGGATAGTCATTCGACCACAGCAGGTCCTGATTTGAGAAGTGGATGGGAATGGCCGGAGCACTCAAATCAACGCTTCTTCGGGTGCCAATGCGCCCGTTATCAGACATGAGCAGGTCCAGAACGACCTGGGTGTCTGTGCCGAGATCGCGCGAGTCGCAAAACACCAGCACTGCGTCAATCTTGTTGTCTGCTCCGTGAACATCCACGTTCGGGTCGTGCCAGCTCTTGATTTCCGATGCATGGAACCGGTGAAACGGCCACACGGCAGGATCTTTGGCTACGATATCGACAGCCATCACGACATTGTCGAATCCGTACGATTTGGCTACGTGCCGGCATCGATCTCCGTCACCGCCAACAACAAGAACTCGCTTGTACTTGGAGACAAGATCGCGAAACGGAGTATGTGATTGCAGGAACTGGCCTGGAGCAATATCAATGCCGTCAAGGCGTGCCGACAGCTCGGCTATCCGGTCTGCTTCCTTCTTTCCACCGCCATTCGTGAGCATTATCCACGGTACTCTGTGCTGGTTGAGTAGTCGGAGTGCCTCTGGAGCCTGAGGGATCTTCTTTGATCCTCTCAACAACACGCCATCGATGCTGAGTTAGAGTCATCCAATCATTCCAGGCTACTCACTCAAATGCAAACGCGAGCGGAGTAGCGGCTGACGAGAGGTGTCGGGCCAATCGGGCCAATCTGTCCGGAAAACCCCTCGCCAGCTCACCGGCCCTTCCAACCCGGTTCATCAGTTCTAGCCAATTATACGGATTACCGTACAATCTCTATAATGCCCGAGAAAACAATGTGATGGTAGCGATTGTAGGTATCTCCGTTGTGTATCTGACGGCAGCTATCTGGTTGAATATCACGTGACCAGTTATTATTACTGTGAGATGCCAATATCACTTTCCAGCACTGGATCCGTTCTTAGGATCAATCAAGTACCATGTCCAAGGCGGCGCGCGCGATAGGCGAAGACACATGGAAGTACAAGGTGGATAAAATAGTAAGTTTGTGAGGCGACAATGCTGACTTTCGCTAACAAGAACGCGGAGCTGCTGACTCTCAGCTATGGATCCATTGTGGCCCAGCTGTGCCGCGACTTTGACGGCGACTACAGCCAGGTCAACAAGCAGCTCGACCGCATGGGATACAACATTGGACTGCGCCTGATAGAAGAGTTTCTGGCCAAGTCGGGTACAGGCCGCTGTGGGTCGTTTCGCGACACGGCCGAGGTCATCTCGAAGGTCGGGTTCAA
Organism: Sugiyamaella valdiviana; assembly: GCA_030570555.1. Lineage (NCBI taxonomy): Eukaryota > Fungi > Ascomycota > Dipodascomycetes > Dipodascales > Trichomonascaceae > Sugiyamaella > Sugiyamaella valdiviana. The sequence continues at coordinate 1,875,931 of JAJLWF010000002.1, forward strand.
GATGTTCCTCAACATCACGCCGACCATTGACAGCTGGACGGCCGACAACAAGCAGTTCAGTCTTGTTTTTGACGAAAACCCGCTGACGGAGTTTGTCGAGCTGCCCGACGACGGCCGCGCGCTCAAGGAGCTGTGGTATTCGAACATCCTGGCTGGCGTCATTCGTGGCGCGCTCGAAATGGTCCAGCTTCAGGTCGAGACCGAGTTTGTTTCCGATACGCTGCAGGGCAGCGAGTACACAGAGATGCGTGTACGGTTGATCAAGGTTCTCGAAGACGAGATTCCCCCAGGAGAGGATTAAAGAGAAGATCCAGGGGATAAGTACAAGAAGCCAGGTGAATTGAATCCTGGACGACTGATGGAGATTCATAGTGAATGCATGTAAATGTGGCATTGAAGTGAGCTTGACGGGATATCTGATAGATTAGACCCCGTATTAGAGGTATGCTAATAGAACCAATAGTTACCACAACTTCTCAGCGGAATGAAACACAAACACAATGTCATAGACTACTTTACTAATACAATGTCATGGACTGCGTTTTACTATTTACATATGCAGAGGATTGAGTCAGCAAGCTTCTATGGCCCTGCTAGCTCTTGTAGCTTCGTCCCTTGCCAGCTTCCTGCCAGCCTTGCCAGCTTCTTGACAGCTGTGTTTTCGCTGTACGACTTCGTGACTCTTCTACAAATACATGCCACCGTAGGCCTGCTTCGTGGGCAGTCGGCGGGCCACCTTGGTCCAGTCAATGCAGTTAAACAAGTTCTCGAGGTACGCACGCTTGCCTGCCACGCCGTAGTCCTTGAGGTAGACATGCTGCCAGCCGTTGACGGCCAGTAGAGGCACCATCTTGGTGACCTCGTAGGACGAGTTGACCTGGTGCTCAAAGGCGCGGCGCGTGTTATGAGCCGGGGCCTGTGCATCGCTGTTGCGCACATGCGACAGCGGAGTGCCGGCATTGTAGCTGTTGACGAGGCGCAGTTCCCAGTCGCTGAGCCACACAAGCCACACTGTGCCGTTACCGAAGATGGCATCGGCGCGGTTGATGAGCAGCTCGCGGAACGCAGCCGCCGAGTCAAACGAGTCGGTGATCATCGTCGACAGGCGCGCAACGGCCGGATCAGACACCGACGAGCCGGCCGTGATGACGGGACTATTGCTGATGTCGGTGGAGATGTCAATGCTCGGGCTGCTCGAAGCACCCGCAACAGCCTCGGCCTCAGCAGAGTCCTTGAGCGTCTCAAAGAAGAACTCGTTCGTGTACGCTTGCGAGGCATAGAAGTTGACGTCAGAGTAGTCGGGCGTATCGGCCGTGTCGCGCATGATCTGGTACACAGAGCTGTCCTCAAAGTACGTGCCCTTGATTCGCGTGTTGAGCTCGGTCAGTACGTGGTTTTGGTATTGGTTCCATGCGATGTCGAGTCCAGCTGGAGAGAGCAGACCTTTGATTCCAGCGTCAGCGCTTAGATGCGTCATTTCTGCGGCCTGGTGGATGAGTCGCCTTGACTGGAGCCGTGAGCTGGCCATGCCAGCCGCCCGCAGCGGCACTCGCACGAGACCACGGATCATTGTATGTGTATGCCGGTGAAGTCGAGCTGGTAGGTCTGGTGCGTAAGATCAAATTTCACTGCGCGGCTGTGTCTGGCACGGCTGGACTCAGCCGCGTGATCCATGGCAAGCCTGAAGCCGAAGACCACATGGTAGCAAGCTAGTATTGAAAACCAGATATTAAAAATGATCTTGTAGTATTCTGATATGACAGTTCTCTGACAGCTTAATGTATCCATTCGTGGAGGTTCTGGTGAGACAGTTCTGGCACTACTGTAGACAGCAGTAGACAAGCTTGATGCTGGGTATGTCAGTATTTCACAATTGTAGGAATAACTCACAATCTCATTATTGAATCTCATTATTTAAGCCCACACCTAAAGGCACTACATAGTGCAATTTGCGGTACCAGTTTGCGGCACCAGCTACAGGTCTACGTGCACTGATGGACCATCACCTTTCATATCCGTTGCATTGCTACGTAAGGGAGCACAGCTCGCCAGTAGAATCATCATACATTTGCATGCATTTGGCCGGGCCTCTATTCGTATCCTGTATTTGTATCGTGTCCTTGGTCATTACTCTCGGTGCTTTACGAGGCGCGGCGGCGCGAGCCCACCTTGAGGCTCTTGACTCGGCGGAGAAGGCTGCCAGCAGCTCCGCTCGTCGAGCTCGAAGGCACGGCCGTTGCATCAATCGTCACCGAGGGCTTACGGTCGGTATAGGGCGGCGGCGTTGGTGTGGCACGTGTGGGGTTGACGGGGTGTGACGAAGTTCGCACCACGGGCGCACTACTGAGGTCTCCGTTGGACGAGTTCGTAGAGTTGTAGCGTGGGCGCGGTGGTGGCATGTCGCCACGGAGCCGCTGCACAAGCGACTTCTTACGACCGAGGTTCGTTGCGCCCTCCTCAGCAGACTTGGAGATGGCTTCGCGCGATGCAGGCGTGCCGTCGAGAAACGTCGACGAGCCGAGTCCCAAGGTCAAGTCTCCGTGCACAGGGTCCTCCTTCGCGGACGGGTTGAATGTGCTGCGGGCAGGGTCGTTGTCTGGGCCAAACTGTGGTCGCATGCGCCGCGGGGCCGACGCGTTGAAGTCGAGGTAGGCCTCGTCGACACTGCGGCCCATGATGGTGTTCTCCGTGGCGTACTTATTAAACGACGCATCGACACCGCCGAGCGAGTTGTTGGCACCATCGACGGGGAAGGCCTTGACGGGGGCCCGTTTGGAGTTGGAGTTGCGGTGCGGGTTGCACGCGTCAAAGGGGCCGTCGTGGTGGAACGAGCCGGGGCCAAACAGGCCCGTCACGTCGAGCTTATCAATGACGTCGAGGGGCTGGCCCTTGCGGCGGGCCTTGTCCTTGCGCGACGAGTGCTCGCGTCGACTGCGGTGCTCCTTGGGATCCTTCTCCCGGTGCTCCTTGTCACGATGCTCTCGGTGCTCTCGGTGCTCCTTGGGGTCGCGGTGGCTGTGCTCTCGGTGCTCCTTGGTATCGCGGTGGCTGTGCTCTCGGTGCTCCTTGACATGGCTGTGTTCTTTGGTGTCGCGATCCCGGTGACTGCGGTGTTCGCGCGGGCCCGATGCTGAACCGTAGGCTCGCTCGGGGCGTGGAGAGGCGTCCATCAGGGACGAGTCCGAGTTTGCGCGTCGCTGGCGCGTAGAAGCCGTCGGCTTTGAGGACGAGGGCGGGCGGCGTGGGGCCGTAGCGGGCGCGCCAAACAGAGACTCCTCATCGTCGTCGTCAAAGCTGTCGTCGCTGTTGTCGTTGATAAACGGATTCGTCGACTTGCGATACATTGAATTTCTGTTGGGGTTCGGTCTGGGTTAGCCGAGGGTAAAATACAAGGACAACAGCAAGGACGCGAAGCCAAGATACACGGAGCGCTCGAGCTTATTTTTAGGCCTCCTGGCATAATCGCACCTGGCAGGCCGCGCCCTAACCTGGATCAAGGGGTGAGTCAGGGGCTCAGCCGAGTGACATCAGAGCAATGGAGTAGAGGTGTAGAGTAGAGAGGTAGAGAGTACAGAGGTAGAGAGTGTGCTGGAGACAGAAGACTGTAGAGCAATAGCAAGTGCAAGTGTGCAAGTTGGCGTCAGGATCAGCGTCAGCAGCAAGTCAGCAATACAGACGCGTCGTCCAAGCGAATAGACAATCAAGTTGGAATCAAGCCAACAGAAGAACTATGTCATAGGAACCATGTCAGAGGAACCTATGTCAGGTTCATGTATGAGCGGTTATTCCATGCCATTACCTCATTCTGGTGCCTGTAGCTTTTGCTGCCAGTCCGGTCATTCCGTCTCTTTAGTCATTTCCTTACTTCGTCTCTTTACTGTACTCCTCTTTCCACCTCTTTCCATACTCTTCTCCGGCACTCCCCGGTACTTCACTGTGAGGTCATGTGCTCCATGTTCTGCTCCCGTCGGATCCTGCTGTTTGGGTCATGCGTCTAAACTTACCTGGGTCTTGGAACGGCCGACACATTCTGGTCGCTGAGGCTGTAGCCCTGCATGGCCATGATTCGCTGGCGCTGTTGGCGCTGCTGCGACTCGGACAGCGATTTGTCACGAAGACTGCCGGACTGCTGACGAACCGGGTCGGGAGTCGGCTGGCGGGCGTCGGAGCTGGCGGCACGAAGGCGTGGAGCGTAGATGACGGGGGGTTCAGGGGTGTCTACATCCCACGACGACACCGACGAAGCCGACGACTTGCGGAACGGGTTGTTAGACGACAGGCGCGGGCGGCCGGGGTCGAGGGGCCGCTGCTGAATCATTGCACACTACAAAGCACACACTCTAGTTAAACAACACGAGGCAGAGTGTGAAAAACCAGTCAGTTGTAAAAATGAGTGCCGTTTCCCCAGCGACTTTTTGCATATTTCCCACCTGCCCGCTAGGCCGACCCCATTTGGCCCCAAAACACGCCCCGGTCCGAGGGTTGCTTGCCGCATTGGGCTGCAGATCGGGTCTTGTGATGGCGACGCGCCGCCAAGCCGCCAAGCTGTCAGGGGGATAAAAGGTAGGAGTAAGTGGGGTGAAGGGAACTTAATGATAAACGAGTCAACAGAATGCATTTACTTTGTGTTTACTTTGTGTTGTCCATTTGAATCTACTACTTGATGTTGGGCCTTTGACTGTTGTCTCGCTTTGGCTGTCTCGCTTTGGCCCGGGCTGCGTGATTTGCCTGCGGGCCGCCGTGTCACCTGGCTATGCAGTTAGCACGCCTCCTGTGCATACCCATTCGTTTAGGGGTCAGGGGGCCTCACGATTAGGGGCCTCACGGTTAGGAGGCCCAGTGGGCCCGATCTGGATCGCTGTATATCATGTCATTCTTGCCCCTGGCTGTATCCAATTATTCCTGCTCCACCATCTATTAACCTGTACAGCTGTGCACTTCTGCCACGGTTACAACTGCACCTGCTGGAGCCCATTCAATATTGCCTAATCCGGCCAGCGTGCACCCGAGTGTGGGGAACACGTAACGTGCATGCAGCCATAGTGGCATGCCCTAGTGCCAGTAGCCTAATAGGGGGAAAGAAGTCACCTTTCTCCGGCTAAGCACATGAGCTTATAGGCGTCTACGCTTATGGGCTTATGGGCTTACAGGCTTAATGTAGACGATCTGGATCTGAACTCGAGACATGTCTCAGCTGTATCGCTGGCGAGATGCGCGTTAATAAATGCACGCCATGCAGGTAGCAGGGGCCAGCAGGAGCACTGCACGATTCATCGGAGCATGGCAGTAAGCAATGTAGCATTGCAGTGAGAAGCTGTATACCATGGCAGTAGGCAGCTATATACCATGACAGTCAGCAGTGTACACCATGACATTCAGACTCGTACAGTAGTCGTACAGTAGGTATGAGCCAATCAAGCACGGCTTCTACCGTCATATCTTGACGGACCGAACGCTCATATCACGGCACTTCTCAATCTACCTTGAGCCCACGGGAATAGGTAACTGTGGGTGATATCAGGATTACCAGGACAGCCAGGACTACCAGGTGATTTCCTGACTTCTTTAGAGTGTGCAGCTTCATGATAGTTCCGGTCATGATACTCGCATTACCATGCAATTCACCATAGGATCTCGACTGGACGGCTTATGGTGGCTATCTCGCTAATCATATAAAGTCAACTGTTGTGCTTTATCACTTCCCACCTCTTCAAGATCTCTTTCGAATTACTTCTTCACTTTCATCATGGTGGCTAAGAGACCACTAGGAGTGGATCATTTGAATAACCCGTAAGTATAGCCTGCGAGGTACCGTACGGACAAGTTGTACTCATGGTGAATCCCATTAGTGACAACTAACAAGAAAACAGAAGTTGAATTATCAACCCTATGGGGGACTTGCTGACCCCGCTGGCTCTGATGGCCCAGATCTCTGCGGTCACCGGAAAGTTAGTTATCATCAGCTCAATCACCCGAATCTCACGATTGCCTGCTCCATTGATGCTACAACCATTATCACTGGAAACAGCGATGGCGGCCTTACTGTGTTTGACAAGAAGATGGACACCAACTTCACGTCTCCTGTGCACGAAGGCGCTGTCACTGCAGTAGATGCGTGCTTTGGCTATGTTGTCTCTGCTGGTGCTGACCAAGCTCTGAAAGTGTGTCGTTACTCTAGTGCCTCATTAGAGCCCGTAAAGTCTGCAAAGCTGCCATTCATCGCGGCAGATATTAAACTCGTCAAGCTCGGCGAACTCACATGTGTGGCCGTGGTCAGCCAGAAGCCCACGGAGCTCGATTTCTTGTCTATCGAGGATCTGACCGTCTACAAAAGTATAAATCTATACGAGACTGGTGGTCGCGACAGATTTATCTGCCAGAAAATATCCCTCAACTTGCCCCGCACCCATTATGCTGTGATTGGCAGGCGGGGGGAATGCGTACGGAGCATTGTCGGTGTTGTTGGAGCTAATCGCATTTCTGATGTCCTTTGCGTCTACAAAGGCTACGATTCAACACAGCACTACTCATTTTACTGGGGGGATCCGGACGATACATTCTGGATAACTAACAACAAGGGATTCATTAGGTCTGTGAAGACTGATAGCCTGGAGATTACTGGCGACTTCGGTTGTCACCAGGGTGTCATTCACTGAGTTGGACTACATCCCCGGCCAGCGTGCAGTACCCCAGCGTGGGGAGCACGTAGCCTGTTGTGTACAGCCATAATGGCAACTATAATGGACAATGCAGGAAGTAGAGGCAGGCCAAATAGCGGGTGGGCGAGTAGCAGCAACCAGTTAGTAGATAGCCAGATAGTCAGAAATATAGTATGACACATAATCAGTCGTACAGCCAGTCGTACAGCTTGATATTACGCCTGTCGTTAGTATATATGTAAAGCCAGGATACATGGAGGGCCAATTATAAGCTACGAGGTCGCTCTTTCCATGTATCTGTTCGTCGCGGCTTCATTGAGTCTGTTCAGCATAGCAACAGCCCTTTCAACCTTATCCTCACTATCAGCAGTAACAAGACAGTACAAGTCGTCATCCAAGTTGTCTTGTAGGAAACGATCTGGTCCTCCTGTATCCCGCATCGAACCTCTTTCACCAAACGCTAGTGTTGCGCCTGACTTGCTCTCGATCTCCTTGATAGTCCTGCTACGTGGGCCGAAAATGAGGCCTATAAAGTTGAGATGCCGATAGTCTTCCGACGGTAAGTAAATCTTCTCCATAGTTCATAGCGTTATCTAGGCGTGCGGTCGCGAAGTTGCCTCCAGTGCTACTGCGTGCTGCATGTTCACTCCGTTTCTGGGGCAACCATTTCCAGCCGCGCCATCTCATATAACACATCTCGTACTATACAATTCAACCTCCAAATCCCCTTCATGTCGCTGCTGTCGCTGCTTATAGGGTCGGTGCCATTCGTGGCGTCGGCTACGGTGGCTGGTGCGTCTAGCCGCCGCCTCATATACTCACAAAAGCCTGCCCACTGGCTGTTACCCATCATCAGTGACGTCACGGTGGCCTTCTCCACAATTGTTGCGGAGCTTGTGCTGTGCGAAATCGGCGACTGGTCCTCACCAGACACGCGCTACGTCCTTTGGAAGTTGAGCATCTCAGTCCTGTTGACTCAGCTCGTTCTCGTCATTCCGCTCGCCGTCATTTGTGTGCTCATAGTGGCACCCAAGAACGCTTCACGTGTCCAGTTCGCCGCCGTCGCAATTATCTACAGCCTGTATCTCGTCTTTCTCGGCGCTCTCAGCAAATTCATTCCGCTCGATCGCGTGGCGACCTCACCACTGGATATCTCGGCTCCTCAGATGGCCGTAGCCTGCATTGGCTTTGTCGGAGTTACGGCAATGGCCCTTCTATCTGGACTCTCGACGGTTAGTGCTCCGTTTACTGTCTTCGCGTCGAAACAACGGCCTGTCAACCAGTCCGACATGGACCGCATTGACTCGGCCATCACCACCACCTCGGGCCTCATCCAGTCGAAACGCAGCAGCCTCCAGACGCTGCGACTCAAATTGTCCCACCGCCTCAGCACGTCGACGACGAACCTCATGATCAAGGTGCTCACGTCGCTTCGCGGTGGAGACGACCTTTCGGCCGAGGTAAAGGCTCTGCAGACCGAGATTACGTCGCTGGAGACAATGCGCGACGACCTCACCGCCGACCTCGAGTCGCTGCGCACCCGACACAAGAGCCAAATAGACGCCAAAACGCTCAAGGGACAGATCCGTAGCCGGCTGTACTCGATCTTTGCCATCTACTGCATCTACCGTCTCGTCAACATCCTGCTCATCAACAACCCGCTCATGCCCCTTCGCCCTCTTCTCTTTCACAAAACACATCTTGCCGACGACAGTTCCGAAACGTCGGACGCGCTCGTCGTCACCATTGCCCACATTTTGCAGCTCGCAAACCCAACAGCTGACATTGACGCTCTTTCGCGCCAGGTGGGGTTCGCGGTCTCAGGCCTCTTGCTCCTTGCATCGCTGTCAAGCGTCGTTACCACCTTCAACACGCTCCTCAAGGCGTTTCCGTTCCTTCACTCGTCGAGATCCCACTCATTAGCCACTCAGTCGCAGAGCCCCCTCACTGGTCTCGTTGTGTCGCAGATCCTTGGCACCTATGTCATTTCAACCTCGCTACTACTGCGCTCAAATCTGCCGGCCCATATGTCCTCGGCCATCACCTCTGCGCTCGGCGCACCCCTCAAGGTCGAGTCGGTGCAGTCGTGGTCCGAAGCGGTCATATTCACGACGGTTATTCTCGTCATGGTGGCCCTGTACATTGCTACCAGCTACCGCGCTGACGAGGCCTATTTCGACGAAGAAAGTGCCATGGAGTCGAAGTTTGATTGAGTTAATATCTCTAGGCCCTCCTCGCCTGCAGGAGCATCAGCCAGCTGCTCCTCAACATACACCTCGCTGTAATGCGAACTATTTATTGGCATTGCGCCGTAATTAATAAATATCATGATACGATGCTACTAGGCCCGTATGCAAAAGCTCTGACAGCCCAAATTCAGTCAAGAGGTTGCAACTCGAGCTGCGCTGCCACCTGAGTCAATGATCGCAGATCTTCAGCAGCAAGATTGACTGCTGGCCTGTCGCGCCGGGGCACTTCAAAGACGCCGTCAACAATCGTCCACGGCTTGTCCGATTTGGAGTTCAGTAGTTGCAGCAAATCATTGTCAGAAGTTGACTCGGGAACGCAAAGAATGACACGCACCGTCTTGGGCTTGATTGTTGCGTAGTGTTCGGTGATTGCGTCATAGAATTTATCCCGCGTTGCGCTGACGCAGTCGCGCACAATGACGTCCAACAGGGGAGACTCTTGCACCCATGGGAAGTTGGAGATCTCGGCAATCTCACTGAACTTGTACTCCTGGATGCCCTTGATAGCAGCGATTGTAGCTGCCAATGCCGGACTCGTGCCAATCTGTGACAGGCCAGGTGTTGGGTCTGATTTGTCGAGCAACGGCATTTCGTGCTGTTTGTCGGTCGGATCGGGGTTACTGGCGCTTCCAGTACCCTCGAGCTGCCCAATGACATTGTTAGCCTCCACTGATTGACCATCGATTTGTAAGGCCCACAAATACAGCGTGTAGAACAGGCAAAGTGCGTCTTGATCGGAAATGGCGATACTGGCATTCTGCAGCCACAGCTCGCCTTCAAGCCGCTGAAGGTGCTCCACGAGGCCCGGGTAGTCCCCAGGAATGAACTGCGCCAGTTTGTCCGCGCGCAGCTCGTCCCATACAGGAAATGTATCCGCCATGGCGGTGTGTATGACTGAAACCCCTGAACTCAAGATGGCACTGATGCTTGAAGACCATCCTTATATGCGCCACCCGGTTAACCGCTAGCTACATGTGTCTGGATCTCGAGCCGTGAACGTACCTTAGCTCTCTCCTACCTTCGACTCAATTGCCATGGCCTGGTTAAAATCGCGTTCGGCGGGTCAGACGACCGTCGAGAACGTGATGCTGCTGCTCAAAGTGGCTATTCTCATCACCGTGTCGGGAGCCGCCATCTCGTCGCGACTCTTCTCGGTGATTCGGTTCGAGAGCATCATCCACGAGTTTGATCCGTGGTTCAACTTCCGCGCTACAAAATACCTGACCGAGAACGGCTTCTACAAGTTCCTCAATTGGTTCGACGACCGCACCTGGTACCCTCTGGGACGTGTCACTGGTGGCACGCTGTACCCGGGTTTGATGGTGACGTCGAATGTCATTCACACGCTTCTGCGCTACCTGGGACTGCCCATTGACATTCGCAACATCTGCGTCTTGTTGGCGCCTGGCTTCTCGGCTCTCACTGCTTACGTCACGTACCTCTTCACCAAGGAGATGAAGGACGAGACTGCTGGACTACTAGCTGCCATTTTCATTGGCATTGCGCCCGGCTACATCTCGCGAAGTGTCGCTGGCTCGTACGACAACGAGGCCATTGCCATCACGCTGCTGATGGGAACGTTCTACCTGTGGATTAAGGCGCTCAAGCTCGGCTCCGTCATGTGGGGTGGCCTCACTGCCATCACCTACTTCTACATGGTCGCCGCCTGGGGTGGTTATGTGTTCATCACCAATATGATTCCCCTTCACGTGTTTGTGCTGCTGCTCATGGGCCGCTACCACAGTCGCATCTACGTGGCGTACTCGGCATGGTATGCCATTGGTACATTGGCATCGATGCAGATCCCCTTTGTCGGTTTCTTGCCCATTCGCTCCAGCGAGCACATGGCTGCTCTCGGCGTGTTTGGTCTTCTCCAGCTCGTGGCCTTTGCCGACTACGTGCGCGCGCAGGTCCCGTCCAAGCAGTTTAAGAACGTCGTTGTTCTGTCTGGTCTCACGATTCTGGCCGTCTCCTTTGCTGCCCTTGTTGGCCTCACCTACATTGGCGTCATTGCCCCCTGGGGTGGCCGTTTCTACTCGCTGTGGGACACTGGCTACGCCAAGATCCACATCCCCATTATCGCATCCGTCTCTGAGCATCAGCCGACAGCCTGGCCCTCGTTCTTCTTCGACAACTCGCTGCTCATCTGGCTGTTCCCTGTCGGAGTGTACATTTGCTTCCAGGAGCTGCGCGATGACCACATCTTCATCATTGTGTACGCTGTGCTAGCGAGCTACTTTGCTGGTGTGATGGTCCGCCTCATGCTGACGCTGACTCCCGTCGTCTGTGTTGCCTCTGGCCTTGCCATTTCTGCGCTATTTGACGTTTACGCTGACTTTACCGTCGAGATTGGCGACGTCATTCGCTCTGGTTCCGAGACTCCTGCCTCGGGCCAGCAGACCCCTGCTGGTGACAAGCGTGCAGCGAATGCCGTCGATGCTGTAAAGGCTTCTGCAGAGCTGGAGCAGTCGACCTCAGGCCGTATCCCTACTGGAACCCTGTTCTCGTTGCTTCTGCGCTCTGGTGCCATTAAGACGATCATGGCGCGCTTCGTGGTGCTCTTTTCGTTTGCCGGCTTCCTGTTCCTGTTTGTCTTGCACTGCACGTGGGTCACGTCGACTGCGTACTCGTCGCCGTCTGTTGTGCTGGCGTCGCGCATGCCTGATGGCTCGCAGTTCCTCATTGACGATTTCCGCGAGGCCTACTACTGGCTCCGCATGAACACAGATGAGGACGCCAAGGTCATGAGCTGGTGGGATTATGGCTACCAGATTGGCGGTATGGCGGATCGCACGACTCTTGTCGACAACAACACATGGAACAACACGCACATTGCTACTGTTGGTAAGGCCATGAGCAGCTCTGAGGAGGTTGCGTACCCGATTCTGCGCCAGCATGATGTCGACTACATCCTTGTTATTTTTGGTGGACTGCTCGGCTACTCTGGCGACGACATCAACAAGTTCCTGTGGATGGTCCGCATTGCCGAGGGTATCTGGCCAGAGGAGGTCAAGGAGCGCGAATTTTTTACGGCTTCTGGTCAGTACAAGGTTGACCATGAGGCGACTCCCGCGATGCGCAACAGTATGATGTACAAGATGAGCTACTACCGATTCAACGATGCGTTTGGCGGTGGTGACGCGTTTGACCGTGTCCGCAACCAGCAGATCCCCGCTTCCATGGCACCGGAGCTGCACACCATTGAGGAGGCCTACACGTCAGAGAACTGGATTGTGCGTATCTACAAGGTGAAGGAGCCTGACAACATTGGCCGCGATTTCCGCAAGGCCATTGCGTTTGACGGCTCGGCCAAGAAGAAGAAGCGCCCTCAGTCTGAGCTTCGCGTTTAAGCTGAGCCTCTGAGAACTGCTCCAGCCTCTGGCATCAAAATGTATAGCGAGTATAGACGTCGTCATTAAAAATGATCTCACAGTAGAGTTGTGAAGTGCTAACCTGTTAGTGTTTGTAGAATTGTAGTGAAGTGCTAACCAGGTTTATGTTACTGTTTGACTCGTTAAATATGTACAAAATGCGAATGTCTGAGTCTCAAACCGTCTACTTCAAAGCGTCTGCCAAGTCCGTCTACTCCACAGACTCTTCAGTCTCGCTTGTGCTCTCGACAGGCTTGACGAGCGACTCGAGGGCGATCTGCTTGAGGATTACAAACTGCTCTCGTGGGTTGTGAGCAGGAAGTGTCTCGTGGGTGACTGGGAGACCCTCCCAGTGCTTCTCATCGCCTCGGCGCCACTCATTCTCCCACTTGATGTTGCAGGGCACGTCAGCGGCCTCGACAGCACTGGCTATGTCGGCCACTGCTTCCTGAGTGTAGGTGGGACGGAACTGCGAATAGAACCAGATGTTGCCGTCGTCGTTTTTCTTGCGCCAGTCGTTGGCGACTGATTTGTCGGTGCGATCACGCATGTATCGCAGCTCAACGAGATTCTTGTAGAACTGCACAGCAGAGTCGTACGAAGGTAGCTGAGCCACAGCCATAGGACGCCAAATGTCCTTACGTGTCGAGGGCTTCTTGTTCTGCCAGCTGGCAAACATGAACTGATTGTTGATCTCGAGCTCCTTGGGATGGGGCTGTTGTGAGAAGACGACCTGGCCCGACTCGATGTTGCGGAATGCGTAGACATTGGGTCCAGTCTTCTTCTTCTGGAGCCACTTTTCTGAGCGCAGAGGAGTCGTGGCTTCCTTCTTGGCTTTGGCGCGAGCCAGCACGGCCGCAGACGGCTTGCGCGCCACCGTTCGTCCCACAGCTTGAGCTACCTGTCTCATTGTATATGCGAGTTCGACGAATTGATGAATTGCACGAATTCAACTTTCAATGGATCAATGCCGGGTTACACTGGTGAAGCGGATCAGGAAATTTTCAGTGTGCACGGCTGGTATCTGAACTGTAAAGTAGCGGAGATAAAGGGGAGATGAAAGAACTAAGTTCAGTAATTAGTTTAACGGGGATCAAGGTGTACCTGGCTGTAAAAGGAGTGTAAAACGAGCGTTTATGACCTCTAATTGATACCTAGCTGTGGGTCACTCCAGAGCTGGTGGGAATGCACGCATCTGTGGCCCGAGCACGACACAACACGGGCGTGAACACTACGTTACAGCCGTGGTATAATACACGTTGAGATGCGCTGCACATTGGCGTATACCGCCGTGTGTCTCGGCCTCGCCCGCAGGCAATCTCGCAGCCGTTGACCGACTCGGCTCGAATGTCCAAGTACAGAGATGCATGCGCATGGATTTGGCAGGGCGATGGCGACACCACTGCCTTAAACTGAGGCGTGTCACGTGCCCAACGTCTTCCAGCGGCTATCACGAAAAGGCAGCAGTCTTAAGCGATGGGGTAGGGAAAATAGGGAATAGGAGGTCGGGGGATCTGCCGTGCTTAAAGAGTAATGCTGGAGTGGAGCTCGCATAAGCTGGCATCACCACCATATCACCGCCAATCCCCCTTATCAGCAGCTCTTTCTTCTCGCCTTTAGCGCTATCGCCCATTGTTCTAGCCCACTACCGTCGTATCGGCCAGACGCCCCGCCGTACGAAAAATTGCGTCTGGGAGGTGCAGTGCAGCATGCATGGACCCCCAAAAAGTAACGGCTAAAAAAAAATGTCGTCTCCACACAAGATAAATAGAAGGCGGTTCCTCTGTTGGCGATTGAGTCGTTAATCATGAGTCAGTACGAGGTTGATCTCGAGAAGGAGGACGTTTACGTCGATGCCCGCGAGGACGGCCGCGCCTACTGGACGCGCCGGATTTTTGGCGATGCCGAGCAGCAGACCCATAAGGCTCTCAAATCGAGACATATCACGTTTATTGCCCTCGGAGGAACTATTGGTACGGGTATTTTCCTGTCGACCGGTGAGGGTGTCAGCACGAGCGGTCCCGGAGGTGCTCTCGTGACGTACCTTGTCGTGGCCCTTTTCGTGTATGCAGTTGTGGTGTGTCTGTGTGAAATGGCCGCATATATCCCCAACTCTGGTGCTTTTGCCGCCTATGGTTCTCGCTTTGTCGACGATTCGTTTGGTTTTGCCCTTGGTATTAACTACTACCTGCAATGGGCCTTTTCGATCCCCTCGGAGCTCACAGCTGCTGAAATCATCATCGCCTTTTGGCTGCCTGGCGTGCCTTCTTGGGTCTGGGCAATCGTTATCATCGTCCCCATCTTCTTCCTCCAGCTCATCCACGTCAAGGCATACGGTGAAGCAGAATACTGGGGCGCCATTGTCAAGGTTATTCTCATCATCTTCTTCATCATTGTCGGTCTCCTCTACGACTGGGGTGCCATTCCTGCTTCCCGTGTCAAGAGCCCCAGCCCCGGTCTCGACAACTGGCGCAATGGCCAGGCCTTTATTGGTGGTTTCAGCGCCTTTTTCCAGGGTGTTATTTTTGCATTCTACTCGTTTGGTGGTACCGAGCTCGTCGCCCTCACTTCAGGCGAGACCGCCAAGCCCTGGAAGTACATTCCCCGTGCCGCCAAGACGACTGTTGTCCGCATTCTGCTCTTCAACATTCTCACTGTCTTCGTGATTGGTCTCTGCATCAATGCATCGTCGCCTACGCTTCTCAACGCTGCCTTTGACTCAGATGTCACCCAGTCTCCCGTCACCACCGTCTTCGATTTTGCTGGCTTTGGTGCTGCCAAGCACGTTGTCAACGCTGTGTTGTTGACCGCCGTGCTCTCGGCCACCAACTCGTGCTTCTACGCCTCGTCACGAATGCTTATGTCCATGGCTCACAACGGCCAGATGTTCGCCGTTTTCGGCTACGTCAACAAGCGTGGTGTCCCTGTTGCCTCGCTCGGCGTGACTCTGCTCATCTCATGCCTCGTGTTCCTGACGACCGTCTGGGGTGAGGGTGCCGTCTTCACATGGTTCCTCAACATCACCGGTGCTTCTGCCCTCCTCACGTGGCTCTCCATTGGTCTTATCTCGTACCGCTTCCGTCGGGCTATGATCGCTCAGGGATACCCTGTGTCTGACCTTCCTTTCAAACAGCCTCTTTTCCCGCTGCTCCCCGCTCTTATTATTATCCTCGGCTTCTTTCTGTTGGCCGGACTCGGCTACGGCGCTATCGTTGAGGAGCCCTTCTCGTGGAAGAACCCCTTTGGCGTCTACCTTGGTTGCGGTGTCTTCTTCATTACCTACATTGGCTGGAAGGTCACCCACTGGAAGACGGACAGATTTGTTCGATCCTCCGAGGCCGATCTCGAGACCGACCTTGTGTGGCCCTCTGGAGAAGGCAAGGCCATCATGGAGAACGAGAAGGAGCGAACCCGGGAGCGTCTGCTGTCGGGTCGCAGCTCGGCCCTTGGTAAGGCCCGCTACTTGTCGTACCGCGCCTTCAACTCCCTCTAGGTTTCAACTCCTTTTAGGTGTGGTGTAATTTATAATATCTTAATGTTTCCGTTTGTGACTACTACAAATATCACGCTAGTGACGATGAAATACCATGGTGATATCACATGGAGTATCCAAGGCCGCGAGATTCGGCCGTGTCTTGATAAATAGGATGCAGTTGGCTGTAAAACTGCGGGCCCTGAGCATGGAGCTGAGGAGCATGCTGTGCGAATAGCTGAGGGTCGACCTGAGCATGGAGTTGCGTATGGGAGTTGACAGGCGCAGATTTCCGTCGGTAGTAGTACTTTGCGCGAAGGAAGCCAAATGTAACGTTGAACACAAACACTATGCCCAAGAATGCCACGAGAATAACAAAAAGAGAGCGGAGACTGAACGTATCGATAAACCCGTTGATTATCTCCCCTAGAAGCTCGGCACCGATGGGAAGTCGGCGGATGGCATCGGGGTCACGGGCCATGCACTTTTCGAGCCTGTTGCACAGTTCTGCAAGTGCTGGAGCACGCAGGTTGGGGCCACACCGGTTTTCAATGTACTCGAGGTTACACTGCGAGATGTCGACAAGAGTCTCTGCTCGGTACTGGTCCATTTTTGTGTCGACATCGCGCCAGAATGACCGGCACCCATGCACGACTGTGTAGGCTGCAAGGCTCAGCATCGTGGTGTTGAACAATAGTTGTAGGTACGTCGAGAGGACGTAGGGGAGATTGTGATTGCGTGCAATCCATGAGGGAGACGGGATGGGCATGTGAATCTGCGTTGTTGAAGCGTCTCTGGTTGCGTCGAGCTGGGATGCGTTACTTCCAAGGCTTCTCTCGCTGTTTGCCTGGCTATCTGCTTCAGCACGCTTTCTTCTCCTCAATTTGGGGCTTGACTCGATCTCAGTCTTGATCTCTACCTTCGCTTCCTGCCGTGGACCTTCGTACGGTACTAGGGCACCATCTGAAGTGGCCAATTCGGCTCCTAGTCGCGTGGGCGACATCAGATGTGATACGACACTGCGACGAGGCGTGTCGGGAAGAGATGCATCCGGTACACGAGCTTCACGCTTCACAAGCGCCTGAGGCTTGTGATCTATCATCTCCACGTCGTTGGGCTCGGGAAGTGTCGATGGATGCGCACCATTGAGTGACAGTCCCTCGATGCTCAGGTCGACGTCAGGCATTGACACGTCGGGATCTGCCAGATCCGGGAGCGAGTCTTTAATGGAGTCAATGCTGAAGCCTGGATTTCCTCTTCGTCGTTCCACATGGTCGATAGACGCGCGGATGTCCCCAACATCAAACACATCCCGCATGGTAAGATGCGAAGTGAAAATACGCCGTGCTTCCCCTGATCTTCGCCAACGCACTCCGCAGAAAAACAGACTTCACATTCGGTAACGGGATAGCAGTTATTACAATTGAAATATACGTGTATAAGATGTGATACTTGATATGCCGTCTCTATTACTTAGGCAATTTATTTCACAGTGCTTCATTAATGAGTTGTATGCGATAGGGTATTACAGAGCTACAGGCTCATAAAGGGACCATGGTACTTGGCGGGAGCAGCAGCTCGCTCGGCTTGGACCGATCGAGGAACACGCTCGGGGAACGAGTCAAAGCTTTCCGCGTAGGTGGCAACCGAGTGGGCAATGAGCTGCGTGTTGACGATCCAGGCATCGTAGTCGACGTTGGTCGTGTCATCACACAGCTGGTGGTAGCACACATCGTAGGGGAGCTCAGAGCTTCCACCAAACAGAAGAACCTCCTCATCAGTCTTGTATCCCTCAGCGCCAGTAGCGACACCACCAGAAGGAATACCGGCGACAAGGAACCCATCATAGTCGCTACGGCCGTCAAAGGGCACAAACGTGTAGTTGACGCCCTTGGAAGTGTAGAAGTCAACGTAGAGCTGCTTCAGGTCGCCGGACCCATTGGGGTGGTCCTTGTTGTTGGCGTCGTAGATCTGGTACGCGTAGTTGGGCGACGCCATCATGTCGTAGTCCATGAACAGGCGGATCTTTTGGTTCTCCTCGGGAGACAGCTGTGCAGCATAGTAGTCCGATCCAAGGAGACCCTCCTCCTCAGCAGCCCACCACGCGAAACGCACGGCATTGTTAACCTCGAAGTTGGTCAGAGCCGACGCCACCTCAAGCAGGGAGATGGTGCCGCTACCGTCGTCGTTGATACCAGGACCAGCAGCAACCGAGTCAGAGTGCGCACCCAGCATGACGACGTTGTCCTTGTCTCCTCCCTTGGTCTCAGCCACGACATTGTACGTGTGCACGTAGCCGACGCTGGCAGCAACGTGGGAGCGAACAGTGATATTGGCTCCACCTGACAGCTTCTCAACGTACTTCTCACCAGTCTTGAGGGTCAGTCCAAGCGAAGCAACCTGGTGGCCAAGAGGTGCACCGAGGGTTCCTGGGATCTTGTCCTCCTCGACATTGTCGTAAATGAGAACCAGCGCGGCACCGGCCAGACCAGCGAGCTCCGACTTGTCGCCAAAGGGGCACTCTCCACGCTGAACAAGCACAGCACTGCCATTGACGGCGGCAGAGTAGTCCGACGGCAGACAGCCGAGGTTGTCGGCCAGCACGAGCGGCACCTCGACAACGGCAAAGTCAGGAGTAGGAGGAGTCATGCCGAAGGCCACGGCGCTGGTGATGTTGTCGCCGTCAATGACGAGCGAGTACGAGTACACATAGCCATTGAGGGCCGAGAACAGCTGGGTGCTGATGTCGTAGTAGTCCTCACCAAACTCCTCGAGCGACTCAATGATGTACTTGATCGTGGCATTGTGACCGGCCGAGCCGATCTCGCGTGTAGGATGGCCGTAAAGCGGCTCACTCTCCGTGGCAAGACGGTACAGGTCGTCGGCGCGCTTCGAGAGGCCCTTTTCGGTGACATAGTCCTGTAGAGACTCGGAATCAACCACAGGCTTGTCAGCTCCAGACAGCACAAACTGCTCGAGCGGGAGTGCCGCGGCAACAGCCAGTGAGCTGAGAGCAAAGGCTGCAATCTTCATTGTAGCTGGAGCGAAACTGGCACGAACTCAGAAAACTGGCAACAAAGACTTGCAAACCCACAGGAATAGACAAATCAATAGACAAATCACTCGCGTGACTCTAAAACGAGATTCGGTAGAGAAGAGGAATCGCCGGACAGATATGGGCGGCTATGATACCAATGAATCATGATGCTTCCCGATTGGGCGGCAGATAGCCAGCCGCCCCTGGCGCCGTGCGTGACGCAACGCACCGCGGAAATCACCCAGGGGCCGTCTCGTATGCTCAAACGAGTCAGTGCTGTGCTTGAAGACTGCAGGAACTTCGGAATCCGAGCGACACAGATCAACTTTATCCAGTGAGATCTACGCCGCGGCAAGCTCAGTCTTTAAAGTAGCCTGAAGCGCGAGTAACGTGACTGGGAACAGGAACTCCGAAGGAAACTCCAGTGAACCCAATGTGAACCAATGGAAACCATTGTAAACAATGTAAATCCAGTCGAGCGTAGGAAATTGGGCGCGATGGTACCCTTTGGCCAGGGATGAGAAGGCCCTGGTCGTAGCACAAGAATGCATGGCGCGTCACTAGGTGATTTGGGGCTACTAGACCGAGGTAGCTAAGCACCGCCATTGCGCTCAGTCGTGTCATTTCCATTCGCAGTTTTGGTAGCACCAGCCTCATCCACGAGTCTCCGTATAATCGCCTCGACGTGCTCGCGCAGTTTGTCGGAACTCTTGGTGGCTCTATCGATATACTGCTCCACAGGTTTGTACGCATTGGCTTCGTCTGTCCGGCGCTGTTTGTCGCTGTTGCGGCTCATGGCACCTTCAATTAACACGGCAGCCTTTCCTCGTTCGCGGTCGAGCAGTCGTGGGTCCTTGTTCACCTCGTCGTCGACAATCTTCTGGATCACAGACGTGAGATGCTCATTGACGTCCTGGGTTAGCAAGAGTATAAGGGCCCACAAATGCACCACTCACACTCTCTTTAAATTCACTATAAAGGCTCCGGCGCAGCTCGTCAAGCAGCCCTTTGCGCTTGAACTGCGTCACCAGATCCTCTCCGCTAATCGACATTGTGGATCAAGTGAAAGCTGGCAGATGCGTTTAAGCGTACGACTGGTGAACCTGCCTAAGCGGGTAGCCAGACAGACATCCAGGGGCATCGCTTTACGTTTGAAATTGCACACGTCGACGAATTGACTGGCGTTGACTGACACATATGTGAGTTGATGCTGATTCAGTTGCCTGTACTCTGAGCTATCTTTCTGAAATGTCTATTCACGTGGCTAGTTTAGTCGGAGGTAAGAGTCGGAGGTAAGGGACATTCAAGCTGTTAAGGGGTAATACCGTCTGGTCATCACAGAGGCGCAGCTAGATTGCTTGATGTGCGAACAGTTCCACGCAATACTGTACAATTGTTATAGTCATTTAGCTAGGAGACTGCTCTATGAAAACAGTTAGGTTTGGCTGATTCCACCACCGCACGGCTGTGGACGCAGGGTTCAACGGTCGGACATAAATACGGAAGGCGAGTAACAGCAACCCGAGCCGGAGCAAGAATGAAGTAAGCACAACTAGCTGAAAGGGGTTGTATTACTCTTTTGAATCACCGGTGTGTTTATTTTTCTGCTTGTCTCAGTTGTCAGATGTACGGCTTGCCACTTGAAATTCTGCTAGTATTTTATCAACACGCAAGGTATTCAGCTAACATATCATACCTCACCTTTTGATCCAGAACTCTCAAGCCGCCTAAGAGCAGCTCGATTCCTCCACCGTAAACACGAACCTTCGAATATCTTCCAAGCTCTTCTCCATCGCCTACAATCACCTGTATCGGCCCGTTTAACCCGAGCGCCGGGCTATGGCGGCGGTGGGTTAGGGCTCAGCAACATCAGGAGATTTGTATTTTTACGACGACCCCTTCATCGTACTCTCCTACCCGTTACGACACCAGTCAGCACTGGCCAGTAGCTGGTTTCTTATCTTCTTTCTTGTCTTCTTCTTGTCTTCTTCTCGTTAATAGCGCTCGGCGTTGGCATATAGACATGAACGTGACGAGTACGCCTCCCGAGATCCACCTGGTGGTTCGCCCCGATCTGTTCCCCGGCATCCTCTCAGACCAGTCGCTGACACTTGTGGGGCCGTTTGTGGCGTACTGGTCGCTGTCGCTGTTGTTTGAGGCGTTTGACCACTTCAACTGGCTCGAAAAATATCGCATACACACGCCTGTCGAGCTGTCAAGCCGTAACAAATGTTCGCGTTTCGACGTGTTTAAGGCCGTGATTCTCCAACAGTTTGTGCAGACCTTGTTTGCTGCTGGGCTCAACTACTTTGAGCCACCACAGTACACGGGCCGCGAAGAGTACGATCTTTGGGTGCTTGCCACAAATCTTCACACGTCGCGAACGGTGGCCAGCGTCATCTACTACGGCATTGTGCCGCTTGCCAAGATGATCATGGCGTTTCTCATCCTCGACACCTGGCAGTACATGTGGCACCGGGTCATGCACATGAACAAGTGGCTGTACCGCAACTTCCATTCGGTGCACCACCGGCTTTACGTGCCTTATGCATTTGGTGCACTTTACAACAGCCTTGTAGAAGGTTTCCTGCTCGACACGTTTGGAGCAGGTCTTGCATACCTCATAATGGGCCTCTCGACACGCGAGGCTGCTGTCTTCTTCACCTTCTCCACGCTCAAGACGGTGGACGACCACTGTGGTTACGAGCTACCGTGGGATCCTCTGCAACTGGTGTTCCCCAATAACTCGGTCTACCACGACATCCACCACCAGAGCTTTGGCATCAAGACCAACTTCTCGCAGCCATTCTTTGTGCACTGGGACGAGATCCTCAACACAAAGTACAAGGATACCTCAAACTATATCGAGCAGCAGCGTATTGCTCGCGAGCAGCGTTACAACGCAGCACACCAGAAAAAGACGCAGTAGATGTGGCGTCAAGTTGAACCGGTGCCAGTCAATACCTGGTATCGACAACTGAAAACTATATATAACCCATGTGGACCTAACTAATTTTGTAATGAATAATGATGGATTAACCGATAGATTAGTATGCCTCTCGGCTGATAAAAAGTGGGCACCGGCTGATCCCTACAGGCATATCCATCGCAATCGTTTAAAGGTCACTAGCCGATCGAACTGAACTTCGCGTGGAATCTCAGCTTTGTTGCGTACGAGATCATCGACTCGTGACACGCGGTATTTCCAATTGACTACTTGCTCTTGCGCTACCACAGTACTGTGATATTGTATTCCTGATTGTGCCCTCTTTTGCTGCGTGACTGTGCCTCTGTTGATATCTTTGGTCCCCACTTGAGAACAAGAGACCCATTTGCCTGTACGCTGATTCGTTGAATTGCGGGGTCATTTCATTCGAATCTTCGTCCCTATATCTCCTTCTATAACCAAGCTTTCTTCCCTTCTCTTCGTGACACCGTCATCTCCGCATTCGTCATGTCCAACCAGAGCCCAAAGTTGCCGAGAGCTACGCCTAGCCCCATTTCCCCGCAAGGAACTTCTCTGCCGCCCCCATCGCCCGCCCCTGCAAGCCCCTCGACTCAGCAGCAGCGCCAGAGTTCAATCGCAGACCTCCTGTCGACACCTCCGCCGCTCTCGTCTGCTACCTTCAACTCACAGACTCCTGTCAACGGGCCGCCGAATGCGACGCTCGATAGACGCGCGAGTTCGGCTAGCCGCAGCTCGACCGACGATACGAGCAGCGTAGCAAGTGTCAGCACCGCTGGTGGCATTACACCTCTGTTCCGTGACTGGCAGGATGTGCTTTTGTCGGAGCTTGTGCAAAAGGAGAAACTCATCCATGTCGAAGCGTCGACCTCGGTCGAACAGGCGTTTGACACAATGAACGAGCACGATTTCACTTCGCTGCCCATTCGAGACGGCCAGTCCATCACACACACTTTTGACTACGCCGACCTCAACGCGTACCTGTTGCTGGTGCTGGGCAACATTCATCCTCTTGACAAATCGCCTGAAGTGCTGCAAAGTGTCGAAAATGCGCGAGCAGGCAAGGAGGTCCCCGTCAAGTTTGTGTCGCAGTTGGGAGTCAAGGATCCATACGTTGTCATCCCGTCGAACTCGACTCTTACCACAGCCGTTGAGATTCTCGGAAACGGAGTTCATCGAATTGCTGTTTGCGACCCCCAGAACCCGAACGATATCATTGGCATTCTCAGTCAGCGTCGACTCATCCGATACATTTGGGAGAATGGCCGATTGTTCAAGGACCTCGAGGGGCTGTTCCAGAAAAAGCTTAGCGAACTGAACATGGGCTCGCGTGAAGTGCTGTCGATTAACGGGGACGATCCCGTCATTAATGCATTGCTGCTCATGCACAATGAGGGCGTGTCATCGGTGGCTGTGGTTGACACCAAGAAGAATCTTCTTGGCAACATTTCGATTGTCGACGTGCGCCTGCTGACCAAGGCTTCTCAGTCGCCGCTGCTTACTGCCACCTGCAAGCAGTTTCTCAATGTTATTCTGTCCAAGCGAGGGCTCGCTGACGGAAAGGACTCGTTCCCTGTATTCTATGTCACTCAGGACTCAACGCTTGGCCGAACGATTGCCAAGCTGGTGGCCACTCGTGCTCACCGACTGTGGATTGTGCAGCCTCCATCATCTGACGCTGTAGGCCACGTTGAGGGCCAAGGACACCTCACAGGCGTGGTTTCGCTGACCGATATTCTCTATCTGTTTGCAAAACATGCTGGCAAGGACTACCTCGACCCCAACAGTGCGCGTCGCCAGCGCCGACGGTCCTCGTCGAGCTCTGTACGCACGCAGTCGTCCATTGACGCTGTCCGTCGTTCTCTATCCAGAGACAGGCGATAGTGGGGTTTCCAACTCGTACGTCACAGTATCGTCGCTACCCCACCACTCTACTCATCACTCCTCTACACCCTAGCGGGGCCTAGTGCTATCCATCTCAGTTACGATTGATATTTGAATGACACTTGTTTTGCAGATTTCGTGTTCTGTCTGTAGTATAACAACTCCCACTAGTATCCTATCTCGCACTATTCATCTCACTTGTATGTCCTTTCGCACTACTCGTTGGTATATCCTCACGCTAATTTCATGGATTCGTCGAGAATCGATATGGCTGCAGGTACCCGGGTTAGGGCGGTACACGTAGCTATAACCCCTGAATATAAATGGCATTTGAGCATGAACACTGCCCTTTCAAATTGCCAGCTATCGGTATAATACACTGAACGGGAACAGTTTGTGCCATGAAAGTGAACTTGGCGTGGTTTGGCCTGGCCTGTGGAGCTCTCGTGACAGTCGGTGCGACTTCGAGTGCTTCACAGCTCGTGAGCCAGGGCGATGCTCATCTATCGGCAGGCAATCTCGGGGACGCTATCGACAACTACGACTCGGCCATCCGTCTCGATCCGTCCAACTATTTATATGTCTTCAAGCGTGGAGCTGCTCTGCTGTCTCTGGGCCGCGACTTGGCTGCCATCAAGGATTTTGACCGAGTGCTCGAGTTGCAGCCAGCTTTTGAAGGAGCACTCTCACAACGGGCTAAGACGTACCTCAAGACTGGTAAACTGAGCCAGGCCGGTGCTGATGCTGCTCAGTTGACCAACGAAGCACAGCGCCAGGATATTTTGGCAAAGGTTGAGGTGTGCCAGGCTGAATGGCCGCTGGCTGTGGCTGCATCGCAACCCAAGGGCGGAGCGCCCAAGGACGCAGAGGCATGTATTCTGCACTCGTCGCGCGTCCTGACGCTTGCACCTGGCAGCACAGAGATGCGCCTTGTGCGGGCGCACTGTCGACTCGCTCATGGCGACTACCGTGAAGCTCTTGTTGATTTGAGCCAGGCCGGTGCTCAGTCGGCTGCAAACCCAGAGCCATTTGCCACGGCGGCCCTGGTCAACTTTTATATTTATCACCAGTACGACGCGGCCATGCAGGGCCTACGCCGGTGTCTTCAGTACGACCCCGACAGCAAGGTGTGCCTCAGTGTTCGCAGGAGTATCAAGAAGGCGGAGAAGAGGGTGGGTCCGTATGTCGCATCCAAGAGAGATCGAAAGGTGGGGGAACACCCAATATGGGCCCAGCTGACGACAGCCCTTGTCACTGAGGGACTGTTGAATGAGCTGCAGGCTGAGACAGTTGAGTCGATGAAGAAGGCAGGCCTTCAGCAGTTTGACCCGGCAGACAGTGAGCTGCTCAGCGAACTGACCGAGGGGATTTGTGAAGCTTTCTACAACCAGAAGAAATACTCCGAGGGTCTGAGCTCCTGCCAGGCCGTGCTGGCTCGGAACTCTGGGTTTGTGCCTGCCATTTTGTTACAGGCCGACCTTGAACTCGAAAAGGACAACTTTGAGCGAGCAGCCCAGATTCTGCACGACGCGCACCAGGGCGGTGTGAATGATCCGCGGGTGCGCAACAAGATGCAGGAAGCGCAGATGCTGGCGCAGCGAGCGACGCAAAAGGACTACTACAAGGTTCTGGGGGTGCCACGGAACGCCGACGAAAAGGAGGTCAAGAAGGCGTACCGAGGACTCACAAAGCAGTTCCACCCCGACAAGTACCGAGGTGACATGAAGCCAGAGGATGTTGAGCGCAAGATGGCTGAGATCAACGAGGCCTACGAGGTGCTGTCAGATGCCGAGAAGCGGCAGCAGTTTGATGCTGGGCACGATCCCAATAATCCCAACGGGGGCCATGGCGGTTTCCATGGCGGAGGTTTCCGCCAGCAGGGCTTCCAGGGAGGTTTTGATTTTGGTGCGTTCCAGCAGCAGTTCCAGGACCAGTTTATGAAGCAGCAGGGCGGCAATGCCCACTTTCAGTTTCGCCAGTGATCTGCCATGCGTGTAGTCACTGCTTGTAATATATTACTTTACTTACGTGCTGTATTGGCTGTAAGTTGGGATGCAGCAGGATCCAGGGGTTCGTAACCGGGTTCAGGGGAACTGGGGTTCAGGGGTAACCGAGGTTCAATCACAGTCACAGCCAGAACGAGTCCCCCTAGCAACTTGGCAACTTTCCTCAAGTATAGAGTCCAGTTAACTGACAATTGTCTCGTAAACTCTTTGCCAACTTCAATCTAGTCTGTCAATCACTGTCTACAGTGGTTCTTCACCAAATTGTAGATTATCAACTGACTACGCCCACTAACGTCATCACAAAGTTGGTCAACATTTGATTCCACAATCTACACAGAGTACTTTGTAGCAGAACTCTACGCACAGCTGTCCAACTAGTCTAACTATAATGCTCGTTTCAGCTGTACTGATACCCACGATAATACCCGGTTTCTCCCTGAAACCTTGATAACGCACATAGGCACGATCAATGCTTGGCGAAGACCACCCCGTTAATGCCTATCTGGTTAATGCTTGATTGGATAATGCTTAGCTGGATGCTTAACTGGATGCTTGACGAAATGCTTGACTCGGCTAATGCCGATTAATATCGCTTATCGTTTAATGGTCAATGCTGAGTGACTCGGGCCTCAGGGGTATCGTGCGGCTGGCCGAGGCCTGTACCTGGCAGCCTGCCAGGTCGTGACGGTTGGCCAGCTGCCGCGGCAAGACCACGGCATGGACCAGCGTGGTCGTTCCACGCAGCCCTCGGTCCGTCGGTCATCGATCGAGCGTCGTGCGTGCGATGGCTGGGCGCGCATGCTGCGACAAGTGCGCACACGACCGATTGCGGAAGTAGGCCGCAGCCAGCGCCGTTAAGGGGCAGCGGCCGCTGATTGGCCGATAGCCGACCTGTGGCTGTAGCTGCAGTAGCGAGACCCTTGCCCGGAAGGAGTCCCAACTGGGAAGCGACAAGGGCATCAGCCAAAGTGAAGTCGAGCTTGCGGGGGTACACGGCAAGCAGCACAAGGTCGGGTCTCGAACGCCACTCGACGATCTCAACGGCAAGCGATGAGGGGTGCAGCAGACGCGTTGCCTTTGCTGTGGAGCAGCAAGCGAAATCTGGGTTATCGGTGGCTGCAACCGGCAGGGCAGGGGACCCCTAGCCCAGCTGACTGCATGGCACCACAGCTCGAAGTTAAGAGTGGCACAATAAGAAGCTGGTTATAAGAGTACTAAACGCCACAGTTACGAAGTCTGGTCAGTACGCATCTTCCATTCCACATCTCGTATATCTTCTTATTTGTCCCCTCCCTCACCCCACCTTTACTCACCTCTATTTCTCTTTTAAGCTGTACCGCCAGCCCCTACCCTTGCAGCCAAAAGAAACCCCCTAATCAGCCCAGCTGAACCTCAACTTCCATCTGTCCTGTTGTCTTGACATCACAAAAGCCCAGCAGTTGTTGCCGGCCCGCGCTTCTGCCAATCCCGGCTCATCACACACGCTGTCACTGCGCACTGCGACCGTCTGTGCCCGCACCGCGCCCCCCTCGACCTGCGCACTCCCGTCTGTGCTCGTCGCTTAATATACCCCGTTTCTGGTTGGTTGAGGCGTGATAGCCGCGAAGTCAACCCATAAGTTGGGCCTCCAAACTTATCGTCTGGCCATTCCTCCGGTCTTCTCTCCGGTATTCTCTCCTCTCTTCTCTCCTCTCTTCCCTGTTTACTCTCTTCCCCCTCTATTCCCGTGTATTATCTCTCCTTCCTCCTTCCTCCCCCTGTCCTCTGATGCCATCATCGAACTCATCGTCGCCGCGCTCTCCGTCAACAACCGACACCTCCCCGGCAACTGACAGCCCCGGCAAGATGTCCCGGCGGCCATCAGTCACCGGCGAGGGCTCGTCCACGGCCTCGTCCAACGACTCGCAGCCGTCGGCGCCCTCGCCCACCTCGCTCTCGTCCGATTCGGACCGCCTCAACTTCTCCAAAAAGGCCATCTCCAAGTCCTCGACGACATCCGCCTTCTCCTCCTTCTCCTCATCCACAAACCTCGCTCCGCGCTCCTCGTCACGGCGGCCCGTCGCCTCATGTTCGATCCACGGCGCAAACGGCGCGACTACAAATGCCGGCTCAAATGCCACGGCTCCAATGCAACCAGCCGAGCCCAACGAGGCTTCTACCGCCGCCCCGGCTGCCGCGCTCTCAACGAGCTGCGAATGTGCTTCGCCGTCTCAGCTCGAGTCTCCACCTCAAACGGTCGTTGCAGTCGACACCGACGCCAAGATCCGCACCCCGGCCTCGGCTGACGTATCACGCCAGGTCCAGATCGGCGCTGCCCGCAACTTCACCGGTGTCGTCGTGTCGCAATCGCCAGCGCCTCTTGCTGCTGCTGGCACTGCCGACTCCAACACGTCCAAAACTCCTCTTACTGACCCTCCGAGGCGCTCAAAGGCCACCACCGGCTACCAGCCAGCCGAGGTCATGCTCAAACGAGCCAACGACGGCACACAGCCGCCAGCTCCAACAGGCCAAGTGGTTCGCGAGTTCCCCTTTGCTGCTGCCGCCCGCATCAACCAGCAACGGCGCGCCCATTGGACTCCCTCGCTACCGTCGTCGCCCACTCGCATCAACACCTCGCCCCTTTCCGGCAGCAAAACACCCCTCTTCTCGACAAACAACTCGACAACAAAACTAGACGACATGTTCAACAACCCGCCACGGCGCACCTTCAGCAGCGAGGATGCCACCCAGCTGGCCCACCAAGACCCCGCCGCGTTCAAGCAGCTCGGCAACCTTAAGAAGACGCTTTTTGTCCCCGCCGTCCTGCGCCCCAATGAGCAGTACCAGCTCAATTCTCCCTCAGACGCGCGCTTCGCATGGCAGTCGGGCGTCGAATCGCCTCTCCGCGCTCCTCCCCGTCACCACTGGAAACCGGACTTTGAGCGCGACAGCTGTAAGGCATGCGACACGCGCTTCACCTTTATTGAACGCCGGCACCACTGTCGGCGGTGTGGAGATATCTTCTGCAGCAACGATGTCAAGTACACCATCTACCTCGACCAAGCCCTGCGCTTCAACCCGCTCGGCTATACGTCAAAGGCCTGCCGCTCTTGTGCTGTGGACTACCAGGAGTTCAAGTCGTCGCTCAACATGGCTGTGTCTCCGCCCTCTAAGTTGAACAGCCCGCTCACTTCAGAGACTTCGAGTCCCGATGCAAAGGCCAAGATCCCGAAGCAGACGCCCGACCTAATGCTGGGCCTTCCCCAGGAGACAGTAGACCCAGAACTTCTCCACGTCTCGCGCGCTGATCTCGCCAATGAGCAGCCCGTCGGCTCAGTTCCAGCCGACTGGGCTTGGTCTACGTTTTAACTGGCTCCACAGTTCTCTGTAACTGAACTGCTCTCCCCCTTTGTCTCTGGCCACTTTCATATCTGGCTCCAGAGACTTTCTCCCTGTTTAAGGTCTGCTTTTAGAGGCTTCTGATTGATGATGCGGCTTCAGACCTAGTTTGATGGTTTACGATACTCGCTTTGGATTTATGATATTTGGCATTCTGTACCATACGATAATGGCGTTAATAAATAGATGTACGGTCGGTACTTACAGTAGGACAGCCTGTAGAGGACTCATGGTAGAAGCTTGAGAATGCCGGCAGCGACACGGCCTACCTGGCCTGCCTCCTTCACGACCGTCGAGAGACCGCTGGTGAGACGGTCGTGGTAGCGCTTGGCCAGCTCACTGCGAGCCACGACATCCTCGGTGACCTGCTTCTGCACGCTGCCGGTGTCGCTGGAGCCAGCAAAGAGACCCAGTGTCAGATACGGAGATGATGTGTAGGGGAATGCAAATTTGTGCGCATCACTGTGGTGCACGCTGGGCAGGTTCAGTGAAGACTCATCAAGCGAAGCGTCAAGACCGACTGTCAGCAGCCTGTCGAGAGACTGGATATGTGCGAGCTTGTACTTTGTAGCATTTGCACCAAACGAAAGGCCCGTCGTGACAGCCGCCGAGGATAGTGCAGCATCCGACGAATGCTCGGCCCAGCCCAGGAGCGGGAAGAAGCACTCAAGCGTCTTCGCCCAGGCTACTCTAGCAACCTGCTGCGGTACACAGTCGAGCATGACGTTGAGAAATTCTGTTGACTGGGCGCGAATGTCTGGAGAGATGTGGGTCATGGCCGAATGCACATAGAGCATGACAAACGAGCAGTGCGAGAGCATGGATGCCTGGATCTCGGGGTTCTTGAGGAGCTCAAGCACAGTGTCACGTACACTCTTGGACGGATCGACAATCAGAGGAGCAGCACCGTTGATGACGGGCTTGACAAATGTCTCATGTCCGCCAATATTGGACTTGAGGTACACTAGCGCTTCCTTCCGCGTTGTCGGCGAATAATGCGCCAGTAGACCCACGTATCTATGAAACCCAGCAGCGTCTTCCTTGGCTTCATCGCCTCCACCTCGAGTGCCAATGCTCTGAGACGGGAGTGAAATCGACTTGGCGACATATGAAGTATCGGTATGTGTCGTTGCCGTGGGCTTGGACTTTCCTACGCGGAGCTTTTGTTTCTGCGTTAGTAGTGTGCTGATAATTTCAGGGTATTCCGGACTTACTTGGAAGTCCTTCCTCTTCTCCTTCTGTTTCTTGGACACCATGGCTGCTGGTGTACTGAGGAGGCAGAAATTTATTTGATATACACCACACGGCTGGACTTCAGCCGTTTGATCTGACACCTGCCGCCAGGTCCTCTTGGCATGCGAAGGTACACTTTAACTGCACTCTCTAGTTCCTTGATCAGGATGATTCAATCGGGTGAATAGAGAACAGTTTGTGATATCATAATGAGGGCCTTACTTAAATCTACAGTGAGGCAGAGGTCTACTGGCTTTGAGCATTAGATCAAGGTAAGGCAGTCCCAAAAGGGAAACCTGCACCTACCTGCACTCATCTGCAGCATTTGGTTTAAACATTTATTGGTTGTAATTTACCTGCAACTATCTGACCACACAGGTATCCACGACTTAATAAGGCAGATCGGAGCCGTCAACGTTAATGAAATGACCGTTCTGCTCGGCGGTCAGCTCGTCAACCGTTCTAAGCTGCTTCTTAGCACTCTCATCAGGAGTAATGATGCTGCCCTGGATGCGCTCGTAAAGCTGAGGATTAACCTTCTTGACATTTCCAAAGTAGTTGGCACCACCGTCGGTGGACACACTACCGGGGTGCAGAGCGACAGCGGTGAATCCCTCGCTGGCAAGCTCAGAGCTGAGAGCCTTGGTAACGAAGTTGAGAGCAGCCTTGCTACTTCCGTAAGCAGATGACTGCAGAGGCAGGTAGTTGCCCATTGAAGCGACGGCAGTCGAGGTGAAGACAATCTTGCGGGTCTTGCGGTTGCTCAGCAGAGGGTAAAACTGCTGAACGAGTTCAATGGGACCGACAGCGTTGACGTTCAGGTACTGCTCGTAGACGTCGACAGGCGTCTTAAGAACAGTGCTCACGATCTCGACCTGTCCTGCATTGGCGTGCAGCACGTCGACGCCATCGACGAGCTTCGAGGTGGCAGAAGCGAGCTGCTTGGCATCACCTCGCTTGGACGCGTCGTACGCAAGAACGTGAACGTTGGAGTGGCTCTTGATCCAGGCATTGAGCTCAGTGGCCTGCTGAGGAGCGCGGGCGGTAGCAATGACAATAGTGTTGGCGCGACCGCTCAGCTCCTTGACAAGAGAGAAGCCAATACCACGGTTGGCACCGGTGACGACGTGAACTGCGTTGGACATGTTGATTGAGTTGTTGGGTTGAAGTGCTTTGGAAGGTACTTTGGATGCTTGGAAGCTTGATGGACTTTAATTGAGGGCTCAGCAATGCCTTTATATACTACCTGATGGAGACCACCTCATGGCAAATGAGTCTCTTAGTCATAATACAACTGGAATTATTTGTAATTTGCTGTGCCTCATTGTGCGCCTCCTTGGATGTGACGATGAATAATGCTTGTACTGTGGGGACACTCCGCGGTAGCACCTACATCGCACGGCTACGCTTCCTGGACGAATGGCAGGACGCGTTGAGCCCGCGGAGACGTAGAGGAGCGTCAACGGTTATGTGCGGCGGAGCACGGCGGCCAATAACAGGGGGCTTTGAGCCCGCGGCAGTATGTAAGATGCACGGCTAAGTAGTCGGGCGGATGCTGGCGGGCAGAGCAGAGCGGGCAGAGCAGAGTCCCGACTCCCGACTCCGCGCGCTACACGTCTTCGTGTAAATGTAGGTCTAAGCTGACGAAGGCTGTATATGTATATGAGTAATGTCAAAAGTTAGGAGGTCCAATTGCGTCTTGAGGACACTGTTCAGATACTGATGTATCTGATCCTACAATAAAGCTCGAGTAAGGATTCTGGCACGCTTCAGCGGGTGAGTTACATTTACGTCGTCTATCACCCTTGAGTAGTGGTGCCAGAGATAGTATTGTTATCGTGGGAGACGTTGTAATTGATGATTCTAGGCTACCATCATGTTCTGAACCCCACATACGTCATCGAAAGGCACATTGGGCTGAATTGATGACCTAAGTTATAAGTATAAATCCTGATATCACCATTGCTTAGAGATTATATGCTTTGTGAACTACCGTGTCAAATCCCCAGCTGTTTGCTCAACCAGAGGTCGCGTCAGATTGATCCAGGGAAGCTTCAAGTACCAGCTGGAGGATTCGGCCAGTTGTAAGCGGGTCACAGGCGCGTTATTTCTGACCAGGGGCAGATCGATCTGGGACATTGTCGCCATCATGCGGACGTTTCTGCCCCTGAGACGCAGTCTCCTTGGGCATACGTACAGTCAACATGCGGGGTCCATTCGCAAAAAAGACATCCAGGTCAGTCCCCACTGCGTGGAAAAGGGTCAGGAGAGCATGTTCCATCATCTTGGGAGGGAGGTCGTCCGGCATGATCTTGATGACACCCTCGCCTATAGAATCCCACTGAGGTTCGAGCACCAAAACGGAGAACTCATCCACTGTTTCGGGGGTAGTATTCGTTGCGGTAGGACACATCCTACAAGGAATCAAGAGCTTGCGTGAAGTCGATACTTTGTTAGCTGTAGCTCTTGACAGTAGCGGTCAGTGTACCTGGTGATTTTCTTGAATGGGTGGTGGAGGAATATGGAAAAGATATGGGAAGACAGGGGGAATATATAGACAAGGGGGGGGGAGAATAGGGTACAACATTGGTCATGTTGTGCTATCGTCAGCTGTAGTTGATTAGTCGATTGACAGGTCAAGGAAGGTCATTTATGCAGGGTTCGTGCATGATGGGGCTTGAGAGATATTCAGAGATTCACGGACGCCGCCTTTGATTTGAATTGCAGCCGTTTCTTACGCGCATATTCATTACTCCCATATTCGTGTACAACTTGTTATTGTTGTTACCATAAGTCATTGGAAACGTCTATGCGCCATACAGAGGGATTGAGGGCGTAGTTAACGAGAGTCAATGACCCAGCCAGGTCAGAGAGATCCAGCCAGGTCCAGCCAGATACCTGCGGAGCGTCTAGTCTACAACAGTCTTGTCCCCCACTGCACTTTAACAGTAGTCCTGTTTCTCTCTTGTTCAACTGTCATCGTCATTGATTATCGACCCCTCACGTAATCACTGTAGCCGTGCATTCATCAGCTGGGCCAGCCGCACAACCGTTGGCCCTTGCCGCTGATTGCCGATGAATCAGCTGGATGGAGACCGAAGAGAGACCAAAGACCTAATGAGACCAAAGACCTAATATCCGGGCAAATGTGGGCTCCCAGCCCGACAATAGGGGTCATCGGGCCGGGCCTAGGAATGAGTTTGTGGGTACGGTTAGTCATAACCCGGATCACGTCATTCGAGCTATAGTCATGAACTAAAGCATAACGCTGGATGAAACGGAAGGCGCAACAAAGAGCAAGCACTACGCATCAGCTACACATCAGTATCCCAATAGGACCTGTCTGCAGGCCCGCTGACCAGCAACCAGCAGTCACAACTGCAGTCGCAACCTCATCCCATGGGCCCCCACGCATCGCAAAGCAATGCGCGGCGCTCGTAAATTGGTCATGTCGGTCACGTGCTCACACGCCATCCGGCTGTCGGATGGTCCAACACCGCGCCGACACTGCCATTTTGCCGGCTTACCTCATCGAAGAAGCCAATGGCCGAGAAAAAGCAAGGGGCAAAAAAATTCCCTTTGGGATTGCCTTTATAAAAGGCACCACTGCTGTCACATCCTATTTTAAACCATTCACTCTTTACCAGGGGTATACTACAGACACTAGACAATGACCCAGGACACTACTTACGGATTCGCTACGCTGGCAGTGCACGCTGGCGCTGAGCACGACGCCACGACCGGTGCTGTCATTGCGCCTATCTCGCTCTCGACGACGTTTGCTCAGAAGGGCGCTGCTGAGCCTGTTGGCGCGTACGAGTACTCGCGATCTGCCAATCCCAACCGTGACGGCTTCGAGAAGGCCGTGGCTGCTCTTGAGGGCGGTCGCTTTGCTCTCGGTTACTCGTCCGGATCGGCTGCCACGGCCAATGTGCTGCAGTCGCTGGCCCAGGGCTCTCACGTTGTCAGCATTGGCGACGTGTACGGAGGCACCCACCGCTACTTCACCAAGGTAGCCGTGGCCCACGGCGTCGAGACATCGTTCACCAACGACATCAGCAACGAGCTGCAGAGCCTTATCAAGCCTTCGACGCGCCTGGTGTGGATCGAGTCGCCCTCGAACCCCACGCTGACGGTGACTGACATTGCCGAGGTCGCCCAGATTGTGGCCCGCGTGCGTGAGTCGCGCCCCGAGACCGAGCCCATCTACCTCGTTGTCGACAACACGTTCTTGTCCCCCTACGTGCAGAACCCGCTCAAGCACGGTGCCGACCTCGTCGTGCACTCGGTCACCAAGTACATCAACGGCCACTCGGACGTTGTCATGGGTGTGGCCATCACCAGCAACGAGCACATCCACGAGCGTCTGCGCTTCCTGCAGAACGCTATTGGCGCTGTGCCCTCTGCCTTTGACTCGTGGCTCGCCCACCGTGGTCTCAAGACGCTGCACCTGCGTGCCCGTGCCGCCTCGAACAACGCTCTCGCCATTGCGCAGGTTCTCGAGAGCCAGGTCGGCGACAAGGTCATTGCCGTATCGTACCCTGGCCTCAAGTCGCACCCCAAGCGCAAGGTTGTTGAGCGCCAGCACCGTGACGGTCTTGGCGGTGGAATGATCTCGTTCCGCATCCGTGGCGGCGCTGCT
Organism: Sugiyamaella valdiviana; assembly: GCA_030570555.1. Classification (NCBI taxonomy): domain Eukaryota; kingdom Fungi; phylum Ascomycota; class Dipodascomycetes; order Dipodascales; family Trichomonascaceae; genus Sugiyamaella; species Sugiyamaella valdiviana. The sequence continues at coordinate 1,910,827 of JAJLWF010000002.1, forward strand.
GCTGCCAACAAGTTCTGCCAGTCGACGAAGCTGTTCACTCTGGCCGAGTCGCTCGGTGGAATCGAGTCTCTCTGTGAGGTTCCTGCTGCCATGACCCACGCCGGTATCCCCAAGGACAAGCGCGAGGCGTCGGGCGTCTACGACGACCTCATCCGCCTGTCGGTCGGCATTGAGGAGCAGGACGATCTCGTGGACGATGTTGTGGCTGCTCTTGCCGCTGCCACGGCCTAGATATTTATTTGTACAATCAAGACATTAGACTATGTGCTACAGAGGGTAGGATGACACGAGTAAGCGAATGGAGCGTAGTGACATGACCGAATAAAGCCGGAATAGCGGGTATGATCTAGCACACACTCAAGGTCTATAGCTATCGATAATCTCCATCTTTATTTGCAGTGGCTATATTTATTCATGGCTATATTTATTCATGGCTATGTTCAGGCTATATTTGTTCAGCGTAATCAGCCGCGTATGCAGGGGTAGTGCCAGCCGCGCAGCCAGCACGCGGCCACTAAAAAGGCCAAAAATAGCCACAGCGGGGTAGCAGCAAGACCGGTAAAGGCCGCAAAACAGTAGGACGTTCACTAGGATACATTGGGATCCGCAGGTCATTTATTACGGCTAAAGCTAATTAAAACGTGGGACGAAAACAAAGCCAATTGGGCATTTACAGGAGAGCGGCAGCAGCACCGAGAGCGCCGAGGACGACACCGCGGACGGGCGACAGGGCAAAGGCAGCGCCAGTGGCAGACGTCGAGGCGGCAGCGGACGACGCAGCGGATGAAGCAGCAGACGAGGCAGCAGATGAGGCAGCAGTCGAGGCGGCCGACGAAGCAGCAGAAGACTCGGCAGATGAAGCAGCAGACGAGGCGGCAGAGCTCGAGTCAGCCGTGACGGCCAGAGTCGTGGCCGATCCAGACGAGGCAGCAGACGAGGCAGCAGTTGAAGCTCCCGACGAGGCAGCCGTCGATGAGCCAGCCGATGAGCCCGAGGCAGAAGCTGAAGCCGACGAATCACCAGAGGTGATGGCAGCCGACGAGGCACCAGAGGCAGAGCCCGAGGCAGCGGTCGACTCGACGGGCGACGAGGCAGTGGGGGTCGAAAGACTCAGCGAGCCCGAGCCAGATGTAATGCCCTGGCCAACAATCAGAATGGTGAAGTAGGGGCTGAAGTTGGAGTCGTCAGTGTTGTCGACAGGCTGGATCTCAATGGCATAGTCCGTGTTGGTCTGCTGTTGGCCAGGAACCGTCCACTTGAACGAGCCCGAGTTGGTGATGCCAGAAGCAATCGTGTACAGCGTCTGCAGGTTCTGCGAGTCACCCTGGCGGAGAATCAGGTTGACATTGCCGCTGGTGGTGGGCGTCCAGGTGATGTCGAGCGTATCGGCAGCATTGACGACCTGGCCAAAGGCCGGGTGCAGAATGGCATTGTCGGCAGCCATGGCGGCCGTGGCCAGAGCCACTGACAACAGGAACTTGCGAACAGCGACCATTTTGTGAAGAGACTTGGAAAAAAAATGCAGCACCAGTCTAAAGGGGTGGAAACGGCAGGGGGGCACCAGGGGTTTATATACTGCCAGCGGGGCACGCCCCTACCCCTCGCACAGTGAAAAGCAACGCACCTTTGCTTTTGCATTCGCCGTGGGCCGTGGTGGTTCGTGCAGTGTCAGATTTAGCCTTTGTGACTGGCAGCGCCATGCAGCCTTAGGCGGGCTCATGCATCTGGTAAAAATAGTAGCATCCACGAAGTCGGGGTGTGGGGGCTGAGAGCCGACTGAATAGTAGTAGAAGCTAGTGTATGTTGCGCTTCAGCTCATTTGCACTGACTACTGCTGGCTCATCGGTCGTTCCGCCATTTTTCATCCCGATTACCCCTAAATCGGCGCTCGCGTCAAGCGGGTCGTCTGTTTATTCATTTCCTGGTTGGGCGAGGATCGGCACAGGGACAGGGCTGGACGCGCTACCGGCAAAACCCCCGCTAGGGTCCAGTGGCAGCCAATAGCGCGCTGGGCTGAAACAATGGCTGGTCTCGCATGTGGGCTGATCTCGCATGTGGGCGGCTCGTCGTTTGGTGGACGTCCGCGAAGCAACTATCGGGCTCGCATGCAGCCAGCAGCCAGCAGTCGTGGCCTAATCGGGGTAATTGAAATATCGGCACGTGACAGAAAGTGAAAAAAGTGGCAGGTTCGAGTGAGCGGTTGAACATGCCAGTGAACGTGTGGTACGACATGTCGAGTGGACGTGTCCGTATGGACATGTTAAGTGCTGATGTAGACATTGTGATACTACACTGGTGTGGTATGCACTGTCCTACACGGCAGCCTGTAACCTCCTCTGCTGCTTGGCGAAACTTCTGGCATGTTTTACCCTGGCCCTGCATAGAAGGTTGCGAAGGCTCGAAGCTGCGAAGCCAGTTTCATGTCTCGCTCCGACTAAACGAAACAGTCTCCAGCCTTCTCATGAAACGGGCGTGGATTGTATGTATCGCATGGGGAATCGCCTCTGCTGCGTTTGTGCCGACGACAGAGTGGCAGCCTGTGGGTCCAGACGATGAACTGCCGCCGGGTCTCCATGTTCGGCTCAACATCTACACGGGCGAAAAAGAGGCAAAGCTGCTTGATCCGGCAGACGGGAACGACAATACTGGTATTATCGTGCAAGCCGTGAGCGGAGAAGAGTCTGTTGTGGTGCCGCTCGACGAGTCGACTATACATTGGCCTGGCGATGAGCTCGTAGGTGTCGGTGCAGACCACTCGGAACTCGAGACAACGATGGCGCTGTTGCGTGCCCGAAAACCTGTCTATCACGCACAGCTCGACCAGATGGCTGAGCTCGCTCACGACATTGAATATGGCGAGGTCATTGCCGGTGGATGTGCTGCACAGCTGCTGGATCTGGCTGTCGACTCAGACGCATCGTCAGACCTTCGTGAAGCAGCCTGTCGCGCGCTCGGAGCATCGCTGCGAAACAACCCGAAATCACAGGCCCTTGTGTTTGGTTCGCACCTCAAAATTGTCGATCGTGTGCTGGCTGCGCTCGAAGACCCGGCCAACACACCCCTATATGGCCGTCTGCTCTACGTCCTGTCAAGCAGCCTGACCCATGGCGGCGCCGTAGAGCAGTTCCGTGCGGCCGACGGAGGCTCAGTCATCCGCCGAGTCTTTGCCAATGGTACCCCCGCCATAAAGGCAAAGTGCTGTAGTCTTGCGCACGACCATGTCGTTGACACGCTGCATGCTGAGCGCCGGGGCGACCTCGATCCGTCACGACAGTCGCATGTCAGCTGGGCCAGAGACGAGTCGCGCCGGTGGGCTGTAGCGCTCCAACAGGCGCTAGCCGACACTCGGCCCGGCGTGTACTCGGGACTCAAGGACCAGCTTCTGCGCACGCTTGTCTCGATCAAGGAGCCAACAGTTGACGCCGACCGCTTCGACATTCCCAGCTCCGACGACTTTATTGCATGGCTCGACTCAGAGGCCACCCGCAAGCCTGCCGATGCCGACGAAGAGCCCTACTACTCTGAGGTGGCCCGAGTTCGCCATCTCGTGTTTGGCAATCCTCTTGCTGCGCGTAACCAGCATCTTGACGACCTGTGATATTTATTTCTAAACATACCGTCGTTCCCGGAAGACTGGGTTACGATACTTATCCCAGGGCCCAAGTGTACATAGTTCATTGCACTGGGATATTAACCGGGAGATACATTTTGCATTCTATAAAGAATGACGTTATAGCTATAACCACTGTACTGTACACTGTAGATGGCTCTAAGAACTGGTGGACGTCGGAATCCATGTACTGCCGGGACTGATATAGGATACTGCATAATGTACATTCCAAGGCGTTTATAATAAATAACGGATGGGTCAAGGCATTCGTATAATACTTTAATAACGATCTGAACTCGACAGTTCCCCTGAGCTGCATGGGCGAGGGTCATGCATGCACGATTCACTTGTCGAATTGCCGTTCATCGTTTGAGCTTGTATACATTGACTCAGCAAATAACACACCAGCTGTTGGCTTCATCAGTTGGACTCGACACGGCTTCATGAGCTACGCGGCAACTGTCGCGTTTCTCGCAGCGCAGGTTGCGCTGTTACAGCAGCCGTTTGACGCCAACGATGAAACAGCGCGGCACGCGCTTGAATCACAGGATCGCGGTGGACACAGGATCTCGGCGCGGGACGCCGAGCGCGTCGTTGAGAACGTGACGCGACTGCGTGACGCGTACTACCAGCGCATGTTCACCCAGCAAGCACTTGACTTCGCTGCGAACCAAGCTAGCCAAGTGGCCTCTAACGCGGGTACAAGAGAACAGCAGCGACAGCTAAAGGACCAACAGATATCGACGCTCATTGCTGATCCGCGGCTTGTCAGTGTAGGAGACATTGACAACTTGCCGGACTCGGATCTTGAGTCGCTGGCTGATTTGCTCGTCCAAACGTTAGGCGAGTCTCCGCTGAACAGCTGGCTGGAGCAGTATAAACAGGCAAAGACGCGCTCAGCACAGGCCCAACGATACGTGGAGATGCTGCGCAACGTGTTGGGTGACAATGTTAAAAAGGCTCTTGACACGAATTTGCCACTCTCCGAAGACTCGCCATTGCTCGACCAACTGCAACAGCTGACTCAAGCCAGCCGCCAGCTCTCATCGACAATTGCCGCCAAACCGGCCATCTTTAACCGAGTCTATCCAAGCGAGCACACTAACGAACCCGAACGGGACGAGATGGCTACTGATGACTTCATTATCCTCAACAAATCATGACACCATGCGTTCACGCTTGTATATTCTTTTCGCTGCAATTGGTACATTGTCCCTATATTTGGCTACACTTGCCACAATCCACCTTTCCTGGCCATCCAGATGGACTGTTGGGCCGCGCCTTTGAGTCATCTGTTCGAACAAATGCATATTCATTCCTCAAATAGCAAGACCGGTGGCACACGCGGGGTGGCACTAGGTGCAGTAAGTGCGTAATTAAGTCGTCGTCGGTGGCACTAATGGCATCTGCAATTAGCGCAGCCACCAGCCGCCATATCTGATGCCACCTCTGGCCATGTGAAACGCAGTGAGTCATCCAACGCCAGAAACTATTTAGATAATCCAGTTCTCGGAAACCCATATCCGCTTTATATTGCATCATCGAGGAATCTGGGGTTGGCAGCAATGCGGGTCTTAAATTTCGACCACCAATCGTCAAATGCCTTCATGGGTACTCGTCCGTCAGCACTCGTGAAGCCACTGAGGTAGTTGTAGGCGTGCTGGACGATTTTGTTGGCGAGAACTGCAATCCCCTCTGGATCCGTCGGAGCTGCTACCTGAATCGGAGGTGCCATTATGGCAGCAGGAGCTGCACGAGACTGTCTCAAAGCCGCCAGAGCAGCTTCTGCCACTGCTAATGGCTCAATGGAGATGCCAATGGTGAGATTGAACTGCTGTGACGGCGCTGAATCGTCGTCAGCCATCATGTCGTCGAGATCAAAGGCCCGGGACGTGGAAGCAGCGGCGTTGATCTTGAATATCGCCGACGCCTTTACCGATGTGAGACTTCGTTAGAGCCGATTAGGGAGAAGGTGACTTTCAGTGCACTTACATTCCAAGCAGCTGAAACTCCTTGCCTGGAAGCTGCAAATAGACTGACGCTGCCATGTCAGGGGGAATGGCACCTGGGTTAGAATATAGACTGATGGGGTCCAAAGGTAAGCTCACCATTGGGAAGAACAAATACGACTAGATGATTGATCCCGGCCGCATCTTTTACCTCCAAGACGTACTTCAAGCTGTCCACTTGCTGTACGTCTGTTTGCACTGCGTTAGCGACCGTTGCTGCCGGTGATAATTGAGGGCTGCTAATGACTTCAGGGAGAGAGCCTCAGCCTCTCGACCTTCAGTTTGCCAGCTTTCGTCTCACTCACCAGGCCTTCCTCCGCAAATGATGCCAAACATTTGTGAACCAGCTAGAAGCTTCGCACGGTTAACCAAAGAGTCGAGCGGCTATAGTTCAGCCGTGTTCCGTCACGTGACATATCAGCCAACTGATGTCGATTCAGAAGTGAGTCCAAGTTGCGAGGATAACTACGAATTAGTCTTCGAATGTTTCACGAGTATTGTTGGCTCTTGTGAGCTCGCTCACCTGCGACATGATTGGCTGCTGGGCGTGGAAACAGGGCCCGGCGCGTCTTCAGCCGCGCGGTGGCACCGAACCGAGCGGCCCCTGGTGGCCCAAGTCCAAGTGTGGCCCAAGTGGGTGCATGATATGGGCAGCCACGGCCACTGGTTCTTAAACTTGCAGAATTAAGGTGCCGCTAATGAAGGATTGATCGCAAATGGAAGAAGCTTAACCGTTTTGGGCACATCCACTTACTTTTGGTCTTTCGAATGCGCCTGCAGTGGCAAATCGCCTTGCTGTGATGTTCCACTTGAATTTTGCAATGCTACCGTATAAGTATCGATCGATAGGATCTGGACAACACATACCCTCGCTTGGCCCGCATATTCCCGACGCCTTAGCCAATTGTGAGACTGAGTTAGCACCGATTAAGGAGTCTGTTTGCACTCGTAAGCGGAGGCTATAAAGGGTGGTAGTAGACTGAGTGTCAATGGCTGTTAGGAACAGTGTCTCAACCTCCCCACCTTAACTTTCCCGGATTCAACTGTCGAGCTTGTGTCTGCATCGAGCGGCTGCAGTTTCAGCCGCGCGGTTCATCCCGCATCTCGTCTGATCAGAGATGAGTCTAAATTGCCAGAGTACTGCGAATGGCTCTTCGGATGTTCTCTCAGATGCACTCGCTCTTCTGTCGTCCCATACGTGCAACACGATGGGGTACTGAGCGTGGAAACAGGGACTCGGCTTGATAGTCCTTGACTGTACAAGGGCAAAGTTCTAGCTAAAACGGGAACTAGTACCCAAAAGGTACAGTGCTTTAGTTTGAGCCGTGCAGACTTTAAACCTGGCACGAAAGGGTGGCACTACCGCGGGTGGTGGCGCCGAATGGCGCAGATGGCAGAATGGAGAATTTCGTATTGGGGCAAATTAAAATGATTGGCTGGTTGAAGACCAGAAGAGGAATTATAAGCGCGTCTCGCGCGTCAAGTTGCTTCTTTGCGAATTTCAGGTGGTACTGGTGACATTGTCGCCACGTTGTGCAAATGTTCCACTATATAGGGCCCATGAAAGGAATCTCATCCACACAGCACTCCGCCCCCTTCTCCCCCTAAGGGAACACATTCGACAGTTCAATTTCGCCAAATATTCTTCACGACAGAATGGTCGGTCTCGAGCAATGGGTCAAACGCAGCTCCATGGATTTCTCTTCGTCTGAAGACTCACGTGATACAGTTGATTTTAGCCGTCTTTTACAAGAGGCTCAGCAGCAAGGTGGTAAACCCTTGAAGAAGCGTAGCTACAATAACTTGATCGCCGCCAACCCGACTCCGCCCATGCCGCCCCCAGAAGCTCCTCCAGTGTCGGATCTTCGCCGGGCTCTAGGAGAATGGCCGTCGCGGTTCAACTACCGGTGGAGTAAAGAAGCTGATATCGAGCTCAAGCACGCGTTGTTCTTGGCGGCTTCTAAGAATGGTGTCTATATTAAGCAGTTCTTCCCCGAGCTGGACAAGCATGATCTGACTGATCTGTCCTCTCATCCCTCAGCTCGTGTTCGCTCCTGGACAATGAACACACTCAGTGAAGACGGAACTGAAAACAAGTACCATCGTGGTCGCCCATGTGTGCGTAAGTTTCAAAAAGGGCAGCCAACCTACCGGTGCCTAACGTGCGGACTCGACGCCACCTGTGTCTTGTGTCAGCACTGCTACAACCCAGAAGACCACGTCGGTCATCAAGTTGCTGTCCAGATTAGCCAACGCGACTGCGGAGGTGTATGCGATTGTGGCGATCCCGAGGCTTGGGTCAAGCAGTTTTCGTGCAAATGGCACGCTCTTGGCGATATACGTAATGGTCCGCTGGTGCAAGAGTTCTCAGACGCCATTCTCGACACCATCAGAACTGCTCTCGACTACACGATCGATGTGTTCAGCAACTCGAATCCTGAAATCTACAAGTATACGCGGGCCCAAGAGGTTCTCCTCAACGAGAGAAACTCAGCACTCAGTGAGCAAGTTTACGGTGTCAAAGATGACGAGCTTGTGGATGGGACGTACGTACTGTGTGTTTGGAATGACCAAAAACACTCTCCCGAGGACTACGTGACGATAATCTCCAACGTGACTAAGAAGCGGCCTGGTTTCGCCACAATGGTCGTCAAGCAAATCGAGTCGAACGGCCGAGCTCGCGTCATGATCTCAGACAAGCTGCACGATCTATTGGACTCCAAAAAGCAGCTCGAACCTACGGGCCTCACGGTCTCTATCCGATCTTCTCGTGACTACTTTCGGGAAGAAATGTGCGGGACGATCTGCTCGTGGCTCGAAGACCTTTCCAAGACAGATCTCCCCGCTAGCTACACTGCTCTGCGCAAGATCCTCTGCGAGGCTTTGTGTGAGCAGTGGTCCTACGGTACCAAGGTTCTCCGCGACCAAGGTACCTTAAGCTCAACTTCCCCAAATGTGTATGCCGAGAAGAAAGATAGTCTTGACACTAGTCGCACAGTACTCGACAATGCGTATATTCCACGACTTCCCGACAGCATTCAATTGAGATCGTACCCAGATGATTTCAGTGACGACGAGTACGATGAAATGGATCCTGCTAACGACGACGATTACGATGAGGATGAAACGGATATCGATCGTATGCAGGCCATTGGCGAACGCGACGGCGACGCAGCAGAGCAATCGCCAGATTCTTCTGCTGCCGAAACCGACAGTGCCGGACTCCACGCCCATCACCCGCGGTCTGATGCCGGCCCCAAGATGCGAGTAATGGCTTCAGGAAAGAAGGTGAAAATATCAAGAGGAGACCAAGATCTGTTTGCCAATGGCACACATATCCCTATTGCTGCAAATGGCGCTGTTGACTTCGAGACGATCAGTGACGAAAGTTTGGGTATTGCTCTACAGTCTACCTTTACCGAGTGTGTAAAAGACGATGAACAGGTCTGGGTCAGAGCGACTGACAAGCAGAAGGATACTGGTCCCTCAGTATCGCTTCGCGTGCAGTACCTAATATTCTTCGACATCCGACTGTGGAAGCATCTTCGCCTGTCGTTGCGCGATTTGTATGTGGCTGTTCTTGTGTCTGATCCGGACTACAAACTCCAACTGGGCCGCCTCTATGCAGAGTTATATCCTCAAATTGCGGAGCTGTATATGCTCATCGATCGTGAGCCTGAGTGCTCGATCATCAGCAGTCTCTCGACCCAGTTGTTCACAACACCCTCGATCGCCACGGATCTTATGGAGCGTGACTATTTCACTAAGTTCATGGCTGCGCTGTACACGTTCTTCACAACTCACCGAATCGGATCCCCCAAGGCTGTCAATGTGCAGCTTGGTCTCTATGGTGAGCGTGTACTAAGAAATCGTCGCTTTGGTCAGTTATTCAACGAGTTTGAATATCTGCTCAATCGTAATGAAAAGAAGGCGCTGGTCTCGTGCAACGAGAATCACATTGAGCAGCTCGCTGATTTTGTGCTCATGTTCCAGGGCACATCCCCAATTCGCCGCCAGCAGCTCAAGCATATCGAATACGAATCGGACTCGTGGGTGTCCTACTTCAACGGCATACCATATATCCTGAGACTCGCAGCAGCGGTCGCGTACGGATTGAGCTCTTGTCAAGATAGTGCACTGGTATCCCGATGCATAGCTCGAGTCGCCGAGAAGATTGGTCGGTGGGCCACTGGTCTCTATGCGGCAAAGTTCAGTGAGCCGGCAGAGGGTCGAACTCTACCTCAGTTCCGAGTGGCAGGATGTGAGTTTGCGAACCGTCATGTCAGCAGTAAGCTATTGGACTTTTCCGTTCATGACGAAGAAGTTAGTCTGCACCACCCGCTGCATGCTTTCCTATCAGATCTTATTGAGCATGGACATCTAAAGAACCGCCGTGTGCTCCGCAACGCGTTGTTGAACTTACCGGAGGGAGCTTCCGCTTATTCCGGCAACAGGAATGCCGACATTCGTGACAGCCTGCGTCTTCAGGTGCTTCTTGATCATCCTCTGCGTGTTCTTGGTCTGTTGTCTCAGATTAAAATTGGTTTGTGGGTCCGCAATGGTTATTCAGTGCGCACCCAGCTTCATCATTACCGCGAGCTAACACTTCGCGACTCGGCGTATGTTCGTGATGTGTTCATGGCACAGGTCGCATTAGTTGCGCAGGACCCTGGTGTCGCATTCCTGCAGCTCCAGAGCCGCTGGTCGCTTGATGACTGGCAGAACTCTCCCTTGTTCGATGATATTCAGCGCATGTACATGGTTGAGGAGTTCCTGCATCATCTCATTTTCTTTGCGACCGAGCGAACTGCTCTACGGGGCTTGTCGGAGGAGGAGGCCAAGCGCGAGTATATTCGCTGCGAGATCATTCAAAGTCTGGGAATGCAGGCCAGGTCGTTTTCAGAGCTCTGTAAGCGTTCCCCAGAGTCATTGACGTCCGACGAGAAGTTTGAGACTAATTTGAGGGAACTCGCTACTTTCAAACCGCCCGCCTCCATACGTGACGTCGGCTCCTACCAGCTCAAGGACGAATACTTCAAGTATTTCGATACGCATTACATCCACTTCACGGCAGCGAAGATTGAAGAGGCTCAGACTACCATCAGGATGAGATTGGCCAAGCTGACAGGAGCGGACCCGAAGTCCGTTGTACATGAGCCTGTTCTGAAGCCATTGAGTTCGGGTCCATTTGTTGGTCTCACAAGTTACTTGCGTACAATTCCCTTCGCACGGTTTGCTTTCGATGTTACGATGCACTTACACCGATGCAGTAGCGATACCCAGTATGATGGCGTCATGGGAAATCTACTGCAACTACTTCATGTGGCTGTAGTCGATGACTTGTCGCGAGAAATTGACCCTGAAATGGAAGAGTCAATTGATTGCTACCCATCTGTAGCGGCTCTTATCTGCGATCATGACTCGGAAACCGACGCGTCAATCCTGGCCTTGCTTTGTGAGCTTGCTCAAGTTCCCGAATATGATGATACCGTTGCCAAGATTCGCCGCATAGTGAGTCTGGCTCACAAAAAGGATGCACGGCTCGTTGAGGAAACTCTGACATCCTGTCGCATCTCGTCGATCGATAGTATCGGTCCTGTGGAGCCGGTGATGCCTAGTCAGAATGCCGATGCTGGTGAGAGTGAAACAACCTCGGAGCGAAAGAAGAAACTTGCGCAACTGCGCAAGGAACAGGTAATGGCGGAATTTCAGAAGAAGCAGCAGCAATTTGCAGAGCGCAACCTTGCCACTGGCATGGATGTCGATGATGACGACGATGAGCTTGAAGAGCCCACTTCATCGGAGAATGGTTGGCAATTTCCAGACTCACACTGCATTTTGTGTAGGATGCCCAACGATAAGGATAATGTGTTTGGGCTGATTTCGTTTGTATCACCTACAAACGTTGTGAGAAATATGCCCTTTGACGATCCACAGTGGGTGTTTGAGGCTTATGGCTGTGACCAAGATCTTGATGATGACATTGTCGATGAAGTTGAGAATGGCTTTGGCGAGCCCTGGCAATCGGTTGGTACCCCTCAACCTGGACAGTCGACTTCTGACTCTTCCAACAAGACTGCTGGCCGGCCAGCGGTCGTCGAAGATATGAATGTCGATTCTCAAGAGGGTGTATCTCAACACGCTGAATTCTTTCACAACCACAATATCGGTCCGGGCTTCCCAAGGAAATATGCAACGCGGCGATCTGTCTTCACTGGTTGCGGTCACGGTATGCACTTCAAGTGCTATGAGAACTACCTTCGGACTTCACGAACCAGAGGCCAGCCTCTCATCAGGAATAACCCAGAGAACAGGAGTCGTGGCGAGTTTTTATGTCCTCTCTGCCGCTCGTTGAACAATACTTTCCTGCCAATTTTGTGGAAGTCCAATAACCGCTCGGCAAGAGAGTACTTGGAGGGCAGCTCGGACAGAGACTCCTCGAGTCAAAGCGACCCTAGAGATCCCTACTCTGCCCCTGCTACTCTGGATGTTGCCTTAGATCGGATGACCATGTCTCTAAAAGATTCTGGAGAGTGGATGTCGTATTTGCCGTCGCGTCTGTATACTTCGGCGCGGCAGGGTCTACGGCCTGAGTTCAAGGGGATCTTTGGTCCGGGTGATTTGACCGCTCAGCAGAACGTTGCCAGAGGCATGCTTCAGGCAGCTAATGGTACCTCGATCACTCTTCAGAAAGAGTTCAGTTCGCTTAAAGACCAGGACTCGTTTCATATCAAGCCGTTTATTTCGACCTTTGCCAACACACTCTCCACGCTGGAGATAGCCCTTCGCGGCAAAGGACATACCAATCCTATGGGCGGTATCATCGTGGACCAAGTTCCATCTCAACCACTGCAGGTTCTACGTACTTGTGCAGAGATGGGCCGAACGGTGGTGGCCTCTTTAGCAACTATGGGTAAAAATGCTCTCGGCCGAACGGTGACATTTGGCGAGATGGACGACTTGTTTGGTGATTTCGTCGCGGCGTCTTTTATTACGGGGCCGTCTCTTAATATTCCTCCGGGAACAATTGTGAAGCTATTTTATGTTGCGTGTATTGCCAACACCATCCAGAGTGTTGCTTTGCAAGTTGCCGAGGGCCGTGACTGGGTTTTCAACGAGCGCCTACCCGAGCTACCTACAGTGCCAGGAGGTGATAACAAGGAAGTTCTGCATGCTGTTGAGGAGCTCCTTTTCGAGATCTCCAACTATGGTGCTGGGCCTGGCGGAGTTGACCGAAACGCACTGTTGGCAAGAGTGATGCATCCAGTAATCGTGAAAAGCGTGACCCCATTCCTCCGCAAGTGTGCTATGTTTGTGTTTGCTATGTGTGGTGTCTACGAACCTTATGACTTCATGGGCTTTGACAAAACAACTCCGGAACATGAGAAGCTGAGCGAGTATCTCGGCGTGCAGGACATGAACGCGACGTTCAAATCCATGGTGGATCGCAACTCTGACGAGTATAAGTTACTGGTTTGGTATCTCGAGCATGGCAAGAAACAGTTCCGTTTCGGTAGTGAGAATGTCATCGAATACCCAGGAGTAGTGCGACTTCTGCGCCTACCGCACAGGCTGGATGAGTTCTTCAGTCTCCAGCCAAAGCTGGTGGCAGACCAGGGATCTGACCCGGCGGTATGTCTGTTTTGTGGTGAGATTGTCAGTATGCAAGCACTGGCTGAGGGGACATCTGTTCCGATTGGACAGTGCAACTATCATGTGGGCCAGTGTGGCAAGGATCTGGGTATATTCCTGCTTCCAAAGCGAAGTGCGATGTTGCTTCTGAAGGGCAACCAAGGATCGTATATTGAAGCTCCCTACCTCGACGTTCACGGGGAAACAGACGAGACGATGCGCCGTGGCCGGCCGCAATTTCTGCAGCCCAAGCGGTACGATCATTTCATCAGGATGATGTGGCAACAGCACGGCATTCCGAGCTTTATTGCGAGGAAGCTGGATAGTAATGTTGACAATGGTGGCTGGGAGACGCTGTGATAAGCGTATAGTGTCTTCCCATAGAGTAGTTAAGGATGTAATTATGATGAGTCAATGATTTTTTTCTAACCGAAGCTTCTCTGGAATCTCAAAAATGGTATATCTGCTGGTAATATGAGATCTAGATGTGGAACAGAAATTTTATCCATATTATCCATCATGTATCATGTACTTGCGAGTATTTACATCTAGCTGATGGTCGAGGATTCAAGCTTAGCCTCGAGACCCGTTGAGGCAGCCTCTGGTTCCGGCGTCGCGGACGCGGACTTGCCAGGGTAGTGCGATCCCTTGTCCTTCTTCTTCTTTTCCTTCTTTCCAGTCTGTTTGGGCTCATCAGGCGGGTAGGCAAGAAGCTCGAGCTTGGCAAAGTCTTCGTCTTCGGAGAGCTCTGCACGAATAGGGGCTAGGAGCGCGTTGATAGCGTCGGCGACTCCCAGCTTGAGGTCGAGCGGGAACAGCTTCTTGCTGGCGTAGTCTGCCTTGAGCTCCTCAATGGAGTTGTAGGTGAGAGGGCCGCCGTATTTCTCGTCACGGGCGATGTGGAATGTGGTCTTGCCAGTGGTCATGAGCTTGATGGGAAGCACGACGTACTCGACAAAGGCAATAAGACCATTGCCCTCGACCTCGCCCTCCACGGCATGGGCCTTGTTGATCTTCTTCTTGACGGCAGCAGGGTCCTCGAGAAGATCGATCTTGGAGTTGGGGTCCGAGGCCGACATCTTACCGCCCTGGGCGAGTCCTGGAACCATTGGGTTCATGAGATGGGCACGCTTCTTGTAGCCAACAGACGGCAGGTTCTCCTCGGCCATAACAAAAATCTTTCGCTGATCAACGCCACCAAACTGAGCGTCAACGCCGAGGTGCTCCTCGTCGAGGGCCTGCATGATGGGGTAGATGAGGCCGCTGAGCAGCGGGTTACTGACCTGCTTCACGACATCGGCACCAGCACGCTTGGCGTCATTCTGCGAGACCGAGTTGCTGAGGCGGAAGATGTCAAGCGTGTACTCAGGTGTGAGCTGGTACGACTTGCCAATGACGAACTTGAGACGGTCAATGGGCACGCCAATCGACTTGAGGATCGCCTTGATGAGACGCTCGTAGTACTGCACACGGTAACCGACGACCTCGAGCGGAGCCTTCATGTTGTCGAGGAAGGCGTGAAGGTCTGCCAGGAGAACGACGACCTCACAGCCGGCCTGCAAAAAGTGAGCCAGCTTCGTCATGGGCACAAAGTATCCACAGTGAGGTCGGCCAGTAGGGGCAGTTCCCCAGTAGATCTTGACGGGGCGGTTCTGTGCCAACACATCCTGGATGATCTGGCCGTTGAGCACCTCCTGGAGGTTGCGTGTGATGAGCTCGTACTTCTCTTCGGCTGTCAGTTCGGCCATGATGATAGTTGGATGAGGTAGAAACTGAATTGACTGTGTGAGTCAAATTTCTAGCATCCCGGGGGGTGGCACGGTTCCACTTGGCGCGGCTGCGATAGATCAGTCATCTTACCAGCATAAAGCAGTCCGCCTAAGCGGGTGGACGAGCTTGCCCGAGGCTGAACGGAGCTCTCCAAGCTCGAAGACGCTCATACCTTGTTACCAGTGCCATGCTTACTCAATGAGACGTGTTGGGACCTGCAAGAGTATACAGGAGATAGAGTGGCCCTACGTGAATTGCTTGTCTCCCTATAAGTAGCCGACAACCTTTCGGAGGGCTAGGGTGCGTTTCCGCGTCTATCTGATATAGGGTAAGGCGATTGAAAGGTTCAAGATCGAAACGCCGGTGTATCTCTTGAAACACGGAGTATTGAGATGTCAGCGGCGGATTTGGAGCCAGTAGCAGATGCAGGCGACCGCATGGATGAGGATGCTGTAGAGGCGGCTTCTCCTGCGCCTGCCAAGGTCTCCGTCGACGTGAACGCTGCTACAGACGCCTTTTACCTACGATACTACGCAGGCCATCAGGGCCGATTCGGACACGAGTTCCTTGGTAAGCTTGCATGACAGTCTCGTGACATCTGTGGATTGAACGTTCCGTTCTCACAGCGCCACGTTATCTTTCGCTGTTCCATGCTAACGAAGAATTCGACGTGCGCATCCAGGGAGACGGCAAAGCTGCAGTACTGCGGTACTCCAATGACTCGAAATATCGCAACGATTCGCTCATTCGCAAGGAGGGTAGGCATCATGTTTGATTTGGTTGACTTCTGCTAACTATAGTGACTGTGAGCCCAGCAGTCGTAGCGGAATTGAAGCGTCTTATTGAAGATAGCGAAGTGCTAAGGTGAGATCATCGAACCAATGGTACCCGTGGTGCAAGCTAACTCAGCGAGGATGACTCCAAGTGGCCAACCAAGAACCGTGACGGAAAGCAGGAGCTGGAGATCCGTCTTCGAAAGTACCATATATCCTTCGAGGTGAGTTTTGTGCCCAACACGTTACTGGCAGGCTCTAACATAGACCTGCAAACTTGGATCACTGAATGATGTCCAAAAGAGCGACGACCCAGAAGGACTGCGGGTGTTCTACTATTTCATTCAGAACCTCAAGGCGTTTGTGTTTTCGTTAATATCTTTGCACTTTAAAATCAAGCCTGTTTAGGCCCGGTGTCGCGCACCACTATTTAATGAATTGTACAGTATCGCAAGCCTGGAGTAAGTCGAGTAAGCTATGCGAGAGTAGGTGCAAGTGATGGGAACAGCAGGCAGAGGTAGTGGTAATCGGTATTGGCTGGCGCCTGATGTTGGAATGAATTCGTAGAGGTGGAGACGCTGGTGTCAAATGAGGAACACTTACTGAGGAGCAATATCTCAGCGATGTCTTCTTGAAGAAGACTTTGGAGAGCAAATGCTAGAGTAGCAGTGGATGAGGTGTAACAGAAACTTTTAGGAAACAAGATGTTGAAGCAACACTTGATACCTTCCTAGGCGATGGAAGACACAAATTCCGGGGACCCTCGTGTACGACAGATCTGGAACAAGGCTCGTTAAGAGGAGAAAATTTGCCGAGACACAATTGTGGTGACGTCTTGCCTGAAAAACTGCTGGAAAAGCCATCTTGGAGAAGAAACCTTAGAGAAGAGATCTTGGCGAAGAACCTTTGTAAGTGGCATGCTGACGTGAGGAAGACAAATGAAGGAGATAAATGCTAGAGAGTCTTCCCCTGAGTGTGTCTCTTATATATTATTGTCACGCAGCGCTGTATCACTGCCTCTGAGCACAAAGATATATAATGAATCACTCTCGCATCTAGGACGTGCTTTACATGTCAATTTATCGGCCAACTACCTGTCTTTCAACGCGCTCTTTTTCGCAGGTAGAGTGTATTCTTCCTCTGCTCAAATAACTCGACGTTTTGCGGGTCACCTCTACATTATTGTTGGTTGTAGGTACCTCGTCGGAATCCTCCTTTGGATGTCCGCGGCACTTGTATGGGCATTGTGACACTATACGGATTGCTTCGTGGGTTACCCCTCTACAGTGCCTAAACTCCCCGATAATCTAGCCGTTTCAGTCGTGCGGGCTCAGTACAGCAGCCTCTTTTGAGACTTTTGAGGCCTTGCAGTCGTGCCATAGTGCGATATTAGGGGCCCATACGTGAGCTCCATCTATGTGGTCGGCACATGCACAGCGCGGGCTAGCCGCAAGCGGATCACTACGCATACCGCACGCACGCACAAACGCCGTGTATCGGTGGCTAGCCAGACTTAGGCATTCCGGTCGGCAAGTGCCGATCGTGGAACTTGGCGGGGTGCCGCACCCAAAATCGCGTCACCGCGTTGAACGCTTAGACGGCCGACCCCGCCTGCGGCTGGCCAATACTCACGCTGATGTGTGATGTTGGTCTAATGCTCTGTGTTGCTGCTTCTCTGTATTGTAATGTTGCGCCGGCTATCGTCGTTGACTAGCCCTGTATCGCTAGCGGCTACTGCAACGGCTAAGGAGCGGCTATGCGGAGAAGCGCCGATGCCCCGCCTTTTCTGCAGCCAGCGGTCTTGGCTACGCGGCTACCAGATGAGCCGACTGCCGATTGCCAGGTCCATGACGCCCGTCCGGGTGGGAATAGCGGGCGTGTAAGCAGGCGTACACGGACCCCGGTGACTCGTATCTTCGCGAGCCATTAAGCATGCTTTCTCCGCCCATCCCCAGCATGCGGTACCTACCTCCGGCAACCCCGCAAACAAACGTCTCCTTATCTGTGGGGTAGCTAGGGTGTGGGGTTGCAGGGGGACGTGGAGGTAGCTAACTGAGATCTGACAATGTGCCAAATGTCGATAAAAATACCTCCAACATTCGCAATTAACGCGAGACCGCAACATCCAGCATGTGTGGTGCCCACAATTACCCCCCACTAGCCGATCTCGTCGCCGTCGGATGGCCTGATCGAGCTTTCCTCGGCCTACGCAGATGCATCTTCTCCACACTCAATGCAGGGACGCCCTAAGCTCCGGGCGCGGGGCGTCGGGGTTGCCTGTTTGGGTCTTCCTGGATTCGACGGCGTGAGCTTTTAGTCGCTAGCAAAGTGGGGGACACCAGGGGCCAGCAGGCCGCGAGGCAGCTGAACAGGATCTACATGCCTGTTGCTGTTCTAGCATCCACCTGTCGGGGATATCATATTGTTTCCCCGGGTTTGCGGGGTACATCTTCACCGTTGCCAGCATATAAAAGGCACATCGTCCGTTGATCTACTGCTCATCTGATATTCTCTCATCTGATCTTGATCTGATACCTTGATCTGATATCCGCATCGATATCTCGATCTATCTGTCCTCACTGATTGTATCTGCATATCCACGAAGTGGTGTGATACTAGTGACAGGACTTCACTCTGATCTGATTTCTCTGATCTGATTTAGTACTCTGAGTACTGGTACATTTGAAGTCTCCTCTCAACCCTCTCTCACCATGCGTGACAAGAAAACTCCCAATGTCGAGTTCGTCGAGGACGTCGGCATCGACGTCGAGGAGGTGATCCAGTTCAATGGATCTGACGCCCTCCTCGAGGCCGAGAAGAAGAGCCCTCCCAAGATCTTCAGCAAGCAGATGCTCAAGCTCTACCTCATCTGCTTGGTCCCGTTCATGTGCTCGACGCTCAACGGTTACGACGGAACGCTGCTGTCGTCGCTGCTGCTGCTCAAGCCCTTTAACGACCAGTTCGGAGCCACCACCGTTGGTATCAAGGCCGGAATCATCTCGTCCATGTACCAGATTGGCGGTGTGGCCGCTCTTCCGTTTATTGGCCCGCTCACCGATATCACTGGTCGTCGCTTCGCCATGTTCTTTGGCTGCCTCATGGTCATTGTTGGAGCTTTGATCCAGGCTACTTCCAAGGAGATCGGCCAGTTTCTTGGTGGTCGTTTCCTGCTTGGCTGGGGTGCTGCCTTCTCGGCCGCTGCTGCTCCCATGTACACCGTCGAGATTGCTCACCCCTCGTACCGTGGTGCTATGACTGGTACTTATAACACGCTGTACTGCTGGGGATCCATCATCGCACTCATCGTGCTCTTCTGCACGCAAGCGCGCCCCGACAACTCAGCCTGGACCGTTCCTACCTACGTGCAGGCCGTTTGCCCCGGATTTGTCTGTCTCGCTGCCTATTGGATTCCTGAGAGTCCGCGTTGGCTGTACACGCATGGCAAACAGCAACAAGCCAAGGATATCCTCGCCCGATACCACGGCGAGGGTGACGAGAACAACCCCTTTGTGACCCTCCAGCTGCGTGAGTTCGAGGAGCAGCTTGAGCTTGACGGTGCCGACAAGCGCTGGTGGGATTACCGCGCGCTGTTTAACAGCAGAGCCAACATCTACCGTCTTGGATGCAACCTTGTCTACTCGAGTTTTGGTCAGTTGAGTAACGGTGGTATCTCGTACTTCCAGGGTGCCTTCTACCACTCGGCCGGCGTCACCACCAACCGCATCATCTTTGCCTACAACATCGGCCTGTCCTTCCAGGGACAGTTTGTGTCGCTCCTTGGTGCCCAGATCACCCAGCGATTTGGTCGTCGCAAGGTCATCATCTCCAGTATGTTTGGCATGGCCTTCTTCTGGGCCTGGGTCACCATCTGCGTTGCTCGCTTCGATGCATCTGGTAGCACCAGTATTGCGTGGGCCAAGGGTGGCATTGCTTCGTACTTTATGTTCTTCGTCATCTACAATGGTGGTGTCACCCCCATGCAGGGACTGTATCCAGTCGAGGTCATCTCGTACGAGCAGCGTGCAAAGGGTATGGCCTTCAGCTCGCTTGTGACCAACGCTGTGGGTCTCATCAACCAGTTCGCCACGCCCGTCGCGCTTCAGAAAATCGGTTGGAAGACTTACCTTGTGTGGTGTGTTTGGTGCATCATCGAGGGTATCATCTCGTACTTCTTCTTTGTGGAGACTAAGGGCTTCACCCTCGAGGAGCTGGACGAGATCTTTGCGGCACCCAACCCTGTCAAGGCCTCGACTCGCAAGAAGATTGCTGCTTTCGACCCGAGTCTCAATATGATTGAGATCACAAAGGAGGTTTAGACTAGTCGTAACCGCGTTAGTTTCTTATAGTTTTGATTGGATCTACAATGAATTGTTTGTGAATGAGCTTGCTAATGTGCGATTACTTGATAAATGAGTTGATTATTTGTTGTAGCAAACCGGCTATAGCACTTATAAAGATTGCGAACTTGTAGCTCATTACATTAAAATAAATTAGGAGCCTTTTTAGGCGTCATGCTTTTTACAGGTCAAATGCGTACTTGGATCGCTGGCGAATCTTCTTGCCGTACTTGTAGAAGAGGAACGGCACGGGCATCAACAAAAAGCCAATGCATCCAATAAGGGTACCAGCCCAGTTCACACCAAGGTTGTTGAACATGGCAGTAGCAAACAGGGGGAACACAGCACCAAAACCAGATCGCAGGAATGTGTTTCCGGCCAGAGCAGAGGCAGCAAACACCAGGTAGCAGTCAACAATGTAGTTGATGGCGCACATGAAGATGGCCAACAGGCCGTAACCAGTGAAGAGTCCAGAGAGGGTAGGAACGATCCAAGGGACCTGCTCGGGGTAGTTGCCGGACCAGGTGAACCAAAACAGACCAACGGGGAAGAGCACGGATCCGACAATCATGTTGGGGAGACGTGCCTCGGGCACAGGCTTGCCGCCGTTGGCCGCCATTGCCTTGTTGTAGCGAGGCTCAAAGATCAGAATACCAGCAAACATGGCGATCAGCATTCCAACAACAAGACCCAGATAAGGGAGCTCGACAATACCTCCAGTGAAGTGGTACTTCTCAGAGAAAACCAGCGGGTATGCCTCCAAGAAGAGGTATAGAATACCGTAGATGAAGGCAGTGTAGATGGTCAAGAGCAACAAAATGGGTTCGGTGACAAGCATCGTGATGGGACGGACCAGGTTCTTAGTGACCAGCTCCTGGAGATCAAGCTCAACATCCTCGTGGGCAGCGTAGACACCCCAGTTGCCTGTGACGCGGCGGATTTCCTGGGCCTTGTATGTGAGGATGACGGGATGGTACGACTCCTTGTAGAGGACGAGATCGAGAACAAGAGCCAGAGCACTCATGATACCAGTGATGTACTCGGTCCAACGCCATCCGAGCGTCTCATTGGCAGCAATGAAACCGCCAATAACAGGAGCAGCAATAGGACCGGCAAAGACGGTACCACCAAAAATGATCAGGGCCATACCACGCTGCTGGTTGTTGAACATGTCCGCAAACGCAGCAGCGACAACGGCCAAGGGAGCGGCACCAATGAAACCACCAAAGAATCGGCACAGCATCACCGTCTGGAGGTCCTTGGCACTGGCCACGGCGAAGCTAAACACCGTGAGGCCGAACATGGAGACAATGATGGGCATCTTACGGCCATAGAGCTCCGACAGAGGAGCCCACAGGACGGGGCCCGAGGCGAAACCGAGCACATAGAGCGAGATACCGAGGGTGGCAGTCACCTCGCCAACTTTAAAATGCTCAGAGACACCGGGGACAGCAGCGGCAAACACGGCCGAGCCCCAGGCGGTGCAAAGAGTCGAATAACCGAGCACAACGGCAATGATGATCTTGTTCTTCATGGTCCAATTGTGGGGATGCATAGGGTCGTTGGGCCCGTCGAATTCAACGCGGTAAGGATCGCGGTTTGGCAGCAACGGCGGGTATTCGCGGCCACCGCCCATCTTGGGCACTTCATGGCCGATGCTGCGACCGGTGATGACGCTGGTTATGCTGTTGACGACGCTCTGGCGACGGCGCAGCGAATTCGTAGCATACGTCGAGGCTCCATCGTTCTCAGCCTCTGGTCCGTTGCTGTAGAGCTCCTGGGGTTCGCGGGGCGATTCTTCCGACAGACGGTCGTCAGACTTCTCCTGGATGCGCTCGGTGCGGAAGGGCTCGTCGACACTGACAGGGTCAGACACGTCGCTGGGGTGGTCTGAGCTTGAACTGGCCATTGTTATGAATGTCCTTGATTACAGTATCCGAGATTACAATAGCCGACGGATTTAAGAGAGTATCCGAGAATTGTACCGAAGAGGTGGTCAAGATACAAGGGATATTAGGAATAGTGCTTGGGAAATGGAAATGTATCAGATGAAGCACAGCTTGAGGGCCAGCCATGGAGGGGGCAGCAAGTCTTATTTATATTATTGGGTTTTTTAGTGTCGGCTTTCGGAGGCAGCAAGTTGCCTGTACCGAGCCGTGGCATCATCGCCTCATGCAGGAGCGGATCGGAAAAAAAAAACTCCGCATAGCACTAGTGTCGGCTCACGTAAGCCGCGTGACACATGAGTGAGGAAGAGGGCGAAGCGTCGAGGTGAACAAGCAGTTGTTCCGGGGGATCTTTTGTCCGTGGTAAGGTCCTTATCCGTGGGTGTTTGTCGACGATTTGGCGGCCCCAAATCGCCATTGCAATGGGCTGTTTAGACTTGGCTGCAGCATGCGGCGCCCGAGGTAACGGCCGTTGCACAAGGCTGCGATTACCGAGCTTTGCATTGAGGCGGCTAGCTACGAGTGTAATTTGGGGGAAGTAAACACGACCAGGAAGTGTTAGGGGAGGCTGGGCGCAGCCAAATCCGCCACAGCGCATATCAAACGAGTGGCTTGGCCGTTTTTTGGCGGATCTCCGGGTGCTGACGAACGCGTTTTGTGTCGCTTATGAAACCCGCGGACGCCCAGGCATATATGGGTAGGGGTATCGGCTTTAGCAGTTTATCCGAGCCGTTGGTGGCTTGATACGAGTGCCGCTCGGTCTAGGTGTGAGGTAGAGCGCAAATAACTATACGACGCGATTCTCGTAATCTGGCGCTTGATACTCGTACTTTTGGCGATTTTTTTAGCCCAATTAAGACGTACAACGCGCTCCCTCGTAAATGTCGGCACGTCGGCACTGGTAAATGCCGTACTTTCACCCATGCATCATACCCCTAGCGCGGTCCCTAGCCCTCATTAAACTCTTGTTTAGGTTGCACCGATGGCACATGGCACGGCTGGACGCAGGTTTATCAGTCAGCAATCGCGAGTTGACTCACCCCCACCACCCAATCGAGCACTGTCATAGTTGAATTAGACTACTTTGCTGCACATCCTACCCCAGTAATTACATAACATGGGCCACGGCGCGCCGACCCAGCGGAGTTCGGACTTAGCTGGTGTTTCCGACTTACTGCCAGATTAAGGCAACCCCACATTACCCTGGAACGATGACGTAGCTGAGCCGGTTGGTCCGGGCAGTAAGCTAGAATCCCTGGAGACCCTGCGGGACCCTGGCTGGAAGCTATCATATCACAGAGTCTCCGGTTTGGAAAATATCCCATTGTGCGTCACGTATGATCGTCCTTTCTTCGTCCCAAACTTCGTCCATGCCTCGTGGTTGATCATCGTGGTTGATCGTCACGATTGTCGCACAGGTGTGGGCCCTGTACCATATCCGTCAGATTCACCACAGATTGGTGTGTTTGTGACCAGCCAGGTCCAATGTCTGAATACCAGTAATTAGCTGGTACGTTGCATTCCATGCATTTCCTCGTGATTCTGTAGTTCACTAGGAGTTACTCGTACTATTCTCGTAGTCACTCGTAATTCACTCGTTCACTGGCTTCCACGAGAGGTAGTCCTTACATGAGCTCCAGTTCAGTAGCTAGATCTGGCAGAACAATCAGGTCACTGTCCATGGGGTTCTGAGCGCTCATGTATGTCCAAATCGAAGGGTCCTCAAGAATGGCGAAAATGTCCGGGTTCGACTGCATGTTCACCACCGGGTTCCCCTGCGGTCTCGACGACGCCCACAGGTCCGAGATGGCACTCATGCCCTTTTGCAGAGGCTCGGGAAGATCGGGCGCTACACCGTCGACCTCGGCAGCTTTCAGCATCTCCAACGCATCCATCAGCACCTGAGTAACGCGACATCGTGCCACGTCGACACGGACGCGCTTGATACAACCCCAGAGGCGCACGCGCACCATCTCGAAATCGGGGTCGACAGAGGTTCCCTTGGTGAGCCGCTCAATCATCCACACACATGTAATGGCCTGGAACACACTGACGGCCAGCATCTGGCTAGATCCGAGGAAACTCATAGATGTGCCTGGGCCCGAGTACCAGAACTTGAGCACCACTTCGAGACACTCTGTAAAATTGGTGGTGTGGTCTTCCAGCGCCGACAGACTCTCCGACACCTCTTCCGACATGGTACCGGTTGTTTTGACGTCCCGTAGCAGCAGACAGGTGCGCAGTTTGATGATCGCTACAAACAGCAGCAGCTGTCCGTAGGGCCCGGTGCGGCCCTCGATTGTGTCAATGACCGATATGTAGTTGACGACTTCATGCTCGAGAATACCAACCTCCTCTGGCGTCAGATCTTCGGGGTTCTGCTCCATGGTCTCCTGGATGCGACGCATGAACTTGAGAGTGCTCCAGCGACGCTGCATCGCAAACCCGTCCGAGTCGATGCGGTGGCTGAGCTGTAGCGACAGGACATGCGGGCGCTGCACGTAGTAGCACAGCGACTGCTCGGCGTAGCCGAGTGCCACAATGAGTTTGTTGTGGATCTGCCATTCCCGGGTCGTCGTAGGCAGCGGAGTCGCGTTGAAGCACTCCATGGCGGTGATGAACGAGGCCCAAGCCTCCTGAATGGCCTCATGGTGCGCAAAGTACAGGTGAATGTAGTAGAGGGATCTCATGAGGTAGAGACGGCAGGTTGACTGGCAGTTGCGCGGCAGCGTTTCGGTGATTTTGTAGTGCGATGCCAAAAGGTCGGCGGCGAGTGTTTCGCGAGTTCCTTTGTATTTGCTTGCTGGCGACACAAACGCACCGTTGCGGATGATAACAAGAGCGCATAGAATGTACAGCAGCGAGATTGTGGCCACATCCTTGTCGGGATCGGTTGTGTTGAGATCGATGAGGGCGTTTACTAATGGCTCTGGTTCGAGGTAGAAGGACATCTCAGTGGCGGTGAAGAAGCGGAAGATGCACGCGGAGATGAATTTGGCCGGTAGATTCGACGTCGTAGTGACGAGGAGATCGGTCATTTTTTCCTCGTTATCCGAGACGGCGTCGCCATTGGTCGATTCGAGGGAACCGACCTTTGTAAACGGCAGTTTGGCAGGCTGAACAAATGAGCACAGATGGCCCATATTGCGCATGCGGCAGTTGGAGCAGGGGCCCGACCCCACCTTGGTGACGTCACACTTGCGTTTCAGTTTGCGGCATGACGTGCACGACGAGAGTCTCGACGAGTTGCGCATCGCGCCTAGTTACGAAGCAAAGTGAGATGGGGGTCTGGTCAAAAAGGCGTTGAGCACAGCCGTGCGTGGGCGCATACGAGCTCTAGGGCTGGGGTGCACGGCTGTGCAGCATCTTCAATCCGAGCCGTCTATCCACTGCTGTAGACGGCTGTAGACGGGTGAAATGGCTGACAAGCGATGAGATGTTGGCCCGGCAGCTTAGAGTCTAGACCGCTGCGGAGGTGAGCAAGAGGCGGTGGGCCATGCATGCCAAGGATGCGTAGAAGCCGAAAAGATGTGGGCTAGAACCGGGTGAGTTAATGGCCGTTTCGGTGCAATTCACTGGAGTTCCGTGATTCCAGCCCTGCATCTTCAGGCACTGTAACTAATGTCATAGTCTGACCAACATGGCTTGCTGGATGGCTTGTTAGATGGCTTTAGCGGACTTATTTGGATGGACTTAGCGGACGGACTTAGCTGATGGCTTCAGGTCTAAAGCCGCCTGACTCATGTAACGAGACATGACAAATCCGGGAACTGGATCCGAGCCCACGGCTGGAAGCAACAGTCCCGATTGGCATTTGCGGAGTTGCGGAGTAAGCCTCTGTCCGCTTTCAGTTGAGGTCACCCATCTTTTAGTTGTTCTTGATCCACTTGTTATTTCTCTTCACCTAATCTTCACTTCCCTTCATACTCGTCATTTTCATCCTCACCACTCACTTCAATGTCCAAGTACGGGTTCACGGCTGTGCCTATTGATGCCGAGCTGCATCTCAAGGGCCGGCCCTATATCCACAAGCCCGCTGTGTACACGGTCGCGGAGCTGGCGGTTCGTGCGACGGCTGAGTCGGAAGCCATTGAGGCGTACGCTCGTAAGCATTTGGGCGAACCCACCTTCAACCACTCGATGCGTGTGTATCTGTACGGAGCTGCCATTCTGCGGGATCAGTTCCCCGAATGGACGCTGGATCCGGCCGTGTACTTTGCGTCGTGCCTTCTTCACGACATTGGCACGACTGTCGACAACACAAAGGCGTCCAAAATGTCGTTTGAGTTCTACGGCGGGCTGTTGGCGCGCGACTTGGTGCTGGCCACAACGCACGACGCCGAGTACGCAGATGCAGTCTGTGAAGCCATCATCCGTCACCAGGATCTCGGCACCGTCGGCAACATCACGCAGCTCGGGTTTCTGCTGCAATTGACGACAATTCTCGACAATGCCGGTAAGAACACTGGCGTAGTAGCCGAAGAGACCATTACTGCCATCAACGAGGCCTACCCGCGACACTCGTGGCTGTCGTGCTTCGCCAAGGTCATTGATGCCGAGTACGCAGCCAAGCCGTGGTGCCATACCTCGGCCCTCGGGATCGACAATTTCAAGAACCTTGTCCTCTCCAACGAGTACATGAAGCGCTATGAGTAGGATACACATTGGTGACACTCTCTACTCAGTTACTCACTTCAGTCGCATTACTCCTCACTATATACCTCTGTAGGCTAACATGTCACTCATACTAAGTCTTCTGTAGTAATTTCTGCTGGTAGTCGCTTCGTTTCGTAATCTCCTGGATACGGACATTTGGATTTGGACTTAACTGTTGTCCACTCTGATTCCTGGGAACTTCAGCATCTACACTACCGATATAACAGCTACTTGGGCAGCATACATTATCCTCTTACAGGACATGCACTCCAGATTATGCTTATCCGGGACCGGGAGCATTGGCTGTTTAAAAGGGTAAGGCAGTCATTTAAGCCGTTAGAGGTACCCGCATATTAGCCTGATGAATCTCAATTGGGCGGAATATCCGCTCCAGCGCCGGCGCAATCACCGCTCCATCCTCCGCTGGTAACAGCGAAACAAGTCATTATGAAGGGTGAGACACCTGGCAGTGCGTCCATTACAGCCTCGAGTGTTTGCAGGTACAAACTGCCCGGCTGGGCCGACACTACCCGAGAATTTAATCCCATATGCGAGGCCCGGCTAAATTAGCCTATTCCCCCGCAAACCTACCCCACGCCGTCTACCCCTGGGGTATATAGTGACACAGATGTGCAACCTTCTTTCCCACAATTAACTTACAACAAAATGTCTGTCGTAAACAAAACCGGATTCCTCAAGGTGCAGGGCACCAAGATCGTCGACGGCAATGGCAACCCCGTCGTGCTCAAGGGCACAGCCACTGGAGGCCACCTCAACATGGAGAACTTCATCACTGGTTACCCCGGCCAGGAATTCGAGCACAAGGAGGCTCTGCTCAAGGTCATTGGCAAGGAGAAGTTCGACTACTTCTTTGACAAGTTCTACGAGTACTTCTGGACCGACGAGGATGCCAAGTTCTTTGCTTCGCTGAACCTCAACTGCCTGCGTGTCCCGTTCAACTACCGTCACTTCATTGACGACTCGGACCTCAAGACCATCAAGCCCGAGGGATTCAAGCTTCTCGACCGTGTCATTGACTCGTGTGCGCGTCACGGAATCTACACAATCCTCGACCTGCACGCCACCCCCGGTGGACAGAACCAGGACTGGCACTCGGACTCGGGTGTCCACAAGGCCCTGTTCTTCCAGTTCCAGGAGTTCCAGGACCGCACCGTTGACCTGTGGCAGGCAATTGCCGAGCACTACAAGGACAATGCCTGGGTCGCTGGTTACAACCCTCTCAACGAGCCTGCTGACTCGAAGCACCACCGCCTCGTCGACTTCTACACCAAGGTCGAGAAGGCCATTCGCAAGGTCGACCCCAACCATATCCTGTACCTCGACGGTAACACCTATGCCATGGACTTCCGCCAGTTCCCCGAGAAGCCCTACCCCAACACGGTGTACGCCATCCACGACTACACCAACTTTGGCTTCCCCGGTAACGAGCACTACGTCGGCAGCGCCGAGCAGAAGGCCAAGCTCAAGGCCCAGTACGAGCGCAAGGTCGAGTACATGAGAGACCTTGGTGTTCCCGTGTGGAACGGTGAGTTCGGCCCTGTCTACGCCTCGGATGTGCGTGGTGACAAGGACGTGGCTGCCACCAACTCGGTGCGCTACCAGGTTCTCAAGGACCAGCTGCATATTTATAAGACGGGTGACCCCTCGGGAGACAACAAGCCCATTGGCTGGTCCATCTGGCTCTACAAGGACATTGGCTACCAGGGCCTGACCTACGTGTCGCCCAAGTCCAAGTGGTTCCAGGTCCTCGGCAAGTGGCTCGAGAAGAAGCAGAAGCTGGGTCTTGACAAGTGGGGACGTGACGCTGACCCCGAGATTGAGGAGAAGGTGTACAACCCCATCAAGCAGCACTTCAAGGACGTCATCCCCAAGGAGTACCAGCTCATTGTGTACCCCAAGGTGTGGCCCACTGATATCTACATCGACCGTGTTCTGCGTGAGACTCTGCTTTCCCAGTACCTCACCTACGAGTTCGCCGAGTGCTTCCGTGACCTGTCATTTGAGGAGCTGGATGCCATGGCCGCCTCGTTCAAGTTTGAGAACCTCGAGAAGCGTGAGGAGCTCAACAAGTACCTTTCTGAGTACTAAGTTAGGGAAGTGCAAAAGTACTGCTTGACGCAGCCAACTAAAAGCATAGCCAGTCAATGAATGGTGATTTATATAGCAGCTAAGGAGTTGAATGAAAATAGTTGAATGAAACAGCTGAGAAATATCGGTGGTGCAGGGGTGAATTGTGATTAGTTGGGTCAAGGTAGAATCGGCTCTATCTCAGGATTGAGGAGAGGGAATATCCTGGAGTAAGACATTTGGTTCAACCCCTCGCTTTATCCGGTGAGATTGATTTCAACCAAGATTTGTTGAGTTGCTTTTTGTTCCGGGGTATATAGCAGTCAAGTGGCCCGTGAAGTGAAGTATCAATTTTAAGAGCTTATGTGAGAATTGAGGTACGAGCTGGAGGATGGGTAGTCACACGGGGAATCAATTTAAAATACCATAAATACCATTATTGAGGAGGATATACTTTTGTCAGAATACTTTCGAGGTGAACGAGTTTTGATGTTTTGATGCGTGGCACTACGAGGAATTGCGTGATGCAATTAAGGACCTTGGGGTCAAAGGATGAAAACAAGCCAAATTGCCATCCATGGGACATTCATAACAAAGGTAATGCTGTTCAAAGTATTTATAAACGACAGGGACATTAAAACCGTAAACAGACGCGATGATACAACCAGTTAAAGAATCGACGATTTCGATACTTGTTTGCTGGTGCGTGAGAAATGGAGAAGTGGTCGGAAAAAAATGCAAACAACGACGGTCAAGTCCAGAGAGCACGAACACGACAGCTATTATAGTTGCGAGACACTTGTACTGTTGCTGGACATGGTGTAAATTGTTACAGCTCGAGGTGAAGGTGAAGAGGCGTGTTTGGTGGGCAGGCAACCGCCTCGGCAAACAACGATCTCGGCCACGCTGATAGCACTATCACGACAGCAAAATAAGATAAACTACAAGGTAGCGAGGTGAATGGAGAACACAATAAATTAAATGATATAGAAACTGGATTAATGTGAGCTGAAATTTGATATTACAGTGAGGGACATGGCGATGGAGTTGAAAGTAGCGGCGCGCCGGCATACTAAGCGCGAAGAGGTGCATATGAGCCGGCACAAACCGGTACGACGGAGAGCGCGGAGGGGAATACGAGGAATTCGATACTGGCTGAAATGGCAGTCCGCGGGTGCTGCGTTTGACAGCGGAATGGCAGCGTCGAGGCTTCTCGCCTGCGCATCGACGCCGCCTCCACCGCGGGCCGGATCGGGCTAGTTGGGGGTTCCTGGCGTGCCGGGCATTACAACCCCACAAAAGCGGACGCGGGCGCATTGTTGAGGGATGTGGGAGGTCATTGGGGGTGGGGAGCTCAGCTTTTGGTTAGCAATGTAGGCTGAATGCAATTCCGCCGGCAGGATAAATGGTGTGGATAGTGGGGACGGGGGAAGAGGAGCCGGAGAAACGAGGCATGGCGGGGTAAACGGTTTTTAGTTTATGATTTTAGATTTTGTGGTTTCAGTTTTGTGGATTTGGTTGGTAGATTTGCAGATTTGGTTTTGCGGAGTTCAGATGGAGAATGGGACGGGTGAAAGCAAGCGGAGATATTGAGGCGGGGGGGGGAGGGTAGAGGACGCCAAGGCCGCGGGCAGGCACGAGGCAAGGCGAATAAAGCAGCATCTGAGCAGCATCTGAGCAGGCATCTGAGCAAGACACGTGTAAGTGTAGATTTAGTAAATAGGCCGTTTACAACGCCCGACTGCAACGGAGGATCTGGCGGACAGTCGCGGGGAAGCGGGGGCTACGGGGAGTTAGAGGCCCAGCAGCACGGGGCATCTGCTGCACCCCACAACAGGGGCAAGGCAGGGATCAGCGAGCGGTAATTTAACCGAGATACGTGGACCGGTTAAAACAGGTGCAGCAAGCGCAGGGCACCGAAGGAGGCTTAATGAGGTGGTGGCAGGCCGATTGGTGGCAGAGCCAAGAGGGGTGCTGCATGGGGACGAGCCCAATGCGCCCCAGCTGCAAGGTAAGGGGGCAGATCTTGGCCCCACCAACCCCTCTGAATGTGGGGAAATGCAACTGGGTTTCCCCGGGGTAGGATGGAGGTGAAGGAGGATGTTGAGCAGTAGAGGCGAACTGGCATGCTGCGCGGGTCTAACTGCCTAAACGGCGCAGTTTGTAACTGCCCACCTTCTTATCTGCCGTTGTACCACGCAAACGGCGCCGTTCCCGATTGGCTGGCTAATAAGGTTGTCAGCGTCCATAGTTCATTTAGCAGATTACACGGCAACTGTGAGCCACTCCAGCAAAAATACTCGTTCCACGGCTCTATGCCAAAAGCCACACGGTGCCCCACCACCCCTGTGACTCTGTAAACGACGGCTCCAGTTGCTGACGGTAATGTGACGGCAGGACGTGACCAGGCCGCAAACAGTAACGGGCGCGTCATGCAGGCGCACAGCTGGCGGTTGGACAGGGCAGGGGCCAGCATTTTTTCGATCAACCGCCGGATAATAAGGTTGGCCGCAGCATGAGACGAAGCGGTGGAGTTGCCTGGAGCTGTCGGTTTCACAGCAAGTTGTGTAGTAAAGTTGGGCCTTTTTAATAAGGGACTACTTCGTACACACTTGAACCGTCCTATTTCAGCCCACCGTTTGCACGGACGGGCCGGATGCCGAGGCTGGGCCGGGAGATCAGCAGCCGCACCGGCGGAGTCTTGTCCCCACGCTGCGGGGAAAATAAAGGGGATTATCGGCGATTTATCCAGTTCCCCGCCTTTTCCTCCATGAGGCGGCTGAACATCAGCCCGCTTCTCGGTCCACCGGAGTGCCTCTGTTACTGCTGGCAATTGCTCTCGACAAGACCCAGCACGCTGTGAACCTAACTAACGCATTTCCAACTCCTCCACAATCAAACCCGACCATTGTACCTCCATTATTCGTCCTCTTTACCGGTATTCTGCCAGAATCACATACCAACCAAGGCCCCATGCTCCCCCTCGCGCCTTGCCCCTACCCGGAAGGCCCCCTTCCCCAGATTTAGCCATTCCCCAGATTAGCCATGACTATTAGCCATTACCCTTGTCCAATATTAGCCATTCCCCCGTATGGGCCCTTTAGCCACTCCCCCCGCGCATCCCCTCCTCGTCCCCGCTGCCATCGGGGAGCCAAAGAGGGGCCCATGCCTACGGACGCCGGCAGTCTAGGGGGACAATCGGGTTGGCGCCCCTCCAAATAGCGGGGCAAAAAGCAACGGGATGGTGGGGTGCATGCATGACCTTTTTTGAACCGTGACGGCCGCTCCTTTTCGCCCATTGTGCCTTCCTCCGCATATTGCCAAGATGTAGCGGCATTTTTTATAAATATCGCCCTCTCCCCCAGGTTTCACATCTTCATCGACTTCATTGTCTGCCACATTTTCCACTACAACTATGGGCGAAGAGAACATTGAGAAAGCCGAGATCTCCTACGTCGAGGAGGCCGGTGGCCACACCGAGACCATCTTCGATGTCGTGCCCCAGCTCGACAAGTCGTGGTGGAAGGTGCCCCATCTGCTGAAGCTCAACCTGCTGCTCATCTGCTGCATGCTCTCGTCGACCAACAACGGTTACGATGGTTCCATGCTTAACGGTCTGCAGTCGATGGATCAGTGGAGGGCATCCTTCAACACCCCTACTGGCCAGAAACTCGGAACTCTTGGTAACGCTATGACCTTTGGTGGTATCGCTGCCTACCCGATTGTCCCTTACGTTGCTGACCGCTTTGGACGTCGTGTCCCGATCATCTTTGGTTGCATGTCAATCATCGTTGGTGCTATTATCCAGGGTGCTTCTCACTCCTACGGTGTTTTCCTTCTTGGCCGTCTGCTTATTGGATTCGGCTCCTCCTTCTGCCAGAACTGCTCTCCCCTGCTACTGTCTGAGCTGTCGTACCCCACTCACCGTCAGATCGCCACCGCCCTCTACAACACCCTGTGGTACATGGGCTCTATCATTGCCGCCTGGCTCACTCTTGGAACCTCGTTCATGTCCGGCACCACCTGGTCGTGGCGTATTCCCTCAATCTGCCAGGGTCTCCTCCCCCTCGTCCAGCTTCTGATGATCTTCTGGCTGCCTGAGTCGCCACGTTACCTCATTGACAAGCACCGTTACGCTGAGGCCCGTGCCATCTTCGTCAAGCACCACGCTGGTGGTGACGAGACCTCCAAACTCGTTGATTTCGAGATGGCCGAGATCTCGGCTGCTCTTGAGCTCGAAAAGATCGCTGACGAGACCTCGTACATGGATTTCCTCAAGACTAAGGCCAACAAGCACCGTCTCTTCCTCATCATCATGATCCCCTTCAACATGCAGATGTCTGGTAACGGTCTCGTCTCTTACTACCTCAACCTTGTCCTCAACTCTGTCGGAATCACTTCTGCCCACGAGCAGCTCTACATCAACGGTGGTCTGCAGATCTACAACTGGATCTGTGCCATTTTCTTTGCCTGCATGGTCGAGCGATGGGGACGTCGCAAGCTGTTCATGTTCACATTCTCTGGTATGCTCGTCACCTATGTCATCTGGACTATTCTGTCGGCTATCAACCAGGAGCGTGACTTCAAGAACAAGGGTCTTGCTGACGGTGTCATTCTGATGATCTTCCTGTACTACCTCTGCTACGGTGCTGCCCTTAACGGTATGCCTTACCTCTACTGGACTGAGATTCTTCCTTACCAGCTCCGTTCCAAGGGTATCAACATCACTGCCATCACCACCACCTGCACCCTCGTGTACAATGGTTACGTCAACCCCATTGCCATGGCTGCCATTAGCTGGAAGTACTACATCGTCTACGACTGCATCATTGCTATCGAGGGTGTCATTGCTTACTTCTTCTACCCCGAGACCAAGGGATACTCGCTTGAGACCGTTGGACAGGTGTTCGGTGAGGAAGTCGTCCACGTTGATGCCGACCTTGGTGTCACCCTGGGTCGTGCCGACAACAAGGAGGTTTGAGCGCGTCTATTTGCTTTATATCTTAAGTAGTTGAAATGATTTGAATTTTACTGAAATGTTTTACTTTATGAGCTCGTTCTAGCTAGTTTAGCAACAGCTTCCCGCGATCATGCTTCGCTTAAATGCCGAATATCGGCATTGTCCTTGGCACTGGAAGATTAGACGAAAGCCTAATTTATTCCGGTGGAAAACTCTAAAGGTACCGTGGCCTGCGTCTTGGTTGATGTAACATTAGCTCGTATACCCGGTTCGCCAAGATATCACGCGCCAAGACAAGGCACGCTGTATTGACAAACTTTGGCCCTGAAGATCAAGGTACAGCCAAGAGTGAAGGTGCTTATCGCATATCACGATGCTCTCTTGTTATGTTTATCATGCTGGCATTCATTTCATGTTCGCATTGTTACTCTTTGTTCCCGTCTATTTTTTCTCTTTTTCTACTGATCCATTTATTCATGCACAGCGCAGTTCGATTAGGTTCGTATCATGAGTCGAAGGCATACCTTGCTCCTATTGTGCCATTGTACGCCTTAGAACGCTATCAACAGTTCATAGATCGATGCTATACTGTGTCCTCTTTGACATAGAGCCCCAGTACTTCTGGTGAAGTAGCAAACTCAGTCGAGGAAAATTTGTTGGGGAAATCTAGTGTCTTGGAAAAGGAGCGTTAGTGGAAATGAGAGTCATCAGGGTCAAGATGTCGACATATTTAGAGCCCAACCGGCGAGTTGATGGTCCTGTGTCCGAGAGCTCATCCAGCAGGGTCGAACGTAGCTGCTAACAAAGATCAAGCAGTCAGCAGGGATTTGGCCATCTTCATGTGCTTCATGTGCTAACGACAGCCGCCAGTTCGGTGTATCATTTGTACACTAAATGCGAATACGACTTCCTGACACTCTCAGTACTCTGTGATATCCCCAAGCACCAGTGATCTCATTCCTGGTCCTATGAGTCTTGCACCGCCTTCACAAGGGCTCAGATGGACTCATCGTGAAGGTGCTGACGGGTCGCGTTTAGGACGGTGCGGAATGGAGTCACAGGTTTCTGGATAAACTGGCAGCATCGTCGGGTGAGCATCAGCCCGTATATACCAGTTTACGTGCCAATACCTGTGTAGTGCCGAATAGCAGCAGTTGTCAACTCACCGTCACTAAGCGAGCCAATTTAGCCGTCGTGCGTGGCACTCAGTCTCTAGGTTTGTAGATAGTGCCATGAACCTTAAATGAGCCATTGTTCCCGTATCGGATACCGTCCCATAACCGATGGTTATCTCTACCAGAGCTCCCGGAACGTTGAGGCAGCTTTGGAGGACCCGTTTGTGTATTACGCAACCTATGAAGACGCACTGGTTTAGGTGAAGGCCCGTATGTAATGCAAGTCACCAACGGCCACTTCAATAAGGGAACGTCCCGTCACGCTAGGAAGCGAGGTCTTGTGATCTAGTACCCGGTATACACGTTGAATGCCCATTACAGGAATACGACGGGGAGAAATAGAGGTAGTGGCGGGGTATACGACGGAGATACCAGTGCGGGGTGATCGGAGGATACGACGGAGATATCAGGTGGAGATCGGAATGACGTTCTGACCGGGAATTACGTTAAATAGCCGGTGAGGAGATATTAAGCTGTGGTAGAGTCGGGTAGTTTGAGGTGGTGGTGGTGTCGTGGTCGTGATCCATCGTGATCCTCGTATAGCAGCCGTTGGGTGGATGCGCAGTTAATGTCGTATCTTCCAGATATCCTCCACATCTCGGGCCCATAACAGCTACTACCACTCCTGGAATGAATTAACTTACTTCAAATGTATTTTCTTTCAATACTCTTAGAATGAATTAGTTCGTGGATATATGCCTATGCCTGCTATGACGTTCACCCCTCAGGGTCCCCACATCTGACCCTGCGCCCTGCACCCCGCCTTTATATTGAACTGCCGATTGACCGCAACTTCCGATTGTCTACTTGCGCTACTATGACGAAACTGGCTGGATTCCGCGTCTACACGCACAACATTCGCTACGACAACAGAAACCCCGTGCACGGCGAGCCTCTGTGGGAAGACCGGCGCAGTCTCGTGGTGGCGAGCATTCACTTCCATGCCAAGTCGAACTCGTTTGTCTGTCTTCAGGAGGTGCTCCATCACCAGCTACTCGACATCTTAGATGCCTTGGGCTCCGGGTGGACATACGTCGGGGTTGGCCGGGATGACGGAAAGACAAGTGGCGAGTATGCGCCGATTCTGTACCGCACAGACGAATGGCAGCTGAAGGACTCGAAGAACACCTGGTTGAGTCCAACGCCGGACGTGCCGAGCCGGGGATGGGACGCTGCTCTGCCTCGTATCGTGACGTGGGCCTCATTCGTGAACCTCCACTCGGGTGTCAAGGCCAACATGTTCAATACGCATTTCGACCACCAGGGCGTCGAGGCTCGCAAGAACTCGGCGAAGCTCATTGTCGACGTCATCCCCAAGTACGCCGGCGAGAACACGCCAGCCGTTCTGTGTGGCGACTTCAACTCGACCGACGACGACGGAGCCTATGCAGTTGTATCTGGATCCCTCAAGGACTCGGCCCGTGTCGTACCCGACAGCGACCGCTACGGCCACACTCTCACCTATACGGGTTTTAATGATCGAGAACAACCCACCCGCATCGACTACGTGTGGACGACGCAGAATGTGACGGCAAAGACCTACGCAGTGCTGCATTCGCGGTTCCACAATCTCACCTTTTCAGACCACCGGCCCGTCGTCGTTGATGTCCAGTTTAAGCCATGAGCAGCGGAGGCGAAGCAACAACGTACGGACAGACCACAAAGCCCGGACGCTCGATAATGGCAACTTCAAGCCTGTACTCTGAAGTACCATACTCCGAAGAACCATTATGACCACATTCTCATTATCCTGTGTACACCACTGTACTTCTATACCAATGCACACTCTTATGTACACTATGATTCTCTTATCTCTATAATGACATCTCTCTAATGTTACTCTCATGTAGACACACCACGCAATCTATTAGGCCCCAATTAACGTATAAATAATCTTGGCAAAGCAAAGGGTACAGCGTTTAAACCTCGGTAGAGTTCGAGTTCGAGTGCGTGTCAGCCTGGCTGATCTGCTCGACCTTCTGCTTCTCGTAGTCGGCAACGTCGTACAGACCGAGCGATACGGCCTCGCTCTCGACCTGCTGGGGTGACAGCTTGGGTAGAGTCTGGGCAACGCGGAACGGAGCACGCTTCTCGTTGTAAGCCTTGGCAAAAATGATGTCCATCTCCTCCAGAGATCTGCCGGCAGTCTCGGGGTAGAAGAAGTAGATGACGGGAACAAACAGGTAGTTAACGCAAGCAAAGAACAGGTAGGTTCCCCAGCTGGTTCGGTTGATGAAGATGGGCGTGAACATGACGACAGCGAAATTGCAGATCCAGTTCGTGCAAGTCGACACACCCGACGCAGCGGTACGAGTTCGGTTGGGGTTGATCTCGGGCGGGTAGATCCAAGGCAGAGGCAGGATCGTGAACGCGAAGAAGACAATGAAGAGGAAGACACCGACGGCGGCACCCTTGGCGTTCTGCTTCGTGTCGTCGACAAGGCAGCCGAACGAAATGGTGAAGGCAATACCCTGACCAAGCGCACCAATGATGAACAGCTTGCGACGGCCAATGCGGTCAACGAGGAAGAACGAGGGAACGGTGGAGATGGCGTAGATGGTAGCAAACACGCCACCGAGAACAAGAGACAGACGACGGCTGAGGCCAATAGTGTTCTGGAACAGCACAGTCGAGTAGTAGATGGCGGCGTTGCATCCGGTGAACTGCTGGAAGAACTGGGTCGAAGCACCGATAAGCATACGTCTGAGGTGCTGGTGCTGGCCACCCGAGAAGAGCTCCTTGAAGCCGAGCTCCTCGTTGTGACGGTTGACAGCCTCCATAACAACACGGGCCTCGGTGCGCACGTAGTCGTCGTCGACAGACGAGTTCTCGAGTGCAGCGAGGATCTGGATACCTTCTTCATGGCGACCCTGAGCAATGAGCCAACGGGGCGACTCGGGCATACCCCACATGCCAAAGAACAGGCAAATGGCAAACACAATCTGGAAGGCCATGGGGAAACGCCACTGGACACTGGTGTTGACGTACGACAGACCAAAGTCGAGCCAGTAAGCGACAAGAGTACCAACAGCAATGACTGATCCCTCGAGGTTGACGAGACGACCACGGTTCTCGGCCTTGGACATCTCTGACTGCCACACAGGGATGGTAGCAGTGTTCATTCCGTTGCCGATACCGGTGATGACACGGCCAACGACGAACTGGCCCAATCCCCAGTGGGGACCAAACGCAGCCGTCGAGATGGTGGTGCCGAGGATGATGATGAGAGCGCCCAGCAGGACGAGAGGACGACGGCCAATTCGCTCACCTCGGAACATGGCGAACAGAGCGCCGATGAAGCATCCGAGCTCGTAGCACGAAGTCACGGCTCCCTGGATGACGGTGGCATGGTGGGTGGTACCCTTTGTGGGGGGGAATTCGTCATTGAACTTCTCACCAGTGATGATACCTGACATGAGACCCTGGTCGTAACCAAACAGCGAGAAACCAATGGTAGCAACGCAAGTCACGGTCCATCTCAGGGACCGGCCCGACAGGCCCGAGGTGTTTGTCCTTGAGGCAATTCCTTCTTTGATGCCCATGATGAAGTACTCCAAGTTGTCAATATGCTTAGTCTAATGCTGGGGAGATGAGCACAGGCCAAGGTTTTTGAAATACAGGAGGAGGAAATTAAAGTAATGTGGGGGGAGCATGCGCCCTTTATATACGCAGCTGCTCCAAACCGGGCGCCCATCCCGTCGAGCTACATTGCCTGTTGCGGAAGGGCGCGACCTGTAGTGGAGATCGGATGAAGTCACACTACAGAGGAGCATCCCGATGCGCGGTTGCTTTTTTGCAGGCTTTTGCAGGGTACGGGCACGCGGCTTGACATCATGCGCCGGCCCGTCAGGGGAGCAGGGCTCGAAGGCGGCTAAGGAATAGGCCGGTGACAGGAGTGAGGAGCGAGGAGCGACGGAAGATGAGCGTGTGGTGAGCACTCTTTTGGGGGCTTTTTCGACTCGCGTGCCGTTGATGCACACCAGGATTGTCGCCGCGGCGGTCAAGGTTGCCCCGCAGTTTTTTTACGGCCGCGTCTGGTCGCTTCCCCTCATTTTCCTCCGAGCTAAACCCTAAATGCCAGATCAAAGTCAGTAGCAGTTCCGCGGCGATTCGACACGGGGGCGGGAAGGCTTGCCGAACTTTGGTCAGTGGATCTACAGGTCAGAAACGTTACGGGGGCATTCTGGGATGATTTTTGGCTGTTACAACCGCACTTCAAACTGCTTCGTGGAGCGGGTACGAATATCCGGCATGCAAACGTGCGGTTTAAGGTTTAGTGCCAAGTATGCCTTGAATGTTTACCCGTAGCGGGCCGACGTGCGGAGCTGTAGTCCGCGCGAGTGGCTAATACAAGCGTAGCTGGTCAGTAGACACTGGCTAGATACTCTACTAGCTACTCTGCTAGATACGCTTCCACTACCCCTCGCGGTCTGTCGGCATTCGATCGGAGGTGGTGGATCGAAACCTGGATCGCGTGGGGGGCTCCGAATGGCCTCATGGGGGCTCCTAAGGGGGCGCTGGGCTGCTGATTCACGGCTGATGTACGGGTTAGGCGATGATCAAGGGCTATAGACGGCCGCGGGATGCGCATCGCCGAGGGCTAGGCCAGCAGCCTCGGCCGCGGAAAAACCCGTATGTCAGGGTAGGGGCATTACATCAGGATCGCCGCTGGGCTACAACGGCAGGGTCCATCCTTCTCAACTAGGAAGGCTTGTCATCCTACGCGCCCGCTGTTGCCTGTCTAGTCTACTAGGCCGATCGGTGCGCGGAAAATCTTGAAAAATCTTGCTTCCTGCGGCAGGCAGGGGCACACAGGGGCGGAACGGTCTGCCAGGGGCCGCGAAAAAGCAGCCGTTAGAGCTTGTTGGCGTAGAATGTGCCTAACTGTCTAACCTGGAACCAGACGAAACAGTCAGAGGAATGGCAAAACGGCTAAACAGGAGCGGTTAAACAGGATGTCAGGTAGAGACGGAAGTGCAAAAACCCGCGCACTTTGAAACAATGTCGCAAACGCCTAGACAGACTTCTAGTCAGACTTCTAGGCAGTTCCGAAACGGGCCGAAACAATACTGTCCTAAACAGACCACCCGAGCTGGACGGAACCAAGCTGTTTCGGAACTGGAACAGAACTGGGACAAGTCCCGAAACAGTCTGGTTTCCTAAGGTGTCGCCGTGCCTCTTGGCTTTGCGTCACCGTACAGCTGCCGAGTTGGCAGGCTCACATCCCTGGCTAGGGCAGCAATGAATATGGTGATCCCGACAGACACACCGAAGCGATCGGAGTAACCGCTGTACGGAGCTGACCGAACTCGGAGATGAGCCTTGGCATATTACGGAAAAACATGAGTGGTTCAGCAGGATTACCAGTTGGGTCAACATTTCAGGTCCATAGAATTCGTGAAGATCATTATGTAAATTTGTGGTGGAATGGTGCGCCTCTTACCTGTTATCAACCGAGTTATCTGCCGAGTGATCTACTGAGTGATATTCCCAGCTATACGATTGACACGCCCTCAACTGCGTATCAGACTATCAACTGGGGTATACGATCGACGTGCCTCTCACAGTCTTATCAACAGCTCACTGAGCTCTAGTCTGTTTGTCAGCAGCCATCTGAGCATCTAACGTTATCTAGATTAACAAGGATATACGGTGGGGGATAGTCAGTCGATTCTCCAGCCGAGAGATCCGAGTCAACATTACCAATGGGCTGTTGGTCTACTAATATAAACTAGAGCTGAACTACAGCTCAAAGCTAGGAACGTAGCAACCGCTTTACAGCACAAATGCGTTTTATATTGAGTGGAGTTCATGAACGAGTGGAGTTCATGAACGATAC
This sequence comes from Sugiyamaella valdiviana, assembly GCA_030570555.1. Classification (NCBI taxonomy): domain Eukaryota; kingdom Fungi; phylum Ascomycota; class Dipodascomycetes; order Dipodascales; family Trichomonascaceae; genus Sugiyamaella; species Sugiyamaella valdiviana. Next base: position 1,951,622 of record JAJLWF010000002.1, read on the forward strand.
TGTTCAAATGCGAGATGTTAGTGTAGATTCAAGCTGTTGATAGAGTATATAATACTCTTTAACAGAGTGATATTTACACAGGTTCCTGGACTGTTTGCTGGTACTGCGTATACTGCATCAAAAGGTCTCACCAACAAGCTTCTCGGAAAGCGTCCACAGCTTCTTGGCGTCCTCAAGAGACTTGGCATGGGATCTGCAATTCTCCTCGTGAACCTGGCAGTCCTCCAGGTAGGCACCGCCGCGGTTGGCAATGTAGGGTGCCAGAGCACCGGCGAGCGACGTGGAAGCACCCGCGCCGACAGACTTCAAGACTGTCGCCGTGAGCGCGTCTCCAAAGGCATCGCGACCCCAGTAGTTGAGGATTGGCGTGCTGAAGGCTGTGCTCAAGTCGAGGTGTCTGCCAAGGTTGGTAGCGATTCCTCCAGGGTGGGCTGAGACGGCCACGAGGCCCTTAGAGCCGTAAAGCTCATTCAGCTCACGACTGAACAGGATGTTGGCCGTCTTGGACTGGCCGTAAGCGACCCACTTGTCGTACTTGGCGCCGTCGGCGAAGCCGGGGTCGTCAAAGAGGATAGGAGCCAGGCGGTGGCCCGTACTGGTGACATTGACAATGCGCGGGCTCTTGGTGGCCAGAATCTTGTCAAGGATGAGGTTCGTGAAGAGGAAATGACCGAGGTGGTTACTGCCAAACTGCATCTCGAACCCGTCGGCCGTCTTGGAGTAGGGGCATGCCATAACACCGGCGTTGTTGATGAGGACGTCAATGTTCTCCTTGTAGGCATTAACCTCGGCAGCAGCAGCACGGACCGCCTTGAGCGACGCGAGGTCGAGGATGAGCGTGCGCAGCTTAGCATCTGGCGTCTCCGCCTTGATTTTGGCAATTGTCTCGTCGAGCGAGGCCTGGCTGCGCCCAGCTACAACGACGAGTTCGGGGTTGTGCTTCGCGAGAACGCGAGCAGCTTCGGCGCCAATTCCACCCCATGTCGTGCCTGTGATGATGAAGGTGCGACCTTTGATGTGAGCAGCCAGGTCGCTGGCAATCTGCTCAGCAGTCGTGTCGAATCCGTAAACTTCAGCCATGGTTGTAGATTGACTGGAGAAGTGAGCAGGTGGTGAAGTAGATTGAATAATAGGTGGACTTGACGTGAAGCACAGCGCTATTTATGAGTTTACTAATGTAATGTCAATGTTCGCAATGGATAAAGCCGACAATTAAACCCGATGTTCGAGCTCAGGGGCGATGCGGAGATACTGGTGGATGGAGATTGTGGGGTCGGAGAAACCGCCGCACTGGTGACCGGAGTTACCCACACGCCGTTCGAAGCGGATCAACGGAAATAAGTGAAGCCTTGGCGTGTCAATTGTACATAACTGTGAATTGTCAGCATTCCACTCAGTGGCAAAGCCAATTGACGAATCAGAGCTTAGCGGAGTTTACGGATCCTTCGGGCTAGCTGATTCAGCATACGATGTCGGTTTTCCGATGGATCGTGAATGTGTAATATACGTCTAATATGGAGTGCCATGCTTCACTCTGTGATGACAAACTGAAGGACAACAAACTGCAGAACAACACTAAACATGGTCAGATAACTATATGATACTACGAACGGTCCAGTGAACCAGGCTTGTGCCATTGGTCAAAACTTCTGGCCAACTAGTTCTTCCGAGAGCTCCCATAGTCTGGAAGCGTCTTGGAGCGACTTGGCGTGGGGCCAGCACAAGTCCTCGTGGACTTGGCAGTCTGCCACATACGCACCGCCATTGTTGGCCATCTCGGGGACGAGAGCAGCGGCTAGCGATGTCGACGCTCCGTTCTCGACCGACTTGAGCTTCATGGTTCTAATCTCGTCACCATAAGCATCTTTGCCCCAGTAGTCGAGGATTGGCTTGTCAAGCGCTGCGTTGGGCTCGAGGTGTCTGCCGAGGTTCGTGATGATGCCGCCAGGATGGGCTGCAATGGCCACGAGGCCCTTGGAAGCGTACCGTACGTTGAGTTCGCGGCTGAACAGGACGTTGGCTGTCTTTGCCTGGCCGTATGAGATCCATCGCTCGTATTTGGCACCGTTGGAGAACCCCGGGTCGTCAAAGATGACGGGCGCCACCCGGTGGCCCGTACTCGTGAGATTTACGACTCTCGGGTTCTTCGTCTTGAGCATTTTGTCCAGAATGAGGTTCGTAAACAGGAAGTGGCTCAAGTGGTTCACGCCAAACTGCATCTCGAACCCGTCCTCTGTTTTGGAATATGGACACGCCATGATCCCGGCGTTGTTGATGAGCACATCTACGCCCTCGTCGTACGCATTGACCTCGGCGGCAGCAGCGCGCACTGACTTCAGCGATGCGAGGTCGAGGATGAGGGAGCGCACCTTAGCATCTGGCGTCTCCTCCTTGATTTTGGCAATCGTCTCGTCGAGCGAGGTCTGTGTCCTTCCTGCTAATACAACGAGCTCGGGGTCGTGTTTTACGAGAACTCGGGCCGTCTCAGCGCCTATACCGCCCCAGGTCGGGCCCGTGACGATGAAGGTGCGGCCCTTGATGTGTGCCGCCTGGTCGCTGGCAATCTCCTCCGCAGTCGTCTCAAATCCATACTTTTGTGCCATTGTAGCTGTACAATTCAGTGAAGGTGAAGTGGTGAAGGTGAAGTGGCAAAGAAATACGGAGTAGCGTGTTCGGATATGGCTAGTAACGCCGATGGGCTAAGGCCGTTGACCCTGGCATGCGTCTACCCCGCGCGGCTAGATGTGGGGTACATCACTGTTTGCCGAGATTGGCTCCGAGAGTGAAAAGTCGGAATCAACAGGCTTGAAGGCGGCTTATAATGGGGTAAATGATTGATGTATTTACTGACCTGAGTTGATGCGGATCAAGATGTACTGCAGGAGTGACAAGAACGGGTCACTGTTATACTGGCTGTGTGAAGTGTTGCCATTATGCTGATGAATGGTGATGTCCGATGCATGAAGACTGGGAGATGTTATTGTATACTTCTCATACTATGTACAGTTGAATGTGAGATGACCGAAGGCACCACGACCGGTGACTCAAAACTTCTGGCTCAAAACTTCTGGCCAACGAGCTGTTCGGAGAGCTCCCAGAGTTTGGCAGCATCTTCGAGCGACTTTGCATGGGGCCAACACTGGTCCTCGTCGACTTGACAGTCAGCAATGTAGGCACCGCCGTTGTTAGCCATCTCGGGCACGAGAGCAGCGGCGAGCGGTGTCGCTGCTCCGTTCTCGATCTTCTTGAGCTTCATCGTTTTGATATAGTCGCCATAGGGATCATTGCCCCAGTAATCGAGGATTGGCTTCTTGACAGCCGCGCTGGGCTCAAGGTATCTGATGAGATTCGTGATGACGCCGCCAGGGTGGGCTGCAATGGCCACGAGGCCCTTGGAACCGTACCGCACGTTGAGTTCTCGGCTGAACAGCACGTTGGCCGTCTTGGCCTGGCCATATGAGATCCAGCGCTCGTATTTGGCGCCGTTGGAGAACCCCGGGTCGTCAAAGATGACCGGAGCCACTCGATGGGCTGTGCTCGTGATATTCACGATTCGGGGGTGTTTGGTTTTGAGCATTTTGTCAAGAATGAGGTTGGTGAAGAGGAAATGGCCGAGGTGGTTCACGCCAAACTGCATCTCAAAGCCGTCCTCGGTCGTCGAGTACGGACACGCCATGATTCCAGCGTTATTAATGAGAACATCGACGTCCTCGTTGTACGCATTGACCTCGGCGGCAGCAGCACGTACCGACTTCAGCGACGCGAGATCGAGAATGAGCGAGCGAACTTTAGCTTCTGGCGTCTCCTTCTTGATCTTGGTAATTGTCTCGTCGAGTGAGGCCTGCGTTCTGCCCGCCAGCACCACAAGCTCGGGGTCGTGCTTGACGAGCACTCGGACCATCTCAGCGCCCATACCTCCCCAAGTCGGGCCTGTAACGATGAAGGTTCGGCCACGGATATGAGCGGCCTGGTCGCTGGCAATCTGCTCAGCAGTCGTATCGAACCCATACTTGTCAGCCATTGTAGAGTGAATGTGGTGAAGATGTGAAGGTGGCAAAGAAGATAATGAATTTAGCGGGGGTCTGATATGAGCAGTAACGCCGATAGGTTAAACCCGTGCGCCTGCAGGCATGCGTCTAGCCGCGCGCGGATAATTAGGGTTCATATAAGCCCCGCTTCTTCACCCGATGCAAGCCCGAGATTGACCGAAGAGTGATGGGGTATATCATAGCGGGTTCAGAGGGCTTGGAGGCATATTGGTATGATTCACAAGTTCTCCTGGACTTATATGGAGTCGAGCTGAGCTCAAGATGAAAACAAGTGAAAAGTAGAAGTTACACGGCAAACGGGTAGTAATAGCTGGAGAAACACAAGCAGTAATGCTAGATTAAACTGGCAGAAGTACAAGCAGAAGCAAACTGGCAGAAGTAGACTGGATGTCAATTTGTGAATTTCTCACGTTGCTTCTCGTTTCATATACTCTAGTAGGGTGCATGTTCCGGAGAAGACTGTGGCGACGGTTAGACTGTCAGGGTCAGGGTGAGTTCTGGGGTGACTGAGGTGACTACTGTGACTACTGTGACTACTGTTAGTACTGACTACTCGTGGCTCGAGATATGCTTATTAGGACGACTGAGTTTATTGATACTCAACTTACTGGTTCAACTGCTAATTTACTGCTGATACACTGGGGATACTACCTATACTGTACTACCCTAATGCCTCCGGTATACTGCCTGAAATGGGAATGAAGAAGTGAGGCACAGCCCAGCTTAGCAGGTCAATTAGCAAGCTCTGTTAATTGTAATAATACCAGTGGTCTCACTGGGCTGACTAGGCTGACTGACTGTTGAGGGATTACTTGAGTTAGTGTAGTTCTTGGTGTGATTAATTCCTGGTGTGATTTTGGCTGGATTCTGGATTCGATGTGAGGCTACTGTCTACGGTGGGCTGCTAGGGTACTGGCCAAGACAGGCCAAGGCTAGTTAGGTGACAGTTCCAAATGCGCGTGACCATTCGCGCCAAGTGACGTGAAAGTGAGACAGGCAAATAGCCAGAATAGCCAGCGTTGCATCGGGTTGATAGCGTGCGTGGGTGGGCCAATAGCACAGCCGGGCTCGGGGAGTGTAGGCTATCAGCCGGGCTACTGAACCTCAAATGAAGAAATGACTACGAATGACTACGAATGACTACAAACGAACTACTAACTAACGCTAGCAGACAAGTTAGATTATGCTTAAACAAGAGTAGGGGTGTATTAATTAGTCCATAGTAGCATCAGCTCTTTCGAGCAATAAATAGTGTCTTACGACGTCATGAGGGTCCCAGCCAAACGTGGGGGCATAAGGGATAGAGTGGCACTGTACTGTGAAGGCACTGTGAAGGCACTGTGAAGGCACTGTAAAGGCACAGTACTGTACACACGGTAATAGACTGTAGAATCGTCGTACAGCCTGGGTTGTGGCGTGCGGGATGACCGCGTGGGGGCTCACAGGTTCTCCAGATCACATACGAGCAGGCTCATCTCGGCTCGTTTAGCGGCTTCGGCCAGAATGTCAAACGACACTCCAGTCATCATAGAAACGCCGGTCGGAGTCGTGTACCCGGGCGCGTAGGGGCCCTTGTCGGACGAACCGGGTATTATGATCTCCTCGGTGGGTGTCTGGGGGCCATAGTAGGAAGCGAGCGACGACGACGATGACTTGGACGACGCCAGAGCGGGCGCGGACTCGCCGCTGGCAGCGTCACACGCGTTCATAGCAGGAAGGAGCGGTGGGGTGAGTAAGAGGGTGGAGGGGGATGGACGAATAGGTGGATGTGAAGCAAAACGGAGTCGCGATAAACAGTAGGAATGAAGGTTTTGGAACCGCCCCAGGGAGTGATATTTATGGACGCACAAAGGTGGGGAAAAAAGTTCCCCCCTAGAATAAAAAAATATGGGGTTTTCAACCGGCCCTGCCAGTTCGGGCCTAGCGGATGCTGCCCTAACCCCCAGGACCAAGCGCGGGGTTCGAAACCAGCAGCTGCACCGCGTAGTGGGGGGAGGGGCATACCAGGATAAATGGAGCAAGGGATAGAGGGAGGTGGAAGGAGAAACAGGAGAACACAATACAGGGACAATAGAGACACAATAGAGGAGATAAATGGCTGTTATGCCGAGGCGTACAGGGGTGCCCGAGGCTCGGCACAAACAGTTTCGGCCGAGGCGCGGGTGGTGCCGGGCACACCCGGGGACGGTCGGGTGCCGGCTGTGCCACGGCTGGCGTTGACATGTGAAGGGGTGACATGCATGGAACGGCCGGACGAAGGGCGGAAGTGCGGTGGATGGGGCGGGTCCAGCCTTCACATGGGGCTCATTAGCGGCAATTGGCCCGAGCAGCCCCGAGGCGCGTATAGCCATGCTGCGGCGGCGTCGCGCTCGTCTTTGGCTTGGCAGCCTAGCATGCCTCGTAATGCCCGTTTAGCGCCTGCAAACGCCCGACGTGCGATAAGCCCGCGGGTGCATGCGGGGTACGTACATGTGCACGTCATGGCTAATTTACCGGGGAGCAGTCGGTGCGGGGTAGAATGCGATAAGCGCGGGAGTCACCCCCGAAGGGGCACAGAAGAGGCAAGTGGAATGCGGAACTGTGGGGGTACGGTGCCACCTCGGGCGATTACCGAGAGAGCAGCCGAGGTGGAAGCAGGGAGTACGCAGGCAGTACGCAGGCAATCCGAAGTAAACACAAGGCAATAACAGTCAATAACAGTCAATAACAAAAGTGCTTACAAGGCCAATAACAAGTGCATACCAGGTCAATAACAAAGTGAATACCAGTCAATATCAGGAAATACACGAGCAAATAACCAGGGGTTAATATCAGGAGGATTCAGGAGTTGCGAGTCATGATAGACTCAAAGTCATAGTGTCTGCTTGGAGCCGGAAGTCGCCAAGACTCAATAGCGACTTGTCAATTGAGTAAGGTCAGTTGAAGTTACGCCAGCTCGCGAATCATGTCAATTGCGAGGCATGTCAATTGCGAGGCATGTCAATTGCGGGTCGTGTTATTGAAGGTATGCCATGAACCAAGAGTCAATTATAGTCCTGACACTGAGAGTGACATTATTCTACGGTAGTGCATCCCGATGTAACGGAGACAGAGAATACGATCTATTGGATTATTGAATCCACGTACCTTCTTCACTCTGCTCTACGAATCTAACAGCTCATATCAAACACTTCATTCAACTAATAATCTCGCGGAACCGTAGCCAGGCATGAGGTAGAGTCCAGTATACAGCACTGCACTTATCTTCCTCACGATACTCCCGTTCACTCCACTTCATTCACTCCATCATCATTCACTCCATCATCATTCACTCATCCTGCTTTGCTCATTCCCTCGTCCTGCTTTGCTCATTCACCATCCACTGCCTATCAAATCCCTGTCAAATCATACCGGCCCACGCCAAGTTCCTTTGGAAGATGATGTCGGTGACGGCGGACATGACAAACGCCATGGACTGCGTGTCGGTAGCGCAGGTGCGACGGATGTAGATCTGGCGGGTGCGCACCCGGTTCATGGACACGAATAGCTCCTCCATGTGCTCGCACACCTGTTCCGGGTTGTAGGGATCGCCGTCAAAGTTGGGGAAGTAGCTCTTGATGGGCGAGCGGCGCAGTTTGGCCGTCAGCAGATCCATCTTGTTCATAAACAGCACCACCGGTGTATGGGCGAACCATGGCGAGTTGCAAATCTGGCCAAACAGCGTCAGCGACTCGTGCAGCCGGTTCACCGAGTGGTCCTCGTACAGCACCTCGTCGTACTCGGACGACGCAACCACGAACAGCACAGCGGTGACGTCGTCAAACGTGTGGATCCACTTGTCGCGCTCGCTGCGCTGGCCACCTACGTCAAACATGCGCAGCGGTGTGTCCTTGACGGTGAACATCATCTGGAACACTCCCGTTGTCTTGATGCGACCTACCAGAATGTCCTGGTCCGATGCGCGGTAATCCGCCGCGGCAAAGTCAAACACCTTGTCAAAGTAGTAGCTGGCGTTGGCCTCGAGCTGGAACAGATTCGACTTGTCGTGCACGCGGCGGATGCCAGCGTCCTTTGTCCACAGCTCGTGAACTGCTTGGGCCACCTGCTGGCGTGTCGGCATCGCCAAACCAGCCGGCACATGACGATCACCAAACTTCTCCGCGACTCGCGGGTCCTTCTGGCTGCTGACACGATCCGACATTCGCACCGTCGCACCTCTGTCTCCGCGCAACCCAGAAATATCGTACTGCCGCAGAAAAATCTGCGCCTGTTGGTTCGTCTCGTACTTGAGAATGTCCCAGTCATCCGTGATAAGCAGCATGTCCCGGTACATGCGCAGCGGCGAGTCTTCGGCGTCACAATCAAGCGTCTCGCCGATTCGGCTCGCCTGGTCGATGATGGTACGCATACACTGCACTGTGTCGCACCAAATGACCTTCGTGTACTGCGCACGCTCGTACGGAGTGAAGCCGTCACCGTGGATAAGACGCATCTGCTTGATGACGGTGGATTTGCCCGACTCGCCCGAGCCAAGCAGCAGGATCTTGACGAGCTCGGACCGCTTGTGCGACTCGGTGAGCGCCGACTCGATCTCGTTGTTGCGCTTGACGAGCTCGTGCGTCACGCCGGGAGGAAGTTTGGCCAAAATGGGCCTTGGTCGTGAAGAGTTTCCGCCCATTATGAGGAGGCAGTTCAACGAAGTAGGTGACTCAAAGGCGAGTCCTATAAGAAGGAACTTCAAGTGAAACCAGGTACTTCAGAGTAGAGGCAGTGACTCAAGTGAACAAGTGACTCAAGTGAACAAGTGACTCAAGTGAACAAGTGACTCAAGTAGCAGTGGCTTTGCTTTAGAGGCCAGTAGTGTCGTGTCCAAGTGGACTGGTGAACTCAGTAAACTCGAGTGAACTGTGAGTTGAGTAAGACGCGAGTCAAGTATAACTCCAGTAGACTCAGGTACTCAGCAGACTCGGGTACTCAGCAGACTCAATGGTAGCAAATAATGCAAGTACAACTCTTACTGCAACAGCAATTATGCAGCGTCAGCTCTGTAGACTTCCGTCAGTAGCTATTCCAGTACCTAACTCTAGGTATTGAAGAGAGGAGAGCAGAAGTGTACAGAGTAGAATCCAGAGTCTGGCACTAGGCCTGGCGTAGCTGACTGCGAGCCTCAAATGCGCGAGGTTGCCAGATTCGGCACGGTCATGCGTGAAGAACCTCATATGCAGGCGGCCGCATAGGCGCGGCCCAAACGGGACGAGGGCAGGGGTGCCAACGGCCGCCAGAGCCAGGCCAAACCTGCGAAAGCACTGTATAGCACATGACAGCACCATTAAAGCACCCATTGAGGAGACTTTATAAAAGAAAGCAGTAATATGAATGATGTTGATGACTGGCTTCCATCATTACTGCCTGTGACCCCACGCGTGGCTAAACGCGGGGGGTTCGGCGTTAAGCACTGCATGTCACACAGCACAGCAGGCACACAGAGCAGGCACGGCACGGATTGATAGGGGCCTGACAATTGAGGGATAAGCCGTCTCCCAGAAGAGTCCGCGTGCGCGGAGTTCATTCCCCGTGCCGTGAGCTCAAGTCGAAAAAAGACCCCTTATGCCTGAAGTCCAATGACCCCTTATCGCCAGTTCTTGCCTTGTGGTATGGCTTGAAGATGATACTGGACGACCTGGTGCCTATGGCTCCTACTACTCTACGGTAACTTACCTAATTGAATACATTGTCTCAGGCTGGCCGGTTAATTGGCAAACACTATGTATAGTGCGTAGATACAACTGCGTTAGCGAAAAAGGGTGGGTGACAACAGATAGGACATACCCTGGGAACCAGGCGAAGCAACACAGAACAACGTCAATGAGGAGCTCCATTCCGCATCCGCGCTCCATGAACACAGCCACGGGGGGCAGGATGACGGCTGAGTTAGCAGTGTGGGGGGTAATGAGGGGCAGCCAAGGGAAGCCAGGGGAAGCCAGAGGGGTCAAAGGTGCGGGGTTGAATGCAACACAGGCAGAGTACGTGAGCAGCACTGTAACACAACAGAGCGTGACAGATAACAAAGCATTGTAACACAACAAAGCGTGACAGATACAGCAGCAGAGTAACAGTATCAGAGCGCGCCAGATAACAGTGCGATAACGGTGAATTGGCTCTATACACGCGTATCAACAGCGATACAAGCGATACACAATTGCACTGTCACACTGGTGACAATTGCACTGTCACGCTGGTAGCAGTTGCTGCACTTCCCTCACTTGCTCGACTGTATCATGCTGTTTGCCGTTGCTACCCAACCCCTTGGGCTCCTTAGCCCCTTAGCCAGCCAATCCAGACAAAGCCTTCACCAGCACTTCACCAGGCTTCAACCCCACCTCAACACAAATACACACCGAGGATGATCTTAACAATGTCGGAGCTGCTGACCATGGTTTACTATTGGTACAATTTGTGATGCTGGGGATAAACAACAATCGTGCCGGGGAGGGCAGGGCAAGCCACCTTATATATAGTTTTTTGGTTAGGTTGCGCTCGTGGCAACCGTGGGCGGGAGCATCAGGTCAGGGCCTGCAGGGTAGGGGCCCACACTGGCCGCAGTCGAGGAGCTAATCCAGACAGAGGCGTGTATAATCTAGTTGGACAAGAATAACGCGTACATCTTACTTTCGTCTCCACTCCTCCTCCACTGTAACATCCTTATCAACCCCTTCTACCCCGTCGCCCAACCCATCGGCCTCGCCGGGTTCTTGGGGTAAGGGTTGTACTGTGGCCCGATCGAGAGGCGCCTCCCCCGCCTCTGCGTTCATGCACTGAGCAATCAAAATTCACACCTTGGCCGCAACCGTCAGGTGCAAGCATTTGAGGCGTTGCAGTTAGCGCGTGCGTGCTATTTTTGCCGCCACAACGTCACATGCACTGCCTCCCGGCCGTGCCGTGTCACTGACGCCAAGCCACCGGCTCCGGCACTTAGGCACCTGACAACCCGATTGGGCCGTCATGTCAGGGTCTAAACTGCGCGGCTGCCAATACGTCAGTACCAGTTTCAATACGCTAGTTCCAACCCGCCAGTCAGCACTCCAGTTATCTACTATACCTGTCATCCATCATTCTATCACCCTCCCAACGGTCTACAATCTACTAACACCAACCTACTACCTTTTTCTTACATCTTTGACTACGGCACCCAATTGAACAACCCTTTTCACCCCTACCTCCTGATCTACAATCTTCTCCTGTAGATCCACTTAATCTCATCTGACTCGTCAACTCTAGCATTCCTGTCCAACACTTATACCCATACATCACTCTCACTTATACTCATACATCACTGTCACTCAATTGACCAGTTCGCTATTGCCCTTCTGGTATACTGACCATACTACCGACACGGCTCACTCATTATTCATACTCTACTCCTCTTCCATTATGGGCCTTCCGGAATCCAGTGGATATAGACTTCATGTATATAGACTTTACACCTATTACTGCTATTGCCCTGTTAGCTCTATAACAATCTCTACCTCCCCTAAAATCTACCAGCTCAACCTCTCCCACTTGATCACTCTATGACTGCATTACTACTCTGAACGAGCTCCTCAAGAGCCTCTACAACTCTCTAAACAAGAGCCTCCTCGAGACGAACGGCCGGGTTGCTCTCAATGAAGTCAAGACTCACCTTGTGGCCTAGCAGCTCGCGAATGTTGCTGACAGCGTACTTGATCATCGTCGGTCGCTCAAGACTGAGACCAAATCCGTGCACCCGCAGGTCCTTGGGCAGACCCATGCTCTCAAGCATCTCGGGTCGGAACATGCCCGAGTTTCCAATCTCAACCCACTTGCCAAGACCCTCGTGCCACGAGAAAATCTCCATGCTAGGCTCTGTGTACGGGTTGTACGCAGGCTTGAAACGTAGCTGAGTGACTCCCATCTTGGAGAAGAAGCGGTCCAGGAATCCAATCAGATCGCCCAGCGTCAGGTTGTAATCAGCAATGACTCCCTCCACCTGGTGGAACTCGGCCAAATGCGTGGCATCGACGGCCTCGTTACGGAAAACTCGGTCAATCGAAAAGTAACGGGCCGGCCCGGGGTTCTTGGCCAGCTTGTGCAGCATGGCAACTGAAATGGCGGTCGTGTGAGTGCGCAGCACCAGTCGCGTCGCCTCCTCGGCCTTCCACGGGTATCGGTAGCCGATCGAGCCAAACGCTCCCTCCTGGTGCACCTTGCGCACATTTTCCCAGTAAGTCTTGTCCTCGGGCTCCTTGGCCTTGACAGGGTCCTTGAGGTAGAATGTGTCCTGCAGATCACGCGCAGGGTGCTGCTGGGGCACGAAAAGAGTGTCGAAGTTCCAGAATCCACTCTCAACGTACTGGTTCGTGGCCATCTCGCTGAAACCCATTGAGAAGAAGATCTGGCGGAACTCCTCTCGCACCTTGTTCAGAGGGTGCAGAGCTCCTGCGTTGGCAGCGCTGCCCTCAGCAGCAAAGTTGTAGGGCTTGAACGTCGCGTTCTTCCATGCGCCCGACTGCACCATCTCAATGGTCAGATCGGTGTCGACCTTCTTGATCTCGAGACTGAACTGCGGGCCCTTGGCCACGCTGAAGGCGACAATCTTGGTTCGCGTGACGAGCTTTCGCTTCTTGAGCTCGTTCAGCTCGCCGGCTTCGGCCAGGCTGCCCGTCTTCTCAATCTCCTCCAGCTGTGCTCGTGTCACATCCTCGGGCTTGCTGTCAACGCCCTTGACGAGCTTGTCGCCATCCTTCTTGACCCACCCGTTCTTGAAAGCTCGCTGTTGACCCAGCTTTCCAGCAGGGCCCATGACCTTGGCGACATCGGCGATCTTGAGGCCCTCGAGTGACTTGACAACCTCGTCGTAGAGACGGATCTCGTGCGAGCCGTCGGTGATAATCTCCTTGCCTTCAGCAGTCGGTGCCCACAGCTCGAGCTCGTGCTGCTTGAAGGTGACCATTTCTCGGGCCGCCAGTGACGTCACGGCGCTCTGCACCACCTGCGCCTCAACGCCCGGGAACGCCGTGCGCGAGTCTTCAATGGCGCCCTCCTTGTCGAGGGTCGCCAGCACGGTCAGAGCGAAGTCCGACATGATGTATTAGTGCCTGTGAATAGTACGGAACTTTTCACCCCTCGTGTGAAATGATTCATGAAATTCGATGCAGGCGTGCAATAGGAAGATATTTCTGTATCGGGAGGCACGTGACTCGTATCTGTCAGATATCCGAGCCATGAGCCAACATTACGACTGTGAGCCAGCATTACCACTATCTAATCTAAAATGAGATTTAATATTTACATCGCTATTGATTCTGTTCTGTTTAATTTCTGGTTTACCCAACTATGCCAGATCCTTGTGTATTTTACCTTGTGACCCCTGACTCTCAACTGTCTGTACCTGTTATTTAGGGTCTATATCGATGACTGTTAATGACTCTTAAACAAACCATAATTTGTTACACCAATTTCTATAGGTTAAACATCTAGAAAGCTAATGAATAGTCACAGTGACTCTTAACCTTAGACTGTTGATGCCGAATCTGGAACTCTGTCAGGCGTCTCAGTCGAAAGGACTACGGTCTACATTTCCTCCAGTACCCACACACTACACAGACGGTGCTTAACCACTGCTCAAACGCTGCTCACTGCTTAAATGAACACTGTAATGCACGCTGTCACGACTCGCACCTCCCTCACTCCTTTCGCTTCAATAGTTTATCACTATCTAACCAATGCACGCATTACTGCAGTTACTCCTCGTCGTCAGCAGTGACGTAACGGCCTCGGATGTCCTTCCATTGTTTCTGCGTTAGGCTTATCCAGAATTCCGCTATTCTCTCACTTACGCCCTTGTTCTGGCTGTCGAAGAAGTTGTCAATGGTGTTGTTGAACGCCCTGCGTTAGTATTGAATGGAATCGCCATCAGTAGGCACTCACATGTCGTAGAAGAAAGCACTGACAAACACGGTGCCGACAAAGACCGAGTTGCGCTTGAAGATCGTGTTGTACACGGTAGTAGCAAACGACTGAGTTAGTACGACTTCGAGCATGCATCGGATGACTGCAGACTGTAGCAGCGTAATTGCCGGTAAATTGCCTGTAGATCGGGCTGATAAGTGCGTATCAGCTGCGAACATCTTCGGTTCACGTCTTTTGTGCTCATATACTCACCATTGGTGCGGTGGATAGGCCTGCTAATAGATCTGTGTTTGACGAGTAGTCGTGAACAAAATGAAATTTCCGAAGAGGCTGATTGGTGGGAGTTGATTAGTCAGATCCAGGAAATGATTAGTAACACAATGTATAGCCGTCCCAGGGGGTATCATATTACTTCGTCTCATACCACTCGTCAATTGTAACTAATAAACACTAGATACAGCGGAATGGAGTGGATTGATGTGCAGATCAATTATTCACTATCTCTCCTCGATGCGATGACTACTTGTTGGGTTGACTGGCTCAATGCCAGTGCAGAATGAGAATGACGGGCCACAGCCACAACAGCCACGGGACAAGCCTGGTGGCTCGACTCACCGTCTCCACGGCTATGAGATTGACTGGAACGTAGCTGGACGAGTGCAGTTTCTTGGCCTCTGTGTGGCGATCAAAGATATGTCCCTCATGAGCCTGAATCAAGGGTCTCACGCGGTCGTCTGGCGTCTGAAGGCTGTTTGTATGAAGAGAGCTGTAGGTAGGCTCCGAGCTGTATACAAGAGGCCCGCCGACATCGCCTTTAATTTCTCCTCCGAGTGCTTGGATCGATGTCCAGCTTCCGCTCTGATCGCCATACGAATACCCGTAGCCCGTCGAGTAGTCCTTCACGGTTATAGACCGCACTGTACACGAGAAGGGCCCGTTATTGAAGTCTGTGACACCTCCGGCCCATGATATAGTGCCTGGAGGGTTGGATGGATCGCCTCCTGCCCACAGACCCAGCCTAATTGCCATTGGCGTTTGTGGGTATCCTGACGGCGAAGTTGACTGGAGCTGGCGAACAGGAGAACCGTCCACGTACCAGGTCGTCTCTTCGTCTGTCCAGTCAATCGTGTAGTTGTGAAACTCGGACTGAAGGCCACTGAGATTGTGGAATTCTCCACGGTCATACGTTGTCGTATCTCCCTTGGAGAAGAAGTTCGACTGGAACCGATGGGGGTCTCCTCCGAGCCATTCAAGGTCGATTTCGTCGAGGTCGTCGCTCTGCAGTACGAAACTCGAGACGATGCCAATGCCGGGTGAAGCCTTCAAATGGACCTCCACGCGTCCAAACATGATGTAAAACACAGACTGAAGCGTCGGACTCTGACCGGGATCGGATATGCTAAACTCGACACCGCCAGACGTATACCGGATCTGGCGTGGCGAGCTCACCGCCGTGAAGAGACCCGAAGCTCCGTCGACAAAGTTCACTGACGCTGCTCGACCCAGTGCTGCGCAGGGCCGGCAGAGTTCCTTGAGAGGATCGCATACTGTGAATGTCTGTGCGTTTACGTTGAAGCTAGCTAGCAGCACAAGCACAAATCCACAGCGACCCAGCAGTGAGCCAGTCATGACGATGGAGATCTGTGAATTTTTGTCTGGTGGTTGTAAAGGTGAATTTGTGGAGTCGTCACATAATGTTTATCATGGGATCACGGGTCATAAGTGAGATTCAGCGAATCTGGTCATGACACCACGTCTACGTGGGCAGTAACCTGAAGATCACAGTCGAGCTGTAAAACTCAGACGATCCATATCCACTTGGCGCTGCTACAGATGATCTGTTAATTTCTCAAACTTTTATTACCAAACGTACTACTGCTTTAGTAGAATGCTAGACTTCTTGAACCCAGTCCAAACGGAGCTCACGAAAATGCGATCAAACAAAATAGACTCAGTCCTCGTCCTGCTGGCGCCGCCGCCGGTCGGCAATGGCGCCGCGGATTCTCCGACTAACCTCGGACTGGAACGACTCGCGACCGGTCGAGTTCTCTGTGATGTCTTCGATAGAAGACTCTGAAGTAGCGCGACTGTGGGAGCTACCCGGTGAGGACGAGTCATACTGTGAGCTGAACAGCGGTACGTCAGCCAGATCATACTCGGAGTTGACTCGAGAGATGGATGCCGACGCTTCAGATTGCTGGTCCTCGTCAATGGACTGGCGACGCGATTGAGGCTCGGCATCATCATCTAGAGTGGGCGGCCCAGTCCATGAGGCGCGTCGCACAAGTCGTTCCTGGGTGAAATCAGGATAGAGATCAGGACCAAACTCGTTGACGAGGTCGGTGATATCTGCCGTCAGCTGCACACGCGTCGCCTTGATCTGAGCTAGGGTGTTTTTGCGACTGGGATCAAGGGCTAGAGCCAATGGGCGCAGGGATTTGAAGATGTCCATGCCTGTTTCGCCAATGACGAGAGCAGCGTAGGTGATGGCTGGAAGCACGACGTATGAGGCGGCCGCGACGCCGACAAGCGACAGGAAGCTGCCGTCGACAATCTCGTAGCGGTATGAGAGATAGGTTGCCAGTATCGTGTAGGCTGTGTAGACGAGGGGTGCGAGGCCCAAGGCGACGAGCAGCTTCCAGGTAGCCAAAACGTCGTTGGCGGCGATTTTGACAGTCGAGGCTTTGAGAGCCTGGGCTGCTTTGCGATTGGAGATGCGGCGGATGGCGACGAAGACGGGGGAGAAGAGGATGGCACCGGGGAGACTGAAGACCAGTAGGAAGACGAGTTTGACGACGCGCCAGACGAGGCGGCCAATGACGCGCTGGGGGCTGAGCGCGGCGGTCTCAACCTGATGGTCCTTGAGACCGAGGTTGCTGAGCTGGCGGTTATAGGCAGCGACGGCCTCACGAACGTGGATCACACGAGGATGGTCTTTGTAGTGTGTATAACCGTCAACAAAGCGGCGGGTCAGCTCGACGACCACCGGCAGAGGCAGCTGTTTGTCCTTGGGGAGGTAGAGGCGGCGGGCGGCTTGCACGGTCATGAGCGTGTCATAGTCAAGGCAAGTGACAGTAACGGTACGAACAGCGACGGTAATGAGGTCGAGCAGTTCCTTGACGGCCTCCTTTTTGAGGTCGCCGCCGCTCTTGTACTTGTCGACGAGTTCGGGAGAAATGGTTATGGGGACTCCAAACTCGACGACGGCTCTGGAGCGGAACTTGTGGGCATGAAAGTAGTTCATACCGCAGGGCACGATTTTGACATTGCAGTCGGGATCTTCGGCGAGCGCACCGAGGGCCATGATTGCGACACCGGCCTTGAGCGGCAGCAGGTCGGTGCGATCGTGCGAACCGCCCTCGGGGAAGATGCCGAGGCAGCCTCCATCATGGAGGTGCGAAAAGACCTGTTTGTACATGTCCGAGTGGTTGACACGGTCTGCGCGCTTGTAGGTAGTGCCCTTAAGGAGGAGGTTGTAGGCAGCCTGGGACTTGAACTCTTTGCGGAGGATGATCTCGGTGTCAGAGACGATTTCCGAGATGTCGCCCATACCAAGCGAGTTTGGCAGGCTAATGTGGCCGTTTACCATACACTCCTTGGTGAACTTGGAGCCGGTGCCGAGGATGCGCAGTTTCCAATTGTCGCCCGACGAATTGTCGACGCGGATGGATCCGGAGCCCTTTACCAGGTTGTCCTGGGCTCTTACAACGCCAATGGCATGGGTGGCACGAGCCATGAAGCCGATAAAGCGCCGTCTGAGACTCGACTCGGCGATAAGAAAGGAGATCCGGCGGCCCGACGAAGACCTGACCTGCTGCATCAGGATCATGGGGTCGACGAACTGGTTGGCATGCGGGGCGGCGACGAAGATGACGGGGCCCTTTTTTGGGATGCGGAAGGATCCGCGAGGGAGGATCTGGCGGAAGAACAGATCAAACACAACTGTGAAGAACCACACGACGAGGTCGTAGGCGAGTGCGTCGCCTTCAGCAGCCATGTTGGGGGCCAAAAACACAAAAAGATAAGTGTGAGGCGAGAGGAAGACTGGAGAGAAGGGAGGAGGAAGAGGAGACTGGGGAAGAGGAAACCAGCAACTTCGGGTGAATCCAATTAGTAGGCGGACGACACGGTAAAGGACGAGCACAGCCTGACCGGTGCTGCCAGATGTCAGGCACGAGTGAAGGATTGATTTAGAGTCGCATGCAGGTTAGTGTTGAGTGGAGTTAGACCCTGGCCCTGAACGGTGGAGTGAAAGTGTAGTGAAGCAGTTAGACAGTAGTGAGTCAGTAAGTTAGAGAGGAGAGGCGGGGAGTTAGGTGAAAAGTCAAGGTGGTTCAGAACAGCCAGTGAATACTAGGACATTGCCAGTAGAACGCTCAGGAGAGAAGTCAGCATTGACTTGCTGCTGAGCATTGAACGTTGAGCAGTCACCTAAGCGAGTGCTGCACCTGCATATGCTATTAAGCTGTAGAGGAGCTGTTAAGGTGGAACACCGGCAGAGAACTGTAGTGAACAGTGGCAGTGAAAGTGACAGTTGGCAGTGTGAGCAGAGTAGCAGTAGTTTATCATCCAGCTACTCAACCCTTCAGTTGCTGAGCGGATACTGAGTGAACTGCAGATGGTAGGTGTTACTAAACTGTAGTTGGTAGCCATTGAGTCTGGCTGTTACCCGTCAGTCAGCCTTGAGCTTATGAATAGCTGGCTGAGGTAGCTGGCTAGAGGAACAGTTAGCTGAAAAATAACTGCATAACTGCTCATTCCGTCGCGGTTCTCTGTTTACCTGTTTACTGCCTGCCTGCTCACTCTATGGCCTGACTTGTTGGGCGGCAGGGCTGGTCGAATTCGGTAGCGTCTAGGCGCATTGTATGCAGGCGCCTCGAAGCTTGGCGCTACGGCTGCCGTCACATGCATTGACATGAGCCGAGGCCCAGCCGGCTGTTCCGAGTAGCAGACATCACAACACGAAGCAAATAACAGGGAAGTAGCGACCAGGAACTGATTCCTGCTGTAACTTGCGGTTGCTGTAACCTACGTCAATTGCTCCGCAATCCAGTTTAGCGGGGTGGACCCAGCACTGTGGTTCGATCGGCGAGCGATCGAGATTAGGTTGGCATCTGTGGAATCTGGCAATCTGGCAATCTGGCAGAATCGCTGCCGGGTCCGATTGGGCGGTAGCAGCAGCAGCGGGTTACGGGCAGCCGGCATTTTCGTGTTGATGCGCAAATACTGCGTCCGTATAACCGCAAACAGCCGAGGAGACTGGCGGGCCCGTCGCATGCGTTTGGTTAGGCTGCGGGATGCACTGCGCTGCAAGGTGGCCAGACGTTGATTGGCGGTGAGCAGTTTGTGCCTGAGTGGGTGCAGCAGGCAATCTCACCTCGGCCGATTATTATTTGGCCGCCCCGGCGACCTGATCGGCTCTTTTGGACGTATCGCATGCATGGGGTGCCAATCGACGCGAGGGCAGGCTGTGGTTGGCTGGGGCCTTAATATTAGCCAGTAACGGCTAGCCCGAAGTGGCAGGAGGCGTGGTTATCGATCTAGCCGCGGATCTGGCAGGGCCAGGGTAGGAACTAGACAGACACTAGACACACACTAGACGCAAATGAGCAGGAAGTAACGGGAGTAAGGAAGAGAGGGAGGGGGGAAAAGAGGGAGGGAAGGGAGAGACTGGAGTACACTTGCCAAGGGTGAGTCGGGGCTCACCCTGCTGTCTTCCATTCTGCCTTCCAGCCGCCTTCCAGCCTGCCTTCCAGCCTGCCTCACAATTAGGCTCTCGGAAAATGGACGCACGCGGCCGTTGCGCGTGTTTGTTCCTGCGGCCCATCTCGCCTATCCGATGCAGTGCACGCCATGCACCACAGATCGCCTCGCTTGGGCTCGATCCGATGGTAGCGATTGACAAGGGGCGCAGTAGAATGAGAAATGAAGAGCTGAAATGAGCAGCCCGCCAATCAGGGAGGGCGCACAGACAGGCACGGGAGGCACAGACAGGAGGCACAGACAGGAGACGGGTGAGGAGGGGGTGATGGACAGGGGGCTCGTCGTACGCATTGGGCTGTGACGGCGTCGGTACATACATGACAGGTGTGGGGCATCATTGACAGTAAGGAGTGGAGACAGCTGAGTACTGAGTAGCGGGTGACTGGCAGGACTGGCAGGACTGGTGGGACTGGCAGGAATGGGAGGACTGGGAGGGCTGACTGAGCTTATAGACTGAACAGCTGGCGGACTCGCCTGATCTGGCCTGACGGCTCAGGCCCGGCTCTGATCCTGAGGCGTCGCGTATTGACGCTCGATCTCGCCAGATTAAGTTTGGCGAATCGAGCTGGCGGGACAGCACAGCAGGCGGCCCAATCCGGGAGGTGGTGTGGTGTGGACAAAAGCAACCGCCATCGATCGGTGCATCAACGTAGGTACTGCGCACCAAAAACAACAGGGCCGATCCCCCTCTTGGGAGATCGATGTCAAAAGCAAGCGAGCAGAGCAGAGGCGCTTTAGCGGGACCGCATTGGGCATGCCAGGGGCCTCGAGCCAACATTCCCGAAAGGTACGACCAAGCAAAGGAAGGTGACAAAAGAAGAAGCAAATGAAGAAGCAGGAGAAGAAGCAAAAGGAAGCAAAGGTACGCCAAAGAAGGTGACAAAACAAGGTATGAAGGATGCTAAGGCGTTGTGTACGCAGGGCTCGGATTTTGTGGGCTCGAAGGCCAGCAGAACATGCCACCGCGGCCCGTTTGTGGGCCTGTGGGCCTGTGGGCGGCCCGGGCGGGAGCGCCCGCAGAAGCAGCCAACCGCGTAAACTTTGAACCAAGGTTTGAGGAGTCAGCTCAGTCATGCAATCTGCAATGGCTCCAGTTTGTAATTCGGTGATTCGGTGATTCACTAGTTCAACTCGGTTAACCGTACAGCCATTCCATTGTCCCTACACCACCTTACTTTTGCATACTTTCCTCCCCTTACTTTCCTCTGCTTACTTTCCCGATCGATCCCCTGACTAGGCACACATGTCGTACCTGCACTGGATCTCGCTGACGCGCCAGATTTAGCGTCGATGGCTCTGCAGCCGCGACCCAAGCAATGGATACGGAGGCGGCGTAAGCCAGCACAGCTTCACAGCCAATTCACAGCAGCTGGAACGGCTCTTGCGTGGCCCCGTGCCATTGACTCAAAGGTTATTTACGGCTTAGGCCTGTTTGGGTCATCGCGGCGCCCGTTTAAGGTTCACGCGTGTTCTAGAACCATGCCTGGAAGCATGGCTGTTTTTGTGATTTGGCGGCTGGCACACACCAGCCCTCCGCCTAACATTGGCAAAAAGCAAGACCACGCCACTTGCTTGTTTTCCCCTCGGTTATCTCCATAATCTGTCGGCCATGCGCGCACTGCTATGCACCCCCGTTTGTTTTGCTGCCTGCCTAGAAGGGCCTTCATTTCTCCACAGCCGACATTTAGGTTGCGGGGCCTGGCATCCGCCAGCTGGCCCTAACAAACCTGAGCCGGGCTTAAGCTTCCGAGTTGTGTTAAGCTTCCGAGCCACAAGCCACCGTGAATCTAACTCCCGACAAACTCCCGAGCCCGCCCAATCGGTGGTGCGCAGCTCGTGTACTGTGCCCAACTGGGCTGGAACCTGGGCCGGAACCAAACTAGGCGATGTGCCCAACTGGTGAGTCTGCCTTTTGTCAACACGCCATCCGGTCGTTTGCATAGCTGGGCAGAGCAGGGAGCAAGGCAGGCAGCAGGCAGGGAGGCCAAGAGGCAGGCAGGGAGGTCAAAAGAGGCAGGCAGGCAGGCAGGAAGGAAGGAATCCAGGAATTTAGTACCAGTACGAAGGTATGCTAGTATACCGTATACAGGTGTATACAGTACAGAGGAGCATTCTAGGGTACCAGTGTACGTTATGAATGGCATACGTGCTCTTCATTACTCTACACTACTCTCACTACTCTCACTACTCTCACTACTCTCCCTACTCTCACTACTCTACACTGCTCTACACTGCTCTACACTGCTCTACAGTGCTTTAAGCAGACGCGGCTCTACCGTTTACTGCCCTCACGCACGACACCGAGAGTGGAAGAGTAGACAGTATACGCTACAGGGATTCAAGTTACACGTGGACAGAGCACACGAGTAGAAGGCGTACACGGGACGGACGTGGCAGATACAGGGTATAGGGAGTGAGCACATACGGAAGTCGACCTACCCGCCTGCTCTCATACCCGCTCAGCTCCCGCCTGGTACCCGTGTGTACCCCGATCTACGCCAGATGCTTTGATTGCAGCCATCTGTGACAGCTAACGTCGTTGCCAGGTTAACTCACTAAACTCTTAGCTCCAACCAAACATGTATTTTCCACTCCACCACTACACCCACTCCACCACTCTACTAACTCCACTACCTACCTGCTACCCGCTACTCCACATTTCCTCCACATATTCCTTCACTCTACTGCCACTAACTCACTTCCTGCCTCCACTTACTTCTGCTGCTTGCTTTTGCTGTGCACGGCATGCCACATTAAGCTTCTTGCTTTTGGCTTAGCCGCCGTTGCTTTTTGACTCCCCTCCTGCACCTACGCACCTGTATTGTGAGGGCTCTTGCATGCTTGAGATGCTAATCGCGCTCAGGCTGTCCACGGCTTAGTGTCATATAAAGCGCCTTGCGGCCTCGACGCCTTGCTCTTGTTGACCCTGCCGGTATTCGCCAATATTCGCCCTTTCCCAAGGTTCACTACTCTACCTCTCTTTCTACACTACTGTATTCTGCTTCCTACTTGCTCCCTGCTTCCTGCTTCCTGCTTCACTCTCTACTTCGTACCCTGCGCCTTCGACTTAATTCGACCCAACGTTCCTGCACTCCCGGCTTCGTCCAACTGGCCTCCATCTCTCCCCAATTCTTGCATGCCTCAATCTCTCGACTACCGGCCCAACCTAATTACCTCGACAAAAGCCCTCGTTCAAACTGTAAGTACTTGTACCCCATGAACTGGACCGAATGTTGCCGGCGTGAGCAATATTATGATGGCATGAGCACTCATTGAGCGGTTATGTAGATTACATGACGCCGTCAAGTGGCAGAGTTGCAGAGTTGCATAGCTGCATACTTGTTCTACAGAGCTCACTGTAGGCATCGTGATCTGCAACTATGGACTGGAGATGTGTAATATGGTGATGAGCCGTGGTTAAAGCGTGGTGGCTATACTGCTTGATGGCTATACTGCTTGATGGCTGTATTGGTTACTGCTACTGCTACTGCTACAGGCTGGCTCCTGACTTCACTGTCTCTGTGCTTTGTCACAGGCTTTTATGTCTTGTTGCCTGCTCGCCGCCATCTCATCTCGTCCGTCTGCCTTGTCCTCGGCTGCCTCCTCCCAGTCGGGCAACTCGAGCGTTTGAGTTATGCCGTGGTCGTCCCACATGCCTAAATCGGAAACGATTATGGCATTGTGGATCTGGCGAACCATGCCACACAAGGGCATAACTCTTCGCCGGCCCAGATTATGCCGCCGGGCCCGCTCAATACAAAAGACGGCCCCAATCTGCTGTTTCCTCAGTTCGATTTCCAATCTCCTCGATCCGATTCTAACTTCAGTACTATGATGAACACAGAGAACAGGTGTGTACCTTGAGACTTTGTTGAGCCTGCACTTCACCTTGCTTCACCTGCGCTTCACTCGCTTGTTTCACTTGTGAGACATGCTGTAGCGAGGTTACGCTATACGGTGAACAGTGAAAGCGGTATTGGCTATTTGGCTACTGCCTACGGCCTATTTGGCTACTGGCTACTGGCTACTGACTGGCAACTTCATGCAGCTTACTAACGCAGAATGCTTCCTCCTATAGACCGCATTACAAACCACCTGCCCGGTAGCTTGTCTCTGCACAACACGCGCGACAACACGCCGCCCACTCCGTACGGAAATGGCTCGCTGCCTCCGCCTGCTGCGCTGCAGCCTCTGAAGCTCGAGCCCAACCAGGCTCCTGGCAAGCGGGACACTCCGCCAGGCCCGCTGCCTCTTGTGAACAAGATGCCTGGCTACTGCTCACCACCGACGTCGCGTCGCACTTCTGACGAAGCAGAGGGCCTTCACTCGCGCCCTCTGTCGGTGCAGCCCCAGCATCACCAGCTGCCTCAGCCGTCGTTTGAGTCGTCTGTTCGTCCTGCCAACCTGCAGCCTCTTATTATGCCTGGTCCCGGCTCGGTTCCTCACAGCAGTGCTGCTCTCAGCACGCCCACGTCGGCCACTTCAAACGGCTCGTTTTACGACCACTCGCGCTCGAGCTACACGGAGCCCATGAGCTCGTCGCCTGGCGCTCCTGGCGCTCCCGGCTCGGGTCTGGGCCCTCCTCCGGCTCCGCTGGATCAGTCGTACGCCATGGGCCCTGGCGGCATGCGAATGCCTGCTGGCATGCCTGGTGCTGGCGAGGGAATGATGCCGCCGCCAATGCACGCTCAGGGCTTTGACCATGAGATGCTGGCACGATTTGCCGAGATGCAGGACACGGCATGCCACTTGTACTACTTCATCAACTCTGCGCGCGAGATCATGGACCAGCCAATGCTCGACAGTCTGCACGCAATGGTGGCTCGTCTGCGCGTTGCTGGCGACTTTTTCGACGGCTGGTACCAGCGCCAGTGCCACGAAGAGCAGCTCAAGCAGCAGCACCGCGCATTCCAGCAGCACGCTATGCAGCAGCCGCTCGGCATGCACTATGGCATGCCCGTGGGCCCGGGACCTGTGCCTGTCGATCACCGTGACGACCAGTCGCAGCGCCGACCGAGCAAGAAGCGCGCGCGACACCCCACGCGCGAGGTTATCAAGTGCCACCAGTGCGGCATCACCGAGACGCCCGAGTGGCGCCGGGGACCCGACGGCGCGCGCACGCTGTGCAATGCGTGCGGCCTGTACCACGCCAAGCTCGTTAAGAAGAAGGGCGAGACTGAGGCAGCGGAGATTCTACGCGAGCGTCGCGAGTCGCGCGCCTCGCAGAGCGAGATGCAGAACTCGTCTACTCCGCTGCTCATTTCGCCCACTACGCCGCCATCGAAGCAGCCTCTTGGGGCTGTCATGATGGGAACTTCACCAAACACGCCGCCTACTGACCTGCCCATGAATGCCGGAATCACAATGAATGGCCCCCATTCGGGCCATAGCTCTGTCCGCGGAAGCGCAAGCTCTTCCCCGACTTCAGCTTCCAATGTCGCTGCGGTCACGGCCTAGAGCAAGACGATGGACTAATTGCCCATTGTATAGATGGGGTACTGTAAAATGATCGCGATGCGACGCCCCTTATTTATTGGATATCACTATCCCATGTACGAGAATCGACTACTCATGAAGATACTAGACCTTGACAATAACCAGTATCATAGAATTAGTTGGATAAATTAATGGCTGTCAGTCTAAGAAGAAGCAAAATAAAACAGCGAAACAGGAGTAATCCGTCATTGTGTAGATTTATCTGTCCGCTTTACTCTACTTTAGCCCAATAGACAAAAGACGACCTATTTACTCTGCGTTTACTATACTTCTCCACTAGACCGGGCTGGATGGCTCGCGTGCTATCCACTTATTCGGCGTTACGTGCACAACCGCTTGGACCTCGTAAGGTTTCGGAGTTTCGAGAGCAATTTACTTCTGATTTTACTTACGGTTTACTCGTGTTTACGGTCGTGAGCAGCTGCAGAGCAAATGAGCGGCCTAGAAATTAGCTTATTCCGGTACTAATCTCAGCGGAGTCTTACTCATATCTTGATTGCAGGTGAGCTACCTGAAGAAGGCATCTCGACAGCACCAATCGGGCTAATGGGGAGATTAGTCCGGCGCGATCATCTAGGGCCTTTGGACCCTGTTTCTGATCCTTCTTCTCCGATCCCATTTCTCCGATCCGGCCTCTCGATTTTGTCCCGATTGTCTCCCGATCCCAGTGTCCTGTCCGATCGATAGGACGCGCCAACGTAACGGAGCTTACCCCTTGGCACGCTAAACCTGATAAGACCATCGACGCGTCGTGGAGCGGAGACAAGAGGAAATCAGAATACGCTGACGAGGGAGTTAGACGAAACCACTCAGTACGGGTTTAAACACAGGACTCCGTAAGTGCGCATTAGAGGAGTCAGACGAGCAGTTTGCCTACTAGTCTACAAAATACAGCTATTGGCAAAAGGGAAGAGTCTACGTTGGATGCGACACTTAGACTGCATGGGGAGGAGTCTGAGGAGTGAGACTCTGAGGAGTAGGAGACCCGAAGTGGTGGTTTAGACGTTCGTGATGCTACGCCATGAGCACCTCAGTAGGTTTCCTTAGTACATCTCCTCAAGAAACGACGTTAGATAGAGCTCTGGCGGCATAGTCCGGTTCAGCTACTTCATTGAGTCCTTATTGGTTCGTTATTCAGCTACTCTTCATCTCCTCTTTCAGCTCCTGATAGTCCAGTGCACATCGCGCGTGCTTCTCGTCATTACCATGCAAGCAATTCATTAGTACATTCCAGCCCTAATTATGACGACTGGGCAGCGTCGCGCTCAGCCTTGATCTGCTCGAGCTCCTTGACTCGGCGCTGGAAGTCGAGCCACTGGCACTCCTCGTATGCATGGCGCTCCGGCTGGCAGTTCCATGGCAGGAACCAGCCCTCGCGGCGGCACTTGTTGAGAGGCACGAGCAGGCCTGCACAGCGGTCCCGCCACTGCACGGGGATCTTGTTCTGCTTCATCTCCTCCTCTGAGACTGCTGTTAGTTGCTGAAGGTGAGACGTGAGGAAGAAATGACGACGAAATGACGAAGGCATGATAGAAGCATGGAAAGCAGAGACAGCAGGATGAGTCAAGAAGAAGTACAATAGACCGAGTAACTCGCGATTGACCGCTTGAGGCGTATGCTCGAGCAATCAGCTTTAGAGTGGCTTCAAAGCCTTCACTCGTCCTGTCGACTCTTCTTCCTAACTCGAATCAACGGATCAACCATTTGCTGCCGGTCATTGGCCGTCGATTCAAAGGTCAACATCACGGCACTTCGCACGCGCTTTAAGCACACAGGTACTTACGGAGAGGCGGAAAACTGTCCATGGCCATTGTGAAGATGAGAGTCACAGTTCACGAAGATTAGTGTTTGTGTGATTGGCTGAAAAGTTGAGTTAAGACGCGGGTAAACGAGTAAGCCTGGCGGTTAAGGGGGTAGACAAAATGGCGGGTAAGCGGATGGAACATGCGGCACTCCAGCGGATAGAGGCATGACACTGAAGGTACTACAGCGGTTAGGAGCATATGCGTCTGGATAAGGGCATATGCGAGATGCTCTGTTCCCGTATACGCATAAGATGCTGCCTCGGCACCCTTACAGGCATAGGCCCTGCCTGCGAAGTGCTCAGGGATGCATCAAATGTGGGGGTGACTCGGTAGTTGATGGTTCGTCTTTGGGCGGATCGCTCGGCTGTTCGGGTAGTCCTTTGTGCGCTTACTCCTGACTAGCGGCAACCGAATATTCCGAGCACAAAGGACACCCGGCCTAGCCCCGTCCGGCTAGGCCCAACCTTGGGCCAAACAAGCTACCGCCCGCTCCGAGGCGATACGTGGGTGCGTAGAGTGTAGGGGCGGCGCATGTGACGAACGGATGGGGCAGTGAAACACAGGCTCTAATCCGAGCGCTCGGCCGGATCGAGGCCTGGGTTTAAGGTTTGCGTACCGCCCTACGATAATGCGAACCTCGGCAGATCTGAGATGGCACAAGAGCGCAGCACGAGTGTAGGCCCTGCATCGGGAGAATACAGGCTAAGTACAGGTGGAGGTACGATGACAAAGGATGACAAGGGGGTACAAGGGGTAAAAGGGGTAGGAAGGTTGCGTTGGTACGGGAGGGGTGGAGGTGGTATCGCACACTACATAGTGGACGTTACATTGGCTGCTACATTGGCTGCTACATTGACTGCTAGATGGACTGCTACACTTGCGTTACATTAAATAGCGTGATGCTGAGCTCGGCTTATGTGAACCGTGGCTTCCTTGGCTGCCTTGGCTGTATCCTGGTTTGACCGCTTAAGCCCTTGGCGGCTTGCAGATCCGCGGTACTCGCAGGCGGGCACCCAGGCGGGTAATACGTGCCGTCAGCAGTCCGGAACATTATCGGGCAATCGGCGATGCCCCCAGCCCCGCATTTGGCTGTTTACGGCCCGCAAGCGATGGACCAGGATCAGCACCGGTCCGATTGGGCAGGGAGGAGTGGGGAAAAGTAGAAAGAGGAGAGTACGGGGAATGAGGAGACGGAGTACGGAGTAAATAATAAGTGAAAAATAAATAGTGGAAATATATCGTAATGGTAGTGAGAAGGTATTGAGAGGTACTGAGTAACGAGAATGAGTAACGAGTAACGAGTAATGAGTAATGGTAATGAGTACGACTGTGACTACCTGGATACGGTAAAGATTAATTACGACTGTGGGTCTGCCCGTCTACCTGGCTGTCGGCTGGCTGGTCTGGGGCTGACGGGGGTGCCCTCCGGCCGAGGCGACGGCTGCAGGCTCATCACCCCGGCGGGGCAAAATTACAGGCATGGTCCAATTCGGTCATCCGCGTGGGCGCTCGTGCGGTGGGCCGCCGGCTAAGAGTGGGGGAACAGTGGGCAATAGACTATAGCCGGCGCTTTGACCAAAGTGGAAATTCCATGAGGCAGGCACACTGAAAGGCCAGCAACTTCAAGCCGGCAACTGTCACCGGCAACCGTGTAAGCAGCAACTGTTAACAACTACAAAATTATAAAACGGAACTACGGCGCCGCCTGGTTCGGTTCCGCCCCGGCGGCTCTGGCAGCCAATCGAGGCTAGCGTCGTGCCGAGCTCCTGCCTCGGAAGGCTCAGCCGCTGCAAGGAAGAAAACCTGCCTGGACAGGCTAAAGCCGGCTCTCCCCGTGGCAGGGTCACTCCTCGGTTCAAATACCGGCCTGCAAAAAGTAAGTGACTGTTCGGAACAACAAAAGCAACGTGGAATCCTATTCTGCCCCACACCGGCATTTCCCCCACACCAGCACAGATATATAAACCGCCGTCTGCTTTCCCGCTGATCTGTAATCCACAATCCAGAATCCACGAAGCAGTATAGCTGTTAATCCAACATCCTCCACCAGTCTATTCCTCTTCACCCCTCACCTACTATTACCTACTGCCTGCTACCTACTCCTGCTACCTTCTCCCATCTGGCCTCTTTACCTCGCCTCTTCGCCTCTTCCATTTAACCCGACTTCACCGTCTTCGCTACTCACCTTCACATTACCTCTACTTCGCCTTTTACGACACCTGCGTTCTCGCCTACAATGCTCTCGATGCAGTCGTACACTCCGATCCGCGACGTCGACTCGGTCAAGGTCTCGTTTTCACACATTGAGAACACGGCCTCATTAAAACCGTACGTGATGCCACTGTCGGCTATTCTGCCCTCGTCGTTTGCCGACATGTACGTGCCCGAGGTGCTCAGCGACACACGCCACCTCAATGAGCTGGGCCGTCCTAAGTTCACGGGTCGTGCTCTTGTCGACTGGAGCCTCAACGATGTCCGCTCGCTGCTTATTGTCAGTGAGCTAAGGCCCGAGTGGAATGGGTGCATTCCCACTGTGGCCGAGCCCGGCTACCGCGTGCTGCTACTGCCGCTCGACTCGACCAACGAGCAGATTGTCGAGACCCTCGTCAAGTCGGACGTGTACCGCGAACACAAGTTTGACGAGCGGTTTCTTGTGCAAACAGCACAGTACACAGTCGAGGCAGCGCGCCGTCGACGCCTGAGCACCTCGTCGCTCACCGACGTCATGGACCAGGACAACTTCCAGCATGCCCCCCTCACCAAGCCCGAATGGCGCAACATCATTGAAAACTACCTGCTCAACCTTGGCTGCGAGGCCCAGTGCCGTCTGGACTACAAGCGGTGCTGCATGCAGCTCAAGCGCCAGAAGGAAGCAGCAGTGCACAAGACCGAGTCGCCGTCGCTGCTGAAGAAGGCGCTTCTGACGTCCTCGTCTACTTCGCCCGACTTCCCATCGTACCTTCGCAAAGCCCCCGGCAAGCCCAAGCCAACGCTGACTCGCCACGAGAAGCAGGTGCTGTGGGTGCAGGTGCAATCGCAGCTCTACAAGCGTCTTGGTCTCGACTGGGAAGCCGACGAGATTGTCTAGTTTAGTTACTAGTCACATAGCATTATTTATTAACGATTTATGAGTCAAATAGTAGAGGGGAGTACAGTGAAGAGTAGTGAAGAGTACAGTGAAGTATAGAGAGCATAGATCACAGAGGGTATTGGCTAGTGTAACTACTCTTGTCACTCCCATGTTGTATTCCTGTTATTATCTATATCTCTATTTCTGTATCCTCATCTTCTGTTCATTTCCATCCCCATTTCTACTTCTCTCCACTTCTATTTCTCTCCACTTCTATTTCTCTCCACTTCTATTTCTCTCCACTTCTACTTCCCTCCACTTCTACTTCTCTCCGCTTCTATTTCTCTCCACTTCTATTTCGCTTCGTGTCTTCTGCACCTTCCATTCTGCCTGAATACCTGGCTTCTCTTGACTCACGCAGTGCTACGCTGCGGATGCTACTTTAGGCTGGTCCGCATGCAGGCTGCTGCGTTGGGTTCGGAAAAACTTGGGCCCACATGCAGCTAAGGGTCGGGCCCTCTTTCGGCCAAACACGTTCTCGCGGCACCACCTCGGTGAGACCCCTTGGAGCGCCTAGGGCTGCTTGGGGTTGGTGCCGTTTGGGTTAGCGCTGGGTGGTAAGCTCCGGCTGGTGGTTACTGGATTGGGCCGTTCATTTCCGCTGCCTCCGTCCTCAACTCCGTGTTGCCCCTCCGCCTTCACATCGGCCCGTTTACACTTGTCGTGCCGCGTGCAGCACATGCCTTCCTCCTGCGGTATTCTCCTGCGGAGTCGCCAGATGCGGAGATGCCCCCAAGCCGCCTGCGGCCTTCTGTCCTGCCGTCTGCGGGTCTATTGCACTGATAAGCCAGCCCCACCTCCGTGTTGTACGGCGCGGGCGACTCCACTGCCCACCAAATGCCTTCCCCCCACCCCCTGCCTGAACTCCCCGACGTTCGTGCGTCGTGGGCCCCCCCTCCTGACTTCATGGGCCTCCTCCTGGGCCTCCTCTCCGATAGCCCCGATGCAAAACAGCCTGAATGCCCGCCGGGATATCTACTGTTAGTGCTATACGCTCAGGCGGGTGACTCGCGCTTAAGGTTTCGGAAATGAGCTGGGGCGGCGGGGTAACTGCCACGATCGATCGAGGGCACCGGGCTTACGGAGCGGAAATCAACACGCCCACATCAACAACCGAAAAGGAACCGAAAACCTCCCGATATCGCCCTCGACCCCCCACACCTAGAAGCACAACATCGCACCCAATTATGGCCCATCCCCCCGCATTGCCAGCCCCGGCGCTCATTCCGTCACAGATCGCCGCTACCACCCAAACGGCGGAGTCCCCACCACCATGGGGTGCCGCCGCGCTGTAGCCGCCGTAAAGAGAAAAACTAAAGAGAAAAGAGAAGCATCAAACTTGCAGGCATAGCCGGGCGACTCGGGCTCTGGCCGAACTCATGCACAAACCCTCCATAACCGCCATTGCCGCTTTGCAGCCCACGAGACGGCGCGGCGTGCTACCCCGCCTTTCACCGGCTAATGCGTGGCCCACTTACCCGCATTGGAATCCCTGACTTCACCCGGCGGTATAACTGGTTAATACCTGGCCTTTGTTTAAAGTAAACAAGCGGGGTCTTGGGGACGGGAATTATCTGGGCGTAGAAGTCCGGGCCGGCGGAGATGAGAGCGGGGTACTTCGATCGATCGGTCCATTTTAGTGACCACCATTAGTGACCGTCCATTTTAGTACCCGCCTGGCTTCTGTTGACCCGGAGCTGTGGTTAAAGCGGGGCTGACGGGGCAGGGGTCGCGATGGCATGAAGCCGGCAAGCCAGATGGTGGACCGGGTAATCGTACTGCACAGCCGCATGGTTCAGCGAGTATTCCTGCCCCGTGACTTTCACGTGAGCATCGCCCGGCTGAGTCCGCCCGGCTGAACTTACCCGGCTTCTGAAATTTCAAATAGCCCTGCTCCGTACTCTGAACTCTGTATACACACAACATGGATCTGGGCGCGCGACTTCAGCTGCGCACCGAGCCTACGGCCGAGGACGACGTCGAGGAAGTCTCGGACTTCAGCGATGACGCTCCCACTCCAGCCCCGGCACCTGCCGACCCAGAGACCCAGAAGGCTGCTGATCTCATGTCGCAGCTAAACGTCGAGCCAAAGTCAGAGGCGACCAAATCAGAGCCAAAGTCAGAATCGAAGTCAGAGGCGAAAACAGAATTAAAGCCTGCAACCAAAGAGCCTGAATCAAAGGCCGAGGCAAAGGCTGAGGGAAAGGCTGTCGTGAAAACTGACGTCAAAGCTGAACAGAAGACTGATGTGAAGGCTGATGAGAAGCCTGTAACGACGGATGCAGACTCCAAGGCCAAGGAGGACGAATCGAATCTCATCAAATCAACCTATGAGGTGCAGGTCAAGCTGGCTGACATACAGGCCGACCCCAATTCGCCGCTGTACTCGGTCAAGCGCTTTGAGGACCTCGGTCTGACGGACGAGCTTCTCAAGGGCCTCGTGGCCATGAAGTTCAGCAAACCGTCCAAGATCCAGGAGCGCGCCCTGCCGCTGCTTCTCAAGCGTCCGGCCCAGAACCTCATTGGCCAGAGCCAGTCGGGAACTGGTAAGACGGCAGCGTTCACGCTCGCCATGCTTACGTCCGTCGACCTGTCTGTCAATGCGCCGCAGGCCATATGTCTGTCCCCGGCTCGCGAGCTGGCGCGTCAGACAATGGACGTTGTGCGCGAGATGAGCAAATACACTAGCATAACCACGGCTCTAGCCGTCCCTGAAGCCGTCAACCGCGGCGAGCACGTCACTGCTCAGGTGGTCGTTGGTACAGCCGGCACCGTCGTCGACCTCATCCGTCGTAAGCAGCTCCCTGTGTCCAAGATCAAGATCTTTGTGCTCGACGAGGCCGACAACATGCTTGACCAGCAGGGAATGGGTGACCAGTGCAGTCGCGTTAAGAAGGCCCTCCCCTCCACAACGCAGCTTGTGCTGTTCAGTGCCACTTTCCCCGACCAAGTCCGTCGCTACGCGGAGAAGTTCGTGCCCAACGCCAACGAGATCCGTCTCAAGCAAGAGGAGCTCAACGTCGAGGGCATCAAGCAGCTGTACATGGACTGCAACAGCGAAGAGCACAAGTTCGAGGTGCTGTGCGAGCTCTACAGTCTGCTCACCATTGGCTCGTCGATTGTGTTTGTGCGGACCAGGGATACTGCCAACAAGCTGTACGGCCGCATGACCAAGGAGGGTCACAAGGTGTCCATTCTACACGGAGATCTCGACGTCAAGGAGCGTGACCGCCTCATTGACGACTTCCGTGACGGCAAGTCCAAGGTGCTCATCACCACCAACGTGCTTGCCCGCGGTATCGACATCGCGAGTGTGTCAATGGTCGTCAACTACGACCTCCCCACCGACCGGGAGGGCCGCCCCGACCCATCGACGTACCTGCATCGCATTGGCCGTACAGGTCGTTTTGGTCGCGTTGGAGTGTCTATCTCGTTTGTGCATGACCGCAAGTCGTACGAAGTATTCAGCTCCATCATGAGCTACTTTGGCGAAGGTATCAAGGTCACCAAGGTGCCCACCGACGACTGGGAGGAGGTCGAGAAGATTGTCAAGCAGGTCATCAAGAGTTAGACCAAGCATAGATCTCGTAATGTATCAGCAATGTAATCACCAATTTGGGTGTTGACATTCTAGCAGTTCGTCTCGCTACTTTCCTAGCTATTCTTCGATGGACTCTTCTAGCTATTCCAAACTTACTGTTCTAGCCTATCAGTCTGGTCTTTTAGATAGAACCATCTGCTGATAATCCCTTCTAGTACTACTCCTCTTCACGCCTCAATGATACATCATCGTTGGTTCGTCATTACACATAAATAGGCTGTCTAGTTAGACAACAAGTTTTTGAGCGTCTTCTCCAAGCTCTCGTCGAAGCAGCTCGTCGACGACGCGCTCCTTGGCGACAAGCTCGGCGGTTTGGATGGTGCTCAGTTCCTGAAGCTGGCGGTGAAGCTCGGCCTGGAGTTCGCTCGTCCACGCCAGCTTCTGTTCAAGCTGCTCGACCGTCTCGGTTCCATCCGTGATCACCTCAACTGGGTTGTCGTGCCAGAATTGGCTTAAGTACTCGCTGCTTTGAGGTGCCACGACTGGCTTAAGCTGGAGGTGTACCGAGTTTGCATGCTCGGAAAGACCCACAATGTCGGCAAACGACTCGCGACAGTCGGCGACAGGGCATTTCGAAGGCGCACCTATTGAGTAGGAGGCGGTAAGACCCGCGTGTGACTCGACGCCCACGACCATCGTTGGCTGTGCAGATGTCATGAGTGATCAAATTCGTGAAGTACAAATATGGCATAAATATGGCGCGGCTCACTTCTACACTGAGAGTGCCGCCATTGAGGAAGGAAACGACAATTAAGGAAACGACAATTAAGGAAACGACAATTAAGGAAACGACAACTAAGGAAACGACAACTAAGTAAATACACTGTAAATTAATACAGTAGAGTAGATAAATTACACGGCCTTGTACGCTAGACCTTCTATATTGCAGGCTTCCACCCTAGAGACCTCGACAAATGCTTCTAGCCAATAAATAGGGATTCACTCGTCCAGGACAAACCAGGTATTAGCATGGCCTCCAAAACAACGCTCGATGCGAGGACCTGGAGATGTCCAGATTGTGCGCAGGCCTCTGGACTCGCTGTCAGGACCACAGTTGCCATGCTCTCCCCAGCCCCAGGCCATAATCTGGGATCCGTCTCCTGTAACGACGGCAGTGTGCTCTGTGCCAGCAGAAAGCGACCAGTCAGCACTGGGCTCAAGATCTTCTGGTGCGTACTGTCCTAGGCTGTTGTTTCCATATGAATGTACTTCTCCAGACACCAACTGGCAGTGTAGCGTAGACCATCCGCATGCTAACCACTGGAACGGACCTGCCAGCTGAGGCGACCCGTTGGCCAGTTTGAGGTCCCCAAGCACGACGAGCCTTCCACTTATACGATCTCCTACAGCAGTCCAGTGTCTGCCGGTACAGAGATGCGTGATGGTCATGTTCTCGCCAGCAGTTGAAAACAGGCCTCTTCTCGCAATGGGCATGCGGTTTCCGTCCACCACCAGCACAGGCGTCGCGCTCTGCGCGGTTTCCTTGGGCAGATGACCCAATTGGCCGTGCCTGGCTGTGCCCCATCCCCACACTGTGTTGTTGTCGAGCAGAACTGCCATATGGGAAGGTCCTGCTGCGACTTTCACAACAGACGTGCCAGCAGGAGGAAACTCGCTCAGATATGGACTTGATCCCTGTCTTCCGAGCTCGCCATTGTCATTAGAGCCGAATGTCAGCACTCGGTTCTGGCTTGTAACGAAAACTGTTGACTCCCACGAGCAGCTGGCTCCTATACAAAGTCCCGTCTTCTCCGTCACTTCTACGGGCTCTCTGATCTCAGAACACTCAGCACTGTCAAGTACAAGCTGGCCGCGAGAATTGGAGCCAACTACAAATACTCGGCCCGTCGTAGTGACAAACACTGTGTGGTTTCCTCCGCTGGCTATTTGGGACAATGACTCTCCAGGTCCCAGCTTCGACCTGATCCCAACCACCGGCTCCGGAGTACTCAGGTCCCGGTCATGGCCCACGCCCAGCTGGTATCTACCATTCGACCCCAGCGCCAGCACTGTTTTCATAGGTGCTACCAAAGGAGGCTCCACTGAGATTTTGGCGTACCGTTAGATACATGGGTTAGGGTGCACTCGGCTTACCCTTATCACACTCTGATTGGATCATGTTCATTTTGACGGTGAAATTTAGCTCTACACAGTCCTAGCACAATGAACCGCCTGCTCCGCCCGGCCGTCAAGGCCACTCGCGGCTCATCTGCACGTGTCTTTGCACGCCGTAACCACCATGACCTCGGCCCCGAAGAGTGTAAGTAACCGCTCAATGACCAGCAATCACGTCTAACCCAGCATTATTCAAGGTGTGTATTTGTACACTGAGACCGCCAGTCGCTATACTTGAAGTCGCTACTCAAAGCGATCCTTTGTAACTTTGTGCTAACTCAGAAACCGTACCTGTTCAGTCTAGGTATTGGCAGTGCCTTCATTGGCCTCATTCTCTACGACCGCGTGTACGCCGAGAAGTCGAGTGACCGCTCGCTAATTGGCAGCTGGCTCACTGCATCGCATCCGTCTCCCGACGAGATTCGTGCCAACGCTACTGCCCAGTACGAGGCCACGATCCGACAGCGCGACAACTACACGATCTTGCTCAGTTCCAAGAACCTGCGATCCACTCACAAGGAGAACCTCAGTCCGATGCCCGTTCCCGACGCTTCGCACCGCGGTGTTGCTCCTGGCTCGGTGCTCGACCTCAGTGCTATTGATGAGCGTCGTCCCCGCTCGGTACTTGTTGCCAAGAAGAACACCGACGAGCCTTCATCCTAAATGCAATGATTCATATACAGTTCAATGCAACGTCATCCATTACATGGCTTGTGCCATGGTTCAATCTATAAGCATGAGTTCTATCTAATTAGTTGGCCCTACGCCAGACTCATACGCGTTTCCGTCAACCGTCCTTCAATCCGCTTTTATCCATCGGTAATTCTCCAGCGACATGCTTTCCCATCAAACCTCAAGCCAAGCGACGCTAAACTCACTTGCACTCGAGCTTGTCTTCTCTTTCCTGTTCCACCCTATTTCTTGAAGAGCATAGATGCGACAAGCGATGCGTTGGCCTGTTCGGCCTTCTCGCTCTCACCTTCGTCGCTGACGCTACGATCGAGCGCCAGTTTAGTGTTAGCCAGAGCCAGGATATTCTCTTCAATCGAGTTCTCCGTAATTAGACGGTACACCTTTACGGGACGTGTCTGGCCGACTCGGTGAGCACGATCCTCGGCCTGCTTGTCATCATGCGGGTTGAAGCTCAGGTCGTAGATGATAACAACGTTGGCACATGCCAAGTTGATGCCAAATCCACCTGCCTTGGTCGACAGTAGGAACACAGTGATGTCTTTTTCATCGTGGAACTTGTCAATCATATCTTGGCGAATGTCCACAGGCGTAGACCCGTCGAGGCGCAGATACGAGATATCCAGGCGGTCGAGAACACGCTCTAGAATGTCCAGCATCTGCGTGAACTGCGAGAAGATAAGAATGCGATCATCCTTGGCCTTCATTTCTGGAAGCATCTTCTCCAGTTTCGCGACCTTTCCAGCATTCATCCACTCCGACGCATCAATGGAGTGCTCGCCAATCGTAGCAGGGAACTGCTCGCAAAGGCGGTTTAGTTCAAAGTCCGACATGACCTCCATATCCTCGTAGATGTACTGCTGGTTGGCCTCACGGTACCGGTCTTCGCCCATGATCGCTTTAGCCATGACACGTAGCTTCTCGTCTGTGTAGAGTCGGCGGAACAGCAGAGGATGAATAGAAGCCTTGCGCAGTTGCATTAGCAGGTTTCCAATGTTCTTCGCGTTGGCTGTGTCTCCCTCGGCGCGGGCTTCAATGGCCTTTCGGCTCGCATCCAGCTCCTTGTCATACAGCTCTCGCTGTGCATCAGAGAAACCGCAATACTCAATGGCATGACTCTTCTCGGGGAGGTGACTGAGTACCTGCTCCTTCTTTCGTCGCAGGACGAAAGGTGTCATCATCGTCTTGGCCTTCAGAATACGCTGCTCCGACAGTAGGGGGTTGCCAGAGGCCTCGCGGTCCTCGTCAGACTTGGCCGTGGCCTTTGCCTTGTGCTTGAAGATGACACCCAAATCCTCGCGTCGGCTCTCAAAGATATTGGGCAGGATGAACGCGAGAAGCGACACAAGCTCTTTGAGGTTGTTTTGAAGAGGAGTACCCGTAAGTAGTAGACGGAACTTGGCACGCAAGCGCATCAGCTTGCTGTATCGCTCCGATTGGCTGTTCTTGAGCAAGTGCCCCTCGTCGTAGACACAGACATTGAAAGGCTGGCTGCGCAGAAATGCATGATCGGGCTTGCTGCCACAAGCCAGGTTGTATGTAGTCACCATGATGTCAAACTTGCTGCCAGATTCGAGCAGCTGGTCGCGAATGTTGGCTCGCTCGTCCTGAGAGCCGTAGTAAGTCTCGACGACAAGAGAGGGACAGAAGCGTCGGATCTCACGAAGCCAGTTCTCCAGGGTCGACGCGGGAACAACAACCAGATGCGGGCCCTCGACGCCAACCTCCTTGAGGTGTGCGAGAAAGGCAATAACTTGGCATGTCTTACCGAGTCCCATTTCGTCGGCGAGAATGCACGACAGCCCACGGTTGTATAGCAGTGACAACCAGTTGATACCGACCTGCTGATAGTCTTTGAGGTCAAGGTCAGCAGCAAAGAGGCTCGGCTTAGCAGTGAAATATCCGCCGCTGCCATCCTTGGAGACCTCGGTGATCTCGAGATCGTTTTGGGCTCCAAGAACGTCAACACCCCAGGCCTTGATGCCAGCGGCAACCTCGTCACCCAGAGCCGAACATTCACGGATGAGCGAGTCGACTGCCTCGTAGCCCTTCAACATTGAGTAACTCGCATCCACCACCTTCTCACCGGCTGTTTTGCGCTTGTTGCCACGCTTCTTTGTTACTGTAGTGACAGGTGCGTTGATGTCTACCTCGCGGATATAAGCCAACGAAGCGTGCGGTCGCGACTCGATGATTGCCTGAGCATGATCCTCGGGGAAAGAGGAGATATCGACAATATCCTCGACAGATGCAGTGTTGAGGAACTCAAGCAGGCGCAGTTCGAACTCGGCCTCAGCTGCGTCGTCAACATGGTCGTGCTCCTCGTCACTGTCTTCGTCCGATACTGGGAACGCTTCTTCATCGTACACCTTGACGAGTCTGCGCTTTGGTTTCGCAGGAGCCTGCTGAAAATGAGCAGGCTGGAAACCTTGGTTCTGGAACCCGTTATTGTAGTAGGAGTTCTGGGGCTGGCTCACCAGTCCATTAGCGTTGCTGAACTTCTCACGAATGGACACTGAGGGTTTCGCTACCTGGCGCTTGGCTGTGAAATGACCGGGCTGCTGCTGCTGTTGTTGAGCAGGTAGGACTCCCTTAGCCTCGAGGGCCGACATACGCTGCTGGATCTTTGACAGCCAGCTGGCGGCCTCGTTGTATGTCTTGTAGACGTTGACAGCGACTCTCACCGTCTCGGGAGGCATGTCGGAGAAGACCTTGAGCAACTGAGTAACGACCATGCCTTCAGAGCTCGCCAGAGGGGCTCTAGTTTGAGGTCGAGGAGCTGCTGCTCTGGCAACCTGTGCTACGGGCTGTCTGGTAACCGGTGCCACAGGCTGGACAGGTTCCGGGGTCTTACGGCTCTGGCCGTTGACTGGCGATGGGGATCGCACGTTTCCGTCAAGCATGGCGCTGTAGCGGGCCAGCAGTGTCGATCCAGAGCTGGCAGGACTGCCGGTGCTCGCAGGAGGCTGCGCTGGGCGGTACGAGAAGCGGTCGGAAAGAGACGTGAGACGTTCGCCGTTTGTGGCATCTCCGGCCGCAGCATTCGAGCTTGCTACTCGAGGACGCTTGAGTGGTGCCGATGTGTTCACCAGCACCGGGTGGGGCGGATTACCGTTCATATTGGGCTGAGCAGGGATCTGTCCGTTGCCGAGAATGCCCACACCGACTTTGGTCGGGAAATCGGGCGATTCAGGGACCTGGACGACGGGGTGTGGAGCAGGACCCATCGACGAGTCCGATCCTGGGCGCTTGATAGGCTTCTGTGACTCGTACATGGCGGATCTGGGGCTCGCTGGGCCGACGGATCAAGGTGAGTGCTGTATGATACGTTGATATGGAGGCCAAATCAGTGTATTGACTCAAGAAGGCGAACAACGGTGGAAAACCGATCCAAGCAGGTAAGAAATTTATGTGTAGTCACTCAAGGAACAGGACACAATGAATGGCAACAAAGCTATTGGCAACGTCGATTCTTATAGCTGCCGTCGAGGCTCGATGCGCACTGCAGATGTCGCCAAACTTTTTATTTAATTATTAGTCCCACGCGTCAGGAACCAGCGGGTAACTCAGGGGTAGGCGCGGCGCGGATAGCCATGAACCAGCACGAAAAGAAAAGCACGCAACAGGCCGGGAAATGTAAAGGGGATAGGATGGTGTTATGAATATATTGATAGAAGCTGATATGAAACTTGTAATAATCGTGAGCGGTGCAATGGAGGAGTGGAACTAGCGAGTCGGACCCGTGACGATGGCTGCTGAACCCGCTTGGTGCGGAGTAGCCGCCAGAACTGGCCGCTGCTGAGAAATCTGCTAATCCTTGCACGCTCATCCGTGTCTGTATCTGCCGCCATCCTAGATACCTCATGGCCTATACAGAGCTGATACAACCGCACTTTAAGCGATGCTGGAGCTAAGTGACTTAGAGACATATGCTTGTAGGTTCCCTGCATTATGCGAGGGTGATCTGCCGATCTTCCCATGGATTTAGCCGTAACTCAGCATTAAACTGGAGTGGAAGGCGGCCGATTACTGTAGTAGTAGGGTGCTTGAAACCGCATGGATAAGCACTGATTGTCCTTAGTTGAGCGGTCCCGTGGTGTGCAACCTGCTTGAAACTGAACTGAGATAGCCATCCATTGGCGTGGGTGCTCAACCACTCAACTACTCGCTTGCAAGCTACAACATCCGTTAACTAAGCGTCGCATCTGAGTCAACTCCCCTTCACATTTTAGAACCCAGTAGAGTTACAGATATGGGATATTTACCCGAGTTACCATATCCGAGTTGATCACGGAGCGATCGTCCGATATTGATCACCGAACTGGGTTTCTCAAATTGCTAGACTGCCTCACCTGCGCAAAATCCACCGTGTAATAGCAATACTCCAATGGGTTATCCCCCTCCGGCAACATGCAATCGTATACCCACGGCCACCGGGCCGTTGCCCACCCACTAACTCCGCATTCAGCCCGCCTCGGAGCCCGCGTGCGCATGCGGCTGCGCACGGCGGGACATCCCCCGCGTTTCTGCCAAACTCCCCGTCTCTCCTACGTCCTGTCGTGACGCTGGCGCCATGGATTCCAATTACTCTCGCAAGCGCCTCAAAACAGGCCACGCCGTGAGTTGTGTGTGAATGTGTACCTTAACTGTTCTAACCCAGTGCGAGCTGTGCCGGCTGCGTAAACGAAGGTTCGTCGATGCAGCAATGAGGTTGGATCGTGCTAACTCAGATGCGATGGCAAACAGCCATGTTTGTCGTGCCAGATGTCGGGCGATACGTGTTACTTCTCCGAAATGCCCGCCATGTGAGTTTCGAGTTCATGGGCAGCCAGTTGCACTCTAACACAGGAAATCAAAGGCGGATCGGATCCTCGACACAGTACTTTCAGTCGAAGCCCGGCTAAATGACCTGATGGCATCTCAGTCTCAGGTGGGTTTAATCAATGCCTTGGTAGCAGTACTTTATCACGGACTTGAAGCTAACAGCAGAGATCCATCAACAGCTGGTCATCTCCGGAACCTGAACGTAAGTCGGGTGGGGAGGAAATTACAGCTGCTGTGACTTCGGACCACAAATCGGGCATGCAAAACCTGCTGCTCTCAACGTCGTTTGACAACTTCCCACAGCTTCGATGCTGGCCCTCGATCTTTGAGGTCGAATACGCCCGGCCGAAAGTGTTTGTAGGCGGCCTCGACTATCCCGAGACAGGACCAGAGGTGCTCGATATCCTCACGGAAGCGTTTCAGCGCAACGTCAACTGCTGGTATCCCGTGCTGCCTAAGACGAAGCTCGACAGTCTCATAGACATTCTCGCCACGTCTGGACAGGAGCCATCGACCCAGGCGTGTCTCGCGAACATTGTGGCAGCTTTGGGCGGCGTCTGTGTGGATATAGAGCAAAGAGATCCCCAGTACAGATCCATGTATAAGCCCGAGTTTACCCCTCTCGACCTCTCTACAAACTTCTTCAGCTATGCTCACTCTATGCTGTCGTATGTTTACTCGGATGACTCGCCAGATGCCGTTTTGTGCGTCTTTTATTTCACGTATGTCCTTCTCCTGTGTGGATTTCAAGTCTAACGCAGTATCTACATGTGTTACCTAAAAAGGCCTCTGCAAGTTTCGACATACCTCAACTCGACGTCTCACAAGTGTCAGCTTTTGCTGGCTTATACGCCCTCTGGGGCCTCTGAAGAAGTGAGCGAGTCCATTCGCCGCATTTTCTGGTCATGCTACATTCTTGAAAGGTGAGTATTGATGCCTTGCGTCGACAGGTGAACGACGAATGAAAATTTGCACGCCCAAAACGTTCTTTGAACTTCTATGGAGTCTAACACAGCGATGTGGCCGTAGAGCTGAACGCCATACCACAGAGCGGGTGTGCTCTCATCCAGTCGACAGTCCCGCTACCCGGCCAGTTTTTCAGTCACGCCGACGATGAAATGAACAGGTTGTCATCTTTGTACTTTCTAGCATGCATCTCGATTCGTCGGCTCCTCAATCGTGTGCACAGCCTTATCTACTCGAAGGAGGTAATCGAGGGCAGTATACCAGACACTTCGTTGATTCGGGAGCTCGATTATCAACTTGAGGAATGGCGCGATCTACTTCCCGATGAACTAAGATTCGTCCCAGACACCTCTGAGGAAACCATCTACAAGGGGTTTTTGCGCCAGCGATATTTTGCATGCAAGTCTGTCATCTTTCGACCGTTTCTAAATTACGTCGTGACTCACGATCTGGAAAATGAGCAGCCAATCCTTGATAAGGTGATTCTGGAGAATGCGTACAAATCCTTGTACGCTTGCTTCCTACACATTTCAGATCTCCGTGGCTTTGTCCACACGATCCTCATTGATTCGTGGATTGCATCGCTCTCGATGGCCACGATGATGCTCGTGTTTCACATGACGCTGCACTCGCGATCACTCTCCGAGTATATCCGCGGCAAAATCAGCGTTGACGACATAATTGTTGCTTCCGTTGCAGCGGAAGAAAAGCTTCAGCTGTGGAAGTCAGACTGCCTTGAAGAATCGCCCACTATGCGGGAATGCGTCAACCTCATGTCGCTGATTCGGGAGAGCTACTCCATCATCTGATCTCATCAAACAAATCATTTAATTCTAACCTGTTAAACCGACTTATACTGGAGGTTGAGACCAAATGAGTACTCCTTGCAGGCCGTCGAGTACTGAGGAAGCTGGCCCGGTCCACACGAACGCGTACCAAGACCTTGCTGGGTCAGGTCCAGACGGATGTACTTGCCCCCGCGGCCAACCTGGTGTGGGTGCTTAGCACTCTCCAGATCTTTCTCATTGGAAACCTTGAATCCAAGATGGCGGCTTCCGAGCTCCTCCATCATGGTGGCCATGAGTCCGTTGCCATGAGAAGTACCGGTCCACACCCATCGGGTCTCCATTCGATTTCCGTTCTCTTGGGGAACCTCGTAGTGGTAGTCGAGATCGTCAACTCCAGCCTGGAAAATTCCCACGCGAGCAGCGTCGCGCTTGTCCGAGTATGACTCGTCCGGACCGAGGCCGAACCAGCGGCACTCGGTGAACTGCTCCGGAACAGAGAACTCCCAACCAATGCGAGGGATCGTCTCCGGAATGGCATCGCTGTCGGCAGCGGATGTAGGAACAACGTTTGCAGAAACGAGAAGATTATCATCGTAAAGCTTATACTGAACTGAGACGTTAAAGCCCCAAGAGAGGATAGGAGGACTCATATTGTACTGTGCGGTGACCTCGAGTAAACAATCGGTGTCCTCAGTGACAGAAACCTTTCGGACCGAAGCATGTAGCTGATCGATACCGAAACGGCGCCAGTAGGGTGCATCCATGGGCTCGTCGTTGCTAGTAGGAGCTCGCCAGAAGGAGAGCTGGTTTTTACCAGCGATTATCAGCTGTTGGCCATCAACTGTCCAAGAGTTGACAATTCCCTTGATGCGATCAAACGAGAACGAGACATTGCCCTTGGTGTAGTTCACAAGATTCTTGGCGTACTCGAGGTTTGCAGAACCAGACTTGACAGCAAGGCCCCGCGATGGCGACGGAGCCACATCTCTCAGCTTGGCTTGACCCCACGCCACAGGGTGACCGGCCTTTGCCCAGCTGGTGGACTCCTTGAGTAGGATGTTCACGGTAATCCAAACTTCGCCATTCTCGGGAAAGGAGCCGGCATCTGGCAATGCGATGATCTTGTGCTCGCCAGGGAGCACACCAGAGATGTCAAACTTACCCGAGTCAAGCACAGTCTCGGTGCCCCACTGGCGGGAAGGGAACGAGGAGATGTTCCACAATGCCGTGAGGTGGTCGAGGTTGACGATATCGTGCAAGTTATGAACGTCAATGGTTCCAGCATTCTGGTCGAAGTAGACCTTGACAGGCTCGACAACCTTCTTCATGTTGATACCACCCGGCGTCGGACGGTGCTGCGAGTCGAGAATACCATCCATGCAGAACTTTGAGTCGTTGGGCATGTCGCCAAAGTCACCACCGTAGCCGTAGTACTTAGTGCCCTTTGCATCGACAGTTTCAAGACCGTGGTTTGCCCATTCCCATACAAAGCCACCCTGGAGGATACGGTGAGCGTAGAACAAGTCCTGGTACTCTTTGGCGGCTCCGGGACCGTTACCCATAGCGTGGACGTACTCGCACAGCACCAGAGGTTTGGT
The DNA here is from genome assembly GCA_030570555.1 of Sugiyamaella valdiviana. NCBI lineage: Eukaryota > Fungi > Ascomycota > Dipodascomycetes > Dipodascales > Trichomonascaceae > Sugiyamaella > Sugiyamaella valdiviana. Next base: position 1,996,356 of record JAJLWF010000002.1, read on the forward strand.
GAAGTTATCACCGTGGGTCTTCACAAAGTTTGTAATTGTGTCAAGCGATGGGTACATCAGGCTGAACATGTCGGCGGTCTCTGCTTTGGCGTCACCCTCGTAGTGGATGGGTCGCGAAGGGTCCAAGTCCTTGATGAGGTGGTACATTTCGCCGTGGTTGCGACCGTAGAATGCCTCGTTACCGAGAGACCAAATAATGACACAGGTCTGGTTACGGTCACGTTTGACCATCTGGCTTGCGCGGTCCAAGTAGGCGTTTCTCCACTGCGGGTTGTCGCTTGTGAAGGCAGCAGCACGAGGGAATACAAGCTTCTTGCGCTCCTCGTAGTCCATCTCCTCAGGGATATCCTTGGGACGAGCCACTGCGTCGTAGAACCCGTGGCACTCGAGATCAGCCTCGTCCATGACCCAGATACCCAGCTCGTTGCACAGCTGGTAGACGCGCGGGTCATTGGGATAGTGACTGCATCGCAGAGCATTGAGGTTGAGCTGCTTCATGAGGATGAGGTCACGCTTGGCAAACTCGAGCGGGACAGCACGGCCGTACTTGGGGTGGTGCTCGTGACGGTTGGTGCCGCGGAACAGAATGACCTTGCCGTTGACAGTGATGTTACCGTTCTTCATCTCGACCTGGCGGAACCCGAATGGTTGGGAGATGGTGTGGACCTCACCCGAGCGTGACGTCAGCTTTAGGTCCAGTGTGTACAAGTAAGGGTCTTCGGCGCTCCAGTGACGGGGAGCGCTCACGCTGTAGTTCTTGCTGACATGAGAGCGGCCAGAGACGGAGTGCGTGATGCGGTCCTCAAAGACGTGACCGTCCGCGGAGCTGCATACAATGTCCACGGTACAATCTTCCTTCGTGTCGAGGTCCAAAGACAGCGAAAGCGTAGCATCCTTGTAGACGGAATCAAACTTGGTGTCAATGGCAAAGTCCTCGATATGACCCTTTCCAGGGAATCCAAGCAAGTAGACGTCTCGGAAGATTCCCGACAGCCACCACTGGTCCTGGTCCTCAATGTACGAACCGTCGCACCACTGAAGCACGCGAACCAGAATCGTGTTGGTTCCAGCATGGATCAATCCCGAAACGTCGAACTCGGACGCGTTGCGGCTTCCCTGGCTGTAGCCGACCTGGGAGCCGTTGACAAACACGTAGAAGGCGCTGTCAACGCCCTCGAAGCGAACTCGCAGCTCAGATCCGGGGTACCAGTTGTCCGGGACCTCGAAAGTGCGGAAGTAGCTGCCGGTGGGATTCTCGCTGGGCACAAATGGCGGATTCACCGGAATGGGATACACGACGTTTGTGTACTGGGGCTTTCCGTATCCCTGGAGCTGCCAATGGCCCGGGACATCAATAGAAGCCCACGAATCGGCTTCGGTGGGCGGTTCTGGAGCCACGAGGGGACTCTCGTCGTACTGGAACTTCCAGGAGCCGCTAAGCAGCAGGTGCTGTTGCGGGATCGCGTACGCACGCGTTGGCAAACGGTTGATGGCCACGACGGCCGGGTTCTCCCAGTCGTGAGCAGTGACTACCATAGTAAATGTAGTTGAACAAGACGTTTGTGACATGCAGTGGCTACTTTATAGGAGCTTCAATTGAACTTCAGCGGCAACGGCGGAAAGTATTTCGGGGAGAGTACCCGATGGCAGGTCGAGTGGCCCGCGATCCCCGCATTTTGGGGTCGATAGGCGGGATTGGCATGCAGTTCGTTTGGAAATCAACGGCCGACTGCCCCGGTAGTTTTGTGTGGCTGCGGGAGTGCACGCGGCAATGATCTGCGGGCTGCAGCGGAACCAGCGCTCCGACACCCGCGCGCCCGCATTTTCTCGCTACCCCGCCGCAAGGCTGCCTTCGCCAGGGGTGGGCTTCTCGATCCATGACACTATTTTTCCGCTCTAGGCATTAAAGAGCGCGTGGTCGTTTAGCTCACGCGGTCACTCCTGATCTTCCCCGCGTCGCCCCCCTCACTGCGTGCAGCGGATCATCAGAGCCGATACACCCACTGTCCGGATTTACCCCACACTACCCCGCAAATAAGAAAAGTGGGGAGGCCGTTGATGCGCACGAATCCTGTATTTAAACAGGCGCTTGGCTAGCATCGTGAAGTATCCGAATATTGCAAAGCCTTAAAATGGACACTGAAAAGGCCCTCGAGGCCGTCTTGGATAACAAGACGGTCATGGACGTGACGCCGAAGCTCACCAAAGGGTGGTGGAGGTACCGTCACGTCCTGCACCTCAATCTGCTGCTGCTGGCCCCGATCCTGGCTCAAGTCGTGTCGGGGTTCGATGGTAGCATGATGAATGGTCTTCAGAGCATCAATGCGTGGCAGAATTACTTTGGCAAACCGTCAGGTGCGCGTCTGGGTACTATGAACAACGGTACCACCATTGGAACGCTGATTGTCGTGCCGTTTGTCAGTTTTATGTGTGATTACCTCGGTCGTAAGCGCACACTTATTATCGGTTGTGTTGTTATTGTCATTGGTGCTGCTATCCAGGGCTCGGCCCAGAACTTCTCCATGTTCATGGCTGGCCGTATCCTGCTTGGTGTTGGTGGTTGCTTGTCTTCTACTGCTGCTTCTCCTCTGCTGACCGAATGTGCCTACCCCACTCAGAGAGCCACTGTCACGGGAATGTTGCTGGCAAGTTGGCCGTTTGGCGCCTTTATTGCTGCGCTTGTCACCTGGGGCCCTTACAACTCGTCTCTGCAGACAAGCACTTGGGCCTGGAGAATCCCCTCCATTCTCCAGGGATTCTTCCCTCTGCTGCAGGTCTTCCTCGCCTTCTTCGGTCCCGAGTCGCCCCGTTGGCTCGTTGACCAAGGCCGCGAGGAGGAGGCTCGCCAGTTCTTCGTCAAGTACCACGCTGGTGGAGACCCCGACCACCTCATCGTCAGCTTCCAGATGGCCGAGATCTCGGCTACTCTTGAGGAGGAGAAGGTCCAGCGTCTGTCGCGATGGAGTCAGTGGATTGCCTCGCCTGGTATGCGCCACCGTCTCTTCATTGCTTTCTTTGTTCCTGCTATGCTCCAGCTCGAGGGCAATGCTCTCATCTCCTACTACCTGCACATCATCCTTGACAACATTGGAATCACCAGTGGAATCGCTCAGCTCAAGATCAACCTTGGTCTGACCGTGTGGTCTCTCGTTGCCAGTGTTGCCATTGTATCGTTCGCCGACTACCTCAAGCGACGCACCATGTTCTTCGCCGGTCTGGGCTCTATGCTTGTTGTCTATGTGATTTGGACGATCCTGTCCGCGATTGACCAAAAGCGTGACTTCAAAGACAACAGCCTGTCTAGTGGTGTCGTTGCTATGATCTACCTGTACAATGGTCTCAACCCCTTCTGTGCTGTCATTGGAACGCCTTACGTTATGGAGATCACCCCCTTCTCCATGCGTGCCAAGGCTTCAATGATCTACCAGCTTTCCGGTAACGTCATTGGTCTCTTCAACAACTACGTCAACCCCATTGCCATGGAGGCTATCACCTGGAAGTACTACATTGTGTGGTGCTGCTGGCTCGCTTGCCTCATGGTCATTGTGTACTTCGCGTTCCCTGAGACCTACGGAAAGGGACTCGAGGAGGTTGACGAGGCATTTGGCTCCGGATTCGTGTCGGGTCGCGTGGCTGTCAAGAATGTGTCTGGAATTAGTGACGAGAAGCTGCAGGTTCACGAGCATGTCGAGCAAATTGAAGTATAGCTGCCTTAGTTCGTTTTGTTTTAAATGGAATCTGCTTTTGTATATTTCAGTAGATGTCAGACCACCTGGTCTAAGTCACCAGGGTCGTGGTAGTTGTCAGTTCCTTTTCAAAACCCGCCCTACATTGAGGGCATTCTCTCGTTAGATTTATCTTCATGATCGCAAGTTACTTACTATACCCCTCGCCGGATTGCCCGACCCAAAAGTTGATACACTCGTAGTGAAAATAATGGTTACACCACAGCGTCGCTTCAACATTTGTGAGTGGTTCTCGACATATGATACAGATCTCGTCGTGAGTTAGAGGATCGATAAGAGCCTGCGCCGGATCAACAATGCGCAGCTGAAGTCCAACACCCGGGACCCAGTGCGCTCTCACAATGGCCAGCATATGCAACTTTGTCTCGTCATCAAGACGGTTGAACTTCTCCAGAAGGCCCACAAGGTAGTGAGGAGTATGGCTGTCACTAAAATTCACTTTTTGGACTTTCCACAGCTTACCGTTGAATCGTGATCTAACGCTTACCTGAGCAGTCCATCCCTCGTAGTGAGGCCACTGTTTATGTTCGACACGGAACTTGAGCTCGAATATGACGGTGTCACCAATGGATGAGGGCCCAGAGCGGTAATCTGCTCGTCGGAGTCGTGCATATATTTGAACCTCGGCTGGGTTTCCCGCCAGCTGGAAGAACTGGCAAGAATACTTGTATCGAAGCTCGGCCGACATTATATGTACATCCTCATCCATCGAGCTACTCAATACATTGAGGACCTTCTCTACATTTGTCGCTAGACGGAACCGCCATGTTCCTGGGATCAGCCACAACAATTGCCGAAATGGAGACGACCTCGAAGAGTAGTCTGTTGAAGACATTCACCGGCATGTGCGATCGAATAACGGAAGCTCTGGCAGTCCTAGACGAGAATTCGCCTACGCCTGAGTCGGGTTATTAAGCCAATTTTCACTGAAATGACATACTGTTGTCCATAATTGTTAACCACAGTGGTCCAAACCGTCCTGTGGAAAATGGCACCCATTATGATACTACTAGTTCGATCCTTCGCATAATCTGATGAGGCAGTTTATCTTGCTATCTCAAGTTTGGTAAAGCTACATCTAACATATCTTGGCTTTCAGTGTCCAAGGGCCTCCTCGGTTAAACAACTAATACATCCCAGGTGATGTGGACTCATTTTAGCCGGCAATAGCCCGGAACTGCCACGTGGAACTGGGCATACGAGCCGAGGTGCTGCGCTCGGGAATGCAATCTGCACTTACTGCACCCTTGAATTCTCATGAAAGAAAACGGAATATTGATAATACTGAATAGAGGGCATAACTAGACGGTTGACTGGCTCTTCTCGAGTTCCTCAACTTCAATACCATCCTTCTCGTCGTAAACGTTGACAACAGCCTTCTTGAACTTGCGAGCAGGTAGGCGTCTCTGGAACAGAACATCGAGCTCCTCATAGGTACGGCCCTTAGCTTCAGGAAGTCGGAAGTAAGCCCAGATGAACGTTAGCAGAGCAGAACCAGCCCAGAAGAAAGCAGTCTTGCCTCTCCAGTTCCACTTGGTGGGGTTGATCATGTAAGGTTCCAGCACTCCGCCGACAATGTTGGCAATGTAGTAAGCATTGCGGGCCAAGCACAGTGTCTTTTGGCGCAAACGAGTCGAAGCAGTCTCACTAGGAATAGCCCATCCTACGGGACCAATTGAGGCTGAGAATACAAACAACCACATAACAGTGAAGGCAGCCTGGCACCACAGAGCATTCTGGTTCGAAAGAGGTGCAAGCGATACAAATCCAATGAGGAATAGAAGCACGCACAAAGTTCCCATTCCGATGAGATAGAGGGAGCGACGGCCAAGCTTGGCAACGAGCCACCACGACAATACAGTTCCGCAAAACGCAATGGCAGAGTCACCGGCATTGAGTTTATAGGCAGCTGAGGAGCTCATGCCAGCCTGCTCAAAGAAGTAGGTAGGACTGTAGGCAAATCCGCTACCGCACAGGACTTGACCAGCGAACGAAACACAACTGATCTCGGTTCGTCGTAGGTCCGTACCCTTGAAGCAGTCAAAGTACGACTGGCCCTCCTCGACTTCCATCTCGAGTGCGTTGGTGTGCTCCATCAATGCCACGACCTGTTTGGGATCGATGGTGGAGTTCTTGCGTAGCAGCCGGCGGACAGACTTCTCGGCCTCGTCGCGTCTACCCTTGCGAATGAGGAAGTAGCCCGACTCGGGAGCAAACCAGATGATGCAGAACAGAGGCATGGGCCACATCCACTGCAAAGCAAACGGGATGCGGTAGGACCATTCGGTGGTGTTGTGGATGAGACCAGCCAGGGCAATGGCAGCAACGAGCTGGCCAGTAGCAAAGCACAAGTTCGTGTAGCTGGTGAGGTAGACACGGAGTGCTGTGGGGCAGATATCAGCGGCGTAGGCAGGGCCAATTGTCGCGAAAATACCCCACGGAACACCGCACAAGATCTGGCTGGCAAACAGCATCTGGATGTTGGTGGAGAAGAACATGATGAACAGCAGACCTGTCAAAACGAGCAGTCCACCGAGCATCGTTCGCTTGTGACCGAAATGGTGCGACAGGAAGCCATTGAAGAAAGTTCCAAAAAAGGTACCAATGGAAGCGGCATCCAGAAGAGCCACCTGCCAAGGACCAGAGATCTGGTACTGGTTGATTTCAGGGAAAAACTGACCATACCGCTGTACGAAGCTGGGGAATCCAATGAAGTTGCCCATCAGACTGTAGCTGTATCCCTCCATGACAATGGACATGGACACGAAGAAGCACCAGAACACTGCCCACGGGTACTCGCGAGCAGCCTCCCAGGCGGTCATCTGGTGCTCTTTCTCCGACGCCAGTTTGGCATCGACAAGAGTAACATCATCAATGGTCTCGACGTGCTCCGTCGTCAGCTCGTCTTTAGTAAGCGCCATCTTTTCAATGTGTGGTACAGAAATAAGTTGACCATATCTGACAGGACGAGATCTCGCTTAAGTAGCTTTCCAAGATCGCCTCGCCTTTTGGGCGACCCCGCGACATTCAGCCGCCAACCGTTTATTTGTCCCGGGGACTACGCATTTGGTAATCTGCTCAGATTGTTTAGCTGATTACTGGCACATGTCATGGTGAGACTGACTTTACCCCGCATTCACGTCTCGACCCCCGCCATAGCCGCATCGCCAAAAAGGGGTACCGACGCAGGGCCCGCGTGGGGCAGGAGTCAAATGTGCATCATGCGATCAAACGCTGGGCAGCGCTGCAGTGGTTAATTTCTTCTTTGCCATCACTGCTGTCGAAACAGGAAGTTCCTCCGGGTGTATTGGTCAGTATCGAGCGCGACGGGCCTAATCGCGGCTAGATCCAGTCAGATAACGGGTGGATAGCTGCCACAATGGGACAATCCCGCTGTCGCGATGAGTGTGGGGTGATATGCACGATTCGCACATCGGCCCGGTCCTGTACCCCACATTGCGGCCCCGGCAAGCCTCTCTTCCTTCTATCCCCACCGAGTTACACAGGCACGTCGGCAACCGAGATCGGCAGTTCCTCGTCTATAGCCGAGCCGGCAGCGATTCGGAATCGCCGAGTGCCTATAATGGCTACGATGACTTTGACGAGACCGTGACAGAAGCTGCCTTCACTACTCCATTCTCCGGATGTCACTCTCTACCTTCAACCCTTCCTCACTGTACCATCAAACTTCGCTTCCTACTACTCCAAGCTTAGCAACTTGAAACAGCAATGTCGCTACCCGTGCGCTAGGATCGGCTTGGGCCCGACAATGAGCGGTATTACCATCTCCGTCTCGCGGCACGGGACAGTCGATCGGTCGCGATTTAGCTCAATCTGGACCTGCCCGGCTAAATGACGGGTCTTCTCGACGCTTGAGCGTTGCCTGGTAGCATGTGTGTTCCCCGCATCAAATAAGCTCGTGCGCTGCTATGGGGTAATGATGCACCCACATATAACGGCCCCTCCGGCACCTATTCGCACCATCCAACTCTCATCCAGCCAGTTCGTGCAGCTATGTCCTTCTTTGCTGATGCCAATGGCAGTAAACTGCCCTACGAAGTAGCTCTTGTAGCCGACAAATCGACGCTGTGGAGTTACCGAAACAAAGCGACAGGTGCAGTGCACGCCGTTTCGCCGCCAAAAGTCGAGATCAACAAAGTTCCAGTTGTGTGTGCTGTGTCTAAATGGAGCCCTCCCAGTGTCAGTGCTGCATCTACCACCATCTCCGAGGTCCACACGCACGGCCAGGTCGACGGGCATCCGGGACTCGTGCTACAGGCCGTGTTCCGCGTCGCAGCTGCCAGTCCTATCATTCGCTTCAGCTATGTCCTCAGAGCAGAAAAGTCGTCTCAGTACCAGCTGACGAGATCCAACGGCTCAGATGCCCTTGAGTATTTGACAGTGCCCTGGTCAGCTCCAGAGGCCACTGTGGAGGTGAGACTGTCTGAGTATCTGGAGCCAGCACACACCTACACCATCTCGGAGCGCCAGATCTCACCTGAAGCATTCAGTGATGGGCTGCGAACAATGGGCCCCATTCTCGTCAACTCTTCAAAGGGCGAATCAGCTCTCGTAGCTTACGAGCATGGATCTCAAGTACCAGACGCGTTTGTGGGGTTTCACTTTGATACTGCGGCAGACCAGCCGAGCGTCACTGTTGAAGCGATCAAGGGAAACTACCTCAACAACCAAGATCTCTATTCCAAGCCCCTCAACACGATTTGGTTCGAGTTTGGTGCTGTGAAAGGATCCAGCGACGACCTCGCCGCTGCGTACCGCGAGTTTGTTCTTAACCACATGGCCACTCACAACGAAAGCCGAAAGCCCTACATCTTTTATAACACTTGGAACAGACAGGAGCGTGACTTCTACTGGAAGGGGCTCGACTACTTTGCTGCCATGAACGAGGAAGCCGTTCTCAAGGACATTGATGCTGCCCATGCCATGGGTATCGACGTCTACGTTCTCGACGTTTGCTGGTTTGCCAAGTCCGGCGACTGGGTTTACAGTCCTGAGCGTTTCCCCAATGGTCTCGGAGCTGTCAAGCAGCGGCTCGAAAAGTATGGAATGAAAATGGGTATCTGGTTTGAGCCCAAATCAGCTGCCATCTCGACGAAACTGCTTAAGGATAACAAGCAATGCATTATGTCTTGGAAGGGCAAACAATACACTCCCGAAATCATCTGGAAGACGGAGGAAAGCCACCAGATGTGCCTCGTCAGCAAATGGGCAGATCAGTTTGCCGACAAGATGATTGAGCGTGCCAAGGAGTACGGCGTCACCTACTTCAAGTGGGACGCCATCAGTCAGTATGGGTGCGACAGCCCTGACCATGATCATGGCGACAGCTCTCACTCGCGACAAGAGCGGGCTGATTCCTACGCGTTCAACCTCGGCCGTGCCATGATGTATATTGTCGACAAGGTGAACCGCGCGGTTGAGGGTGCCATTGTCGACTTTGATGTCACCGAGGGCTCCCGGTTTGTAGGCCTCGGGTTCCTGACGGTCGGCAAATTTTTCCTTGTCAACAATGGCCCGAGTCATTCGATTCACGATATGCCGTATCCGCCAGGATACGCCAAAGAACCTAAGGGCCCAGCAAACACCAACATCGCCTTCTACCCTGGTCCCGCACGAGCATGGACGTGTAGAGCTCCTCTTGGATATGACAAGTGGATCCCGTCTATCTTGTTCCTCGTCCACTACTACCCCGACGACAAGTACCCCGAGATCTACCAGAAGCATGCACAGTTAGAGCGGTACGGAGCCGGTGGAGAGGAAGATGTGGGGCCAGTGGATATTGGTGCTGACAACCAGAAGCTCAACATAGGATCACTCATTCTCGGCTCCAATGGAATCTGGGGAGACCTGCTGGATGTGTCTCCGGAGGGTGTCAAACGGATCCGCAAGTATCTTGACCAGTATAAGCGGGTCAAGGACAGTGTGACATCGGCTGGCATCATCCGTGAGGGCATGATTGGAGGCAATCCCGAGATCTACGAGAAGGTTGCATCCAATGGCAAGGGTGTCGTGGTGATTTTCGCCAGCTCGTTTGGAAAGCCCTACTCGGCCAAGATCGTAGGTCGATACACCTACATCACCAAGAACAAAGTTGACCCATCCATTTGGCACGATGGTGAGGGCGTCGACGTCCACGTCACACCTAGTGGCCGTGCTCGTGTCGACGTAACCTTCAACAACGCCAGTGCCCGAATTATCATGTTCGGTTAGATGATAATTAAACAGTTAAGCCAGCTATTTACTATGCATACACACCGCAGACCTCTACTAAAAGTATCATTCCCCCTATATTTTTCTCGCTTAACGTAGATTAATTCCCTGAAGTTCCTTACCGTTCGACGTACTGATCTATTGGATTCTTTTGTGGCTAAATTGTTTTGGCTATTCTTTGGGCTGTTCTGACTATTCTTCTGGCTATCTGCGTTATCGGCCAATGGTTTGGGCCTCGGGTATGCCCGAGAATTAAACTATCCAGCCGCAGGCTGCAGGTGCAGTCTCAGATCGATAAGCATCTGCATTTTTGATATCTCCCTCAGTTTCTCACGAAAACTTTCACTTATACGAAACACAATGGCCAACCAGAACTCGCCAGCCACACTTCTGTCCACGATCCTCAAGATCACAGAGGACAAGGTCGTGCCACTCACGCGCGCCGGCGTGTCATCTGGCAGCAAGCTGTTTGGCGCTGCTATCCTCGCGCGCTCTGATCTGTCACCGCTGACTGTGGCCACGAACAACGAGCGTGTTTCGCCGCTTCTGCACGGTGAGATCAACTGTATCCAGCAGTTCTTTGCTTCGCCGGCCGAGGGCCGACCCGCGACCAAGGACTGCGTCTTCTTTGCAACTCACGAGCCGTGCTCGCTATGCTTGTCGGGCATTACCTGGGCCGGTTTTACAGAGTTCTATTACCTCTTTACCTACGAGGACAGCCGTGACCTGTTTTCCATTCCTTACGACATTGACATTCTCGAGCAGGTGTTCCGTGTACCAGGTCCCAGCGATACAGTCGAAACACTGGCTGCGCGGCCACTGTACAACCGCAAGAACAAGTTCTTCACAGCCAAGAGCCTGGCGGATCTGGCTGGTGAGATCGAGGACGAGGAGGAACGGACCAAGTGGGCAGCAGAGATTGAGCGCGTCAAGCAGCTGTACAACTCTTTGAGCGAAACGTACCAAGAGGGCAAGAAAGCCGGTGCCGAGAGTGCCAGCGTCTGGAAGTAGAAGCGGTCAAGCGATACTTTGACGGTACCACACCCACTCTGTTATGCCACTGCAGTCCCACAGTGTAATGCCACTCATCTTGTCAGATCTGTATTAATAGCTCGTAAATGAAAGACATTACTAGCCTCATTTAGCGACCGGCCTCCTCCCGGCCTCTTGTGACCCCCATTCTCAACTCGACCGGCCCGGTACTTAGTAGTTGACGACCATCTCGTATCAAAATACGGGCCGTAACGGGCGCTACTGCCTGACACGCGCTTCCCCACGCTGTAGTTAGCGCCAATTAGCTTCCCCACAAAGTCGTCAGATAGAGTTTAGCTCGGAGGCCAAGACCGGTGCGGCTGTGCGCGTACCCCACTTTTAAGCCACTGGCGCCAAATTTTCATCTGACAGCTTTGCTATCCCGAATCGGATTAAACGCATCGGCCCTGAATCCCGCTGGCTCGTCTCCTTTTGGGCTCCTGCAAGGTTCGTCGCTCCCTTTGCATCTCCCCTCATTTTACCCCGCATTATAAGTACGCGCCATCATCGTGAAGTTCATCTTTCCAGCATCGCGTCGATTTCAAATCAAACATGAATCCTGCTGAGCAGGTTGTCGTAACCCCCGGGTCGCCGACCGACAAATCAAACGAAATCGTCATGGACGAGAAGGTCACCGTCCTCGTCGCTGAGGCGCGGGAGGCGGACTCGGACGAGCACACCATGACCACCTGGGAAGCCATCAAGAAGTACCGCGTCGCTGTGTTGTTTTCACTGGTGTTTTCAACGGCCATCATCATGGAAGGCTATGATGTTGTCATCATCGGCTCTCTATATGGTCAACCCGAGTTCACAAAGCGATTTGGCATCCTCGTTCCGGGCTCAAACCCACCAGATTACCAGATCACTGCTGCCTGGCAGTCGGGTCTGTCAAACGGAGCTGCCGTGGGCGAGATCCTCGGTCTCTTCATCAACGGTTACATCTCGGAAAAGTTTGGTTACCGCAAAACCATGCTTGGGTCGCTCGTGCTGACTGCCGCCTTCATTTTCATCCCAGTGTTTGCCAAGAACCTGGCCACTTTTGAGGTCGGTGAGATCCTCCAGGGAATCCCCTGGGGTGTGTACCAGACACTGACTGTCACCTATGCCTCTGAGTTCTGTCCCGTAGTGCTGCGCCCCTACCTGACAACATACGTGAACGCGTGCTGGGAGATCGGACAGCTGCTCGGCAGCGGTGTTCTTCGCGGAACCCTCAACAAGGAAGGCTCGCTTTCCTACCGTCTTCCGTTTGCTCTCCAGTGGATGTGGCCAGTCCCTCTCTTCATCGGAGTGTTCTTGGCCCCCGAGAGTCCGTGGTGGCTCGTCCGTAAGGGCAGAACTGACGATGCTGTCAAGGCAGTCAAGCGAATGACTCACAACAGTACCGACTATGAGGCTGAAAAGACCGTGGCTATGATGGTCTACACCACCGAGCTCGAACGTACCCTCACTGAAGGCACAACCTACTGGGACTGCTTCAAGGGTGTCGATCTGCGTCGCACTGAGGCCGCCTGCTTCACGTGGGCTATCCAGGGTTGGTTCCAGCCTTTCCAGAACTATTCCAATCTGTTCTTCGAGCAGGCTGGTCTCAGTGACAACTCCTCGTTCGACCTAACCATTGGCCAGTACGCTCTGGGTCTTATCGGAACTTTTATCTCCTGGTTCCTTATGAGCAGGGTTGGTCGTCGGAGCCTCTACATTTATGGTGAGATCGCCATGGGGGTATGCTTCCTGATCAGCGGTTGTCTCAGTCTCGCTCCTTCCTCAAACGGTGGTGCTAAGTGGGGTATTGGTGCTATGCAACTTGTCGAGATCTTCTTTTACAACTGCACCGTAGGATCTGTCTGCTACTCACTGGTCCCCGAGCTTGCTTCTGGCCGCTTGCGTGTTAAGACTACTGTACTTGCGCGTAACCTGTACAACATAACTGGTATCATCACAGGAGTACTTGTACCTCACATGATCAACCCTACTGCGTGGAACTGGGATGCCAAGGCCGGTTTCTTCTTCCTTGGCATTGCGTTTATCTGTCTGGCTTGGACCTACTTCCGACTGCCTGAGCCTAAGGACCGATCATACGCCGAAATCGACGCTCTATTCCAGAGGGGTATCTCTGCTCGGAAGTTCTCGTCAACTAAGGTTGATGTATTTGAGGATGCTACTATGCTGGAGGTCCAGAACCATATTGCCCATTAAGGTCGTTTTGGAATATAATATTCCCGGAGCTCCCAAAGCGATTTGTGTAGCATTATTTTTGGTGTCTGTATTTCATTGAACGATCGTTATGTTAGTTATAGTTAGTTCGTTCTAAGAGAACATATAGTACGTCTATACCAGCCTGAAAGTTAGGCAATAATACATTGGTTGAAGAGGCTTCGATATTTTTCTATACAGCCACAACCACAATGCTACAATAAAGGCAGAGAGAAGAAAATACACAATGGGAATCCAGGATTATAGATGAAAACGGAGTCATGAAAGAGAAACGCTTAGGCGAAGACGGTAATGGCCATCGAGGCCAGAACAGCACTGAGGGCAGCCGCGAGGGTGCGAGAAGCACCAGACGACTGCTCAACACCCGAGGCACCAGGAGCACCAGGAGACTCGGGCGGGGCAGGAGCAGCAGGAACCTCAGGCGAAGCAGGAGCAGCAGGAACCTCAGGCGAAGCAGGAGCAGCAGGCGAAGCAGGAGCAGCAGGCGACTCGGGCGAGGCAGGAGCAGCAGAAACCTCAGGAGCAGCAGGAACCTCAGGCGAAGCAGGAGCAGCAGGCGACTCGGGCGAGGCAGGTGCAGCGGGCGACTCAGGCGAGGAAGGAGCGGTCTCAGCAGGAGCAGCGGGCGAGCCCTCGGAGCCGGCAGTAGGGGTGGCGGTGCTGCAAGGAACAGTGACGGTCTTGGTGACGAAGTCAGTGGTGTAGACAACCGAAGCCTCGCTACCACTACCAACAGTGGAGCAGGGCACAACGACAGTGTCGGTGATGACCTCAGTGGTGTAGATGGTGGTTCCGATAGTGATGGGGGTAGCACCCGAGGTCTCAGCAGCAGCAGCGGCCGACGACGACTCGAGGCATCTGGTGCAGACGGTCTCAATGTCAGTGGAGACAACCGTAGTGCCCTCAGTGGCAGTGACAACAACAGTCGAGAGGGGGGTAGTAGAAGCACCAGCGGCACCCGAAGAGACACCAGGAGCACCCGAGGAAGCACCAGTGGCCGTGGCCAGGCAGGTAACAGGCTCAGTGGCTGATGAGGCGGGGGCAGAGCCACCAAAAGCAGCAATGGCAGAAGTGAAAGCGTCCTCAATCTTGACAAAGATGGGCTCAAGCACAGCGTCAATGGAGCAGTTGAAGACGGCGTAGAGGTCGTTCTCAAGGGTAACAGTTCCGTTGTAGAGCGAGGTCAAGTCAGCAAGGATGTCCTGCCCAGCAGTGTCACGCTTGAGAGCACCGACGGCAATGAGCAGAGGGGCCTCAGCGGTAAGGTCGACGAGGACTCCAATAAGACTACCAGCAATGGCCTCGATGGTCGACAAAATATTATCGACAGCGCACTCAACAGCCGACGTGGGGAGACCAAGGAAGTTAAGGGGCAGAGCCAGAGTGGCCAGAATGGCCTCGACTACGTCAACACTAATCTGGGCACCAGCGGCACGGATAGCAGCGATGCCAGTAGGGCCAGATGCAGGAGAGAAGGACTCAATAGCAGCTCCGGCAGTAGCGGCGTCCGAGGCAATGGCCACAAGAGCATTGACAACGGAGGCAACAGCACCAGTGGGGGCAGCACACGACGATGCAGGCAAAGAGGCCGGAGCCGAAGAAGCGGAAGCCGACGAAGCGTGAACCGACGAAACGGGAGCCGACGAAGTGGGAGCCGACGAAGCAGCAGTGCTGTTGGTGACCGACGAATGAGCCGAAGAGATGGGGGCAGATGAAGCGTGAAACGACGAAGCAGCAGTGCCGTTAGCGACTGACGAATGAGTCGACGATACGGGAACAGACGAAGCGTGAGTTGACGAAGCAGCAGTGCTGTTGGCGACCGACGAATGAGCCGAAGAGACGGGAGCCGACGAAGCGTGAGCCGACGAAGCAGCCGAAGACGCGGGAGCCAAAGACGAGGAGGCAGCCAACGAAGCGTGAGCCGACGAAGCAGCAGACGAGGAGGCAGCCGAGGAGACAGCAGCAGACGAAGAAGCAACTGACGACGCAGCCGAGCTGGAGGCAGCCGACGACGAAGCGAAGGTAGACGAAGCTACAGACGACGAGTTGGTGAATAGAGCCGACGATGAGACCGCAGAGCTAGCAGCTGAGCTCGAAGAGGCAGAACTGGAGACAGCAGGGGTAGAGGCAGCTGAGCTCGAGGCAGCAGAGCTCGAGGCAACAGAGCTAGAAGCAGCAGAGCTAGAAGCAGCAGAGCTAGAAGCAGCAGAGCTAGAAGCAGCAGAGCTAGAAGCAGCAGAGCTAGAAGCAGCAGAGCTAGAAGCAGCAGAGCTAGAAGCAGCAGAGCTAGAAGCAGCAGAGCTAGAAGCAGCAGAGCTAGAAGCAGCAGAGCTAGACGATGATGCAGTAGATGAGGCAACAGACGATGACGTAGCAGTTGACGACACTGCAGATGAAACAGCAGACGCTGACGCAGCAATCGACGACGCAGTAGATGAAGCAACAGACGACGACGCAGATGAAGCAACAGATGAGGCAATAGATGAGGCAACAGATGAGGCAACAGATGAAGTAGGTGAGGCAACATACGACGAAGCAGCAGACGACGACGATGCAGCAGTCGAAGACGCACCTGACGAAGCACCTGAAGATGAAGCTGCAGTCGACGAGGCAGTAGATGACGATACGCCGCTGCTCGTCGTCGAACAGGGTGGAAGCCCACTGCTGCCAACAGTCGCTGGACACGCTGGTGGTGCTGTTGGAGGCACTGCTCCACCTGGCACATCATACTCAAAGAACGCTTCAGAAAACGCCGAGTTGAGACTCGCAAACGAAGCTGCAGCAGAATCAATAACATCACACGTCAGCAAGCTGTAAGCAAGAGTCTCAAGATCAACCGTATCGCTCTGTAGCTTCGTGAGATCAGTCTGAATAATAGGCTCTTTCCCAAGACTTATCAGTGCTGTTGCCCGGGGCCCGAAATCTCTCAAAAGCTTAACAATGACAGTTGAAAGGTCAGCAAGCGCAGCTGCAACAGCCTGACTATCACAGCTGGTAGCACTCGATAGTGCCGATGCAGCAGTGAGAGCACTAGAAAAATCAGAATTCACCACGTTCAGGGTGTCCGTAAACTGCAGCTGGGCAGCTACTAGCTGTTGGTCGGTCAACACGGCATCAGACGAGATCTGTGCAAGAGCTGCAACAAGAGAAGCAACTCCACCGGACGGTGCAGGGCAATCAGCACGAGCAGCGAGGCCGAGGTCGCAAGTGGGCGCAGCCGGTGCCGAAGATGACAAAGAGCTAGCTGATGAATCACCGGTAGACGAACTTGTTGCTGACGAAGACGGAGCCGAAGAAGTCGCGGATGACGAAGCTACTGCGGAAGCTACTGAGGAAGCACCGAGAGAAGAGGAACCAGCGGCACCAGCAGACGATGTACCCGACAAAGCAGCCGTTGACAAAGCAGCGGGTGACAATGGAGCAGATGACGATGCAGCAGACGACGAGGCAGCAGACGACGAGGCAGCAGACGACGAGTTGGTAAGCAGAGCCGAGGCAGCAGACGACGAGTTGGTAAGCAGAGCCGACGATGAGATCGCAGAGCTAGCAGCAGAGCTCGAAGCGGCAGAGCTGGAAGCAGCAGGGCTGGAGACAACAGAACTAGAGGCAGCGGACGACGACGCAGTAGACGAAGCAACAGTGCTGCTACACGTAGCAAGAGTCACACAAGGAGGTGCAAATGTGGCGAAGCCTGTACCGCCAAGTTGCTCCACAACGCTGTTCACATCTGTTATAAGCAAGTTGACGTCACCAATAACTATCGTAGCGAAACCACATGGCAGGTTCAAGTCTGTCACAAGGTCCTGAAGAGTCTGGATCAGATCAGTGACGTCAGAAATAAGAGTCGAACCAACACCGTCGGCAGCAAGTGTAGAAGGGTAAAAACTAAGACCTGCAAGAGCAGCAGTAATGGTTTGGATACTGCTAGCAAGGCCGGCAGCAACAGTTGTGATGTCACAGGCACTGGTGATGGCAGCACCGCCACCAGCAGCTCCAGCATCATTAGCAGATGACTGCAGGACAGCCATGGCACTAAAAATATCAGTGGGCGGTGCTGGGACGAACGGGTTGCCAAGAATAGTCCCCAAGCTGGCAGCAGCGCTGTTGACACCGCCGAGACCACTAACAACGGATTGGGCAGGGCCGGTGATGGGAGGGCATCCGCCAGAAGGAGTGGGAGCGATACAAGTCTGAGTACCGGCACCTGACACACCAGCAGAAGTGCCAGAAGTAGAAGCAGAAGCACTGCTGGAAGCACCAGAAGATGCGCTAGACAAAGCAGCTGTTGACGACGCACCGGCGGAAGGAGTCGAGGAAGCCGCCGATAAAGCAGCAGCAGATGACGAAGCTGCTGATGAGGCGGCAGCTGAAGATGTACTACCTGTCGTTAGGCACGGTGGAAGCCCACTGCTGCCAACGGTTGACGATGCGGGACACCCGGGGGGTGCAGTCGGAGGTACAGCGCTACTTGTCAAAGCATAGACAGGGAACACCTGAGCAAACGCTGAGTTAATACTGGCGAACGAAGCCGCAACAGAATCAATAACATCACATGTCAGTTTGCTGTAAACAATAGTCTCAAAGACAACGTGATCGCCTTGTAGTGTCGTGAGATCATCCTGAACAATCGACTCTGGTTCATATCGTAAAAGTAATGGTCCCTGAGTCGTGAGACCGTTTAAAAGCTGAACAACGAGTGGTGTAAGGTCTGCAAGCGCACCTGCAACTGCCTGACTATCACAGCTGGTGACTGTCGACAGTGCCGACACAGCACTGACAGCACTCGCAAGTCCAGATGACACCAAAACTTCGCTGTGCTGAAGATCCATAGCAGCAAACGGGGCATCACTCGTGTTGAGTAACCCCAAGTCAGGTTCACTCGTCTCAAGTACAGACGATATCTGTGCAAGAGCGGCAACAAGGGTGGCAACTTCACCAGATGGTGCAGGGCAAGCAGCACGAGCAGCAAGACCGGGATGATCACAGGTGGGCGCAGTCGATGCCAAAGATGACGAAGAGCCAGCTGATGAATAACCAGTAGACGAGCTTGTCGGTGACGAAGCTGCAGCTGAAGAGACCGCGGATGACGAGGCTACTGACGAAGCAACTGACGAAGCACCGAGAGAAAAGGAACCAGAGACACGCGCAGATGATGTATCTAAAGAAGCACCGGAAGACTCGACTGAAGGTGTGACCGAAGACGTAGCTGAAGAGGTAAGTGAAGAGGCACCCGATGAAGTACCAAACGCGGCAGGCGAAGCAGACAAAGCAGACAAAGCAGATGAAGCAGATGAAGCAGACGAAGCAGATGAAGCAGACGAAGCAGACGAAGCACCAGATGAAGCACCACAAGACATTGCAGCAGAAGACGAAGTGACTGGAATTGACGAACAAGTAGGTAGGGTTGTCAAGCAAGGAGAACCAAACACAGGCAGCTCGTCAGCACCAATAGCATTCAGAGCACTGTCAACAGAAGAAATAACAGTGTTCACACCAGCGATAATCGAAACAGCAGCGCCACACGGCAAGTTAAGCTCCTCAACCAGCTCCTCAAGAGTGTTGACGACTGACCCAACGCCAGTAATGACCTGATCGCTGACACTAAGCAGCGAAAAAAGTCCCTCGCTCTCTTGAATAGCGAGACGACCCAGGGCATTGGCCATGTTTTGAATAGAGACCGAGAGAGCACCGGCAATAGCACTGATATCACAAGCACCGAGATGACCAAGACAACTGGCAGTGCTAACTGTGTCACCAACAGAAGATGCCAAGCTGCTAATGGCATCAGTAATATCACTTCCAGAAGCAGTAAAGTTTTCAAGTATGCTATTGAGGTTAGCGGCGGCACTATTGACGTTGCCAAGACCGGCAACAACTGAGCCAACGGGTCCAGTGATTGGAGGGCATCCACCGGAAGGAGTGGGGGCGATACAAGTCTGAGCAGCGGCACCCGACGCGCTAACGGAGGCGCTAGAAGTAGAAGCAGAAGCACTGCTAGAAGCACCAGAAGACACGGTAGACAAAGCAGCTGCAGATGAAGCAGCTGTGGACGAAGGACTCGAGGAACCCGCCGATAAAGCGGATGACGAAGCTGCTGATGATGCGGCAGCGGATGATGAAGTAGCCGCAGATAACGATGCGCCGCTGCTTGTCGTAGAACAAGGTGGAAGCCCACTGCTGCCGACAGTCGACGATGGTGGACACGCTGGTGGTGCTGTTGGAGGTACTGCACTACTTGTCACATCGTACACACCAAACAGCTGAGAAAACTGCGAGTTGAGACTCGCAAACGATGTCGCAGCAGAATCAATAACATCACACGTCAGCAAGCTGTAAGCAAGAGTCTCAAGATCAACCGTATCGCTCTGTAATGTCGTGAGACCATTCTGAATACTTGACTCGTGCCCCGTACCTATCAGGAATGTGGACTGAGGCCCGAGAGTTGTCAGAAGCTTCACAATGACTGCTGAAACGTCTGCAAGCGCAGCCGCAACGACCTGACTATCACAGCTGGTAGTAGTCGATAGCGCCGATGCAGCTGTGAAAGCACCAGAAAACCCAGAAAACACCCCTCCCAGAAACTGCTTAAAGTCCACCTGGGCTGCTACTAACTGTTGGTCGGTCAACTCAACTGCAGACGAGATCTGTGCAAGAGCAGCAACAAGCGACACAACTTCATCAGGTGGTGAAGGGCAATCGGCACCCGCAGCAAGACCGGGATCACAAGTGGGAGCAGTCGATGCCGAAGACGACGACGCACCAGCAGATGAAGCACCGGTAGACGAACTTGTTGCTGACGAAGACGGAGCCGAAGAAGTCGCGGATGACGAAGCTACTGCGGAAGCTACTGAGGAAGCACCGAGAGACGAAGATGCGGCAGACGACAATTCACCTGTCGACGAAGAGGTAGGCGCGCCGAAGGTAGGCAGACTGCCACCACCAATAATGTCCAGAATAGCGTTAACAACACCAACAAAAGTGTCAAAACCACCAACAACGGCACCAGCAACACCACAAGGCAAGTTAACCTCCCCTATCAACCCCTCAATCAACTCCTCAAGATTGTTAACAATTGAATCCAGGACAGGAATGGCTTGAGCTTCAACCCCCGCAAAAACCGGATCGGAACCCTGTGCATATGATAGAAGGAAATGAAAAGTATTTATCATGTTTTGTAAAGCGCTCCAGAGAGCACCGACAATAGCACTGATATCACAAGCACCGAGCTGACCAAGACCTTTGGCAGTATCGACAGTGTTGCCAACAGAAGATACCAGGGTGGCAATGGGATCAATAATATCGCCCCAGCCATTGAAAGCAAAGAGTCCTATAGTACCGTCGAGGATCTGGCTGTCAGTAAGAACGTCATTAAGATCGTCAACAACTGAGCCCACGGTTCCAGTGACAGAAGGGCACCCGGAAGGAGTGGGAGGGATAAAACTTTGAGCACTGGCACCCGACGCACCAGCAGAAGCGCCCGAAGTAGGAGAACAAACACCCGAAGTAGCAGAGGGGGTGGACAAGGTGCCAGAAGCACCAGACGATTCACTAGACGAAGCTCCAGAAGAGGCGGCAGACAAAGCAGCTGTTGACGGCGCACTCTTCGACAAAGTAGTCGAGGAAGCCGCCGATAAAGCGGGTGGCGAGGCAGCGGATGACGCTACCGCAGATGAAGATGCACTACTAGTCGTGGGGCACGGTAGAAGCCCACTGCTTCCCACAGCTGACGACGTAGGACATCCCGGAGTTGCAATCGGAGGCACTGCACTACTCGTCAAACCGTACGCACCGAACAGCACAGCAAATAGCGAGTTGACAGTCTCAAACGAAGTCGCGGCAGAATCAATAGCATCACACGTCAGCAAATTGTAAACAAGAGTCTCAAAGTCAACTGTTTCGCTCTGTACCGCCGTGACATCAGTCTGAATAGTTGGCACGTCGCCTGTACCCAGCAGTGAACTCCCCAGAGACTCGAGAAAATTCGAAAGCGACATAATGACTGTTGAAAGGTCTGCAAGCGCAGCTGCAACTGCCTGACTGTCACAGCTGCTGAGTGTCGACAGTGCCGACACAGCACTGACAGCACTCGCAAGTCCAGATGACGCCGAAGCTGCGCCGCTGTCAATAGCCATAGAAACCGCCGAGAAATCACTCTCTGATGATGCTACCTCAGATTCAGTCGCCTCAATTGCAGACGATATCTGGGCAAGAGCGGCAACAAGGGTAGCGACTTCACCAGATGCAGCAGGGCAGTCTGCCCGGGGAGTCACCCGGGCACTCTCCACGACAGTAAGACCGGGATCACACGTGGGCGCAGCCGATGCCAAAGATGACGAAGCTACTGATGACGCGGCAGCAGATGACGTTACCCCAGATGGGGATGCACTACTTGTCGTAGTACAGGGTGAAGGTCCACTTCCCATCGTTGACGATGCTGGACTTCCCGGGGGTGCAGTCGGAGGCACAGCACTACTTGTCAATTCATACGCAGGGAACGCCTGAGCAAACGCTGCGTCCATACTCGCGAACGATGCCGCTACAGAATCAATAACATCGCTTGTGAGCTTGCTGTAAATAAGAGTCTCAAGATCAACATGCTGACCCTGTAACACCCTTAGATCGCCCTGAACAATCGACTGGACTCCAACACTAATGAGTACTGGTGCCTGCGTCGTGAGATCGTTCAAAAACTGAACAACGACTGGTGCAATGTTTGCAAACGCAGCTGCAACAGCCTGACTGTCACAGCTAGAGACTGTCGATAGTGCCGATGCAGCACTGAGAGCACTGAAAAGACCAGATGATATTAGGGGCTCGTTTTGCTGAATCATCAGAGCACCATTAATGCCCTCCGCGTCGTGGAATTCCGCTACCATCGGGTCAATAAACTCGACTGCAGACGAAATCTGTGCTAGAGCTGCAACAAGAGAAGCAACTTCACCAGATGGTGCGGGGCAACCCTGACGAGCCGCAATACCAGGATCATCACAGGTGGGTGCGTTGGACGAGATGGTCACAATTGCCGTCGAGCTCGTGGTCGTAGCGCTCGAAGTCGATGACTCACATGTAGGTAGAGAGCCGATGCACGCGGGGTCAAGCAGCGTTACCGGGACGTCGCCAAGAGATACAACGACCTCATTTAGGTTGCTTACCAGGGTGTTTAAATCCCCGGTTGCAGAGCCAATGAAAGCGCAAGGGAGGTCAAGCTGGCTGATGAGGGTTGTCAAGCTGGTTGCCAAGCCGTTCAAATCACTAGCAACAGCGTCTTCTACTGATTCGCTTCCAAGATCGAGAGCCACACTTTTCAAATCAGCGAGTGCGGTACCGATATTCGTAATACTAGCCGCCACGGCACCAGCAATAATACTGGCATCGCAAGCACTGATTTGCAGAGATCCAGCTGCGGCCCCGCCAACATTCGAAACCGCTGTGTCGAGGTTGCGAAGGCCATTTACGAGATTGTCGGAGTTGAGTACTTCGATAGCAGTGAGGACGGTAGACGCCGCGGTATTTACATCAGCAAGTCCAGATACGATGGAACTGGCAAGTCCCGTAGCTGGAGGGCAACCACCAGACGGGGTTGGTACAACACAGGTCGGGCTCTGAGCTACGGCTGCTGCCAACGCTGCTGCAGCAGTGACGAAATAGGTAAACCTAACCATTTGTCGAAGAAACGGTTGGCTATCCTGCCAAATTGAATGAGGGATGATCCGTCATGAAGGTCGGCGGTGGCGCATATATAGGTCCGTTGGTGTCCACACTCTCCACCACGAAATCCCTTGGTGGTACATCCCTGGGCGCCCCTCAATCTGTGACATTTTCTTTTGCCGGCAGGCCTGGGTAGTGGAGCTGCAGTCAACGGAGCATATCCCGTCGAGCGTCGTAGGTTCCACACAGCTGCAGCTTCGCCTTGCCGACCGCATGCCTCCCGAACGAGATAAACGTGGCGACCTGTGCATAGATGCTGCGCATTAGCTTCCTCGGGCAGGTGCCCATGTACAACATGGCTAGCTTAACGCGCTAAGATCCTTGACCGAGACTGCCTGGCCGTAGGACTCTGTCGCATGACTGGTGGTGAATTGGAACTTCCGATATGTCATAGCAGCGTACAGGTCCATACTGGTGGATCCAGCGTCACAAAACCTTGCTCGGAAGTCCCCTGGCGGCGCAATTTTATGGCGCACGAATCTAGCCGATCGCTGTTTAGCGGTGCAGACTGATTGGGACGGGTCGCGTTCGCATACCCAGGAAACAGCTGTGGCTTCGAACGTCGACATGTTGGTAGCCAGCTGCTGCTTTGACCTGCCATCCAACTACATTCAACTGGCACCTTGAAGCGTGGTGAATCTGAGCTGATGCTCGTTGGAGCTCTTATCTCCGTGCTGACTTTGGCAACCGCTAACCGTGTCCTCCAGCTGCCACTTCATTCCCCACTACCCTCCCTGCCCACTTTGTCTGCTCGCTGTGGGGACTGCAAACATGCCACACCCACCTCGCGCAGCTCCGTTGTCGGCTGGACCTAAGAGTTTGATCGGAACCACGCCATCCTCATTGGGCGCTTAGCTTACTGCAGGCACCTTAATTCGGTTGGTATGAATCGAAGCAGCCAACTTCATCCATTCTTCGCTCTCACAATAGCGATTGAAAATTGTAGGGATTGTGTCTTGTGAGGTCGGATCCGATTTAACGCTTGATTACAGGTTATCAGCATCTTAGATAATCGGACTGTACGACGCGTGATACCCGTTGCCACCTGCTCTATAACATCTTACGGGCAAACGTGCCGCGACCTAGTTACATGTCACGAAGCAGGACCCACAATGTCTTCTGCGTGTGGCTCAGCTGTTCCCAATAAGGGAAGCCTATCCCAGTCGCTAACAATGGCTGCTTGATTTACCGGGCATGTCCCCGATTTGGCTCCAAGCTCGCATGTCCGCTGTATCGCCGTTTGGACGTACATAAAGGCTTAATGTGCCGATCTATGCATGAGCCCAGGCTAATAGTGGGGTCACCTGTCTCTAGTGGCCGTACTGCTTTGCCCACATTCGGCCCAAGACGCTGTCTTCAATCCCAACTAGGGAATCTTCAATGGAGTTCTTCGGACTCGATTGCAGCATGCCCCTCTAGTTCGTGCGGCCAATAGTTTTGCAGTGTGGATATAATTTGCTGGGCTAAATGCAGCTTCGTGCATATTGTCTGCTCACGCAACCATTTCCTGGGAATTCTTCCATATCAGCCTGCCCCGACTGTCTTCACAGGCATCACCCAACATATACGATTATGGACAAGGGATAAATCCTTATTACCACTTGACTAGCAATAGCTTCTGTACGCTTCTTCTCTTGCTCCATGACCTAGTTCTATAGGACAGATGTCAACGCGCGTAGGTAAAACCGCTGTGAACTCGTAACGGTTGTGCCGACTAAGATTCTTACGGGCCGCCTTGCAGCACGCGTTTAGCCGCGTCATGCGCAGTTCTACTCTTCGCATGATACATTGTGTAGTCTACGTTTTGATTGTAATCCCTGCCTATTCTGGATCGACCCGATATTTGCATGGCTGACTCGTTTCAAATAGCGCGGTTGTCTTCCTTTTTAATACTGTGAGCTACTTTCTAGCCAGGAACGTCAACAGATATGCCGCCTCTAACTTCAAGGTTTGCTTCACCGGTTATAGTCTTTACCTGGTTCTTGGGGATACACTGATTTCGGGCAGGGGGTGTAGTCTGATTGATATCTTGCTGCGACGAGATTGCCTACGTCACGCTAGTCAAACACTATATGCACCACCAGCATAACGCAGAGTCTGGCTCTGTGATGTTTTGGTGGGGTGCCAAGGCACGTGAAGTATACATTATCTGGGTTGGGATAGTACCGATAATGCAAGGTGAATAGGGCTAGTTAATCGATTGATCCCCAAAAGGGGTTGACTATGAGATTTATGTAGACGGCAGCGGGGCTAGCCGAGGGGTTAGCTGAGGGTCATCCTATGTCGTCCGTCGATAGCCGGTAGCTATCGGTGGTTTGGGGACCTATTCGGATCAGCTACCGTTTAGGCGAACATGGTTACTCGGCAGAAGGTGAACCACGGTTGACGGGGCGTGGTAATTTCAGCAGAGTCCTGTCTGGCACTCTACATAGTTTCCTCAGCGGATACAAGAATCCTGGCAGGCACTCGAATCGAACAGTCAATCTGTCGAGAACTCAGGACCTCGTATGGACAGTACAGGTGCTAAATGAGCAATCTGAAAATTTAAGGGATCCTGCTATAACTTACATACGGTAAATGACTAAGGACTCTTTAATATGTGATGTCCACTCAAACCGTGTTCAATAGAAGTCCAATCAAACCGCTGAATCGTTGCAAAATCAAGAAGCAGAGACTTAAAGTAGGACTGCCGTCGCCACAATGGACAAGAGTTTAAGTACGAATACCTCTATACCAGCCTGAATGTTAGGCAATAAATTGGTTGAAAAGGCTTAGAAGTTTTCTATACAGCTAGAACCACAATGCTACCATGAAGGCAGAGAGAAGAAAATACACGACGGGAATCCAGGATTAAAGAAATGACAACGGAGTCATGAAAGAGAAAACGCTCAGGCGAAGATGGCAATGGCCATCGAGGCCAGAACAGCGCTGAGGGCCGCAGCGACGGTGCGAGAAGCACCAGACGACTGCTGAGCACCCGAAGCACCAGTAGCAGCAGGCGACTCGGGCGAAGCTGGAGCAGCAGGAGACTCGGGCGAAGCTGGAGCAGCGGGAGACTCGGGCGAAGCTGGAGCAGCGGGTGACTCGGGCGAAGCTGGAGCAGCGGGTGACTCGGGCGAAGCTGGAGCAGCGGGTGACTCGGGCGACGCTGGAGCAGCGGGTGACTCGGGCGAAGCAGGAGCAGCAGGGGATTCAGGCGAAGCTGGAGCAGTCTCAGCAGGAGCAGCGGACGACGAGCCCTCAGATCCAGCACTAGGAGCGGCAGCGCCAGGAGTGGCGGTGCTGCAAGGAACAGTGACGGTCTTGGTGACGAAGTCAGTGGTGTAAACAACCGAAGCCTCGCTACCACTACCAACAGTGGAGCAAGGCACAACGACAGTGTCGGTGATGACCTCAGTGGTGTAGATGGTGCTTCCGATAGTGACGGGGGTAGCACCCGAGGTCTCAGCAGCAGCGGTGGCCGACGACGACTCGAGGCATCTGGTGCAGATGGTCTCAATGTCAGAGGAGACAACCGTAGTGCCCTCAGTGGCAATGACAAAAATAGTCGAGAGGGGAGTAGTAGAAGCACCAGCGGCACCAGAAGAGACACCAGCAGCACCCGAGGAAGCACCAGTGGCCGTGGCCAGGCAGCTGCCAGGCTCCGTGGCGGATGAGGCGGGGGCAGGGCCACCAAAGGCAGCAATGGCAGAAGTGAAAGCGTCCTCAATCTTGACAAAGATGGGCTCAAGCACAGCGTCAATGGAGCAGTTGAAGGCGACGTAGAGGTCGTCCTCGAGGGTGACAGTTCCGTTGTAGAGCGAGATCAGGTCGGCAAGGATGTCCTGCTCAGCAGTGTCACGCTTGAGAGCACCGACGGCAATGAGCAGAGGAGCCTCAGCGATAAGGTCGACGAGGACTCCAATGAGACTACCAGCAATGCCCTCAATGGCCGAAACAACAGCGTCAACACCGCACTCGACAACAGACTGGGGCTGGCCAAGGAAGGCAAGGGGCAGAGCCAGAGTGGCCAGGATGGCCTCGGCAATGTCAACACCAATCTCGGCACCAGCGGCACGGATAGAAGCGACGCCAGCAGAGCCAGAGGCAGGAGAGAAGGAGTCAATAGCAGCTTCGGCAGTAGCAGCGTCCGAGGCAATGGCATCAAGAGCGTTGACAACGGCGGCGACAGCACCAGTGGGGGCAGCACACGACGAGGCCGGCGAAGAAGCGGGAGCCGACGAAGCGTGGGAGGACGAAGCAGTAGTGCTGTTGGCGACCGATAAAGTGTGAGCCGACGAAGCAGCAGTGCTGTTAGCGACCGACGAATGAACCGACGAAGCAACAGAGCCGTTAGCGACCGACGAGTGAGCCGAAGAAACGGGAGTAGACGAAGCGTGAGTTGATGAAGCAGCAGTGTTGTCAGAGGCCGACGAAGCGTGGGACGACAAAGCAGCAGACGAGGTAGCAGAGGACGCAGCAGACGAGGCAGCAGACGTCGTGTTAGCAGCCGAAGAGGGAGCGGCAGACGAGGCAGCAGAAGAAGCAGCAGATGTCGAGTTAGCAGCCGAGGAGGGAGCGGCAGACGAGGCAGCAGAAGAAGAAGCAGCAGATGTCGAGTTAGCAGCCGAGGAGGGAGCGGCAGACGAGGCAGCAGAAGAAGAAGCAGCAGATGTCGAGTTAGCAGCCGAGGAGGGAGCGGCAGACGAGGCAGCAGAAGAAGAAGCAGCAGATGTCGAGTTAGCAGCCGAGGAGGGAGCGGCAGACGAGGCAGCAGAAGAAGAAGAAACAGCAGACGTCGAGTTAGCAGACGAGGCAGCAGAAGAAGAAGCAGCAGCAGACGTCGAGTTAGCAGTCGAGGAGGGAGCTGCAGACGAGGCAGCAGAAGAAGAAGAAGCAGCAGACGTCGAGTTAGCAGCCGAGGAGGGAGCGGCGGCAGACGAGGCAGCAGAAGAAGAAGCAGCAGATGTCGAGTTAACAGACGAGGCAGCAGAAGAAGAAGCAGCAGACGTCGAGTTAGCAGCCGAGGCAGCAGAAGAAGCAGCAGACGTCGAGTTAGCAGTCGAGGAGGGAGCGGCAGACGAGGCAGCAGAAGAAGAAGAAGCAGCAGACGTCGAGTTAGCAGCCGAGGAGGCGGCGGCAGACGAGGCAGCAGAAGAAGAAGCAGCAGACGTCGAGTTAGCAGTCGAGGAGGGAGCGGCAGACGAGGCAGCAGAAGAAGAAGCAGCAGATGTCGAGTTAACAGCCGAGGAGGCGGCGGCAGACGAGGCAGCAGAAGAAGAAGCAGCAGACGTCGAGTTAGCAGCCGAGGAGGCGGCGGCAGACGAGGCAGCAGAAGAAGAAGAAGCAGCAGACGTCGAGTTAGCAGTCGAGGAGGGAGCGGCAGACGAGGCAGCAGAAGAAGAAGCAGCAGATGTCGAGTTAACAGCCGAGGAGGCGGCGGCAGACGAGGCAGCAGAAGAAGAAGCAGCAGACGTCGAGTTAGCAGCCGAGGAGGCGGCGGCAGACGAGGCAGCAGAAGAAGAAGAGGCAGCAGACGTCGAGTTAGCAGGCGAGGCAGCAGAAGAAGCAGCAGATGTCGAGTTAACAGCCGAGGAGGCGGCGGTAGACGAGGCGGCAGAAGAAGAAGCAGCAGACGTCGAGTTAGCAGCCGGGAAGACAGATGAAGACGAAGCAGCAACAGAGGAGGCAGCAGACGAGGAGGCAACAGACGAAGAAGCAACAGACGAAGAAGCAACAGACGAAGAAGCAACATACGAGGCAGCGGAGCTGGAGGCAGCCGACGACGAAGCCAAGGTAGACGAAGCTGCAGACGACAAGTTGGTGAAGAGAGCCGACGATGAGACCGCAGAGCTGGCAGCAGAGCTCGCGGCGGTAGAGCTCGAAGCTGCAGAACTCGAGGCGGCAGACGAAGAGGCAGCAGACGACGAGCCAGCAGACGAAGCAGCAGACGTCGAGTTGGCAGCCGAGGAGACAGCAGAGCTAGAGGCAGCCGAGGAGACAGCAGACGTCGAGTTGGCAGCCGAGGAAACCGCCGACGTCGAGTTGGCAGACGATGAGGCAGCCGACGAAGCAGCAGACGACGAGTTGGCAGCCGATGAGGCAGCCGACGAAGCAGCCGACGTCGAGTTGGCAGACGATGAGGCAGCCGACGTCGAGTTGGCAGACGATGAGGCAGCCGACGAAGCAGCCGACGTCGAGTTGGCAGACGATGAGGCAGCCGACGAAGCAGCCGACGTCGAGTTGGCAGACGACGAGTTGGCAGCCGATGAGGCAGCCGACGAAGCAGCCGACGTCGAGTTGGCAGACGATGAGGCAGCCGACGTCGAGTTGGCAGACGATGAGGCAGCCGACGAAGCAGCAGACGACGAAGAAACAGTGCTGTTACACGTAGCAATAGTCACACAAGGAGGTGCAAATGTTCCAAAAGAGTCATCACCGCCAGTAAGTGCACTCAAAATGCTGTTCACAGCTGTGATAAACGAGTTGACGTCACCAACAAGATTCGGAGCAGAACCGCATGGCACGTTCAGCTCTGTCACAAGGTTCTCAAGATTCTGGACCAGACCAGTGAAGTTACCAACAATATTATCAAAAGTGAGCTGATCCGGCTCAAAAAAAGGGTTAAAACTTGTAAGAGCATCGAGAATGACTTCAATGCTGCCACCAATGGCGGAAGCAACAGTTGTGATGTCACAGGCACTGGTGAGGGCATCACCCTCGGCAGCTCGAGTAGTATCATTAAGAGATACATCCACGGCAGCAAGAGCATTGGCAATATCGGTGGGAGCTGGTGTGGAGAGCGTGTTGTCAAGAACACTGCCCAGGCTGGCAGCAGCACTGTTGACGCCGCCGAGACCATTAACAATAGATTTGGCAGCGCCGGTGACAGACGGACATGCACCAGAAGGAGTGGGTAGGATGCAGGCGGAACTGAGAGCACTGGAAGCGCTGGAAGCGACAGACGACGAAGCAGACGACGAGGCAGCCGACGAAGCAGCAGACGACGAAGAAACAGTGCTGTTACACGTAGCAATAGTCACACAAGGAGGTTCAAATGTTCCAAAAGAGTCATCACCGCCAGTAAGTGCACTCAAAATGCTGTTCACAGCTGTGATAAACGAGTTGACGTCACCAACAAGATTCGGAGCAGAACCGCATGGCACGTTCAGCTCTGTCACAAGGTTCTCAAGATTCTGGACCAGACCAGTGAAGTTACCAACAATATTATCAAAAGTGAGCTGATCCGGCTCAAAAAAAGGGTTAAAACTTGTAAGAGCATCGAGAATGACTTCAATGCTGCCACCAATGGCGGAAGCAACAGTTGTGATGTCACAGGCACTGGTGAGGGCATCACCCTCGGCAGCTCGAGTAGTATCATTAAGAGATACATCCACGGCAGCAAGAGCATTGGCAATATCGGTGGGAGCTGGTGTGGAGAGCGTGTTGTCAAGAACACTGCCCAGGCTGGCAGCAGCACTGTTGACGCCGCCGAGACCATTAACAATAGATTTGGCAGCGCCGGTGACAGACGGACATGCGCCAGAAGGAGTGGGCAGGATGCAGGCGGAACTGAGAGCACTGGAAGCGCTGGAAGCGCTGGAAGCGGCAGACGACGAAGCAGACGACGAGGCAGACGAAGAAGCAGACGTCGAAGAAACAGTGCTGTTACACGTAGCAATAGTCACACAAGGAGGTGCAAATGTTCCAAAAGAGTCATCACCGCCAATAAGTTTACTCAAAATGCTGTTCACAGCTGTGATAAACGAGTTGACGTCACCAACAAGATTCGGAGCAGAACCGCATGGCACGTTCAACTCTGTCACAAGTTTCTCAAGAATCTCGACCAGACCAGTGAAGTTACCAACAATATTATCAAAAGTGATCTGATCCGGCTCGAAAAAAGGGTTAAAACTTGTAAGAGCATCGAGAATGACTTCAATGCTGCCACCAATGGCGGAAGCAACAGTTGTGATGTCACAGGCACTGGTGAGGGCATCACCCTCGGCAGCTCGAGTAGTATCATTAAGAGATACATCCACGGCAGCAAGAGCATTGGCAATATCGGTGGGAGCTGGTGTGGAGAGCGTGTTGTCAAGAACACTGCCCAGGCTGGCAGCAGCACTGTTGACGCCGCCGAGACCATTAACAATAGATTTGGCAGCGCCGGTGACAGACGGACATGCGCCAG
Organism: Sugiyamaella valdiviana; assembly: GCA_030570555.1. Taxonomy (NCBI): domain Eukaryota; kingdom Fungi; phylum Ascomycota; class Dipodascomycetes; order Dipodascales; family Trichomonascaceae; genus Sugiyamaella; species Sugiyamaella valdiviana. Next base: position 2,027,454 of record JAJLWF010000002.1, read on the forward strand.
AAGGAGTGGGTAGGATGCAGGCGGAACTGAAAGCACTGGAAGCGCTGGAAGCGACAGACGAGGCAGCAGAGCTGGAGACGCCAGACGACGAGGCAGCAGACGAAGAGGCAGCAGACGACGAGGCAGCAGACGACGAGGCAGCAGACGACGAGGCAGCAGACGACGAGGCAGCAGACGAAGAGGCAGCGGTCGACGAGGCAGCAGACGACGAGGCAGCAGACGACGAGGCAGCAGACGAAGAGGCAGCGGTCGACGAAGCAACAGTGCTGCTACAAGTAGCAATCGTCACACAATGAGGTGCAAATGTGCCGAATCCATAACTGCCAAGAAATATCACAATGCCGTTCACAGCTGTGATAAGCGAGTTGACGCCACCAATAACTGTCGTAGCAAAACCACATGGCAGGTTCAACTCTATCACAAGGTTCTGAAAAGTCTGAATCAGACCACTGAAGTCAGAAAGAACAGCGGAGCCAAGATCCGCGCCAACAATATTAGGCACCTCGGCAAGAAGACCTCCCAGAGCGGTCACAATGTTTTCAATACTGCTCCCAAGATCGGCAGCAACAGTGGTGATGTCACAGATACTGGTGATGGCAACACCGCCAGCGGCAGCTCCAGCATCATTAGCAGATGATTCCACGACAGCAATAGCATTGGCAACATCTGAGGCATATACAAGCGGGTTGTCTCGCGGGTTGGCAAGAAGACTTTCCAGGCTGGCAGCAGCACTGTTGACGCCGGCGAGACCGTTAACAATGGACTGCGCAGTGCCGGTGGCAGGCGGGCATCCGCCAGAAGGAGTGGGTAGGATGCACGCAGAGCTGACAGCACTGGACGCACTGGAAGCGACAGACGAAGCAGCAGAGCTGGAAGCAGCAGACGACGAGGTCGAAGTACAGGTAGGAGCAGCGGCAGGAGCAGCGAGGGGAACACCGTATATGGAAGCAACGCTGGCAAAAGCGGTCTCAATTGCGTTCAGGTCGGTGATGACGGTGGTAATTCCCGTGTCGCAAGCGTCGAGAGTGTTGAACGCAAACGACTGCAGCGAGTTGAGGCCCGGGTCAAGCGACTGCAAGGCGCTAAAGACAATTGTACTGGCACCAGCATTTACGAAGTTGCCGACCTGGCTGCCGAGGGTATTGAGAACGTCGACAAGGACAGGGGCCAGCGAGCCTAGGGCCAAGCCAATGACCTCGTTGTCGCAGGGAGTTCCGGAGGTGATGCCGGCGGCAGCGGCATTAGCTGAGTTTACGCCGCTCTGGATCTTGGCTTCGGTTAACTCAATGCCCAAAGCATTGAGAAGAATCGGGTTGGCGATGAAGGTTGAGAACGGGGCTGCAATGGCGGAGCCAGCAGACTGGATCTCGGCGAGGGCCGCGACGAGCGAGGAGACAGCGCCAGTCGGGGCGGGGCAGGCACCCTGAGCGGCCGCAACGGCGGCTACGGCAGCCGCGGCAGAGACACGAAGCGAAAGTCGACTCATTAGTGCTCGGATCAAAAACGAATGACGAGCCACAGCAGAGAGTCTACCAGGAAAGAGTCTACCAGTTTGGGGGTAAAAGTTGGGGTATTGAGACTGGCGGAAGACCGTAGAGATGTGAAGTAGAGGCGTCGCGTTCCTTTATAAGTCATTTTTGCTAGGCAGACACAGCGAGCAGCTGGTGGTGTCCGATCGTGGCTTTCGAGGGGAGGAAGGATTGCATACGGAGCAAAAGCGACGGCCAAAAGCAAGGGCCAAAGGCGAGGCCAACCACACCAAGGGAATAATGCAAGCGGGCACACGAGGGAAAAACAAACACCCCGGGCTAGCAAAACTTAACCTCTGGTTGCGTAACGGCCGGCACCAGGAGTTGAGAATGGCTGCAAGTTGGCAGCTGCAGCCGGTGCATGGCACGGGAGATCAGTGCATGCAGCCGGTGGATAACCCAAATCAAGCATTTCGACAGCGGTGCATGTCGCCGGAAGCGGTAACGAAGCGGCAACGAAGCGGCAACGGAATCTACGCTAGTCGGCCAGAGTGGGACAAACAAATAAGCGAGCGAGACCTGGTCACAATGGGGCCGCACAATGCGGGGAAGGACCGTCGATTGGGCATCAAGCGCAGGGAAGAGCTGCACAAGGGCAGCTCCAGTACAAAACGGGCGAAAGCTCGCACAAAGCAAGCGGAAGCTTGTCAAACTTGGCTGCCATGCGTAATGAACATGGCTGGAAATAGCTAGAGAGATGGTGGGCGAAGCGGGGGAGCAGGCATAATCGACGGCGCATCAGCCCGTCCCGGCAGCAGCGGCGCGTGACAAACAGGGAGGATTGACATGAAGCCGGAGCGGCCCACCTTGGAGCCTGATGAGGAAAGAACGGTTGCGTGCACAAAGAAGGCGATCACCATTTTGTGCAGCCAGGGCAGGGGCGCGCCCGGAGCTAGTCCTTATAGGATCGGTACATGCAGACCCCACAATGGTGAGAGTGTAGGAATCAGCAATTAATACGCGGTGTTAACCAAAGCGGTACCACTATTAACAAACTAGTAGCCGCAAGCAGTAACCTTACTACTAAAATAATAAACTGCTAAACTAATAAACTACTTTGCTGCTAGCCTGGCATTAGGCTGCCTTTGGCGGACGAGTGTTGCCGCCCGACCCACTGGTGTACACGGCTGAATCTCAGCTTAACGCCTAAGCGAATAGTGGACTGAGCTCTGCAGAGTACAATACTATTATGAAGGAACTCAGCTGGTTCCGAGGGGCTTGGAATGCCCAGAGGATTGAACCGACTTCCTAAGTATACAAAGTCAGATAGATAAAAGGTTAATTAGTTATAAGGGAAGGCCTGATCGTTAGGGCTTATGCTAAAGCGTAAGCTGAAGTTGAGGGGAACTACCCAAAAGGTAGACGGCCCACGCACCTGGATAGCCGGATATGCCATGAGCCGTCGTAATTAATATCCGTTTCCCCGAACCGACCACCCAATTGAGCCCAATGCCAAAGAAGGTTTCATCGTTGCATTGCAGCAGTCAAAAACTGCATCCCTGCACGTCGAATTTCAGCCTAACGCCTTTCAATCTAATGCAACGGCCGCCTAGGGCAGGGAAGGCAGACATTTTTGTCTCCGCGCAGCATCTGCCCACCTTTCCTACTCGCTAGTTCTCCGCCAGACTGGAATCGACCTCGTACTTCCCAGAGGACCCCGTTCCTAAGAGCCATTATGCCTCGCAGCGCCCCGTATTGTTGACGCGCTGGTTGCGGCATCCAAGGGGGGGTGCCGTAGAGGTAGTGTCTAGACCGTCCATTCCCTGCCAATATCTGCCAGATCACGAGGTTGGATTCCTGCAAAAGCAAGCAGGCAGCTACTCGCAAACTTCTCGCAACCCGAATCCAGGCGGCGCGACGGGCAGGTGGGGTGGTGCGCCTGCTCTTGTCGATATGCACGATTAGATCTGCAGCGGCGCTAGCGAGGCAACGGAGTCACGAGCCAATTACAAGCCCAATCAAGCCAAGGGCCACTTAAGCACGCGCCAGGCAAATTGCTATACAGCCATCTACGACTCCACAACAGAATTTTAATACCCTATTGCTCTACACGCTATTTCCCAATTGAGCTATACATCCGTCCTGTGACTGACCACGTTGGAACCGCCGAGGTCGGTGACCCCTACTTCATTTCGTGGATTTCGGGTCTGTTCAACGGAGTGAAGCCCGTGTCTGGTAGCAAGAGTATCACCGCTTCCTTCACCAACTCTGTCATTGCTCCTGCCACTTTCAACTCGACTGCGTCGGCTGCTCCCACAGGTGCTGACAAGTTCACCATGTCTGCCGCTCCAACCGCTTCTGTCTCGGCTGGCTCTGGCTCTGATGCAGGGTCTGGCGCTTCTTGCTACCGCTGCTGGCTCCGCCTCGACTATCGTGCTCAGCTTCTCGATGGGCGCTCTCTTTGTGCTGACTGCTCCACTCGCCTAGTCAAAAATTTGTATTCTATATTACTGTTTTATATCTCGAATCTCAAGACTGACGCCCACTCGACTCTGGGGTAACCCATGCCCTTATCGTCGCCAATCGTTATCTCGCTGCACGGCAGAATCAGGCGAAGCAGGAGCAGTCTCAGCAGGAGGAGCGGGCGACGAGCCCTCAGAGCCGCCAGCAGGAGCGGCGGTGCTGCAAGGAACACTCACGGTCTTGGTGACGAAGTCAGTGGAGTAGACGCCAGGAGCCTCACTCCAGTACCAACAGTGGAGCAGGGCACAACGACAGTGTCGGTGATGACCTCAGTGGTGTAGATGGTACGAAGCATCGCTGGTACACGTAGCAAGAGTCACACAAGGCGGTGCAAAAGTGCCGAAACACTACAGCCTAGAACCACCACAACCGCATTCACCGCTGTGATAACTGAGTTGACGCTACCAACAAGTGTCGTCGCAGCACCACACGACAGGTCAACTCTGTCACAAGGTTTTCAAGAGTCTGGATAAATCCAGTCAAGTAAGTATTAACAGTGGGAGCAAGATGACCGAGATCACCTGAGAGAAGACCGACAAAAGCAGTCTCAATGTTTGCCATACTGCTCGCAAGATCGGCAGCAACAGTTGTTATGTCACAGGTACTGGTGATAGCAACGCCACTAGCAGCAGTGGCAGCATTAGTAGCAGATGACTCCTGGGCAGCAACAGCATTGGCCATTTCTTGGGGACTTGAGAGGTTGTTGTCACTAATAGTCTCCAAGCTGGCTGCAGCACTGTTGACGCCGGCGAGAGCATTAACAACCGATTGTGCAGTGCCGGTGGCAGGCGGGCATCTGCCAGAAGGAGTGGGTAGGACGCACGCAGAGCTGACAGCTCTGGATGCACTGGAAGCGACAGACGAAACAGCAGACGACGAGGCAGCAGACGACGAGGCAGCAGAAGACGAGGCAGCAGACGACGTGGCAGCAGACGACGTTGCAGCAGACGACGAAGCACCAGATGAAGCAACAGTCCCACAAGGAAGTATAAATGTGGAGAAGTCAGTACCGCCAATAAGGCCCACGACGCCGTTTCACAGCTGAGATAAGAGAGTTGACGTCACCAATAGCTGTCTTATCACAACCACGTGGCAGGTTCAACCCTGTCACAAGGTTCTCAAGACTCTGGATCATACCAAGCAAGGAAGTAACAACAGCACCACCAATAGGCTCGGTAGCAAGAACAGCAAGAACAGTCGCATTGGCAACAAGACCTCCCATAGCGCTCTCAATGTTTCCAAAACTGCTCGTAAGCTCGGCAGTAACATTTGTGATGTCACAGGCACTAAAGATAGCAAAACCAGAACCGCCAGCACCAGCTCCATTCAAGGCTTCAAGAGCAAAAACATTCAGGCGACCAATAGCGTAGGCGATGTCATTGCTACTTGACATCGGGTCGGCAAGAGCACTCTCCAGTGTTGCAATGCCATTGTTGAGGCCGCGGAGACCTTCAACAACGGATTGCGCAGGACCGGCTATGGGCGGGCATCCGCCAGAAGGAGTGGCTAGGATGTACGCAGAGTTCACAGCACTGGACGCACGGGAAGCGACAAACGACGAGGTCGAAGTGCAGGTAGGAGCAGCGGCAGGAGCAGCGAGGGCAACGCCATAGATGGCAGCAACTTGGGCGAAAGCGGTTTGAATTGCGTTCAAGTTGGTGATGATGGGGGTTATTCCCGTGTCACAAGTGAGAGCGTTGAACGCAAACGACTGCAGCGAGTTGAGGCCCGGGTCGAGCGACTGCAAGTCGCCAGATACAATTGTGCTGGCTTCGGCAATTATGAAGTTGTGGACCTGGCTGCCGATGGTATTGAGCACACCGACGAGCACAGGGGCCAGCGATCCTAGGGCCGAGCCAATGACCACGTTGTCGCAGGGAGTTCCGGAGGTGATGCTGGCGGCAGCGGCATTAGCTGAGTTTAAGCCGCTCTGAAAACTTTTGAACTCAGTTAACTGGATGGCGATAGCATTGAAAAGACCCGGAGAGGCAATGAAGGTTGAAAACGGAGTGGCAATGGCGGAGCCAGCAGACTGAATCTCGGCGAGGGCCGCGACAAGCGAGGAGACAGCGCCAGTAGGGGCGGGACAGGCACCCTGAGCGGCCGCAATGGCGGCCACGGCAGCCGCGGCAGAGACACGAAGCGGAAGTCGAGCCATTACTGCTTGGATCAGAAAATATTAATGAGCCACAACAGAGAGTCTACCAGTTTGCGGGTAAAAGTTGGGGTTTGCAGACTGGCGGAAGACCGTAAGGATGTGAAGGAGAGGCGTCGCGTCCCTTTATAAGTCATTTTTGCCGGGCAGTCACAGCGAGCAGCTGGTGGTGTCCGATCGTGGCTTCGAGGGGAGGAAGGATTGCATATTGAACATGGAGCAAAAGCGAGGGCCAAAAGCAAAGGCCAAAAGCATCTACGGCCGGTGCATGGCACGGGAGATCAGTGCATGCAGCCGGTGGATAACCCAATTCAAGCATCTCGAAAGCGGTTCACGCCGCCGGAAGCGGCAATGATTTGCACGTAATGAGACTGCACAATGCGGGGAAGGACTGTCAATTGGGCAGCAAGCGAGCAGCAGGTAAGCGCTGCGAAAAGGCAGGCACAGCTCAAAACGGGAGGAAGCTCGCACGAAGCAAGTGGAAGCTTGTCAAACTTGGCTGCCATGCAGAATGAACATGACTGGAAATAGCTAGAGAGATAGTGGGCGAAGCGGGTGAGCAGGCAGATCGGGATATCAAGTATAGCGGCCGGCAGGCATAATCGACGGCGCATCAGCCCGTCCCGGCAGTGGGCGGGCGCGTGACAAACAGGGAGGATTGACATGGAGCCCGGAGCGGCCCACCTTGGAGCCTGATGAGGAAAGAACGGTTGCGTGCACAAAGAAGGCGATCACCATTTTGTGCAGCCAGGGCAGGGGCGCGCCCGGAGCTAGTCCTTATAGGATCGGTACAAGCAGACACCACAATAGTGAGACAGTAGGAATCAGCAATCAATATGCAGTGTTAACCAAAGTGGTACCACTATTAACAAACTAGTAGCCACAAGCAGTAACCACTTTACTGCCAAGCACGGCGTTGGGCTGGCGTTGGACGTGTGCTGCAGCACGACCCACATTGTACACAGCTATATCTCTGACCAACTTCGAAGGGAATAGCGGACAGACCTCTGCTGAGTATAATACGCACTATGAGGAACTCAGCTGGTTCCTGGAAGGCCCAGAGGACTGAACCGACTTCCTAAGTATACAAAGTCAGATAGATAAATGGTTTATTAGTTATAAGGAAAGACCTGGTCGTTAGGGCTTATGCTAAAAGCTGAAGTTGGGGGGATATACACAGAGGTACACGGCGGCCCCGCACCTGGATAGCCGGATATTCCATGAGCCATCGTAATTAATATCCATTTCCCCGAATTGGCCACCCAATTGTGCCCAATGCCAAAGAAGGTTTCATCGTTGCATTGCAGCAGTAAAAAACTGCATCCCTGCACGTCGAAATTCGGCCTAACGCCTTTCAATATAGTGCAACGGCCGCCTAGGGCAGGGAAGGCAGACATTTTTGTCTCCGCGCAGCATCTGCCCACCTTTCCTACTCGCTAGTTCTCCGCTAGATTGGAATCGACCTCGTGCTTCCCAGAGGGCCCCGTTCCTAAGAGCCCATTATGCCTCGCAGCGCCCCGTATTGTTAACGCGCTGGTTACGGCATCCAAGGGGGTGTGACATAGAGGTAGTGTCTAGACCGTCCATTCCCTGCCAATATCTGCCAGATCACGAGGTTGGATTCCTGCAAAAGCAAGCAGGCAGCTGATCGCGCAAACTTCTCACAACCTCGACCCGAATCCAGGTAGCGCGACGGGCAGGTGGGGTGGTGCGCCTGCTCTTGTCGATATGCACGATTAGATCTGCAGCGGCGCTAGCGAGGCAACGGAGTCACGAGCCAATTACAAGCCCAATCAAGCCAAGGGCCACTTAAGCACGCGCCAGGCAAATTGCTATACAGCCATTTACAACTCAACAACAGAATTCTAATACCCTATTGCTCTACACGCTATTTCCCAATTGAGCTATATATCAGTCCTGAGACTGACCACGTTGGAATCGCCGAGATCGGTGACCCCTACTTCATTTCGTGGATTTCGGGTCTGTTTAACGGTGTGAGCCCGTGTCTGGTAGCAAGAGTATCACCGCTTCCTTCGCCACCGCTGCCATCGCTCGTGCCACTCTTCACTCGACTTTGTCGGTTACTCCAACTGGCGCTGACAACTTTACCATGTCTGCGGCTCCTACCGCTTCTGTTTCGGCTGTCTCCAGCTCTGATGCAGGGTCTGCCGCTGCCGCTGCCGCTGGTTCTGGCGCTACTTGCTACCGCTGCTGGCTCCGCCTCGACTATCGTACTCAGCTTCTCGATGGGTGCTCTCTTTCTACTGAGTGCTCTGCTCGCCCAGTCAAAAATTTGTATTCTATCTTACTGTTTTATATCTTGAATCTCAAGACTGAGTTCCACTCGACTCCAGGGTCACCCGTGCCCTTATCTTCGCCGATCGTTATCTCGCTGCACGTCAGAATCAGTTAGGATAAACTAGTCGATTGGCTATGGGCCAAAAACCTGGGGACACGCACCAAGTTCTGCCCAGTGCCGGACCCTTACAAGTGCCTAACACTGCTGGTCGGCAACATCGCCAATGCCATTGATAAATTCCACCAAGTTGCTGGTTTCCTCTCTAGCTCAGCGTTGACTTACCGTCGGAGTACTTAAAGCCGGTGGGTGTGGTGGCTCCTGTTGACTACTTCACCCGTTCTGCCACAGTCGCGGTCTGCACCGTTATCAGCGGCATTGACGATATCCCGTACTGTACCGGTCACCTGTTTTCGCTCCCGTTCCTACAAGACCGGAGACGACGCCCTCATCACCGACGGCCAGCGCGTGCGCTGTATAGACTGCCAGACGTTTACATACCAGATCCATCGCTGGCGGTTGTTGGTATGCTCGTCAACGTCATCCCCAATCCAAGTGCCGACTCGCAGGCGTCGATTATTGTCCGCGCGTTCTCCACCCGGCTGAACCTACCATCTGAGGATAAGATGCGCGAGTCTGAGCGGGCTGAGCTGGAAGTTTCGGGTGATAAACGTGATTTCCACACCCACAACTTCCCCAAAGATTTCAATCTCGCTACCAGTTTTTGTGATTGGGCCAAGCAGGACGTGCCTTCTGAGAGGGGCTCTTACGCAGATGAATGGACACACGAGCGGAATGGCGACGTACCTGTCTTGCCGAAAAGGTCAAGGATGTCGCCAAACAGGTACAAACCGCTCTCGATGAGCAGAACCAGTTGGAAACCGAGGTTAAACAGTAGTATAACGGGGCATGTCATACGGGAATGCATTTTACAGGTTGACTATGGAGCCTTGAACACGAACTGCATATGTTGGAGGCTCTAGTAGCTGCGTCGTTTGCGCGGGTGAAGTCTTCTGAGGCTTTTCGCCGCATTTATGTTTCGTCCCTGTCACGTAGCTTGCGTTATCGATCTTGGAAGGCAGGTTAAGTACATTCCAATCCGTCAGATCTACGATGCCGACTCAATGATTAAGATTGGGCGCATGTTTCACTCTCGTTGACGGCTGCAGCTGTCACGGCATTGTGCATTCCGACGAAGTTCATTAAGGTTCACGCAAGTATCAAGCAGGTACGACGGGAAGTGCATTGTGAACCTTACTATGACCTAGGTACTAAAGATAACCATTTACGACTTGTAGACAAGTGAAAGTCATGCTAGAATTTTTAATTCTAATGCTAGTAGACCAGCCTGAATGTTAGGCAATAAAAAATTGGTTGAGAAGGCTTAGATATTTTTCTATACAGCTACAACCACAATGCTACAATAAAGCCAGAGAGAAGAAAATACACGATGGGAATCCAGGATTAAAGAAATGAAAACGGAGCCATGAAAGAGAAAACGCTTAGGCGAAGATGGCAATGGCCATCGAGGCCAGAACAGCGCTGAGTGCAGCAGCGACGGTGCGAGAAGCACCAGACGACTGCACAATACCCGAAGCACCAGGGGCAGCAGGCGATTGAGGCGAGGCAGGAGCAGCGGGCGACTCAGGCGAAGCGGGAGCGGCAGGCGACTCGGCCGAGGCAGGAGCAGCAGGCGACTCAGGCGAAGCAGGAGCAACAGGAACCTCAGGCGAGGCAGGAGCAGCAGGCGACTCAGGCGACTCAGGCGAAGCAGGAGCAGCAGGCGACTCAGGCGACTCAGGCGAAGCAGGAGCAGTCTCAGCAGGAGCAGCGGGCGACGAGCCCTCAGAGCCGGCAGTAGGACCGGCAGCGCTAGGAGTGGCGATGCTGCAAGGAACAGTTACGGTCTTGGTGACGAAGTCAGTAGAGTAGACAACCGAAGCCTCGCTACCACTACCAACAGTGGAGCAGGGCACAACGACAGTGTCGGTGATGACCTCAGTGGTGTATATGGTGGTTCCGATAGTGACGGGGGTAGCACCTGAGGTCTCAGCAGCAGCAGCGGCCGACGACGACTCGAGGCATCTCGTGCAGATGGTCTCAATGTCAGTGGAGACAACCGTAGTGCCCTCAGTGGCAGTGACAACAACAGTCGGGAGGGGAGTGGTAGAAGCACCAGCGGGGCCCGAAGTGACCCCAGCAGCACCCGAAGAAGCACCAGTGGTCGTGGCCAGGCAGCTTCCGGGCTCAGTAGCGGACGAGGCGGGAGCAGGGCCACCAAAGGCAGCAATGGCAGAAGTGAAACCGTCCTCAATCTTGACAAAGATGGGCTCAAGCACAGCGTCAATGGAGCAGTTGAAGACGGCGTAGAGGTCGTTCTCAAGGGTGATAGTTCCGTTGTAGAGCGAGATCAGGTCGGCGAGGATGTCCTGCTCAGCAGTGTCACGCTTGAGAGCACCGACGGCAATGAGCAGAGGGGCCTCAGCAGTAAGGTCGACGAGGACTCCAATAAGACTACCAGCAATGGCCTCGATGGTCGACAAAATATTATCAACAGCGCACTCAACAGCCGACGTGGGCAGACCAAGGAAGTTAAGGGGCAGAGCCAGAGTGGCCAGAATGGCCTCGACTATGTCAACACCAATCTGGGCACCAGCGGCACGGATAGCAGCGATGCCAGTAGGGCCAGATGCAGGAGAGAAGGACTCAATAGCAGCTCCGGCAGTAGCGGCGTCCGAGGCAATGGCCTCAAGAGCATTGACAACGGAGGCAACAGCACCAGTGGGGGCAGCACACGACGTTGCAGGCGAAGAGATGGGAGCCGAAGAAGCGGGAGCCGAAGAAGCGGGAGCCGACGAAGCGTGACCCGACGAAGCAGCTGTGCTGTTAGCGACCAACGAACGAGCCGAAGAGACTGACGAAGTGTGAGCCAACGAAGTAGCAGTACTGTTAGCGACCGACGAATGAGCCGAAGAGACGGTAGCTGACGAAGCGTGAGCCGACGAAGCAGCAGACGAAGTAGCCGAAGAAGCGTGAGCTGACGAAGCAGGAGACGACGAAGTAGCCGAAGAAGCATGAGCTGACGAAGCAGGAGACGACGAGACAGCAGACAACGAGGCAGCAGACGACGAAGCAGCAGACGACGAGGCAGCAGACGACGAGGCAGCAGACGACGAGGCAGCAGACGACGAGGCAGCAGACGACGAAGCCAAGGTAGACGAAGCTACAGACGACAAGTTGGTGAAGAGAGCCGACGATGAGACCGCAGAGCTGGCAGCAGAGCTCGAGGCGCTAGAGCTCGAAGCAGCAGCGCTCGAGGCAGCGGACGAGACAGCGGACGACGAGACGGCTGACGACGAGACAACAGAGCTGGAAGCAGCGGACGACGAGGCAGCAGACGACGAGGCAGCAGACGACGAGGCAGCAGACGACGAGGCAGCAGACGACGAGGCAGCAGACGACGAGGCAGCAGACGACGAGGCAGCAGACGAC